>JARHVA010000681.1:3025000-3730000 GCA_037957365.1 Torreya grandis
TGGATTCAGTCATAGGTCAGCTCATCCTCATCTGTGTCTACATGCTCCATGCATCCTTGTTGGTCCACTAAGTTAACTTTCCACCTCAGATAATAATCTCCCACCTCATTAGTCACCATTAGCTCACTATTTGCCTAAATCACTAGAGCTCTCAGGTTAATAGTAAAAATGAACAAAATGACTTTCACTTTTACTTTTTTACCCACTAGGTTTCTAAGGTTTTTACCTTGACCATCGATGATCATCTTTGGGGACCCTGACCGTCAATAGTCTAGTGGCCCCACTTTATTTCTCCTACCTTGAGCAAGCCCTCTTTAAGTAGACTCATAATCAATTCACCCACCTATGGAGACTACCTTCTCCACCCACCCCAACCACCTCATCACCTTGTTTTTGGTTTATTTCAACCCAACTAGCATGTGTTTTATGACACTTTTTACTTGGTCCTTTGATTTTAGTGAAAACATTTCCATATTGACACTTTTTGAACTTGTGCCACCTCAAACTTACCTGACCCCCTTATGTCCTTTTGAGAGCACTTCCTACCTTAGATACCCATAACACTTGACCAATTTGTGTTTTTACCAAGAGCACTTCCTACCTTGGATACTCACTAAAACATAGACATCACTTCAGAGACTTGCTAGTGTACCTAGCCACTACACCTAAATATGGTCACGTGGTCTACTTGTCCATTATCCTCTTAGCACCTACCTTTATTATTATCAACTATGGCAACCTGGTCAATGCATAATATTGGCTATCACACCTTTTTGTCACACTTTATGCATTTATTTGAATTTTAGTGCCTAGCTTATCACCCACCTTCATGACATCTACCTTCATCATCACCTTCATCTACCTTATTAAACCTGTACCTAATTTTGTTTTACCTCATCAACTCTTAGTTTGAGGGGGAACACCTCCTCCCATACTCAAGGCAACCAGACCTTTGCCTAGCATTAGTTTTTGTTTTGTAGCTTGTTAATTCAAGTCACATAATAAAAAGGGGCAAAATGTAGACTCCAAAAATACACACACTACGATACTAAGTGTCAAAATACCCCTATACTACCTTGGAACCCCCTTGGGACCAATTTAGCCTTCTGAACTCTAATCAAACCTAACCTAAGTTAGTTTGATTAAACAAGCTTAAACTAACCTTTTACCTATTTCTACCTTTCACCCTCAACTACCAACAGTCAGGTTGATCATTGATGATTAGGGTCCACATCCTTAACCACCAACATGCAAACCACTCTACCTTAATTATCTAAAAATAAATCATCTAAATCTAGTTGTGAACCATTACATGTGTGAGTTAAAATTAGGAAGCCCAGTTCACATCTTGTTGTAACTCATTTGCCTTGTCTATAAGAAGAGAGGAACAAGAAGTTGAAATCCATATACAATTGTTATCAAGAACTTATACATCCAAATTTCCTTTATTTTTTAGGTCAATCATCATCAGTAATCTAGAAATCTAGTTACTACATTAGAGAGCCAATTTACCATTGCAACTTTACTTAATTACCAAGTACTATTACTCTATCAGAATCACACGATACTCCACCAATGAGTCAACTACCTCAACCAATTACTTGATCAGCTTTCTACAAGATAAGTACTTGATTTTCAACATTCAATTACTTTGTTCACTTTTTAAATTCAATTCAACAACAACCCATCTCCTAAAATTTCACTTTGTGATCCCATCAACCAACCATTTGCCAACCTAGATATACACACAATAATCATTGATGGTTGTCTCAACCATCGATGGTCTATTTAATCATTGACTATTATCTTGACCACCAATAGTTAGCCCAACTGCTAATGATCACTATGGTAGCAAATTCTAGCGAGTCTTTTTCACCTACCTACCCCCAACCAAATCTAATTTTTTGTGTTCTTGCCTGTTCACAGACCCCTGCCTGATTTGAAGCAGACCCTAATCATTTAGCACAAGTATTAATTTACTTATTGTTATTTTAATCATTTATAGTCTATTTATTTAACAATCATTTCTTGTGTTAAATTTTAGTACCTTTTGATTATTGATGCAAGTACTTTCTATTATATTTATAAACTTAATTATTTAAAATGTGTGGATTGGTAGCCCTCGAGGAAGATCTTACTTCTAGGATATAGCTATCGCTAGGCAATCCACTCAACTATTTATCTAACAAACAAATTTTATTTAGTTTTGTTTTATTTTCAAGTCATCCTCCCAAGCCAATGAGGAGTTCTTCACAATCATCTGATTCAATGCATACACAATCAAATAGGTTTTTCAACCATATCCGTACTTAGTTTCTACTTTTGCTTTTTTGAAATAATAAGCTAAAATTCACTAAAACACCTATTATCAAGTTGATGATTGTGTCAATATTGGGTAAAGTAAAATCATATTTTGGACATATTTTATTGATGTCACTAAAGTATAAACACGCTTGAATACTTTTTTGTTTTTAATGATAGAACATTATTGGATATCCAGTCATAGTAGTTAATTGGTCGTATAAACCCAACATCTAAGAGATTTTGTAGTTATTCTTTGATGATAAGGCCACCTTGGGATGCATCTTTATTATTTTTTATTTGACTAGTTTAACATATTCATGTACAACAAAGTGGTGTACCACAAGGGATAGATCCAATATGGTCATATCAACATATGATCAAGAAAAAATGTATGTAAATTCCTTTAAGGGAGAGACAAAATTTTCATGCTCCTTAGGATTGAGAATATCTAAAATTTTAATGATCTTAGGACTCTCCTCTGTTTCACATCAATAGTTTCATCAACAAGTGATTTAGAATTGTCTTACAATTGTGCCAGCACAAGAGGAAGGTTGAGTTCCTCATCTATAAGCTCATTAAAGAGGTTTTCACTAATAGACTCCTATTTATTTTCTTAATTGTGATTTATTGTTCGCAATATCACCTCAAAGATGTTTTTAGTAGGGAACTTCAATTTTTTGTTTATTTTAATTTTTATATTTATTTTGAATAAGGAACTCTTCTTATTCCCCTAAATATGTTGGCATGTCTAGGTTAATTTTAAAACCTTTTATGTGATCACTTAGCAGGATACCATCTCGACATCCCATGAATTTTGTGATTGTTTGAAATAACTAAATTGGTATATGATATTGCCGGTCCTAATCGATAAGTTTAGGGTATTGAAGGTTAAGGTCAATGGTGAGGATAATAGTGTCACTGAAAATATTGGTGGTAGTAATATCTTTGTAAAGGCTATGTGAGGAACCTGTTTAAATGTTAGAAGAAGTTTCCTCAAAGATCTTGAAGATGCTACTAACATTCTCATATTGATCACCAAAGGGTTAGTATCTAATGCCATGAGATTAATGATTTTTGCTAACATATATAGGTTATCAGAACCCTTGTTCATGAAGACCTAGTCCTTTTCCTTTGTAGTTCATGATTTGACACATCTTGTTTGTTATAGGATACTCATTATTTTAAAAATAAGTTGCTAGATGTTTAACCTTAAATTTAGATAATGGAGTTATCTAAGGTTAATAAGATTAGATTAACTTTTAGACAAAGGTGGGGAACTAATCTCATAAGCAAGCCAATTAATAGAGAATTTAGATAACTAGTATTCTAAATTTATACAACTGAGATTGATAAAAATAGTAAAGTATAACTTTTCATATCTATTGAAATAAATTGGAAACAATGATACTTAGTCGGTTTGTTGTGTGCATGCAAGTCTGAGAAAGAACATGTTGGAAGTGAACTAGAATATGATCCTAGAATAGTCATCAATTTCTAGAAATATCTTTTCAATATCCCTAGACACTAGCATCATATCTAGATAGTTGCATTAATGTAGGTGTCTAACTCTTTTATAGGTGTCTAGTAAATAATATTGACTAGATCTAGATGTGACCAACTGAAGCCTTCTAAGTTTTATATTGCCTTTATTTTGATGTCTTTAGATAATGTGCATAGGCTATCACTATTTATCGAATTATCAAACCCTAGCTCTTCACCCTTAGAGTGACAATGGAAAAAATAGGTTAGTGGGATCATAGTGTTGAGTGACCCCAAAAACCCCTTTATCACTGGGCGATGCCTACATAGTCACTACTTCTAAGAGGTTAGACTGATATAGTTCTCTCATATGTGTTGGCTTGTGTTTGCACAATGGTGTAATATGTGATAAGTAAAAAAAATGTAATGACCTAGATTGTAACTTATCAAATATAGCTATGGGATACTATTTTAATTATTTAGACCTGTATAAATACTAATCCTATGATTGATATGTAAATATGGACAAATAAATTAGATTTGTTCATTTGAATGTGTGATTGTTTCTTGGTATATTCCTTATGAGTTGTATCTGTTTTCCAGGTGAGGAATGAATGAGAGTTGATCTTATATATATATATATACCACTCCCTTTTGGAAATATCTCATATTAAATCACTTGCGCTGATCTTTTGGATTCATTTCTTTTGTAAATGAGATGATTTTAGGACACTAGACACTTAGTAGGAAAATGGACAATTGCATCGACACATGTTTTCTTGGGATGTAAGTGTTTAGAGTGATATAAAATAGTTATAGGTCTAAAACTAGAAATGAAGGATTATAATTAGGTTTAGAGTTTTTCACATAATACATAAGGCCTAGGTCATTAGAATAACAATGGTCAAACTAAGAGATAATCAATTAGGCATAAAGAGATAGTGAACATCAACCTTTTGATAGCAGGAAGGTATATAATTGAAAGGTACAACCATAATAGGTATTTTCCAGGTGTATAATATTGAGGTACTACATAAATTAGAGTTTAGTGTCTACATTTTACCCCCCCCCCTTAATCTAGTAAATCAATTGCAATTTTAAAGAAAATAAATGCATACATGGGTGTGTACAACACACCTTATCATTGTGTGAGCCCACCTTGAATGCTTTGTTGGTGACTAAATTATAACTAAGAACACGTTACAATATATAATCATTGTATAAAATTTTAAAGTGAAAGAATTTTAAATGCTTAAAAGTAAGAAGAGCAAGGTTAGGAGCACACCTATGTGTCGATGCAACCATCTTGCCTTTTATCAATTTGATTTAAAGTATGCCTCTTTGTGAAGCATTCAAATTGATAATATGACAAGTCTTAACTTACAAGTTCATATATAAAGAAAGATTAGGGGACAATATACCAACAATCTTGGTGAAAATGTGAGTTGTAACATATACATTGGGCTTTTTTCATCTCAATTATGCAACCTAATTGTGTGCATAACCTAGTGAGTGTGATCAGTTTAATAAACTAACACTATATATTCAGTGAGGGTGGATGATTTAATCAAATCCAACCTATAATTATAGTGAAGTTAGATGATTTAAGCAAATCTAACTTATAAATTTGGTAAGATTTAGTTTTAGTCAACTCAAACTTCTAAAGGTGAACCAACTACTATAATATATTAGCTTGATAACAGTCCATCTTAGATATGATAACATTCCATAATAGTAATTTAAATCTAGAAAATGATTTGATTATGAAAATTTTAGGTGCCCTTTGTATAGCATATACCTCATATATGTCTCAAGCTAAAATATGGGTATAATCATAGTACCAATGTATAGAATGCTACCACAAATATGTATCTAAATCATATAACTATGAAATATGGTGAATTTGAAATCAGTGCAAGTGTAGAGGAGATATTTCTCTAACATGTCCCCATTATATCTAGACAATCTGATAATTTATGCAAATGTGGATAACATGTTTCTATAACATGCCCCCACTATAACCTAAAACTATGAAAATGTGTAAGTCATGCCTTTATGACATGCCCCCACTAATAAACCACCCCTTTTGAGGTGAGGGGAAGTAGAATATGGTATTTACATTACCTCAAAAGGATAAGATAACTATATAAGTTTAGTATGGATCATGTACCATATATGAATAACATGTCTAGGTGGATATAGCATTGAAGCACACAATATGTGATTGTTTAAAGTCCTAATATGCATGATATAGATCATGGCAATGTCTAGAGAGTTATAATACAATCTCAGTAAGTAATCAAGCACACACACAAGAGCACTCAAAAATAAAGAAATAGGAAATGGTCCAAGGAAACCTCATACAATGGGCATGTTCAAATGTCTCACAATTGAAGGTGCAAGACAGTCAAATTTCCACAAGTCATATAATGACATTCAAATGTCCATACAACAAAAAATGACATATTCAAATGTCCAAATAGGAAAACAAATTCATGGGGCCATAATAAATGGATCATATTCAAATGCTAAAATAATCAATATAATGAAATACAATAAAAAATAAGGAACACACTCAAGGAAGTGCATAAATGAAATCATGGAATATAAGCAACCAATATGAGCAATATCATACTAGTTCCTACTAATGTGTTTGTAAAAATCTTAGGTACATAGCATATCAAGTACACTATGAAAATACATGAGCATGGATATAATCATGTGTAAGTATAGAAACTAAAACATGATAATGAAAAGTGATCATAGAATAATATAACCTGGGTGTATCATGATCAAAGAATTAGATGCCCTTATTATACTTATGATATGACTAAAGGGCAGGCCCAACATTTTTATGTGCATATATCATGTGTTTGGGTATGCTTGTATCACACTCAAATATGCATGAAACAAATGTGTGTATATGTAAAGGAATTAAATGTTATTTAATAACATGGATCAAATAACATAAGTATAAGAAATAGTAAAACTAGCAACATGTTAAACATTTTTGGTATTTTTGAATTGTTTGAATGTTTTTGAATTTCCTCAAATATTTGATTTTTTTATTTTATTGGAATTTTTGGAAAGAGAAAAGGCTACCCTATGATCCCATCCAAGGTATGCTCGTAGGTATCTATGAGCTTGAAATATGGTATATCAAACTAGTGGTACTATCAAGGAGCATGTATATGTGTAATATCTAGCATTGTAGGCTTTGTGATGATCTACATATGTATCATAGGACTCTATGGTCTTGAAGAGGTAATAAAAAGAGTAGGGGTTTGTGGAACTCATCATTTTATGATTTGTAGTTGATTGGAAATAGCAATAATAGGAACATGTTTAGTTACTCTATAGTATTTGAATATCCATAAATTATACAATGATCTCAATATGAGGATGATAATCCACAAGGAGCGGAATATGTATAACCTTTCCTAAATGAGGTGTGTCATATGCATGCATACCAAAATCAAAAAGTATATCATGCTCTTTTTGTAATTTTGTACTTTGTATCTTTGGCTTTCATTTATCTACATTTGGTTTCACATTTGTCAATGGTGGATTCAATTGATATGTACCTGGACATATATGTATGAATAGATTATGTGGTAAGTTACTGAGAGGATCATAACATAGTTTTCTGAATTGTTCATCTGCAGATTGTTTTACATCTATATGAGTAGATATTTTGGCATGATTTGAATAAAGGCTTGTATTTTAATCCTTTATATCCAAATTTTGAACATTAGATTTTTCAAATGTCTCTTATTTTTTGACATCTTTTATTAGAAATCTTGTTTTATATATTTGATGTGCCCATTGCTCTTTTTATAATGCTAACTTTTTTGTCTATGATTTATTATTTTATTTGTTCTCCTTTGTAAGTTCTTGCTCTTTTGCAATAATAAATGGTATATTTGAATGATTTGCATTAGTATTACCACTATATCCCAAGCCTTGTTGATCATTATGATCAAATGTAGAGATATGATAAGTTATGCCTTGTGCATTTTTTCTCAATTCTTGACCTTGATAACCAAAGTGTTGTAGATATTATTGTCCAAACCCATATTATTTTGAAATTTAAATATCATTATGGAGAGATAGATTTGTATTCTTTTTTTGGTCTAATTATTTCATTTTGAACTATTTTTGCTTTCAATTATCATTTAGTACCCATATTTGTTGATTTTGTACTTGTAATTTTGGAGAGGTACCCATAATGTGAGTGGGTTATTTGATATATGTATTAATGATAAGATCACCACTATATTTTATACTGTGTATTTTATTCTTTAATACAAAACAACAATATGTATAATTCCCACGTATTCTATGATATGCACATTGGTATTTTAATCGTATAGGATGTAGAGGTAGTTGAATCACTTTGTTTCGAAGCATTTACATAAGAATTTCACTTGGGCTCTTATTAGCCTTTTTTTATGTTGATCCCTACAACTCTTGATTTAGGCAAACAGCCTCATATGGGAGGATCTATAGGTGTGGGACTTGAATGCAGTCTATAGATCAACCTCTGAGGTTTTAGAAGCTGGCTCTTTGAATTGGTTTTGGGAAAAGGGTTAAGAATAAAAACAAGTAAAACTTAAAATGAGGATTAACTAAGGAAATGAGCCTAGATATTTAAAAGTGTTAACCTACAATTGCACAAAGTATCTACAATTCTTGATCATTACAGACTATTAAAGGAGAATATGCATGAATTAAATTTCATAACATAGATAAAAATTAATACTACGGAAGCAGAAAAAAGAAGACAAAAAACAAAAATAACTTTCCACTCAGTTTGACACACAACACTACATCCTCTTCATTTTGAGGTGGAGAACAAAATACAAAAGGCCTCTATGGGCATAGTATATGATATTCAATTCAAACCATGAGGGGCACCTATTAAGGTCAAAGAATGAAAATGCTAATTGTTGCTACTTCTATTCTAGAACTAAAAATTATTACAATGGTTACTCTAGTACAAATAATTATCTAAAAATCCAAACCTTACAAAATAAAAGAGCCTTGTTTATATAGACATGGTGGCCTTTTGAGGAAATGACACCTAGAACTAGGTAATCACACTCATGATGAGGCCATTTCAGCTGACAAGGGAGCTTCAACTCATGAGTATAGTCAGTCTTTAGAGATCCCAGATATGACATGACTATAATGCCCTATAATACCCATGATGCTTAGAAACAATTTGGTGGTAACATGTGATTTCTTTTTGAACTGCCCTTGAAATACTATTAAGAAGGGGGGAGCCACTACTTTCATCCAATGTCACAGCCCTAATGTCTAACAAGAAAAGTTTGCTCATAAAGATCACTGAGATGACACATGGCATGTTTACTTCATCATAAATACTTGGTGGGTCTCCTTCCCAACTCTGTCAGCTAATGGTGTAATCCTAAATCCTAATAAAAGAGCCTTTGCTCCTGATAAGCATTATGACACCATGTGGAAAACTAGTGATTCTCCTAGAGAAATTGATTGTTCTTTTTCCAAAATGAGTGTGAGGGCACCACGTGGAAAATATTCATCCTTCCTTACAACTAAATAGTGGGCCCCATCTATTATCCTATTAGCCAATGGCACTAATTTGATCTTTGATAAAATAAAACCAACCTTGAATGAGCATTGGGTTACCATGTATAATGTTGGCACTTCTCCTAGGCAAGTTGAGAACCTTTAGTAATAAATGAGCATCGAGTTGCCATGTGGAGAGATTGGAAGGAAGCTGGGACTTAGCTTAAAAAGATGAAGGCGAACCCAAGGGATAAGAGGAGGTCAAAAAAAATGTTAAACCTCATTGATCACATCTAAAATTAAAATTTGATTGATTCAAAACTCAAAAATGTGGATAATGATCCATAGTTCTTAGTGACTCAAAGGGGAATCCACATGTGGATGGAAGAACCCAAAATTCTAGTTTAATGAACCAGTTGGGACAAAAATACAAAAAGGGTCAAAGCTCACAAAAATCACAAGTTATGAATAGCATCCTTTAAAGGCATCCACTCTTCTTCCTTGGGTTAGGTCTTCATCCTTAGATCCTTAAAGGCTCTATCTAGATCTATGATCTCCTCTAAGGATATGCTACCCAAACCTTGAACTATCACCAACATTTGAAATTCTAGTTGGGTGAGAGGTTGAAATATGGTTTCTACCTCAAAGACACTTGGAAATTGATTGAAAGCCATGAACATGGTCTGGTAATTCTACTTCTGCTCTAAGAGCTCTTTTATTTTGTCCTTTGGGAGGACAATGTTGTCCATAAGGAATGGAGAAGGGAGTCCCAATTAAACCATTTGTTTGATGTGTCCCTTCCTATCTTGGATGACTTATTTTAAGGCATTAAGGAATGCTTTTCTCTTTGTCACTACCTTATTACAGCTCAACAACTTGTTGACCTTCACCATTGCTTGCCTTCATTCATCCACCCCTATTGTTTGTAGTGTCCCATCCATCACACTTAAAATCTTTTGGATAAGGAATTGTGAGTCTTAAACCTTAGGCGACACAAAGGTAAGGACTTGATCAATGGATAAGCTCACCTGGGAGCTCAACCTCTATGATTTAGTGATGAAGCTAAGCATTGAATTTAAATTAGTGGCCATATTCTTGATTCTCTCTTGATAAGATACGTATAATTACTAGACCATGGGGAGGATCCCTATGGTTTGAGAGTGGGTGGCAAGGTCATTTTTCAACTATAAGATCTCTTGGTCCTTGGTTGAGGACTCCATCTACTATTCTAATTATTGATGTACCCTATTAGAGTATGAGAGACTTAGATAGGTCTGCATAAGATCTATCTCCTTTTCTTGTAGCTTATTTTCCATAGCCTACTTCTCCTTCTTTAGACCTTCTATCTTGGTCTTTAACTCTGTAACATAGATTTGTAGTTGGGCTCTTTAGTTGGATTCTAACTAGAAGCTCTCATTAGAGACATGGATCTACAGGTCAGGCCTCATTTTGTTAAGCTTTGCATCTTTTATTTTTACCTCAGCATTGAGTTAGTCAATTATAGTTTTCACTCTAGTGAGTTTTAGCTCTTTTTTATCCAACCATCTGCCAGACTTGATATAGTCCATAGTGATAAACTTTTGCATTTCCTCTATCAATTTGACCCTATCAACAGGTCTACACTAGCTAAGGTTGAGGCTGATGGTATGGATTAAGTAGTCCCTTGAATGTATCTATTCTTGGTGCCTAACTACTTGGGGTGCCATGTGTACAATCATTAGGGAATGTTGTGTTGGCTTAAATAATGACCGCATATAAGGCACCATCAGGGCCTTAGCCATATTTCATTTCCTCTTATCAACTCGAGCCTCTTGGGACTTTCTAGAAGTCTCCATCTACTGATAAAACTTCTCATGTAACTAAATATTTTCCCTCATGAAGGGGGATCTTTGTGGTAGCCCAAAAGGAATGGTCACTTGTTATTATAAATTAGTGGACACTATTCCCCCAGAGGTGAGTGGGTGAAGGGTTAGGGTGGAAGGAGAGAAAGGTGGGAGGCTACAAAGTGGGGTGGAAGGTGATTGTGCCATGTTGGATGATGATGTAGATGATGAAGGTGTAAGAGTGAGAAATGATACAAGGGAAGTGATCAACATCATAGAGAAAAGTGGCATGAGCTCAGTGCTAGCCTAGGTGGATAAATATGGTGTAAGGGAGGTAATCGATTAGGTAGTGGAGAGTGTCGTAAGCTCAGTAAAAATAGTGAAAGGTGAAGAGGGAGGGAATAATGAAGTAGAGGTAGAAAGAAGGGGCTGGTAAAAATGTACCTTATTTTTTAAGGGATCAAGGGGAAGACTTAAAAATTGTGCCTCGGGTCATCCATGTTGAGATGACCCCACTACAAGAAGTCCTAAAGAGACCTGTTGCTACTTTGGGGTGGTTGGATATGGGTACAATGGAGGAGGCCATTTTATAGGCCTATGTCACCACAACATTTTTTTCTTTATTTGGAGGGGTGTCCTCCTCTTCTTTGGAAGGAATATCCTCTTCTATTACTTATTTGATATAGAATTATCCTTTTTTTAGAGCTTCTACCTCATGGTGCTCATCTTATAGGTTTTCAAATGTTTCATCCATGTTCATGTCCTGAAAACTTAGAGAAGGCTTGCTAATTTCTTGCCTATATTTATAATAGGCATCAATTTTTTCCTAGCTCCAATCTTTTTGGATGAGTTGTGCCCTTAGCCCCTTTGTTAATTTCTTTATGGGGTCAAAAAACAAACGGTCATAAAAGGACTCCCATAGCTTACAGGTATTCGATGAGATCTTAGACAGATCCACATAATATTTGATGTCATCCTCTGTGGGTGACCTCCATTGTTTGAGGTATGGTCAAGGCTCATAATTGAGTAGGGAAATGGTCTTCAAAGTGGTTATATGACCAACTGAGTCATAGTTCCACTAGTCATCGATCAAGTTGAGGTCAAGCTCTACAAGCTTGAATGTAAGCAAGTGCTTCTACAACTCTTCTCCATCGTGACTCCCCCTCTTATGAAGGGGATGTCATACAGGGCCTTCTTATTATGGCCCATAACATATACTAAGTTGATTGTATTGATTTAGTGAGCTAGCTTCAAGGCCAAGGTCAATTCTATGAGTAGGTGCAAAAGCTAATTTGTCTCATCCTTGAATTTGTGTGCCCAAATGAAGGTGAAATGGACCTTGAAGAATGAGCCAACTAAAATTTTGGTTTTGGTGAGCTAATACCTCTATCCATCCATCATCTTGAAGGTGATAACCTCTCAATTGAGGTCCATGATGACTAGGGATAGGAAGAGCTCTAAAAACTCAGTAATCTTATGTGATTGATAGGATGTGGGTCCATGTTGTGATGGGGATCATCATGTTGGGATGGGTGCTCATCTCTCTGGAGTCGAAAGTGAAGTATGAAGAGAAGAAGTAGGAGTGATAAAATGGGATTAGGTGAAGGAGGAATACCAAAAGGTATTCAATGTCGATAAGTTCACTAGTTCATTTTTCATGGTGGCAGTGATAGCAAGAAGACTACCCTATAAAATCCATCCTCTACATCTTTAGCAAGAATACTTCCCCTAATTATAAATTGATGATGTTAGCATCTAAGTCCATCCCAAAGATAAATGCTAACATAGAAAGGGCATATTTCACATCCTACCTCACAAAGCTTACAAGGGTGATGGGTAGAGGAAGTGCCTCAGTGTGGTTGCTCTTGAGGAGTAAATTGAGAAACTATGTCTTGCAAATTTAGGTATCCTAGACATTCTATAGGCTCTCCATACTACAGGCATTAATGTTGGCATTGCTTGAGATTCAAAGCATTTCCCTTATGGCATCTACATTGACATCCACTTTTAAATGGTTATTCCCTATAATAATGTTAGTGCTAGCATCATACCTATCTGCACAGAGGGTAACAATCTTGGGGCATGGGTACACAAGAGGCACCATGTACTAGGCCAATGTAGAGTTCCAAATTCTATATTTTAATGACTTGTAATCATTTCTCTACACCTTTTTGATCATACAGGTGTGGGTGCCCTCTCTCAGGTTCTTCAAGTTTTTACCAATTTGGGGTCATAGATTTCATCTACATAATCCATGACCATTGTACAATCTCTACAGCACCCCTTGGCTATAATTTTGACATTTGGTACCTTAAGATTTGGTCAACTGAAAGTGGAAGCATATTATTTTCTTACCACATACTGTAGAGGAAGCTCTCCATGACCACCCGACCTATGGGTTCTTTGCTTTTGTGGATGCTTTCCATCACAAGATGAGGATGTAAAAGTCTCCATTCCCACAAATTCTTCTAAAAGTTCTCTATGTTTCAAATAAAACACTACATATTAGCCTCTACTCATAATTATTTCAATTCATGGCTTCAATCTCTCTGCTCAATATGCTTTATTTCACTTGGTGCTCTTGAAATTCTTAAGGTGTTTAAGTGTTTGGCCTAATAAGAAGAGGGGTATTTATAACTTAATGCTAGAAGGCATGATCATCATGTAAATTTTGAATTTGGGTGCCTCATAAATGTCAAGGGTAACACACATGATTAAATAATACCCAATAAAGGATTTGTGGTGATCCTCATGGGGGATTATGCAATATGGAGCATCTGACATTAATGGTTGTGGGGATGGGTACATAATTGTCTTTTAGAGAATGTTTCAAAAATAAGGAGATCTAGGGTGTGGACACCTCAAAATGGCATGATCCACTTATGCCAATATAAATTATTCAAAAGGAAACAATAACAAAGAAATCAAAATGAATGAACAAAGGAAAACAACAACAAAGAAGGGAAACTAGCTAACTATATACAAGGGGAAGGTTGATAAATTAGTCGAAGTGTTTCAGATCAATTCCATTGACTAGAATGTGTTGCCTTCATCTTACAACTCAAAATCATTACCTTTTCTATTTTTAATGATGCAAAATGGCCCCCTCTATAGGGAATCAAACTTTGCATGTTGGCTTGGTTTTATGACCCTTTGATCATATTTAAATACCAAGTCCTTAGGCTTAAAGCCTGGGTTTGACGATTTCTTCTTAAACCACCACTTGAACACTAGTTATTAGGTGACCTTCGCACCACTTTCTCACTCTCTCACTTCTTGAAGGTTGAGTAGTTTTCCTAGGCTAACCCCCATCACCCCATTCCTTGCAATCTCAATAGCTTTTAAAAGCTATAAGGTGGGAATTTTTGTTGATGTGGGTATGAACACTTCCTTCCTATATACTAAATCATACAGGGAGGTCTTAAGGATCTACTTAGGGGTAATTTGGTTGGCCTATAAGTCCATTCTCACATGCATGTGGTACTCCCTTTATTTTTCAGTGCTTATCCTTTTGATCATCCTAATAAGATTCTAGTTTGTTCGTTTGACCAATTTGTTCCCTTGTGGGTAGTAGTTGGACAAAGTCTTTAGAAAGATACCATTTTGAAACACAAATTTAGAAATCTTAGAACTGAGGAAGGTTTTCACATTATATAAAAATATCATTTTAGGTGAGTTGAACCTTCTACTAGCTCTTCCAAGAAACCAAGGGTTGTGTTTTCAGTTGCCTCCTTCATTGGCATTGCTTCAGTCCACCTAGTAAAGTAATCAATGGCTATAAGTATCCATTTATGGCCTCCATTAGAAATGGGATTAATCATCCCAATGAAATCTAAGCCTCATTGAGTGAAGGGCTCATTGGTCACAATTATATTTAATGGCACGGTCAAATTCTTTCACTTTCCCATGAATGATTGACATTGCTAGCATTTGTTAACTACCTGATGGTAATCTGTAAACATGGTTGACCAGTAGTACCCTACATGCATGATCTTGGTCATAATGGTATTGGATAATAAATGGCCAACTAGAGGGGTGAAGTTCATATCCTAAAGGATCTTCTCAGCCTGGTGGTTGTCCACACATTAGATTCGATCTCCACAAAAATTTCTCTTGAGCAAGACTCCCTAGACTAGTGTGTAGCTAGCCCCTTTCAGCCTATAGAATTACCTTTTATGTGTGGGGAGACCATCAAGATACCTATTGGTTTACATTAATCAAGGTATTTTGGTGACCCAAAATCTGTTGATTTCATATTTATTAAGTAAAACCATTTTTGATGTATCATGTTCTTCCATTGGGTCATCTACGCATAGGATTAAGTATTCACAGAGTCCTCTTCCCTAATTCACCTTGGTTGGCCTAACTTCAACATCATACTCCAAGATATTGGTAATCCAATTAGCCCTTTTATTAGTGATCTATCCTTCTATTATATATTCCCTAATCCTAGAATATGCCACATACACCATTATCTTGATTCTTGCCACAAGCTATCTGAATTTTTTTAGGCCTTTAACAATGGTGAAAGCCTATTTTTTGATAAATTTTTACTTAACCTCATACCTATGCAAGGTTATTAAATATAAAGTTATGGGGTGCTTACTTATCCCTTCTTCTGCCTTTTGAGTTAGCATATTCATTAGGCTATGTTCGCTCCCATAGACATACATGATGAAGTCTTTCAAGAAGTCAACATTAACTAGCATAGGGGTAGTTGATATCACTTCTTTAATTTTGTCAAATTTTGTTCTTCCTTTTGAGGTCCATTTGAAGGGTTGGTCTTTCTTCAGCATTAGTGTGATTGGCCTAACCAACCCTGGAAAGTCAAATATGAATTTGCTGATGAAATGAATCTTTCCTAAGAAAGATTAGAGCCCTTTTTTGTTAATTAGCAAGGCCAAATCCTTGATGGCCTTTACTCTTTCTGGGTCAATAGTGATCCCTTATTTAGATACCACATATCCAATCAACTTGCCTTACATGATTATAAAAACACATTTCTTGGGGTTACGAAATACCCTGAACTCTTGGAACTTCTAGAAAACCCTCTCCAAATAATCAAAGTGACTCTTCTCTCTTCTTGGAGAGCATAGTGAGGTCATACATATAGATGAGGATGATATCATTGATCAGTCTCTTAAAATCTACATCCATAGCTTATTGGAAAGTATCCCCTATATTTGAGAGGTCGAAAGGTATCTTCACATACATGAAGGTCCCCCACTTTGTGGTGAAAGTGGTCTTATATTGGTCCTCTTCATTGACCCACACTTGGTTGTATCCTGAGAATACATCTAGTAGAGAGAACATTTTTGTGCCTACCACTTTTGGAAGATTTACTCCATAGAAGGGAGAGGGTAATGATCTTTTAGGGACATTTTGTTCAAGTCCCAAAAGTCCACACATATCCTGATCTCTTCATTCTTCCTCACTAAAACCAAGTTAGACACCCAAGTTGAATGCTTGATTGGGTATATTATTCATGAGTTAATAAATTTCCTCAGCTCTTGAGCCATGAGAAACTCAATATTTGGGTTTATTATCCTTTACTTTTGACAAATAGGTTTGGCTCCTTTTACTAGGTCTATGGTGAGTTGGATGACCTTGCAATCATACCCTTTCAAATCATTATAGGTCTATACCATGACCCTTTTATACTTATTATAGAAAGAAATAAATCACTCCTTACCTTTTTGGGGGACCTCCTTCCCAACCTTCAATTTTCTTCCACCTCTGACATTAGGCTTAGAGTAGCCACTTTTATCTACAATAAACTTTCATTTGTCATTCTTTGTGTCATCAAAATCAAATAGATTCTCCAGGGTGATCATCCATTTTGTAAGTTTGTTGGATTTTAGTTGTACGATTTGGTCCCCATAGGCTTCCTCAATCTTTGGTTACAATTGCTCTACAAATTCACATAATTGTTAAAGAAACATGGTGATTTCAGCATCACTTTTAAATACTTGCCAATTTTGATCGATATCTAGGATGGTAGGTCAGATAATCACTTCTACTTCTTGCTCATTAGTGAAAAAAATTTCACCAAATCAAATTTGGAGTCGATCACTGCCATCTTATCAACTTCTACATTCATAGATCTAGGGATGATCTGGATATTAAATGCTACAAATGCTTCAATCAATTCCCATATTCGATGTTGATATGATTTCATGTAGATGTTATTTTTGGTTATGATTCCTCTTACTTTATAACTAGCTTAGAATCATCGAACACTTTTAGCCTTTTTATGCCCATGCACTTGGTGAAATTGAAGCCATGGACTAGGGCTTCATATTTGATTTCATTATTTGTATAAGTAAATTGGAAGCAAAAGGCTTAGAGTGCCTCTTTCCTAGATGGGGACATCAATCAGGTACTAGCCCTAGAACCGGTCTAACATTTTGCACTGTTGAAATGCAGAGTCCAAAAATTAGGCTCACTTTCAGGCTCTTAACTCTAATCCTCTTTCTTTTTTATGACATCAAGAATGGATTGGTATTCATAATGAATCATGTGGGTCCCTATATTAGTGGTATAAAAGTTTAAAAATGGATCACTTTTGATGAATTCATTAACAAGGACCTTTTCATCTAGGGTTTGGTCATCTGCTACCCTTTTGTCTTTGAGCATTTCTATGTGATACATCTTTTCCTTGGAGAAAAACATGTGTGTCACTTCAAATTTTATCATAACATCTTCTAATATGTGTTTTGGGTTCAATGGTTTAGATAATACCTTTAGCATCAAAGCATATTTGGTCCTTTGGATCAAGTGGGACCAATCCAATGATAGGTATCCACCTATATTGGTGGTGAAATCTCAAAATAGACATAGCTCAAAGATTGGCAGGATGTCTATTACTACAACTTCTTATGATACAATGATGTTGGGATAAAAATATATGGTAAGTAGAAGAGCCTTGATGATACCTATGGTTTGAACTTTCTTCCCATTCAACTGCATTACTCCTTTATTAAAAGGTTCATAGTGTAGTTGTATTGCATCCACAAATTGCTTAGGCATCACTATGGTGCTAGCACTAGAATCTATCATATAATTGTGCAAAAATGTGTTTCCCATGATAAGTGTTAAATAAAATGGGGTAGGTTTTGTCTTACTTACCCCCTCTTTGGATTTGATGAATGCAGATGGTGCTTAGGGTTATGCGCTTGTTCTAGCTTCCTTTCCCTTTATCTTTGTAGACTCCATATCTAGTTTTTATTTCATGGGCTTCTCTCGATCCTCCAAGGTTTCTTTCAGTATAGACTTTTACAAGGTGATAGATAGGACATCCCAAAGATAAACATTAGTTGGAGCTTTCTTTAGTTGTTCCACCACATTGTATGACCCTAGAGGCAAGACCTCAGGATCTTTTACCTTGTTTTTTGTTGTATCACCCTACCTTTGATATGTTGGGGGTGATTGTTGGGTGTTGAACTCCTCTTGAAAGTCATTTTAGGCCTTACAAAATCATCTTGGCTTTTGGCCAATCTCTTTTTAGAGTGAGTGTAATACTTTGATTGGACTTGCAGAGCTCTATACACAGGGACCTCTCTCATATAGATTGCATCATCACCTTCTACCCAAGAGAAAAGTGCATACTTTCAAGCTATCTCCTCTTCTTATTCTAAGGACATTACTTTCATTTGTGCCATCAAGATGGAATTTTCAATTCTCAAGGACTGGTACCCTTAAGAGGATGAATCAGATGTGTCACCTTGTCTCCGCTTCTTGATAACCTTTCATTGTAGATTACCATTTGGGAAATTTTGGGGTACATGTGTATCTTTACATGGAAAGCCCCATGAATTTGAGTCATCTACCAAGTTGTTTTAGATTATGATTAGTTTTATATTTTTATTTGGTGAGACTGTTTGTAAAGGATCAGGCACCAAAATAATTTGATTCATGGGTCATGTTTGATGGTTTGACACTTAATGATTTAGTCCCTGATGATTCAACCTTTACCTTTCTTGGTATTGATTACTCTAATAGGGCACTCTCTTTTCTTGATAATTTTAAAAAGGGAGATTTAGAGGCATATCTTGTTTTTTCTTATGAGATTTATGATCTCATTAGATAGGTTTTGAAAGATGTTCTTCATGTCATTCATAACTTTAGCTATTGAGGATGAGGATGGCATACTCACGTAGGTAGGTGAATATACATACATAGAAGTTGGTGCCTATGAGGTGCTCGGGACTTCTTGAAATAACATTGATATCTCTAAAACATAAATATGAGTGGCCTAAGAGGAAGCTTCCCAGTATCTATCAAGCTATTCTCAACTCTGAGTGCTAACTCATATGCATCTGGTAGCATTTGGTCTCCAAAAAATTAGATCATGATGATAATGTCTAAGTTGAAGGCCTTAAGGTAGAAGACAATGGCCATGTCTGCTACTGGTTGAACCACTATTGGGACTCTCTACAAGGTCTTATCAAACCTAGTATTGAAATCAAAAATAGCTTCTTATAGGGCTCTCTTAATAATTATTAACTATTGCAGGAGAGATGACTGGTCTACCTTCTCATTGAAACACTCAAAGAATATATTTCCCAAGTTATCCTAGGTGGTGATGGAGTTGGGTGACAAACACTAGTACCAAGCAAGAGCTCACCCTTTAAAAGAGATGGCTAGTAGCCTATAGGCCACATTTTGTTATGTAACATAGTGCACAATGTATACATTCACAACATCTTGAAGATGTTTCACTACACTTTTTAAGTCTTCCCCCAAGAATTTAGGGAGTGATTTTAAGGTGTTAGCAGGAATAGGGTCCCATATAGCTAGTGCTACTAGAGGGATGAGTGGGATACCATTATTCCATGCTACAAATTTCCTTGGTGGCCTTGAGATCACCATTTATTATGGTTATTATGTCATGTTAGATCCTACAGTCCGTTGGTGAGTTGGGGCTACCAAAGGTAATGTTAACAAACTTGGATTATTCATTGTTTATGAGCTCATAATGGGCCTATGGCTCATAAACTATAAATTATAATTAGACTAGTAGTTTAGTCCCATCGATCATTCCAAAAAATAAAAACTATTGATGTCTAAAACTATCACTTTAGGCAAATAGCCTCCTATGGGAAGCTTTACAAGTGTCAGATTCGAATGTGGTCTATAGAGCAACCTCCAGGGTTGTAGAAGCTAGATCTTTGAATTGGTTTTGGGAAAAGGGTTAGGAAGAAAAAAAATTAAAACTTAAAATGAGGACTAACTAAGGTGATGCATTGAGATCTTTAAAAAGTGTTAACCTACAATTTCATAAAGTAGCTAGAATTCTTGACCATTACAAACTATTAAAGGAGCATGTGCATGAATTAAAGTCCATAACATAGATAAGAATTAATATTAAAGAATCATAAAAATGAAGATAACAAATATAAATAACTTTCCACTTATTTTTACATAGAACACCACATCCTCTTCATTTTTAGGTGGAGAATAAAATACAAAAGGCCTCTATAGGCATAGTATACAATATTCAATCCAACTCATGAGGGGCACCTGCTAAGGTCAAAGAATGAAAATGATAACTATTTCTACTTCTATTCTAGAGATAAAACTCATTATAATGGCTGCTCAAGTACAAATAATGATCTAAAAATCTATCCCTTACAAAAGAAATGAACCTTGCTTATATAGGCATGATAGCTTCTTGAGGAAACAACAACTGGAACTAGGCTCTTGTACTCATGATGAGGTCATTACAGCTGACAAGGGGGATCTGGCTCATGAGTGTAGTTAGTCTTTAGATATCTAAGATGTGGCATGACTACAATGCCCTATGATGCCTATTATGCTTAGAAAAAGTGTGGTGGTAACATGTGGCTACTCCCTGAACTAACCTTGAAATACTGTTAGGAAGGAGGGACCCACTGCTTTCATCCAATGACACTGCTCAAAGGTATGATAGGAAAATTTTACTTATGAGGAGCATTGGGATTACATGTGGCATGTTTTCTTCATTTATCATAACTACTTGTTGGGTCCCCTTATCAATTCCATCAGGTACTAGCATGATCCTCAATCTTGACAAAAGAACCTTTCCTCTCGAGAAGTGTCATGACACCACATGGTGAGCTATCACTTATCCTAGACATAATGATTATTCCTTTTCCAAAATGAGCATGGGGGAACCACATAGAAAATCCACATCCCTTATTGCAAATAAATGGTGGGCCCCATCTATTATACCATCAACTAATGGCACTACTTTAAGCTTTGATAAAATAAAACTAGCCTTGGATGAACATTGGGTCACCATGTGTAATGTTGGTGCTTCTCCTGGGCAAGCCTAAAACCTTTAGAAATAAATGAGCACCGAGCTACCACATGAAGAACTTGGAAGGAAGTTGGGACTTAGCTAAAAAAGATGAAGGGGAACCTGAGGGATAAGAGGACGTCAAAATAAATGTTGAACCTCATCAAGCACATCTGAGATTAAAAATTAACTACTCCAAAACTCAAAAATGTGGATAACGATCCATAGTTTACTTTATGAATCAATAGTTGTAGATGAAGTCTATTTTATCTTCTTATTTTAATTTGACACCTTGTTGGGCACAACATTGCTAGATTAAGATGCAAACACATGATTAAAAATATCAGTTTGGATTTTGCATGTATGTAATTTGATTTTGTAACTCTTATATTAACTTGTACATAAGGATGACTTGATATTTTAGGATTCACAAGTACAAACCCTTGGTAATTCAATTTGAATATGAAAACATACACCATCTACCCTACGCCATAAAGGAGTTATAGCATGGACCTCACTAGAGGGATGGTAGTTATCACCTTCATTAGGGTTAGGAGGAATAGGCTCAATATTATTACAATAATATTTGTAAATATAAATTTGAGTTTTATCTTGATTAGGATCATTCTCTAATTTGGTTATTTTTATTTTTTTTTAAATGTAGACAAAACAACAAACAATGACTATAATGAAATATTTGAAAATAAAAGTTCTCAACAAATATATCATGTTATCATAATTTCAAGAAAATAAATTTCTAATTTTAAAACTTTGAATACTTTAAAAATAGAAATCAGAATTCAAGAAACTAAGAAATTAGAAAACCCTAAGTCAACTAGGGTTTAGAGATCAATGGTAAAGTTCACCAAATGTTTCACCCTAAATTTAAATAATGGAGTTATCTAAGGTTAATAATACTAAACTATTTTTTACACAAGGGTGGTGAAATAATCTAATAAGTGTGTCAATTAATAAAAAAACTTAGGCAAACAATATTCTAAGTTTATACAACTAAGATTGCCAAAAATAGTAAAGCAAAACTATTGATAGATATTTCAATAAATATAAAATAATGACACTTGGTTTTTTATGAACATCCAGGTTTAATCAAGAGTAGGTTGGAAGTGGGCTGGAATATGATCTTGGAACAGTCATCGGTTTATAGAAATATATTTTATGTATCATTGGGCTTTTACATCAAATCTAAACAATTACATCAACACAAGGGTCTAACTCTATCATAGGTGTCATGTACATAATATTGTTTAGATATGGATGCAATAAAGTAGAGCCTTATGGGTTATCTATCACCTTTCTTCTGATGTCTTCAAATCATGCACAAAGGTTGTCACTCTTTGTCAAATGATCAAACCCTAACTCATCACCATTGGAGTGACTATGGGAAAAATGGGTTAGTGGGCTCATGGTGTTGAGCTAACCCCAATTACACCTCTATCAATGGGCACTACCTACGTAACCACTATTATGAAGAGGGATTCAGATTAATGTATTTCTCCCCTATGTGTTGGCTTGTGTGTGCACAAGGGTGCAATGTGTGATAAGTAAAGACATGCAATGACCTAGCTTGTAACTTGGAAAATATGGCCCATGGGTTCTTTGAATACTTCAAACCTGTATAAAGATTGTTCCTAGGACTACTATGGAAATAGGGACAAATAGGGTATATTTTCTCACTTTAATTCTTTATTGAATGCTTCTTGGTATATTTCCTTGTGAGTTATATGTGTTTGCTAAGTGAGGAATGAATGAGGTTGATCTTGTATATACAAATCCCTTTTGGAAATATATTGCATTAAATAATCTAGGTTAACCTTTTAGATATGTTTATTTTGCAAATTAAATGACTTTAGGGCACTAGACACTTTATAGGAAAATGGACAGTTGCATCGATGCATGTGTCCACTTGGGATAAAAGTGTCTAGTGAACTAAAAAGTAGGTACATGTCTAAAATAGGCAATGAAGGATAATAATCAGGTTTAGAGATTTTTACATAATATATACATCCTGGGTCATAAAAATGGTAATGGTTATACTAATAAATAATCGATTAGGCACAAAGAGATAGTAAACATGAGCCTTTCATTAGTAGGAAGGTCTAGAACTAAAAGGTACGACCATGATAGGTATTTTCCAAGTGTACAAGATTGATGTACTATATAAATCAGATTTTAGTATCTACACTAGGATGTCATCATATAGCCAGGAGTCATTTAAGAATTCAATTTTATTCATCACAATAAATCCTAATTTTACAAAAGTGGTTGTGTCAAATTGATAAGATGTTTATTCTTTCTTATTATTTATATTAGGCCTGCCACAACTTCAAGGAGAAATGGGGAGTTTACCCAAATAGAAAGCATCTTGGATTTCATATTATTCATAGCCTTTGTCAATAATATTTAAATGATATTTATAAGGTGGGGTTTTGGATGTAGATGGGAGGTAATTTGGATGTTTGTAGGGTGAAGACTTTATTATTTCTAGTGATGTGGATCTGTCCATTTCAGAGGCATTTTTAGTAATGGGGTAGTAATTGGTTTTACAATATCATCCCTCTAATATTTTGTAATAGTTTAAAGGTTGAGGATCACCAAGGATAATCACTTTCAAATGAAAGGTGGATGGGTCAGCTTTCATAGCATGAATTCATAGTTGACCAAGAAGGATGTTGTAAGGGAGGTCAAGATCAATGACACGGAGTAAGGTTTGTTGCATGATAGGTCCCATGATAAGAAGATATATAGTGCTCATTAATTCCCTTTCAATAATATCATATTCTTTGATGGTGATAATATTGGGATCTAATACTACTTTAGATAAACCAAAATGTTTGATTAATGAAGGCCTTGATATATAATGGAAGATTATGTGATGGGACAATAGGAGTTATGTCATGTTGTTTAAAGATGAGTTGTTGATTTGAATATAGCTTTCCAATGAATGCTTATAATTGGGATACATCAATGTCATTAGGGATTCTAGACTCTTGGAGGACTTTGTACAAGACATCCCTATGAACAATGGATGTTTTGAGAAGATCCAAGGTGGAAATTTGGGCAAGGTTTTTCTCAAGACATTTGATAAGGTTGTATTATCCTTTAATGGTAAGTATAGTAGGCCTTTGGCAATAATTTTTTTATACCTAGTTGTGACCACACAATCTATGGATTTGACTTCAATGATTGTGACACAATTATTTGTATGTTTAATATGAACAACAAATGCATCGTAGGAATGGGCAAATTTTTTTATAATTGACATTATCAATTTTGAAATTTTGACTTTGATCTAATTGTGGATGAGATTTATCATGTTTTGGAAAGGGATATTATATATCCTCAATTATTGGTTATGTGATGTGGATGCACTTACTTTGATTTCAATATCTCTATTATTAATCAAATCTTTAACATAAATTTTCAACTACATGCATCGATTAGTTAAAAGTCCTTTTATTTAGGGAAACTCACATTCTACATCAGCTTTAGACCGTGTGGGTTTTGGTCCACTTTCATCAAATATCTTGGTTTGTGGAAAATGATCATGTTTGCAATGGCCAATTTATGGAATACAATTTCTAATGATTCCCACAAAGGAGTATAGTTCCTAATTTTATCTCCCATTTAGGCTATCCCATACGAATGGTAATGTTGGAAGTAATTTGTATATCCTTAATGTGTTCTAAATTAGTAATTTTATCACCATTAATTTTTTTATTTTTCTTAAATAATTTGGGGTTTTTTTATTATGTTTTATTTTGATGACCCTTATGGAAAAATTTCACCAATACGTTAGTAACAAGGGATTTATTGATCTACACTCCTTTTTCAATGATTTAATCAAAATTGATGTCATAATAAACTTGCAGATGAAAATACATCATTTGATTGAGGTTGGTAACAAATATATTGACTAACTACTTCTTAATAAGCGACCAAGGGAATATGCTAGTTAAACTTCTCCATATTTGGAGAAATGCAAAAATGCTTTCTCCAATCCTTTGTTTGGTATTACAAAAGTACATCATTATAAGTTTATGTTCAGTGCTGCAAGATAAGTGTTTGGTAAATATTTTTGATAGGTCGGTAAAGGTTTTTGATGGATTCCTTAGGAGTATGTAAAAACCATTCCAAATCTTAGCCCCTTAGGCTCCAAAGGAATAATCTAATCAAGTAGTTGTCACTGTATGCAGCCTCTTGGAAAGCCATCAAGAATTATTTGACATGTTATCTTGGTTCACCCTTTCCCTTTCATTTTTAAAACTTGTGCATTTTAAATTAAGGGGGAAAGGGTACTCGTAACATTTTTATTTCAAAAAGATAGGGGCATAACTCCTCACATTTATATTTCTTGTTATGACTATGGATTACTTCATGTAATCCTTGGAGATCATCCTTCATAGATTTTCTTTCTTGGGAAAAATATGTACCCTTGAGTGGTGATGATTGGGGTAGAATACATTTAGGTTGTTAATTGGTATAGTATTATTGACTATTGGATTGTTGGTTGTGTTGTGAAGGTTTGGATAATATAGGACTTATATGGGAGGATGAGTTTGTAAACTATTCACTTAGCTATTGATACTAGTCAAACATAACTTGATTTTGGTTTTGATTATCTTGTTGTGATAAAAAAAAAAATCCCTTTCCAAGGTTGAAATGAGAGACATTCGGATTAGGTTTTTCACTAGTCAACTCTAGATTTGTTTTTTTGGGCCAGCGGGATTGCTAGAAGTAGTATGTTTTTAATTTGGAAGGGTTTGGTCCTTCCTAATTATTATGTTACTCAATTTTTTAGGATTTTAATATGAGGGAGGCTTGGCTCCTATTTACATGAGTTTCATGAGGATGTCATCCTTGTTTTCAAATAGGAACTGATCTACTTTGTCACACCCATGTTCTATTTTAAACAAATCATTGGTGTCATAATTTTACTCGATTTAATTTGAAAGGATATATTATCATCATCATTAGTTTGACATTGATTAAAATTTCCAAAAAAATGAAATGGATTATGATTAAAGGGTTTTTTCAGTATTAGGTTCTTGGTTCTTTCTAATTTGATATCTCATTTTAGGTTTCATTAATTTTGTTTACATTTAATTTTAAACTAGTCTTTTCATAAGGGGGAAAATAATAACACACATGCAATAACACACTATGTTAGTCAATTAAGGTGTACAACCATATGGTGGACCATAAAGACACCTCAAGGTTAAGAGTGGGTAATCATAGGGATGTTGTTTTCTTGACACCACTACACGGCTGCAGCTAGATGGATCCAAAACTAGGTTTAAATGGGCTCACTAAAGGAGTCTTCATTATACATTTTGGTATGTCCCAAATATATGATACAAGGATTTTGTCTGAGGCCTAGACATTGGTGGTCAAATCCACCTCACTTTCCCTGATAATTAATTAAGATTAGCAAATGAAGATAACAACTCCAAGGAATATGTATAACCCACTGGAACATGAACTTTGTCGAGTACTTGGTGATGAAATCCAAGTGACTATACCCCTTTAAAAAATAAAAATAAAAGGGCCAAACTATTTTTGAATTCTAATATCACCTTATCGCATGAGGAAAGAACATATGTGGATTAGGCTTAGGAAGACATAATTGATCTAAACCATTTATAAATTCCAATATCACCTTATGGCATTAGGAAAGAGCAAACACAAATTTAGGCCACACACACATAATAAAATCATAAATAGACAATATTTTTAATTTTATGACTTTATGATTTAATGCTTATGTTGTGAGTTTTTTTAATTTTATGAATTTATGATTTAATGCTTATGTTGTAAGTTTGTATGATTTCATGTCTTCTTTAAACATAGTTGCACAACACAAGTTAGTAGTTTTGGTGTCTAGGTCTTCATCACATGATATTCCCTTCAAGTTAGAAAACTAAGGATAAAAAATTTAAAACACAAATAAAAAATGATGATGATCAGATTTAAAATATTAGTGATATAAACATAAACATTAATGACAAAAAATCCACAATTAGTACAAAAACTCCAAAGATCAAAAACATATGCCAAATATCAGTATATAAATGCCAAAGTTCACAACCACTAAATACATGACATAAATGCCAATGACCAAAACAAAAATGCCAATGAATAGTATAAAATTGTCATTGCTTAAGTGAAACTTGCACAAAACACTAAAACATGAGGCAAAAACATTGTTCCCAAGAGAACGAATACCAAAGTATAGTACAAAAAATGATATTATTTAGAAAAATGGAAATGAAGCTTAAAAACAAGAATTATGATCATAATTTAAAGCTAAGAAGACTCCAACCTAATTCGAGAATATGTAGTTACCTGCTAGATAGCAAAATCAATTATAAAAACCACTTCAAAACAAGTGAAAAACAGAATAGGCAAAAGGGAGTATCCCACCAGGCATGACAAAAATGTATAAGCTAAAATATAGAGCTATGAAAAAAAATTAACAAGAAAACTAAGCTCCTACTTTAAATAAAATGCAACCTCAAATTGAGTGAATAAAGTAAAAATAATGATACCTTCACTTACCAAGTGAATATCTCCTTTGTTGAGTGAATTTTATCATGTTTTCCATAGATTATGATTGCTCAAATATTCATATAAGATTTTGATAACATATGCCTTTATTTGATTGTAAATATGACACAGATTTTCTACTTTAGATTTAGGTTTAAATCATGATCCTGATTGAAGGAATGAAGCATGGATTTATAGATTTTTGGATGAGAGGATGGACAGTTGAGATTCACTTGATCAAATTTGGAAACTTCAAATTTGGTTGAGACTTGATCAATCAATTGATTGATTTAGTTTCCATTTGATGGAAGACTCACAAGTTTTTTACTATTTGATGTTTAAGAGTTAACTAATTTATTTCCATTTATTGAAGGAGTTAACTAATTGATTAAGATTGGCTTGCATGAGTTTCTATTTTGATCAAAGAGTTGACCGAGTCATGACATGGAGTGTATCATGGGTGAAGATAATTAGTATTATTTATTTATTCATTTATTAATTAATTATGTGTGCATGTAATTACTTAAATAATTAATAAATATTAATTAACTAATTAATCATGGGGTGTAATTAGTGAGATTAAATGGAGTCGAGGTGTAACTAATTGGTTAACGAAGTGATTTTGGGGTTTTGTGATACTAGGGAAGATTAATTAAAATTAATGATGGATTAGATGATAGTAATTTGGTAACAAAATTAGGGTGTCTATAGTTTACATCCACACTTGATTATCTTATTTACTTAAAACAAGTGCCAATTGCTACAGGGAGTTAAATTGCTCATGATATACAAATAATTATTTTAAATTTTTAAAAATTTAGGTTAGCTCTTGAAATTGAAATCTGAAAGGAAATATATTAAATAATACATCTATTTGGTATTGCCTCTAAATGCCACCATAATTTCTCCATCATTATACTTTTGATAGGTGTTGACAGCATAGCCCAACACTTTCTCATGGGAGTCACTAGAGCCCGATGCACACATCCTATAATTTCTTTAAAATGATGGAAACATACTTGAGACACTTTTCAAGGAGTTGTCAGCACTCCATCCACATATTGATCAAGGAAGTAGATAATTATCTCATCTTTGACCATAATGAACACATCTTGAATTTAAAAAATTCCTTTATAAATTCCCCCTTTTGAGGTGAGGGATGAAGACCATGTTGTTGTAATCAATCATCTCAAAAGTAGACATTAAAAATACCATATGTAAGGAAAAATAATTTAATTATTCTTTGTTATTATATAAAATGGATGTAATTTGAAAAATTATCCTCATATGCAAGAAAATAACGTAGCATCTTATTTTATACACACATGGAAATCTTAAAGTTGTATTTGAATATTGAATTTTTTATTTTTTATTTTTGAATTTTTGAATTAGCATCAAGTCATGCTATAATATATTATGAAAAACTCCAATTTTCTAAAGGGAGAAACTAATATACCCATACAATAAACACACCCCATAGGTGTGCCTAGATAAAAAATGAGAACATAATCAAGCAATATCCCCCCATAGATGCATGGTAACCACCATGGAAACATAATCACCAAATAAAGACCACACAATGTTAGTGACTACCCAAGTAAATGACTCAGCTTATGAAACAACTAACAAAACAAGATGACAAGAGGATCCTCTAAGAAAAAAGATGAATAGATAAGTAAATACAAGCACACACAATCAAGTATTCACACAAATCAATCAATGTATTAGTGTAATCATCACACTATAAAATATCCATATGATAAGAGATATGTAAGATACTAGCAAAAATGTAGTAACCAATGCAACTATCTCAATGTGATAAATAAAAAATAGGGATAGATATCACTATACAAATATCCTCTAAAATTGAAATGCCCCCAAGCTAAGACATATTATTTATGAAACTTGGCCCATCCAAGATATGGAGGCAATGTGAAATACAATATTATGTAACTTGTGAATATGCATAACAATCACTCCACAAAAATATCATGAAAAGACTATACATAAACCATGAATAATGAAAACCTATAGAATAGGTAAATATGTAGCATATATAAATTAATATTTTTGAATCTTTAAAATTTTGCCAATGTTTTTAAAATTTTAAAATTTTGCTAATGTTTTAGAATTAATTAAATTTTGCCAATGTTTTCAAAATTTTAAATTTTTGCCACTATTTTTGATGTTCCTACCCATTGATGGGAAATATAAGATTCATATAGTCATTAAGTGAGATAAACACAATGTGATAAAGTGCATAAATATTGTACTTAGTATCATAATCCATGTAATAGTGCAAGCTAATTAGGTAATATAGGTCCCAAAGTGTAATTTGAAATCGAGATATCATGACATATGATAAATTCAATTAGGTTCCAAGGTCAAATAGAATGTGAACCATCAATTAAGGATATTGATATGATTTTGGAAGACCTTCTATTACCCCAATATGTAAAAATGCTAAAAAAAAATCACATAGAATAATGATAGCCATCATATGTCAATCTTAGTGTGAAAATTGTAGTATGAAGGGAATATGTAATTAAGTGAACAAATGTATTGATAATTAAGCAATACCAAAATGTAATAAAGCATCCAAGTACTATGGCATGTAAAGTGATATATGTATATCCAATACAATGTGGAGGATGAAATTACTAGTGTCGTGCCCCCATGGGTGGATTATGCTAAATTCAAGCTTAAAGATAAAGTCATAATATGGAAATGAAAAACAATAAGGGAACAATTCCCCCACATAGACAAAACTATGTATATCGATAGGCCAATAAAGATTATGATTATGATGCTCCTGTAGGAAAAAGATATACAATTATGTATGAAACCATGGTTTTTATTTTTTAAGGTATATTTAGAAGAAATTAGAAACTAACACATAAAACACATGGTTATTCAAGAAAAATGAGGGTAGAGGCTCACTAACTAGAAAAATGAGATGAGGAGGCTTCTAAGCATCTATAAACCTTCCTTGGAACTCAATGGATGTTATGACAAAATATCCCAATAAGTACTTTTTCATCATTAAGAAGATCAATGGAAGTGCTAAGAATGGGATCAAGAGTCAAATGGTCAAGGCCAATGAAAAAAAAATAATATGAAACAAGTGGCTTGGAAGAAGGTAAATGCAAATATAAGGCAAGTGTCATGTGAAATCTAGAAAATAGAATAATACAATAAAGTTCAAGAAAAGACCTAAATAAAATTCATAGATGGTGATACATAAAATTCACTACTCCAAAGTAATGATATGTTAAAAATAACATGAACACATCCATTCACATATGTAATATATGTATTCCTTGTGCAAGTGAGTAAGAAACAAGATATATGTAAAGGTCACTCCATATAGCTTAACGTGAATGCCTAACACAGTAACCAATGTCTCCATCCCTTGAGATATGTAAATAGTATCAATAAGCATATCTATCTAGATTACCCCACCCCCTACTTAGATCAAGGTATACCATTTAAAAAGTGTGTGAAATCATGGATGCACAAACTCCATATTTTATTATAAAATAGGTATGACGTGCATCATATGACCAAGATAAAGATAAAGAATTTTTTGTATTTTTGTGTTTTATGAATTTTTTTAAATTTAAAAAAAAATAAAAAGGAAACAATAGAATAAGACACATGTAAAACACACAAAAATTGAATGAGAAAAGTTATGTACAAGACTATTGTATAGTAAGTATCCATTGATGATGACCAAATCATTTTTTATATTTTTGTATTTTATCAATGTTTTTGTATTTAGTAATTGAATTGAAAAAACATACAAAGAATGTAACAAATTAAGTAGGCATAATTTATTATAAAATATGGTTTCAAAATATGTATGTGTGAAATCCCTCGATATGGTTAGCTATGTTACCCTATAATGGTGTTAATGCCCATATCCAAATTAAAAGAATAAGAGACATTACTCAATGTATCATAAAAATACTATGTAAATGTATTGAATGAGAAAAGTTATGTACAAGACTATTGTATAGTAAGTATCCATTGATGATGACCAAAGCATTTTTTATATTTTTGTATTTTATCAATGTTTTTGTATTTAATAATTGATTTGAAAAAAAATACAAAGAATGTAACAAATTAAGTAGGCATAATTTATTATAAAATATGGTTTCAAAATATGTATGTGTGGAATCCCTCGATATGGGTAGCTATGTTACCCTATAATGGTGTTAATGCCCATATCCAAATTAAAGGAATAAGAGACATTACTCGATGTATCATAAAAATACTATGTAAATGTGTAATAATTATCATTATTATTACGGTTAAATGTTTTTAATTGGTTGTATATGTAGTGACAAAGTTGTGTAATAATATATTATATCATAATTATTGGTTGAGGCTGTATATCAACCTTAGGATGCAGATGACGAGGTGTAATTTGTCTTAGGGATGTTATTCTAGGAATTGTGGCTTGAGATGCCCTCAAAATATAAGATGATGCCTTTGTATCAAATTTTTTAGGTGAATGAGACTATTTTTCTTGTGCATGAATCATAATGATTTATTAGGATAAATGATCTTTATCTTTTTAGGTGCAATAGCTAGTTGATGATTAGGTATTTCATAAGGTGAGCCACAAATAATTTTAAATTCATTATTATGCACAACTTTAAGAGAGTTTTCCAATGTTGATGGGATTTTTTTTAATTCACTTACCCAAGGACATCCAAGTAATAGAGTATATGATCATGAATCAGTTATAACATATAACCAAACTAAACATGTCTTAGGGTCGATTGTGAGAGGAAGCATTATATCACATAAGGATGTATGCTCATGTCCATCGTAACTACATAATGTTGAGGTTACACCTCATAAGTCTCTATGAGTGAATATTCTATTATATAGGAACCATGTGAGTCATTATTAATTATAATACCATGCATGATTGAAGGGTTTCTATCAACAAAACCATGTATGTACAAAGGATAATTTTTTGACCCATCAATTGGTATCTCATGGTCATAAAATTCTATGGCAAACATTTAGGATGTGATACCATGTTAATAATGTTATCAAGACCATGTTCATATTCCTTATTGGATTCCATATCATGCATTGTCTTGATTTGGAACATCATGGTTAGGTAATGAGTTGCTAAAGACATTCAAATGTTTATTAGGTATTGTAAATAATTCATTCACACTATAGGGTTTTCCATATACTCAGATGATGTTATCATAAATAATATCTTGAATTTTATGGCACAGCTTACATTTATTGGTTGATGATAATCACAAAATTTATTGGGATTATATTTTTTAGGTGGTGGTAAATTTAGATCATGTTGAAGTGGTTCAAGTAAATAAATGATATTAAAGTTTAAAGTTTCTTTAATACTTGACTATGTGGGTCAAGCAACCTTATTAATTCTTTCCCTCTCTTAAAAACTGTAAATGTACTTTTATCTTGAGCTTATGATACCATGTTAATAGTTTTAGCCTCGCTTTAAGCTTAAGAATTAGATACATCATTATCCCTTTATTTGAAAGTTATTTTTCCTTGATATTTGGAAGCATTTGATGTTAATGCAATTAGTGTATATTTTAACATGTTTATGTCTATAAGATTAGTTTCAATGTTGCGCAAGGCATGGCAAAGGTCATCAAAATAATCATAGTCATTAAACATTATTTTATCCTTAAGAGGATTAAGTAGGTTATTTGAGAAAATTATTTATTTTTCCATATCAATAAACAGATGAATCATCTTAGTAAGAAAGGTCTTGAATATAAGGACATAATTTAGAATTCATTCATGAGAACCTTGTTTGATTTGTATGACCTGTGAGAAAGTCACATTTTGGCTAATGTTTATTGAAAAATGAGATAGGAAAATATCAAACCACTTGTTAAATCTAGTGATTGAATGTTTAGATAAATAATAAAACCAATGTAAGGCATAACCCATGAGACTTTTAGGAAACATTTTTACCTTGAAAAACTCATCATATCGATAACTTAAGCAAGATGCATGGAAATATTTTGTGTAATATGGGATATATTTTCCCATTAAATCTCATGTATTTAGGCATATGATAACATGGAGGTAAAGGTTACAAATGAATATCATGAGCCAAAGGATAATGTAATATGTCTGCAGATCATATTACATGACTAGGCTTGTTGGATATCTTTGATATTCATTTTTTTTGCATTTAAGTCATTTAGTTGTTATATTATTATCAAATTTTTAGATACAATACTAGATGTATGATTCCCATTAGTATTATCATTAATGTGTCCAACACTAAGATATTATATATATGAATTTGTAGGTGGTATATTTCCACTTTGGTTGTTAGTATTATGTGGAGGATTATCTTCACCTCCCGATGTAGAAGGTTTAGTTGCATCTATGAAAATTATTTGAGTACAATATTTTTGTTTCAAAGATATTTTTGTTTGGATTTTAAATGTTGAAATAATTGGTCTATGCATCTCAATTTTTTTTGAATTACCTCTTTGAATATTTCTAAGGTTGCTTTCTTATTGGGATTAATTTTAGGTTCATGATCAGGATATGCATAGCCTCATCATCACTTAAGTTATTTGGATCAATATATTAAATGAAAGGTTCAACATGAGAGGTATCTATTCTAAATGAGCATGTTTTACACAAATCTGAAAATTAGATTTGAAGGTTTTGGGTTTTTAGAACCCTAGGTTTAAATAAAGTAAAAGATCAAACCCAAGGTGAGATCGGGATGTAAGCAGCTAGATCAAATTTAAGGTTTTAGAATTGAGTACACATGGAAAGAATTTAGGTTTGAAGTAAGACAAGGAAACATAAGAAAAGAAGGGTTTATAATAAACCCTCATTTTAATGTTCAAAATTGTGGGGGTTCACCATTTATGTTTACCCTAATTTTGGTTTTTCCATAAAATAGGAATTAAAATGTTGCAACTAAGTAAATCTAAATATACACAACTAAAATATAGAATTTAGATCTAATTAGATTCAATAAATGTGGAAACAAAGCCCCAAGTGTCACAAACATAAGATAAATTAAGTGATGAATTGACAAAGAGGTTAAGAAACACATGCATATCAATTCATCTTTAAAATTAAGACTATATTTTGGTAGTGTTGACTGTGTTTGACCTACTCTTGAATTTATAGATGTTTAGTGTGATATAATAAAAGCTTGTATTTTTACAAGCCTATTCTATACAAACCATGAATAATATAAACATAAACAATGAACCTGACATGAGTTGAACATGCAACCTTCTAAAATAGATTTATAGACAATATTTTAATTGTATTGACTATGTTTGATCTGATCCTAAATTTTGGACTTGTATTATACTTTGATAAAATCCTGTAGCTATACATGCCTATTCTACACATGCCTAATAATAAAATCCCAATGTGTGTTTATATGGCACTAATCTTATCTTTGTGTTGTCGGGCCTATTTCTATAGGGTTTCATAGTTTCATTTTTCTAGTTCTTATGTCTTGTGTCTTCCTGATTATGATTATACATTCACTTTGTAGATGTGCATGATAGAATATGTTGTATGGCTGAATTTTTACTTTGACATAGCTTGTACACTATAAAACAAAACAATAATAATGGATTTAAGCAAGCATTAAAGAAACATTGCAAAATATGCATCCCACATACTCAGCAAAATACATTCATTTAGTTCTATAGTGTGTAAATGGAATAGATCGAGTAAAGGTTTCAACCTGCTCTTCCTAAGAAGTGATCAATGAAACTACTAAATTATAATTACCCTCTTTTGGCACAAGGGAATTTATAGAGAGACCAAGATGGATAAGTGATCCATAAAATAGGTGTAAATTCCATAATAAGCTTCACCAACATGGATCCTATTAACTTCCTAACTCACCATGATTGAAAGATTATTGTTTTGAGCTATTTTTATTGTTAACTTAGAGGTAGAAGTGTCATAATTAAAAATATAGCCTACTATAATGAATAGAGAGAAACATAAGATAACAAAAAACACATAGAACACAAAATTTTACCTGGATAAAACTCGATGCGAGAAAAAACTCTAGTGGGTGAGTCAATTGAACTCCCCTTTCTAGTATGTAATTCTAAACATGTATAAGTTATGACCACTTCTTATCTTTTATGGACATATATTTCATTACTATACCATCTAAAACTTAGACATAAATGTTTTTCACTCTTGCAACACCTCACTAAATAAACCCAACACTGAACAACCACTAATAATTAGGAGAATAATGAGATACATGATCAAAGACCCAAACTTGTAGTTCCACAATGTGGACCAATTCCAAGACCACTTGTTGCTTTTTTATTGTCTTATACCAAGGTTTATATTTATGTCTCTCACTTTGCAATTTTTTAATAAGCTCAACAAACCATTGTCAAATAGAGGAAACATTTGCAAATATTCCCATACCCATGTTTTATATGGTGTCAAAAGTGTTGTAGTATGTACAATATAAGTTATGAAAATACAAGGTTGGTTGCACAACCCTTAGGGTGGTAAGGAAAACACTAAGGTGGTCACACAACTATAGCCTAAAAAAACCATTTGTTACTCAACCACCACCTACACAGACCAATAGTTTTGTCATTTATCACAAATCTCTTAGTTTCAAGAGTTATAAATTGTTGAATTTACTATTTCAAATATTTACTAACCATATTGACCCTAATTATTCCATTACAACTTATCTAAATTGATGTTTTAACCTCTGTCTTACAATAATGTCTTCCACATATGAATTACATAAATTAGGAATAGTGAAAACATCTATAAAATATAGCTAGTACATTGGGATTCAAATTTCAATCATGCCTCCCCAAATTGAGGATTTTGGTTATGAAAAGCTTTAGGAACTCAGTGTGAGGAATATATGTTCCCACTTTCTTGCCCTCTCTTAGAGGTGCATCTGCTAGATTTATTCCTCTAGATTTGTGAGCTTTAATGTTTACCTCTTTGACCCCTTGTGTGGCTCATTACCTTCCTTCAAATAAAATTGAAGTCTGCAAATAGATAGAGGACAACCTATTACATAAATTTTATTCTTGTATAGTAGATATGCTTCATAGTGGACTACACCAATCTATTCCCTTGTCTTTTAAAAAGAGAAAAGACATCTTTCCACTAACATTCAAAAAAAAATTACCTTGAGTTATACTTACCAAGGAAACCTAAGATTTACCTTTATAGGTGTGAATAATGTATCTCTTCCCATTCTTGACCAACTTATACCAATTCATCATTATCATGAATATTACATCACACACATACATGTAGGGGCTAGCAAAGACTATGTTACAAACATCCATTAATATTGCATCCAAAACAAATGTTGGGATTCTTTTATCCTTAGTTTCACTCGACTAAGTATTAGTCATGTGCCTAGAAGAAGGAAAAAACCAATGAGCTAATGTTTTGACATATAATGCGAGTAGTGACCTTGTATGCTCACTTGAGGCACGTAGCCTAAACTGGTTCCCATTGATTTTACCATGTGGTAGTAGATAGACTTAACTCTATCTTATTTAAGCACTTGAGTTATCATATTTAGTCATTATTACTGCAACATCACTCTAAATTTAGCCATTTGATTCATTCACATAGTCCATGTACTCATCTATTATCATAAAAGTCAATTTAACACTAAAAAATTTAACATAAGGATTTGCATACAAATTAGTGGTTCCATTAATCTCAATTGATATTATTACCAAGATATTTCATTTAGTACTCAATCTCTCCAAATCTCTATCTTGAAAACAACTTAACATCAACAACTACTACAACCACATCAACGTCTCAACAACTAGTACATAATCAAAGCTATGGGATATTTATACATAAACTAACCCTTCTTGGGTTACATCATGAATAAATTATAGATGATAATCCAAAGACTATTTTAGAAAAACAAGTCATGTTAAACCATTATAATTAAGTCCCTTTTTACTCAGGCCTAACAACCCCCATATACTCTCTCAATGCTAGATATACACTTTCATGCTCCTCTTCTCTCACAAATCGATGCTAGATACATGTTTGATTAATATCCAATGCTTTCATGAACTGCTTTGTAACCATCTTCTCTTCATGTGCCCTTGTCCTAGTCTTGTGTTTTTTTTAGTCTTGCATCTTATGTTCTTAATTTTTTGTTTCCTTGTCTTCCACAACTCACTCTTCTACACCAAGGTATTTCACATTATTCTTCCCTATTTCTCTCTTTTACATCATTCTCTCTTATTCCAAGGTCCTCTGCATTATTATTTCACCCTTACATCTTCATGTCATGGCTTCAAAATAATTAGAATATATTATTACACAACTTGGGGTCCAACATCACCCCTTACTAAATCGATAGTCCATCTTGAACTATGTTGTTGTTTCCTCAAATTAAAAAAAATTGAGACCTGCCTGCTAAACTTGGCACTTGAGCTCCTCTTATTGGTTGAGCATTGTCTGAAGATTGGAAGTAAGGGTTGCTCAAGAAAACCATTTGTTTAAGTTTTGAAAATATCAAGCCAAGAAATTGTAGCTTTGTGGGCATCCTCAAGTGATTCGACCTCTACCAAAACTTGCCCTCAAAATGTTGAGAAGTTAGCATTCAGTTCCTATCAATGGGTGTTTATTTGTTTTTCTAGTTCTTTAATGTCTTAGAATACTTTTCTTGATTGGACCTTGTCCTTGATGTTTGGTGCATTATCAACCAATTACTAATACTATTGTTCCTCTAGTAGCAGCTACCCAAATTTAACTCAATTGCACCAAGTTTACAAAAACCCCAACAATAATGGGAAAGTGGTGCTTAGTTTATTCAAAAAGGTGTGATAGACATCCATGACCTCTGTAAACTACTTTATTGTCCAAAGATTCTCCTATTGAGGATTCACTTAGCTTTTGCATTTATTGAGCAAGAGTCCCATGAGCATCTCCAATTTATTGATGACCTTTTTAGTAGCAGGAATACCATCCACAAGCATTGGTTCACTCCTCAAAATTGTCTGATAAATGCCTAATGTCCTAAGTCAAGACACTTCAGCTACATCATGTTGTTGCTTAATATTTTTAATTTCTTATTAAATCTTACATCCTTTCTCATGCTCTTCTTGATACATGTGGATAGCCTCTTGATGCTTGTAATGAAGTTGGCCAAAATCATGGCTATGAAGAATGTTTTGCCTAGTTTCTTCTAGGGCAAAATTAATGAGGGTTGTGCCTGCTTGAGCTAGAGAGTGGGATCTACTTAAAGCACGTATAGAACATCTTCCACTTTAGGGATTATAATGGTGCTAGATTTTAGGATCTCAAAGAGGCCTTCATCATGATATACCTCTATTATAAAAGATAGATCATGTCGAGTTTGTTCAGTGGACTCATGTTCAAGGAAATACTCCCATAAATACAATTGCTTATCCAGAATATCATTAGAATAAGGCACAAGTGGGATGGTCCTGATTACCCACATGTGTCCATTACTACTATTGTTTTTCCTATTGCATAATTCATTTACCCTTTTGGGGGTCATGTTCTAGACCTATAACTTTAGGTCTCTTTTCTCATTATTTATTAGTACTACTGCCAAGGTCCTCAATTTTGGGCCCTTTCTACTTTTTCCTAAGTATTTAGAATTTCACTATCTATTCATTGTTTAATAGTAGGTTATTCTTCAATTAGTTTTGGAGTGTGTTCCTTTGTAGGTTGTGCTTTTGGATATGCTTCACCCATTTTAAGAATTACCACTCAAGTCACTTCATGCTTAGGCTTAGACTCGGTAGCCAGTAGAGTAATGTCATTTTTTATTTCAATGAAAACCCTTGGGCTCTTGTTAGTGACAAGGCCTGTTATTGCCATTTTAGAATGGCCCTAGGTTGTTCCTGCATCTCTCTAGAACTGGTGGCCTCAAGTCTTGGCCTTTTTTTTTTGTGCCTTTTATTCCATGTGTGTTTCTATTTGGGGGAAATGGTTCCTTCTCTACCTCCTAGGTTCTTGATTTCCTTCCTAGACAAAGCATATAATAAACCAACTAGATCTTTCTTTACATAAGTATTTGGAAGGGATTGATATCAAATTTACTTGAATCATATTGCTCGATATACACTTCCCTTCCTTGATATACATAAAGATTACAAAGAGTGTGAATCTCAACATCAATCTTGTTAACATCAATATTCACTAGGTACATGTTCATGATGTGATTGATAAGAATCCATTAAATATTTAGTTGTGAAGGCATATAATAGCTTGAGCCACCCTAAGAAGTTATCAGTGGTCTCCAACCAAATTCATGTGAGTGAATAGTGTTGCTTGATAGAAAACTAGATGTAATTTCCCATCCACATGGGCAGATCCTTAAGCATGTGCCATTAATTTCTAAAGGCTTCATTCATCCCCTTATACCAAACCTTTATCTTTACCTTATAAGAGGGTGTGATGGTGTCAAAATAGGTGAACTATTTAAATCTCTTAGTGGGGGAATTATGTTCTATATGGTAAACCCACTTTAAATATTTACCAGAGTACTCCAAAATGCCAATCTCATAAAAATAGCAACATTAAAATTTCACCCCATGGAAACTTATGGTTGGATAGGTGATGTGCCTTCATAACATTTTCTTCAATTTTCTCTACAAAGAATTAGAAATAGTTGTACTTGGTCCCCTTGGTCATTTGGATCTCAACATAAAGGTGGGCCATATCCACCTCCTTCCATATGTCTACACCCCCTAGCTTCATCATAGCTAAACATGTAGTTACTTGAACGGTGGGATCTATAAGACTTGTTATATACATGGTGTGGCCTTCTTTCTTGTATTTTAGCACCATCATTATTTATTTAATTGAATTAACCTCCAGAATAGAATAATTTGGTTACCTTGATGATCCACTAAGGGGTGATCCTCATTCTACACACTGCAAAGTAGATATAATCTTCATAGATAAATGAGATTAAGAACTGAACTTCCTTATGGGGTTTTTCAAAGTAAGGCAATTGGACTAGTTGGAGCATGACCTCATCCTCTAACAAATTATAAACTATGAGATCATAAGTGATCTCATTCCTTATATTCCGGCACTCAACTTGGTATTCACATTACAAGTTTCCTTCATAACAATATTGGTGATGATTGTAATCCAAGACTTGACAAGTGGAAAATTCAGACTCCCAATTGTCTACATGCAAAACTATATCAGAGTATTGTATTTATTTAATCAGAATTAGAGGTGGGGATAATGTGGTGGCTACCTTCTTTACTACGTGTGCCATCCCTGATGAATCTCTACTAGAAGTATCTTTTATTATATTTTTAGGGTCCTCACCTTGCATGCCACATACACTAGATCCTTCTTCCTAGATATAAACAAGACATACTTTTTCTATGCCCTCATGTTCCTCTACCTCAGGAATGAATGGTAGTGGATATCCTCTTCCTTTCTACTTTGTTTTCATAACCAATCGGGGTCCCTAAAGGTTAATGTGTAGTCAAACAATTATACCAAATGAACACATCTTGATTCCTTTTACTACACCCAAAATATTTTGACTGCCTATTTTATCCTCCTCTAATGGAATTCACAATGTCTGCAACCTACAACTATTCTCACACCCACTCCTATAATCACTTTGTCACTTCTTTTATTGAATGTTTTTTTGCCATAATCTCTTCTTTACTTTTTGTCACTAAAAATACTATGTAGTCACCTTCTATGTCGCTTGTTCATGCTTGTTTGAGCTCTACAATCATCAAGTTTCAATAGTAAAAAATGAAATTGAAATGATTTAAAGTCTTTTATAGGTAGACAAATGTTTTACATTAACTACCCCCCATGCCACCATCCATAATTTTAACCATTACTAATTTAAATGATCATGCATTAGCACCCATTTAACATGATTACCATTTATGTCATTAATAAATGCATGTCCCATCCTTCATATAAAATTTGTTGTGCATTTCCCATAGTGCATACCAACTGTAAAAATTCAAATCTCCCTTTTTTATCAAGAACTAACTTTTCATTTTAACCCACCTTTATAATGACATTTCCTTTATCATCTTCGTTATGCATTCCTAGGTCATGCATCACCTCTTTTGCACCCCCTTCATGTGCCTCCTCTTGTGCAATTTCATCTTAAGTAACTTATCCACCTTTAAAACAAACCCCACATTAAAAGATGTGTGTGGTCCACCACATCATAACTTAGTGAAATTCATGTCAAGGAAGAACGATAAATAGAGCTCTAAATACCAAAGATCACCAAAAGTGCCAAAAACAAATAAAAAAGGCATACAACCAATACCATGCTTATTCAAAAACTAAACTAAGTCCTATGATAAACTAGTGGCATATGCCATATTTACTAAATTTAAGGATTACACAAAATGGTAGGGATAGATCCAACTACCATTAAAATGGCCTGGAAATAATTATCCATCTAATATTTTCAACTTATAGGTGCATGTTGGATGGATATCATGAATGATAAAAATACCATTCCGCAGGATCCATAGTTTCGTGGGATGGCATGCAAACTTTGGATCATAGACCAAGACATGCATACCAAGATGAAAAACTTTGGTTTAAATGTGTTGGTCATGCCAGGTTCTTTGTTTTTATTTCTCAACCCCTTAACTCTAATGTGCAAGAATGTGCACTTCATCTAATTGAATTAAATCATCCAAGCAACCTTTCATGGATTATTCTTTGTCTAGTCTACCAATACACTCAATACATAAGGAAGCACAAGAAACTCCATCGGTAAAACTTTTGTAGTGCCAAAGACAAGGTAAAATGGAGTACTCTTATTCAACCTTTTTTATGTGGTTTGATAAGACCATAGCACTATTGAAACTTGATCATCCAAATCAATGTGACCAATATTGCAAATCATGGTCTAAGTATTACCAAGGACCTTATTGAAGGCTTTAGTTGTGCCATTGGCTTAAGGGTGGTATGACATGGTCTTATGCTATGTAATCATGAACTCAACCAAGAGAATGCATATTATTTTATTGATAAATTGAGTGCCACAATCACTTATTAAATTTAATGGGAATCCATATCTTGACATGCATACCAAGATGAAAAACTTGGTTTAGATGTGTCAGTCATGCTAGGCTTTTTGTTTTTATTTTTCAACCCTTTGACTCTAATGTGTGAGAATGTGTGCTTCATATAATTGAAGTAAAGCATCCAAGAAAAATTTGAGGGATTCCTCTTTGTCTAGTCTACCCATGCATGCAATACACAAAGAAGCATAAGGAACTCCACTGGTAAAACTTCTTCAGCGCCAAAGACAAGGTAAAATGGAGTACTCTTGATCAACCTTTTGTATTTGGTTTGATAAGACCATAAGACTATAGAAACTTGATCATCCCAATTAATGTGACCAATATTACAAATCTTGGTCAGGGTATTACCAAGGACCTTATTGAAGGCTTCAGTTGTGCCATTGGCTTTAGGGTGGTGTTGGTGTTCTAGATTTGCACCCTAGCTGAGTAAGGGGATTGTTCAGATCTTCCTACTCAAATGTAGTCCAACATGGGACTAATCCTAGGTTATAGGTATCCTAATAATGGATCAGACCTATGGAGAACGCCAACTTCCTTCTGAATTTATCACCTAAACTAGCACTTGTTTGGAAAAGGGAGAGAGATTTTGACAATAGCTTATAAAGCATGTAAAAGTGATGATGCACCAATGATTTGATCACTCCAATTCACACAAAACACATTATGAGACACTTTTTTTAGACCAAAGAGCATCAATGTCAGATAAATATTTTAGAACAAGGCATTAATTAGTTACCAAATTAGTAAGAGGGGGCAAATATCCATTTCAAACTAGATAATAAACTATAAATTGCACTCACAATGACCTGTGAGAAGTATTAAGCACTTTTTAAAGGTGAGAAACTCACACATAAGTAAGGAATATACATTCACTTAACAATATTGTATGAATTCATAGAACCAACTTTAATTTAGCTTAGAAAAAGATGGAATTCAGTCTTTATTACATCAAAAAGGCATCACAGTACAAATTTTGGTAGAGTTTGGTCATACCAAAAAGAGGGATAAAAGGATCAATTTCAAGGCTTAGAAGCTTGATCTTATAGAAAAGAGAAAGAGAGAGCATGAGTTGTGCATTGAAAAAAAGGCTCAATCACTTTTGATGGATTGGCACTCTTGAGGATGTTGACTCAGATCTTATCAACAAAGAACCAACTCTATAAAAGAATTAAATGTCCATTGCCCTTATCTAATTTATAGATCTTTTCTTGGAATCATGTCATTATTTACTTGATCTACTGATGAAGATCATGTCTTAGAACTGGCTGAAATGTGCCACATCAACATTAGGTAGCCATCAGAACTTAAAAATGTGAACCATGATGAGGTGAGACATAGGTCTATTATATGTGAAAACCAATCTTAGACCATTGGTTTTTATACAGTCACAATATCTATGAAATTATACAAACTACCTAACTTTGCTTCACAGTCACTAGTTTATCTTTGCCTTTAGTATTAGATCCAAAGGATCTATCTTACTTATATGGAGCTTTTAATGAAGATGTTTGGTCTCTAAAATATGGCCCTAGTTCAACCTTAGTCCATCTTTGACTTTCATCAAAAATGTCTCAAGCTTGCTTTTACTTATTGGTTGTTGACAACCAACTCAGACTATCTACATTGTGCCCAACTACCTTTATGCTCTTTTATTCTACACATACACTAACTTATTGACTTTGCCTCACTCTATTGATCTACCTGTGCATGGATGCCCATGAGTCATCAATCTTATCCCAACCAAATGTGCTCATGCCACTTATCATGCACACATTTTCTATTTAGATCCTCTAACCCTTTGACCTCTACTCACTATTAGATTTGAATGCATGATTAAACATAAGCCTTTAGATCTCCCTAGTCCTACTTTCTTTTTAGATCTTGCACTCTATCAGATCAAGATATACGAGCTCACATTGATCATTGATTTAACTATTTTGGGAATATTAGAGTTTTATTCCTAATTTAGTTAAGGGTCTAGAATAATAAATCAGTAAATAGTATTTTAATAATTATAGTACTAATTTGTATAATTTATCTGACTTTTGTAGCTTTCTAAAAATAGTAATGAAAGAGGAGAAATGTAACTTAGCTTAAAATTGGACTAAGATGACTGAAACTGATTATGTAGGACTGGGACAATGTCATGAATGTAGATCTCACTTTCATTCAGTGAAAGGATAGGAGCACTAAAAATAGGACACTTTAGGGTCTAGCATTATAGTCTAGGTCCTATCATCATTGACCAAGCTAGTCATAGAGATTTGATTTTTTTGGGTTTTGTCCATTGTCCCTGTGTGAACCTGCCTATAAAATTTTGGATCCTAAATGTTAATGGAGATCCTTGTAAATTTGATTTAATCTCAAACCTTAGATATTCATTATGCTTGAATAAAACTTTTACAAAGAGAGGAGTTAGTGTGTGTAAGATGCACTGAACGTGTATCCACACCCCTTGTGTGGGCACATTGCCTACATACCAATACTCTAAAAAGGGATAAAGCCATATGTAGTTCTCCCACTTTATGTGTTTTATTCAATAGTTTTATGTAGATATAAAAGTGCCAAATTGAGAGTGTTTGAGGTGCCTATGGACTAGTGTGAGGGTTTGAATATGCTTACTGTTGTATTGGATGGCTATATGCAGAGAATAGAGAAATTTGCCTCAGTGGTTTTGCTTGTATTCTTGCTTACTTTGTAATATTTTCTAACCCCTTCTAAATGAACTTTTAATGGGCTTTTATAGATATTTATTGGTCATGGGTTAAATGTATTCATGTTAGGCTGACATAATGAAGAATAGGAATTGGAAGGAAATGATCGTTTGGGCTCAAAATGTGATTAGATAAAAGCACCAAAAATAGGATACCCAAAGGTCTGGTGCTATAGTCTAACCCTAGTGCTCATATCCTATAGGCTCAAAACCTAGGGGATGGAATTAGCATGGGAAATACAGCCTTGTTGAGCTAGAATCAGATCTCAAAAGTCTACAGATGACTATTTATAAGCAAAAAGGTGTTTGGAAGGGTTATGAGAGTATGTAAGAGGGTCCTATGGATTGGGTGTCACAAGCCACACTCAAGCTACCAATTTAGAAATTTTATATGACTATATTTTCCCCCCTCTTTTATTTTAGTAATGCAGCAAAGTGAAATACTAGGATAAAATAAAGTAGAAAGCATACCTAAACTTGCGTGCAAGGGTGAAACCCATGAAGTTGTGTGATGTTGAGTGTGCATAGAGAGAGCACATTATGAAATATAAATCTGTAAGAGAAAACAAAGAGTAGATTAGTTCTTACTAGATACGATATATATAAAATAAAAACATACAAAATTTGGGTAAGAGAGAGAGGAAGAGAAAGGAACGAATACACCTCACTAGATACATGGACCAATACAAAACCTATTATGTTGTTGAGTGATGTTCAGTGATGTTGGGTATGTGATGTACCAAGTTTAATATCATGAATGGAGATGAGTGCTTAGTTCCCCAAGAGTGGCTCAAGAATACAAAGGTTGGCCCTTTGGATCCATCGCCGCCCATTAAGTGAAGCTATGAAATCCTATATGTATTAATCAATGTTTAGATTGTGTGTCCAATCCCTTTGAGTAGGTGGCTCAAGAATACAAAAGCTAACTAGACCTTTGGCTCCATCATTGCCCACTAAGTAAAGCTATGAACCGATACCAATATGAATATGTGTCATATGAGATGGCTCTCGAAACCCATGAATGCTTTGTAATCTGATAATGTGGCATGGATAGTTGAATGTACTATAAACTAGGCCAATTTTAGCCATTTTGGAAGGAGGAGATTTGGCTTGTATGAAAGCCATTCTAAAATTGGAAACTAGGCGTATGTGGAAGCCACTTGGGAATGTAAAGGTTAGGCCTATATGAAAGCCACTTCAAAATGATGCCAACCACTTGAAGATGGAATAAGGTATGTAACTACTGAGAATGCCTAGGTAATATATTGAACTCAAAAAGAAAAGAAGTCAAATATGCCACACACGTTGCTCCCAATCACTGGTGTCTATAACATGGATTATAATCTGGAAGTTATACCAACTGCCTAATCTGAAATTGGAAGCAAGAACCATCATGTCATGCATGATACCCCCTATATCTAGATTCTCTAAGAAAAACTATACTAAAATTGTTGATTTTGAACTGAATTATATTTGACAAAACTATAGTTGATCTTATCTTTCTACCTATTTCTATAAAATCTAGTTTTTTTGTTGTTTGGATAAGAGCACCAAAAGTAGGATACCCTGCTTTCTAGCACTATTGTCCATGTCTGATGATCTTATCCTTTACTGAATCTAATGATTGTTCTATAATCATCACTATTTTTTGGGTCTATTCTACCTGGTTTGACCTCTAATTATTGTTCTAAGTGTTCTAAAAATTGATTTTTTGACCGGCAAGAGCTCTAATCTCTGTGACAAAACCCCTGTTTGTTGCCCCCTCTTTTGAGGGTAGGAATGAAGACCCTGCAATGACTACCCTTAGAAGAAAGAGCCTTAAAAGTGTGTTATGTTACAAAATACATGATATAGTAATGATAATAAAAAAAGATGTCTCAAGATATAGCATAATTTGTATTGGAGATTGTTAGATCAATAGGGGTATGCCTAGATAGATATAATAATGTAATAGCATATGCAATGTGTTGAAATGAAACTAGAAATGTTAGTTGTTAGTTTTCAAGGAGGGATGAAGCCTGATGTCCATGATGGCATCCAAGATAGCAATAAAATGCATGATGTGGATCATGGCATTGCAAATAGTGAGAAGCAAACAAGCAACAAACACACATAAGGTAAGAATCAAGAAGTACACAAGAGTGGCCAAGGGGACTAACAAATAAGGGACATAGGCACATGTCACTCTAATTAAAAAGCAAGCATACAAGGCATTTTCAAATTCCACATACACATCCAATTGAAAATAAGCAAGGTTGGAATGAGGTCCACAATCAAATAAAAGAGTACAAGAAAAGGACATTGGCAAATGTCCTAAGACACACATAAGAATAAAAACTAAGAAATGTAATCATACGTAGCTACACAAAGCAGGGAAGAAAAGCATGTAATATGTTGGAAATACAATTGCATCTAGCTAATCAAAGCAAGAAGTAAAAGTATGTAAGACATGTAGTATAAGACTAGGTATATGCTAAGAAATACACGAGTGTTATACACTAGTGAGTGTCGATAGAGTAATTTGTGTAAGCTAGTAAGTAATGTGCATCAACATGATAAATAGAGTGTGTGGTGTAAGAATGACATAACTTGGATGGTGTAGTCATGTAGAAGATACCCCCAATGGGTAGATATATCAATGTATGTCTCAAATGTGGAAGTAGGATGCCCCCTTAATGGGTAGAGTGAAGCAATCAAAGATCTGGGTGTCACTATACACACTCAAAGAAGATCAAGTGAAGCATGGTAATATAAATAAATCAACAAACAATAGTATTTGTAAGTCTAGCATGGTAGTAGAAATGTAAACATGGATAATGTATATAATTGAAATGTTTTTATGTTTTTGAATTATTTGAATGTTTTTGGATTTTGAGATGTTGTATTGTTTTTGGATTTTGACATTTTGTATTGTTTTTGGATTTTGATTTATAAGTTATGTTTTTGGTATTTTTAGAATATTTGAATGTTTTTGGTATTTTTGGTATATTTGAATGTTTTTGGTATTTTTGGTATAAGTTATGTGCAATCAATCATGAGGAGAATATGTATAATAAATACTAAGAAACTACGTACAAAAAAGACTGGGAAGAAATGATACTAACTGATGAGTCTCATGAGAGACTCCATATCATGGTGTCTTGTATCAAGGAGAGGGATCGTGCATGATTGTGAAGCACAATGGAAGGGTTGAGATTGTGGCTTTGAAAGCTATGTATGTTGTAAATGCTCTGAAATCTCTATAGTGGAAACTAAATGTGGGGTCCCTCGATGACTCTAAGAACTGGATGTAATTGTAGGGCTCTTAGGGATCCATCTGGTAGTAGGAGAAGCTCTCTAAACATGCCCTCTATGAGTAGAGGCATAAGACGTCAATGATACTTATTGCCTTGGATGTGAACATTTTAGTTGGAAACTATTTAGAGTCTTGAAACTATGGCTAATCTATAAGAAGCCTCTATGGAGGTGTATGAACTCTCTATGCTGGCAAGGAAGGCATTGACCGTGTCTAAATCTAAACTGGAGGAAGAACTGTAACTAGTGGAGAAGCTAAAATTGGTGACTATAAAGTAGAAGATGGCCTTGACATAAGGAGTGGTAAATCATATGGAACTCCACCAACTATAAAACCCTGATTAACGTGAATGAATTTTATGCATCTGTGAACTATAGAAGGTATTGCTCAAAGTTTTTGAATCCACGGTCGATCAAGTGACATATCAAAAAATCCTACACTAAGAATAATAGTAAATGGTGTAGCCATATGTGTTGGACCAACCTATATAAGACGTAAAATCTCACTCAATGAACTCTATATGTGCCCACTGAATCCACTGATAATTGTGTCTATTGGGGTAATATCTTGCTATGAATATCCCAAATTCTACAGTAACATCATATTGCACATGTTCACACTAGATCCACTATCTATAAGAACACTACAAATAGGATGATGATTAATGTAAGCTCTGATAAAGAGTGCGTGGTAATCTGAACTATCCTCAACTATCTCTTGCTTTGAGAAAGAGATCGAAGTTCTAGCTGGAACTTTAGAATTATACACACCATCATGTTGCTCAAAGGATGTGACTCCACTGAAGGTACCTAATATGTAGCTAGTGAAGGATGTGCATGATGTGCATGGTGAACACCTAATGCATCCCATGTCTCTTGTTTATAATATTGTGGGAAAGGATCTGATAATATTTTAAAAGCTTTATCCTATGTTTGATTTGTTTGAGGAGGCTCAATTGGAGTGCCAAGATCAATAATGTTGCCATTTATCAAGTCTTGTATCTTGTGTTTCAAAATGATGCATCTATTTGTTGTGTGGCTTGGTACCCTATGAAAATAAAAAAATGCATTATGATCATATCTCTGTGAAAGGGGCTTTGTTCAATCAACTTCCCAAATAGGACAGAGAGATATAGTGTTACATTCCAATAGTTGATGTAAGACACTAGCTGGAGATACTGGTAAATTGGTAAAAGTTTGTCAAGGAGGTGCTGATAAGACCACTCACTGAAGGGGCTTTGAAGCTGCATTAATTGTAGATTGATTTTAACTTTTGCTATCATTAACCTTTACTTTATATGGGACTTTACTGTTACTCTTTTTTATTGTTTCTGATATGCTCGTGTACTTGAGTTTGCCTATTAAAATTAGTTTGACTTCCCTTTCCTTTAGTGTATGACATAACTCAGTGAAAGAAGAGAATATTTTAAACATTATTGATTTATGCAAAGCTAGTAGAAGACTCTATTTAAAGAGATCTTGTAACTCATGATTAGCCATGGGGCTAGTCATCTTAGCTAATATAGTCTTATATCAAAGAACATAATCTGTGAGATGCTCATTTGACCTTTGTTTCTATTGTGCAACTTGGGAATAGGAAACCTTATCACCAATGTTAATGTTAAAATGAGCTAGGAACATGTCAGCTAAAGGATTGAATACATTGAGTGACTAATTTGGTAGACTATATAACTATTGTAAAGTATAATCCTTTAGACTTCATGTAAATAGCTTGGTTAGTAGCTAGTAATTTGGCACATAATCCAAGCATGATGTGTGAAAATCTCTCAAGTGTGTCTCTGGATCATCTTTACCATCATTTAGAGTGAGCTTGGGTTGAACAAAACCTGGTGGCAAGGGTGTAGAAGTAATATGACGTGCCAATGATGTATAAAGTAGAGCAAAAGAATCCAAAGCCTGCATTGGTCTAGAGGAACATTGCTTAAGATGTAACACCTTGGATTGAAGAGATTTTATCTCTTGCACAAGGGCAGCCACATCAGGAGACAAAGATGTACTAGCCATAACTGGTGGTGCCTCATAGGAAGGTTGGGCTTCTATAGGGGACTATTGAGAAATAGTTGCCCTCATAGTGTCATTTGTAACTAGTTGCTCTGTGGTTTGATAGGAATGACCATTGTTTGCTTTTTGATACTCTTCTTGTAGTATTTTAAGTATGTCATCTTGCCTATCAGGATGTTTAGTTAAAAATTCTTGAATTTCCCTCTTATCAGTTTTGTCAAAATTGGTATATTGGGGCATTGTTAACATAGGAAAATAAATTAAAAACAAATTGAATTTTTTGTAATATGTTGTAATAAGAAAAATATAATGGAATAAAAGTACTAAATAAAAGAAATGTAAAGTCCTAAAAAAAGCAAACTAGAATATGCATAAAAAGGATATGAAGCTCACAAACATGTAAGGTGATACCTCAAAAGCAATAGGTCTTAGTATATGCAACTACGATTTTTGAAAAAAATGATTTTTTAAAAATTAATATGGTAAATTTTAAAATTTAAATGTAGAATTCTGATTTAAATATTCAGAAAAAATTTAAAAAAATCTTGAAAAGATCAAAAAGAAATTTTTCCTAGGGTTTTTGTTGACAAATGAAGTAAGTCAAGTTCACCAAATGATTTAACTATTTAGGAATATTGGAGTTTTATTCTTAATTTAGTTAAAGGTCTGGAATAATAAATCAATAAATAATATTGATATAATTATAGTATTAATTTGTATAATTTATTTGACTTTTGTAGCTTTCTAAAAATAGTAATGAAAGAGGATAAATGCAACTTAGCTTAAAACTTGACTGAGATAGAGTTTGAAATTAACTATGTAAGACTAGGATAGTGTCATGAACCTAGATTTGACTTTCATTTGATGAAAGGATAGGAGTGAAAAAAACAAGACACTTTAAGGTATGGTGTTATAGTCTAGGTCATGTTGATGTTGTCCAAACTAGTCATAGAGTTCTGAGTTTTCTGGGTTTTGTCCACTATCTCGATGTGAGCTTACCTATGAAATTTCAGATTTTGAATGTTGATAGAGGTCCTTGTAGATATAATTTAATCTCAAACCCTAGATTTTCATTGTGTTTGAATAAAACTTTGAGAAAGAGGGGGGGTTAGTGTGTGTAATATGCACTGAATGTGTATCCACACCCCCTTATGTGGGCATATTGCCTACATACCAATACTCTAAAGAGGGATCAATCCATATGTAGTTCTCCCACTTTATGTGCTTTGTGTAATGGTGTTATGTGAATGTAAAAGTGTCAAATTAAGAGTGTTTGAGGTGGCTAGGGATTGGTGTGAGGGTTTGAATATGTTTGTACCTATATTAGATGGTTGCATGCATAAAATAAGGAATTTTACCTCAGTGGTTTTGCTTGTATTCTTGATTACTTTATAATATTTGTCAACCCCTTCTACGTAAACTTTGAATGGGATTTTATAGATATCTATTGGTCATGGGTTAAATGTATTCATGCTAAGCTGGCATAATGAAGAATAGAAATAAGAAATAAATAGTTGTTTGGGCTTGAAATGTGATTGGACAAGAGAATCAAAAATGGGACATCCTAGGGTCCAGTGCTATAGTCCAACCCCAACACTCTTGTCCTATAGGCTTGATCTATAGGCTTGATACCTATGAGATGGAATTATCATGGAAAATATAGCCTAGCTAAGCTATAATTAGGTCTAAAAAGTCTACAGATGACCGGTTATAAGCAAAAAGGTGTCTAGAAAGGTTATGAGAGCATGCAAGAGGGTCTTATGGATTGGGTATCACAAGCCACACTCAAGATACCAATTTGGACATTTTATATCACTAAAATCATTTATTTAGCTTAGACCCATCCTTTTATCATTGAATCTTCATTATTGGATCTCAGCTTGATGATCTCATACCGTTGGATCATGTCCAACTTATAAATATTTAAAGGCTTTAACTTGAGGACCTTTTGACTAGTTTGACTCCAACACTGATCATTAGATTTCATGTGTCAGTATGAGGGATCTCATAGACCATTAGATCTTGACCAACTTAAAACCTTATAAGGACCTTTTGAACCCAAACAGTTACTTATCATTGTCTAAATTTGACAACTGCATGAACATCTTATTTACTTCTTGACTTGATGTGTGCCATCAAATCTTTACTTGGATTGAATGTAAATCATCAATCTTGAACCCATTTAAATACAAATGACAATTTTTTATAGCCTTAACTCTAATGTTTACATGAACATATTTTACATCCATGTGAACTCACTACATATTTGAAAAATAATGGTCATCTTTTGCATTTGAATTTGACACTTATGGGGTCATTTTGAACTTTTGTTTAGGGTACCTTGTTTGAAAGAATCCTTCAAAAACCTGGAACTAGACCATTTTCTCAAGAAATGACCCATTAGGAAAATTATATAGGGCACTTTGCATTGAAAACTGACCTTCAGGACTTTTGTAGGGTTCACTTTCCTGAGAAAAGACCCTTCAAAAATATGTTTCGTCCACTTTACTTGAAAAGGATATATTTTGGAAAAAATGTTTGGAACACTTTACTCGAAGACTTATCCTTCAAGATTTCTGTATAAGACCATTTCATTAAATAATTATCCTTTGGGAAAATTATTCAAACAATTTTCTTGAAAGAAATAGGTCTTTGTCTGATCTGGGTAACAATTCAGGTGACAATTCAGGTGATGGGTTCACTCCAATTGATGATGGAACTTTCGGGAGCCATAACTTTTGCACTCTAGCTCTAATTGACTCACCGTTTGAACCGTTGGAAAGATAAGAATGAGGAGAAAGTGGTGAGATGGCATGTATATTTTATTGATGAAGTTTGACACCTAAAAACCCAATGGAAGTGCCCTAAATTTCAATTTTAGTAGTGTAGTCTAAAAATAGTAATTCCTCAAATTTTGTATTGTTGTAAATCGTGAAAGTTGAACCAATTCATCTCCCTCGAGATTGGTCACCTTACACATCCTCCCCACACCTTCAAAACATGTATAAATGAAGATGTAACCTAAAAGGGAAACTAGACATCTCTTCTCAAAGATAAGCATATGTTTGGGTCTACAAATTTGATCAATAAAACATCTCTTCTCAGAGATAGCATTATTTGAATTGTCTTGTTATTGTTTTTTGAATTATCTTTCAACCAAAGCTTTTCAAGTTTTGGATTAGTGGTATCAGAGTGGTTTATCTTTAGAGTGTATGATCCCGAGGATGAGGTCAGATTATAGGAAGCTTTGATGGAAAATAGAACTAGCAGACTATCCACCTATTTGCTCCAAACGACTTCAAATGGCAGACAACACCGAGACATCCGATCCTTTCAATAAAATGGTGAATGAAGCCCTCTAATAGTAGTAAGTGTATACGCTATAACAATTCACTCAAATTCTCTAATAAATCTTGATGAGAAATTCTAGATCCTCATCCACACCCCCACATCCTTTCAGTGCCCCAACACCCTTCAAGGTTCAGGTGAATTTTGATATCCCTACATTTGAAGTCAAAATCAACACTGATGCAATAGAAAATTGGTTAGATCAATTGTCATCTTATTTTTTTGTAAATAAATTCATCGATAAAGAGAAGATCATTTTTGCTCTTTTGAAAGCATCATTACCTTTCAAAAATTGGTGGGAAGTGTACAAAAAGAGATACAGTGCAGATGATATTGGCCTTGAGATGGAACCTACCTGGGATGATTTCATTGTAAAGGAAGAATACTACCCCATTGGAGCATATGATGATCTATATATCGAGTGGAAACAACTTCACCAAGGTAAGGAACTATCTGTTCAAGATTAAACTGACATTTTTCATTCTCTATCTGGGAGATTGGGCATCCAAGAAAGTGAGAAACACAAGGTTCTCAAATACCTTGGTGAACTACAATGGTACATATGGGGAGAAATGGAAATATTCAATTTGGAAACCCTTAGTGAAGTGTATAAGTTCATAGTAAAGATTGAGCAAAATCATGGAAGAATGAATATGAAGAGTCAGCCTTCAAAATGGAAAAGTGACAAAGAATGTCAAACACAAGGCCAAAATTGGAAGCAAAAGGAAGGAAAGACTGGGAAGTGGTGTGATTATCATAAATCTGGAACTCACTCCAAAGAAGAATGTCGAGCCATCAAGTCCTTACTTTCTAAGTCAAAATCCTCAACATCCATTGCTCTACCTCATACAGACCCTATAGTCGAAGAGGTTAAAGAAGAGATTATAGATGTTGAGCCCGAAGCCATTGTTGCTTCATCACAAACCCATGAGGAGAGGCTAGATGACAAGGAAAGGTTGTTTCACTCTAAATTATGGATGAAATGTAAGCCTCTGTATTTCATTCTTGATATTGGAAGTCAAAAGAATTTAATCTCTGCTAATGTTGTAAAAAGCTTAAATCTGTACATGAAGCCTCACCTAAAACCATACAGTATTTAATGGTTGAGTCCAAGGAGAAACCTCTGTGTCACCCACCAATGTCTTCTCCCATATGAAATAAAACCTTTCCAAGATAAGGTCTTATGTGATGTGGTTAATCTAGATGTTTGTGATGTAATCTTTGGTTAGACATTCATGTATGATCGACATGGCATCTATGAATCAAGAACTCAAAGGATTAAACTCACTCTTTGAACACGGTGCTACAGGGTACCAGAGGTACCACCTTCTATATCTGTCTCTCTTATTAGTGCTAAGAAATTTGTTCTCATGGTGGTCAAGCCACAAGAATCCAAAGGGCCAATGTTGCAGCCCTAACTACATAAAAAATGCAACAACATAATCAAATAAATACCAAGCTGAAGAAGTTCACAACCTTCCATCCATAGACTAATGGTCAGACAGAAATGGTGAACAATCGAGCCCTGCACAATTTCATAAATAACAGTCCATCTAAGTATGCATCGAGAATTAAATCAAAGTATAATTGCCACACTTGATGAAAAATCTTGATGCAATGGGGACCATTGCTTCTCAAGGAGGGAGGAATGATCCAGGTAACAACTCAGGTGATGGGTCCACTCCAATTGATGATAGAACTTCTGGGAGCCATAACTTTTGCACCGTAGCTCCAATTGACTCACCATTTGAACCATTGGAAAGCTAAGAATGAGGATAATGTAGTGAGATGGCATGAGCTTAGCTCAATGAATTTTGACCCCTAAAAACCCAATGGAAGTTCCCCAAATTTTAATTTTAGTAGTACAATCTAAAAATAGTAAGTTTCTAAAAATAGTAATTCCTCAAATTCTATATTGTTGTAAATCATAAAAGTCAAAAAAATTAATCTCCCTCGATATTGGTGACCTTACACATCCTTCCCACACCTTCAAAACATGTATAAATGAATATGTAACCCAAAAGGGAAATCAGACATCTCTTCTCAGAGATAAGTATATGTTTGGGTCTACAAATTTGATCAATAAAACATCTCTTCTCAGAGATAGCATTATTTAAATTGTCTTGTTATTATTTCTTGAATTATATTTCAACTAAATCTTTTTGAGTTTTGGATCATTGTCTTTTACTTCAGACATTTTATCTGAAAGGATTCATGCCTTCGAAAATTATCTCAGATAATTTATCTGAAAGAATTCAACACTTAGTCGAATGAAAGGTCTAAAAGAATTCAAGTAAAGACTTGGCCCAAAACATGTTTTGTTCTTAGATTTTCCTTGAACTACACTTGAAATTTTACCTAATCCTTAAAGGCTCATACACTATGAAAAATTGTTCAAATACCTGTTCTTTGCAACTATAGAAAAGAATATCATGCTCCTTCCATTAAACTCTTAGACTAGGCATATTTTTTGGTATGTAGACCAAAATTTGGTCAACAAGTGGTATGGCATGGTCTTATGGTGTGCAACCATGAACTCAACCAAGAGAATGCACATTGTTTTATTGACAAAGTGAGTGACACAATCACTTGTTAAATTTAATGGGCATCCATACCTTACGATGATATTTTCCCATATAAATCTAGTAGTGATAATAGAAGTACAATCTTATTTTCACATTGTTTCAGCTTAGTGTGTAAGATAGTCCATAATCTATGGTAGTAATGATGTGACACTTGCCAGTCTATCTTGCAACAAGTTGAATGGGGCCAATAAAATCAATAGACTATTTCTCAAAAAGTTCATGAGTAAGTACTGCATTAAGATGCATGGCATCTCTTCAATTTGGTTTACCTACACACTGACAGATATCACATTGATGTGCATAAGCTTTGACATATTTAATATGGTAGGCCACCATAACCTAACTAGTAGAATATTTATGGTGGTTGCATCACCAGCATAATATCCTCTTGAAACACCCTCATGGACCTCGTGAAGGACTTTTGCACACTCATGCTACATTATACACCTTTGTAATACCTCATCCCATCCAATTTTGTATATTTCTCCTCCAATAAGCTGGAAAGAGGTAGCACAAACAACCATCTACTTTTTATCTTAGGTGTTAAGGTGGCCTATCACTAAACCTGTTGCAAAGAAAGCTATAGTTTCTTCCAATTTTTTGGACATGCATGTAAATTGAAAAAGTTTTACATTAGGTAAATCATCCTTTATGGAATGTGTTGATTTTATAGACTGAATGCATGAGAGATGGTTTAGACCAAAATTAACTTTCCCTGGTTTTATGACCACAGAGAACTAAAACTCTTAAAAGAGTATAATCCATCAATAGATTCATCTGTGTAATATTGGTTTATTTACCAAATACTTGAGAAATTATCATTCCTATATAAGACAAATGGGGTGGCCAACAAGTATTGGTGAAACTTGTAGAGCGTATAAACCATGGACAAGGCCTCACAGTCTGTCATAGAGTAGTTTTATTCTATTGTTGTGAGCTTTCAGTTAGTAAGATAAAAAGGATGATTAAGGTTACCCTCATCAAGTTGTGCTAGGATAACACCCATAACCATGCCTGAAGCATCAACATGCACATGAAATGGTTGGGTCTAATCTGAGAACTGGAGAATGGGCATAATCACCAATTTTTCCTTTAGAGCCTCAAATGCTTGGTGGTGTTGAGCAATCCATAATAATATGCCATTCTACTTGAGTATATATTCCACTAATGTTGTTATCTTAACATAACCTCGAATGAAATTTTGATAGTATCCAATGTGACTTAATAAGGAATAGACTTCACATTGAGTGGTTGGATCTAGGAGTCGAACAATGACTGCAATCTTATCTGGATCCACTAATAGTCAATCCTAGTAAATGATGTGGCATAGAAAGATTCTAAATGGGGGGAAAATGTACTTCTTTAGATTAAAGGAAATCTAAAGATAGCAAAAACACTCGATTATGAGGCATAAATTATCATAGTGGTCACACACTAAAGCATACATGGTCCACTCATCTAGGTACACTTGAAGGAATTTGTGAATGGAATCCGTGGAGGATTCCACCATAATGCATGAGAACACTACTAATGTATTTTTTAGGCCAAAAGACAACATTATATGCAAAAAGAACCTCATTCAGTTATAAAGGTCATTTTTGACTTGTCTTCCTCAGTAATGTGAACTTGGTGACAACCTAAGAATCCATCGATAAAGGTGTAGATCTCACACACAGCAACACATTCTAAAATTTCCTCTGTGAAAGGTGTTGGGAAAGGGTCAATTACACATATAGTGTTGAGTAGCCTATAATCTATGAAAATGTGAATGTGACCATCCTTCTTGATATTGATCACCATTGGACTAACCCACTCAAATTCATCAATGATAGTAATAACACCAATGTGTAACATATTATCAGTTTTCTCTTTAACTAGAGCACATAGATTAGGGTTCATTCGATATGGTTATTTCCTCATTGGTTGAGCACCTTAAACCAACTTTCTATGTATCTTGCCCAATGATGGTTTCATTTCCATGTAGTTCCATTGGAAAATGTCTTGATATTCCTACAAGAGTTCAATTTTTTTGGTTAACTCAACCTTAGACTAGTAATTGCCCATAGTGGCCACTTTGGGTGCATCCTTCATCCCAATATTATATTGAACTATTTATAGTGGCATGGAATATGATTTATACATGGACCATATCATATCTCTTACATCACATGCCTCATATTCTATATGCAAATTTAAGTGGTCAAATTCTGGCTCTAGCAAATCAGAAAAGGTACCCTCAGCACCTTGATATATGACCTTTTACTTACACTTATAGATATGTTCCCAATAGCCATATTCAAATTTAGGTTTAGAATCCAATGGATTCATGGTAGGAGTATTAGGCTCTTGAAATAAATCCATATTATCCTCGAGTGCACCATGCATGTGTCATATGTAGTCTTCAACTAATGCCTAATCTCCTACAACTATATGATGTCTTAACTACAAAGACAAATTTAATTCCATTCATGGGTAAGGAAAGGCAAATTTTGTAAGCAGATTGTGTGTGATGTGCTACTAGGTATCCATTTCCCTATGATTTTATTGATGGGCATCCCATACTCTATCCCAGGCACACAAATTACCATAGAATGTATGAACCCAAAAAGATTTTGGTAAAAAAGTGTCTTTGACATTACAAAGTTTTTCATAGGCTATTATATGGTTTTCTAGAGGAGCACTCACATCATAGTTCAGGGTGGCATGAACGTAATTGTCATGATGAAAGTGATAATGCATGGTTGCATGTACTTATTCCCATGTATTCAACTAATATTAATGGGTAGACCACCATCAAGCAATGGTTCCTTGAAGCAAAAATTTGAGCACATGCAACCATTCACATTCATCAACATAATAATCTTTTAGTTGATGTAAATATTCCCTAACCTCAATTGATCAAGAAATCAATGTATATGGTCTAACCTCAATCATGGTAGACTAATGAGTTGAAAATTCTTGTGGTGTTGAGCTAACTTTTGAGGGGAGTTTAGGTGGCTATTGAGGACACTATAGATGTACCTTATCAGATCATATGTACCTTGAGCCCATTGGTCACAAGTGATATTGGTATTGTCATAAATAGACTACATGTCTTCCCATCACAAGATACCATCAGGAGTAGGATCCACATTTTCATTTCTTTGGGTAGTGATGTTATAAATTATGTTGACATCCTCATAAACATCAATGGGTTCCACAAATGGGGGTCCTTAGTTGTTATTTAGAGGAATGAATACACATTGAGTATCATTCTTAAAAATGATATAACACTTCTTGAAATGCAAGTCAACATTGTTGCATAGCACTAAGGTCAACCCAAGAGAGATGTAAAATCATCAGCTTCAGCAAGATTGATCATTTTGAAATCACCCTTGAGCATGACACCCAAGATGTTAATGATGTCATGTTTACAAACACGTATGGGCAGTATATGAGTCTTATTGGTCATGAACAAAACATGTGGGGAAGGATACAAAGTGGGGTTCCCCATATTTTTCTAGGCATCTGTCATTAAAACATTAACATTTATGTCAGTGTCCACTAGGATATCATGGATCGTCATACCATCAGTGGATGCATTAATAAGGACATCCTTATCACATTTTAGATTTGGTTGAATATGGATCTCTTGTCATCATGCATGGTTAAAACGATGATCCACCAAAGGCTTTGTCATTTGTTATCATAACTAATTATTTAGGAGGGGGTTAATGTCCTCACTAAGGAATAACTTGCACAACTCTCAAAATTCATAATGCCTTGAAGCTATGGGTGTCATATCTCCTTACATCTCAACCCACATGTTAGCATCATTATCCTTTAAGAATTCAATTTCACCTTGTAGTTCCCGTATCAAGGACATTATGTCATGCAACACTTATTTCTAATGTTGAGCATTTGGATAGTGTTACGCATAAGCTTCTTCATTTTGAACCTTTTTAGCAGGTGGATTTAAAACTAGTTGGGAATAAACACCACTCTTAGTAGTAATATTTACCTTGGGTCCAGTTAGTGGAGTGGTATGGTGTAGTCTCTACTGAGCATTTAGAGTTTTAGACACACCTATCATGCCAACACCCTTCTTATTTCATTCTTTGGTGATGATAGCATAAAAATATAAAAATTCTTCTATTTGATGCTCATTTTTACAAAAGGCATAGGTTGGATAGACCATGTAATAGCGTTGGTGATGGTTCAGAGATCCACACTTGTAACATGTTTTAGGTGAAAAGTGACCACCTCCTCATCCATTGCCACACCTTCAACCTTTGAAATACCAACTCTCACTAGCCTCTTGTGTGTTAGCTATATAAGTTTGGTGAGTACCTCACGTGCATCCTTCATGAATTTCATTGATGACCCAACAGTCATTAGTATCATGTGTACATGCATCACATATTTTAAATTATAGTGACACTTTGGCTTGGGTGGCATGCAAAAGAAAGGGACAACACCTTAGATCAAGATCTTCTTTTCAGATATCATAAGATTGTTTTAATACAATGAGAACATTGCTTTATAGACCATTGTTCTTATTATGACCCTCTACTTCACAGTCAACACACCACAAGCCATTGTATATGTCACAAACATTTTTGGCTGTGATTTTCTCTAACTGAGAAGCCATAGAAATAATTTGAGCCTTCATAAAGGTGTTGATCCCTGATTTATATTTTTTAGGGTTTATGGAGTTTAATCCCTATGTTGTTAAAGAATTTGAGTATAGTAAATTAGGGTAGAAATATGAAATAAATACATGCACTAATTTGTAATAGAATTGACCTAGTTTGACCTTTAAAAAATATTAATAAATGATGTAAATAATTAATAAACTAGAAATTGACTAAGATGATAGATTAAGAGGATACAAACTAGGATATGAGCTGATATGAGTGTCACAGATAGGATCTAGGCATCAAAATCCTTCTTGGATAGTAGCACCCTAATTGGACAATAGTGTTAATGGTGCAGGGTCCTACATGCATAGCGATTATGAGTTTTTAAGTGCACATGTGTCTGAGTCTACCAAGCCTCTTATTTTATGCATGAGTTTTGATTCCCTATAGTTGACCTATTTTGATTGATTTTATATGCAAACCCTAAACCTTGATGTTGCTAGGGCATCTAGTTGGCACAAGTATCAAAGTCTAATGTTAGTGGGGTAGGTTGGACATATTCAACACCCCACTATGATGAGAGTTTCCTACATACCAATGCTCTAAGGATGGATCAAGCCTGATGTAGTTCTCCCCACCTAAGTTCTAGTACAAGTGTGAGTGAAGCTAGTATGAATGTCAATTTGAGTGCTTTTGAGTGGAGCTTGAGACTAAAATCTGAGTATTATGAGCTTGGGATGGTTGTAGATGGCTAAATGCAGAAGTAAGGTAGAATAAGGATTGATAACCTTAATAGTACACAACTTATTCTGAGTTGGTTTGTGTTATTTGCATCTAATTTCCATCTAGTGAATAAAAGGATAAAAGTCATGTATATATATTGTGTTAGTGCTTGTGTGAGTCTTAAAATAAGTCTAGGCTGACCCTAGGTTGTTTTGTTTTGAAAAAATATCCGTTAGTGGACAAAGGTATGAAAATGACAATAGCGCCCAAATTGGGATAGTAATGTCATTGGCGCTAGTGTCCAAATTATGGTGCTAGTGTTTAGGTTGTAGAACCTAAGGCATTAAGGGCTAGGATGCTAAATTGAGGATTTGGGACAACTTAGGAATGTTTAGGGATGCATGTGGCCTGCATGAAGGCTAGATAAGTATCTAAATAGGCTTTAAGATAGGTCTAGGGCTAAGTTAGAGATGGGTGGTCTCAAGTAACACTGTTGGCACTCAAATGTCATTTCTAGATGATTACATTTGCCCCCCTTTATTCTCAAAATGTAGCAAAGTGAAATGACTATGATAAAGTAAAAATAAGTGTACCTAAACTTACCTAAAAGGTGAAGCGTATGAATCTGGATTTGAGTATGTGAAGCATGTACCATTGCATGTCCTACAAATGAAATATGCATAGATCAGTCCTTACTTAAGAGATATCAAAAGCAAAGACAAAATTGAGTAAAGAGATAAGAGAGAGGAAGGAATGAATACACCTCACTAGGTACATGAACCAATACATAAACCTGGTAACAACCTATGTGTGTAGATCGTGATCAATCAGTGAATAACTTGGACTGAGTTGATGGCTTTCTCAATCCCCATGGGTGGGTGGCTCAAGAACTCAATTTATTTTTGATTCCATCATTGCTCATTCATGTTTAGATGATTATAAATTGTGAATAGATTGGATTGGACTAATGGTATGTCCAACGCTCTCATGTAGGTGGCTCAAGAACTCAATTAGACTATGAATCCATCATTGCCCACCCATGTATAGTAAATGCATCTAAAACTGAAATTGAGTGACATAATTGAACTATATAAAATGACTTTGGGCCACTCAATAATATTAGGTGGCTCCAATTCACTTGGGAATGCCAACCATTATTAATGAAGTAAGGCATCAATATGGTGTTTAACTTAAAACATCGTGTCTAGTGTGTAATATGTAGAGAATGATGTGGAGTTTTTCATTCCATCTAATTAACTAGCACATGAGTGGGCATATCCAAATTTGATATCTAAGTATATGGATTCTGGATTGAGTTGTAATAATCTATATTTGAGTATCTAAAACTAAATCAAGAATGATCATGTCATACATGATGCCCCCAATCTAAGTAAACTGGTATGAATATGTGCTAAACTGAGCCAAAACTAGTAATCTATAAGTGAACCTGTGTAAACCTAAACTATACCTATTGTACTTTTCTAGCCAATAGGGAATTTCTTGAAATTGAGGCTACTAAATAGTAGCACCATATCTTGGACAGTAGCGTTGGTGGAACTAGTGTCCCAATTTGGGCACTAATGTCTAATTGCACTAATTTTTGTGTAATTAAAACTAATCTCTATGTGATTATTTCTCATTGTGCTTTCCTGAAACTAATCTTTGTATTATGTGTCTATGTGCTAAAAATTGTACTCTGAGAGTATTTAGATAGCCTGATCTCTGTGACAAACATATGTGAATGCACCCTCTTTTGAGGTGAGGTGTTGAACCTATGTAATAATTGTTTTTAAAAGAAAAAAGGCTCCACAAAATGTGTGTTAGTCATAACATATGTGATACTACGGAATAAACCAATATAATGTGCATACATGACATTGAAATGTAAGATTATATGAGCATAAGTTTATTATGTACAATGTATGTTAGATTTAGCATTCACAAGGCTGTCAAGATAGATATAACAATGTAAGCATGTGTATGAACAACAAATCTGATAAATAAACTAAGTATCTACTAATGGAGATGGGGATGATGTCCATCATGACACCCAAGTAGGAAGGGGATATGTATGAGGTTCCTCATGGCATCTAAAACTAGAGTGTGCAACAAGCAAGAAACAAGTGTCATGGCCATGATGCATACATAAAAGCATACATACAAAACACATGAGGCATGCAAAGTAGGCCAAGGGGCCACAAGACAAGGGACATGGACACCTATCACTAAATCGAAGACAATAAGACATACAAGGACATGTTCAAATGTCCACATACGCAAATAATAGACAGGTTGGCATAGAGCCACATAGAAAGACATATTAAAATGTTCCCATGCACAATCAATAAGGGACACACAAGAACATGAAAACATGTCCAAAGCATACATACAATGAGAATAAGTAAGCATAAATCCATATAGCAATGGCATATTCAAATTCTCTCAAATAGAAGCATAGAAACACCACCAAGTCTAAACTAAGAAATCTAGAAATGAAAGTATGCATGAACATGTGGTACAAATTTGTATAAGAGCAAAAATGTACATAAGCTGAGTTTAAAGAGGTAGTCAGTAAAAAATCTGAGTAGGTGTAGGATGATCAATATCAAGATATAACAATGTTAAATATGTGGTGTAGAGTTTAGAAAGATGTAACCTGGCTATCAAAACTATGTATAAAATGCCCCAAAATAAGTGAATGTATTAAATTAATAACCTGTATATATGTGTATATGCCCCCAATAAGTAGATAATAGTAAATCTAGATCTGTGTAGTGGACCTAGGTCCTATAAGTATTTGTGAACACTTGACAAGAACAAGTGAAGCATTCATGTATGATAAAAACCAATTATACTAAGATAACTAGCATATGGAGTGTCTAACAAATATAAGAAGTGTAAATATGGAAATGCAGATTGTATTTTCTAAGTAGATATTTAAAATGTTTTTGTGTTTTGGCATATTGTATTATTTTTGTATTTTTTGGATATAAGTTATGTACAAGAAACATGAAAATGAAATTATATACAAGCAGCAAAAAATAAGGAAATTATGTACAAGAAGGGAGGAACATACTAACCGATGATTCTCATGGGAGACTCACTATCAATGTGGCGTAGTCAAATAAAAGAACAATAATCATACATGTTGTGTGAAAATGTAATTAAGGTCCTAAAACCTATTGTACTGAGTGATATATAGCTAGCACTACCTATGGAGTGGTGTTAGGAATCCAGGAAGCTGATTGGGGAAACTTATGAACTTTAAGGGTCTTAAGGACCCATATGGTAGAAGATTTTGTAGCTGGCATGGATGCCCTACACTGAGAACCCTGAGAACTCAATAACATTGATGTCTAAAGAAAAGGGGTAAAGGGAGGCCCTCTAGAATATGAAATATATCTATGACATAGAGGTCTCTCTAATAAGGGTCTTCATGGGAGAGTATGCATACATGGTAACATTGTAGGTGTAGACCTCACCTATATTGGTGACTCAACTAAAGATTGTGGTATACTTATGGAAATGTCTAGAGCTAAGATAGGGATGGGTGGTCTCAAGTAACACTCTTATCACTCAAGTGTCATGTTTAGATGATTACAATCCATGTATCTATACTTCCTAGGGTTTTAGAAATGAGAGTGGATTCTAGTGCCTTCCACGATTTAATGAAAGTCTTATTGGATGAGGCTCATCAGAAAGGAAGTAATAACCCCCCCACCACAAATCATTGGGCATGTTGCATTGGGTTGATCTCAAATGATAGATTTGAAAGAAGTGTTTTCAAATGCACATCATATGTGTGCACATTCTTAGTGAGATCTTTCTTGATATCTTTTAAGGTAGTAATACTTTATTGTTCAAACTCAAGGATATCAAATTCTTGGAGAAAATTAGTCTTGAACAATTCATAATTAACAACCACTTGTTGAAGATCAAATTTTTGATAATATTTTTGTGGATAATCCAATAAATTAGTGTCAAATTGAGTTTCCTTTTACTCATTAGAAGGTATATCCCATGCCTACCAAATGAGTTCATACTTGTGATAATGTTTTGTTGCATTCTCAACACCTTGATATTTAGGCATGTCATCTCATAGTAGACTACAAGTATACTAGGTGGTTACAATAGACCTTGCTTTGGCACTCCTAAAATTCCTCATAAACCTTATGTTGGAGGTCTACTGACTCCTCCTGAGCCACCTCTTGATCCTCCTACAGCTCCAATAGAACCACCACTGGTACTACCTCCTATAGAAATAGGTGCACTAATAATAGTGGGCACTAAGGGAGGTTAATTATTATTGTTGAGCATAGATTTTGCCCACTAATTACATTTGGTACACCTTAGATTCCAAGGTGATTTATAGGTCTTACTTGCAATGGAAAAGTAAAATTTAATGGTAAATTATTATTTTAAACTTGCACTCTTAGAGATTCCTCTAGCAACTCCACTTCATATTCAATTTTAGTTTCCACACTTCCACTATCCTCCCACTTGCCCTTGTGATCGATACCTCTCATAACCTTACACTTAGCCTCATCATACTTATGCTTTTGTAGTTATTATTGACCAACTTCTAGGATGAACTATCGATCCCATACTAAAGCATACCCTACATTTCCCCACCAATTATATTGTTCATGCATGAGAGAGTTTATCCATCTATGGGGAAGTTATTAAGTCCAGAATCAACCATAAGTTTCTTAATTTATAAAGTAAATTGATTGAGATACCTTCTGTGTGGTTCCCTCATGAAGAACAATGCTTCCTCCAGATAAGAATATGTAGAGACAACATATTCCAAAATGTATTTATTGAATGCTCCTTTCTACCACATTTTCAATGCACATGTCCAATTAGCTTCAACTTAGCTAAGGCTGTATGAAAATCTACTAACCAAGAAGCCTTCCATCTATAATATCTTTAATGGTCTTACGCATATGTCAAAATCCAAACATGTAGGTGAATGGGTAATTCTATAAAGAATGTTTCATATAGAGAATCATATAGATATTTCTTTACACATGTGTCTGTAAAGACTCCTGGTTCAATATACTAAAGTGAAAAGTTATCTTCTACTATACCAACCCAATGCTCAACATTTTCAAAATATTGTCACTTAAGCATATTTCTACCATCATGTTAAAAGGTGCAATGGTTCCTTGTAACAAAACCAAAATGTTGGGATTCTTTTATCCTTAGTTTTTCTTGACTAAGTATTAATCATGTGCCTAGAATAAATTAAAAACCAGTAAGTTAATCATATCATATGAGTAGTGACTTCATGCACTCACCCAAGGCACATATCCTAGACTGGTTCCCATCGATTCTGCTATGTGGCGGTAGATAGACTTAACTATATCTTACTTAGGCGCTTGAGTTAGCACATTTACTCATTGTTACCACAAACATCACTCTAGAGATAGCCATTTGATTCATTCACACAATCCATGTACTCATCTATTATCATAAAATATATTTAACACAAGGATTCACAAACAAAATCGTGGTTCCATTAATCTCAATTGATATGATTACAAAGATATTTAATTAAGTACTCAATCTCTCTAGATATTTATCATGACAACAACTTGACATCAACAACTACTACAACTATATAAACATCTCAATAACTAGTACATAATCAAAGCTATGGCATATTTATACACAAACTAACCCTTTTTGGGTTAAATCATTAATACATTATAGATGACAAGCCAATGACTGTTTCAAAAAAAGAAGTCATGGAAAGCCGTTACAATTAATTTCCTTTTTACTCAGGCCTAACAACCCTTATATACTCTCTTTATGATATATATACACTTTCATGTTCCTTTTCTCTCATGAATCGTGTTATATTTGATATTGAGTAATCTCCAATGCTTCTACAAATTGCTTTGTAACCGTCTCCACTTCCTGTACCCTTATCCTAGTCTTGTGCTTTTTCGAGTCCTACGTCTTATGTTCCTTATTCTTTGTTTCTTTATCTTCCACAACTTTCTCTTCCATGCCAAGTTATTCCATGTTATTCTTCCTTATTTATCTCTTATGCATCATTCTCTCCCCCATGCTATTCTCACACCCTTGCATCTCTGTGCTATGGCTCTAAAATACTTATAATATATTATTATAAAATTTGGGGTCCAACAATAAAATTGTCAATGAAATATTCACTTATCTCAAACTTGACACTACATTTCTTGGAAACCTTTATCTCTACTCCTTGTTTCACCCATCTTTATGCATGAGGATTTTGATGTTTACATACTTCCAACCCAATTCTATCTACCAACTCTTTATTAATTAAGTTTTTTCAGAGAATGGATAAAAATTAACATCTACCTTTGTCTCCTTAATTTGAAATTTGATATAGAAAAGTTTATAAGGTTCACCTTTTTTTTAGCCTCATTGCCCAAACATACCTTCCCTTGAAGGGAGGCAAAATAAATCCTCTCTTCCCCATCTTGGCTACACCCATCCTCTTTTTACAAAACCAAGGTCATAACATTATTCTTCCTCTTTTTCCTAAAGGGATGAAATTTTAGATGCATCTTCCAACATGTCTCCTCAGTATGACCATTAACATCACATTGCCCACAATGCTTCACAAATTTATTATAATAAATAGAATTATCACTTAACACACCTTACTTACCATTTTAAGAGGGAGATGAACCCTTGTCTTCATCCATCTCAAGACAATGAGCTTGAGAACAAGCATCGTCAATATCCTTAGGCTTCACAGGCAACACTGGCCTCTATAGGTGACTATGTAATCCCCCAACATACTTCATTAGGATGTCACAATCAAAGGTGTCTTAACCCATCTAAACTGCCATCTTGCAAAACATGCTAGTATAATCATATACACTTTGTCATGGTTTGACTAAGATAATTCTAAATAATAGATCTTTCATTTTCATGGCAAATAGGATAAGATTACTTCTTAATCAAAACTTTAGACGTATCCCACTCACTAAGGGGTGGTAGCTTCTTCATAACTAAATAATGAACATAAATCTCAAACTAAGTTAATGTATGTTTAGATAAATTTAACCCTAAAAATGATATTTTATGGAATTAATTGATCTGATGTAAATTTAAGTATACCTCAAGTTGAGCTAAGCAATGGTCTAGCTTCTCTACATTCACCTCTCCTTCATACGACTGAATTTCAATATTTACCTCAACCTTGAATGGAGGTGGAGCTTGGTTGGCATGGGGATGTTCTTCCACCTTCTCATGCTTGGGAGTGTCTTCATCATTTATTTTTTATGCTTCCAAAGAAATTCCAAGCTTCTCTATGAGAATTCTCATGATGGACTCCAACTTATTAAGCTTCTTTGTGGAAAGAGAAATACTTGTAACATCCTCTTCCATCTTGTGGAACTATTCTTCAACTACAAGATGATATCCTTCATCAGAATGCACTATGTTTCTCAGTTATTTATTCCACATCCTTGTGGAGATATCTTCTTACAAGGGAACTAAGTCACCTTCCACACTAACACTTGTTGCCTAGGTAATGGACATAAAATTGCACACATAGTCACACAAAACCAAACACTAAAACATAACATAATCTAACACAACTGGAAAAAAGTGTTAAAAAACCTTTTATGGTCACAATGAAAACATAATATGATATTAATATGATTTGTAAACTAGGTGGATATTCCACACTAAGCATCTCCAACACGGATCCTATTAAGCTCCAAACTCACCATGATTGAAAGATTAATGTTCTAAGTTGTTTTGTTAGTTAACACACATGTATGAAGTTCTAGAATCTACATGATATATTGAATAGATAGAAGAATAAGACAACACAAAATACATAGAACACAATATTTGACATAGAGAAAACTTGATGTGGGAAAATCTCCAATGGGTGAGTCAATTGAAATCCCATTTCCACTATGTAAATCTTATCATGTACAAGTTACTGCCACTTATTGGCCTTCACAAACATAGATTTCATTTCTATAATATCCAAAGCTTACACACAAATGATTTACACTCTTAGATCACCTCACTAAATAGTCCCAACATTAAACAACCACTAACAACTGGGAGAACAATGAGATACATGAACAAAGACCCAAACTTATAATTCCACAATGTGGATCCAATTCTAAGACCATTCACTACTTTTTTGTTATATTATGCCTTCTACAAGGCCTATATTTATACCTTATCACTTTGGAATCCACCAAGCTTAACTGAACCCTCATCAAGTAGAGGAAATGTTAGAGACCATTCCTCTACCCATGTTTTGTATGGTGGCAAACTCACCGTAGAATGCAGACCGATGGATATAAAATCATCAAGGTAGTTATGTAACCATCAGGGAATTTTGCATAATTATCAAGGTGAATACACAACTATCACCTTTAGATACCAGTGGTGTTACATCTTGATTCCTCGTTAAGCCAACTTACTTGATTATCCATGAATTTTCTATGGTTGATAACTTGATTTGTTTATTACTAGCTAAGTTGTAAGTCAAATATTGTTATGGGGTAGTTTTATGTTACTTAAATTTAATGATTTAATTGATATGAGATTAGATGTCATGCATATTCCTTACATTGTGGTCATGTTAATGTGTTATTTTGACATTTATTTTATGATATACATCTCATGATTTTATGGACTAACTACCTGCTTGTCATGAGTTAGACGTAAGAGAGATTCATCCCTGAGAGCATGATGGAGGGAGAGCATCATTGAAGAGGGTGACGTAGATGGAGATGTTAGAAGATGACAAATAAGTCAGCTAGAACCCTACACACACCACATTAGACAGTATATGTTTTACATATTGTTTGAATGGTTATCGTAGTGCATTTTTGGATGTTGGTTATATTCTAATAATTATTTACGCATATTTAGTTGTGTGTTAGCATAGTTAATGCCTAGGAGGAATTAACCTTGTGTGATTGTGTTTATGTCATGCTAATGTGCTCAGGTCTATTAAAGTTTTTGAAAATATAAATTTCATAAGTAGAGTAAATCCGAATTTAATGGTTAGTGAGTTAATCATTAATATTAAGTCACATTATTGTGAAAGTAAGTAATTGGATTATAAATAGAGAAAAAATGGAAAAGGGGGGAATAAAATAGATATAAATAATTGGATTGATTTTTATAATAAGGAAAAGGCATTGATTACAAAACACATACTTTTATAAAAATAAAAATAAGAGAAAATAGAAAATCATGGATAAAATAAATAAAAGAAAAGCATAGAACTATGAAAAAAACAAAAAGGAAAAAAAACAAGCTTAAAATGCAAAGCAACATTCTCTTTAAGAAAATAATAAGAATAAAGAGAATAAAAAGGGGGTACAACACAACATAGAAGGAGGATGCTAGAGCATGGAAGTGAAAAAGAGGAAAAGAAGAGAAAGGCAATGCTAAAGAGGAAGATAGGAGGAGCCAGGCAAGTTTTCTTTTCTAGATCATGTTGTTTCTACTTTAGTGCCATAGTAAGGTAGGTGATGTCATTTAATTTCTATGGTCTAAGTTTTATAAACAACGAAATAAATAATGTAAACATAGAAAGAATACGAGTCCATTAATAACCATTACATTTTCCATTTCATAGTTTGCTTGATCATTGTAGATGACTAGTGAGATGAGCTTCGCTTTTGATTATAAATATAAGGAAAATAATAAATATTTATTAAGCAGACATTTCATCTAAGTGAATCACCTACATTATTTTGATGTTCATTTCTTTTATTGACGGTGATGTTTACTATACATTTGAATTGATAGTAAAAAAAATAGTGAACCATATTTGAGTAGATTATTGTATATTTACTTCGTATTGGTAATTTATTTAATATGTTTGCTTATAGCGAAGCATATTGGTAATCTATTTAAGGCTAGGACAAGTTGGCTGATCCATACTTACTTATGATCTGTATATTTAAGATATTACTTATGAAATGTCTACAGACATTTCATCTAAGTGAAGCACCTACATTATTTTGATGTTCATTTATTTTATTGACAGTGATGTTTACTATACATTTGAATTGATAGTAAAAAAAATAGTGAATCATATTTGAGTAGATTATTGTATATTTACTTCGTATTGGTAATCTATTTAATATGTTTGCTTATAGCGAAGCATATTGGTAATCTATTTAAGGCTATGACAAGTTGGCTAATCTGTACTTACTTATGATCTGTATATTTAAGATATTACTTATGAGCCATTTTTTACTTAAAATATGATAATTTATATTTAATATAGCTATTTAAGTGGAAAGTAGAGAATTAAATTTGTTTGCTTATAATCTAAATAAGATATTACTTACTCAAATCATGATCTATGATTACTTATAACTTAGCAATAAATTATTACATAGAGTATCAAGATTAGCATATATCATATATCGAGTTACTAATGATCCCTCGCAATATCATATTTCTAAGCTTAATGTTCATACTTATTTAAATTGTTGATGTTACATGTGGTATCATCAATTATTCAAATTACAACATACTTAAATCCATGGATAATCAAGATATTACTTACTTGCAATCTGTATATTTAAGATATCAATTAAATAATTTTACTTGCTTAGAGTTGAGGATTTAAGGCTGTACTTAAATCATTTTAGTTGACACCTGACATCACTATATTGTCTATAATAAAGAATCATTATCACAGGTTGTATTCGTAATGAACTAGTAAATGTTGAAGTATAACATTATATGAGCGCTATACTTATGTTTGTACAAGCGACTTATAGGATTATTCACAGCTCTAAATATTACTTATCTATAACATTATAAATATTATTTACAGTTCTAAAGATATAATGATTTATTCACACTCATTATTCTTAGACCATTATTGTCAAACCGTAGGTTTGTATTTATGACTGTCATTGCCAAACTGTAGATCGCTATGTTACTGTATTGGGATCTTAGAGAATAATATTTTTTGTAGCTATGATGCTAATCCCAATTAGAGTTAATACAAAACCACATTGATCATTATACATTATATCAGAGGAATGATATAATTATGTGGTTTCTTAATATGTTATATTAGCAAAAATATCTACATGTGATATAATATATGGGGTATATGCAGTGAACTAAAATATTGGTGGAATCTAAGATAAAGATATTATTCATATTTGAAACAAATAAGCTATGTGTATTTCCTTTTGTGCCTATAGCATTATTTGGATTAAATATAGTTCTAATCCTTAGTTCAGTTTTGATACCTCAGCTAATTAAGATATGTGGTATCTAAGAGCTATGTGTTGAATCTTTCTTTGTGTTTTTAATATATGTATGTATGTATATATGTAGTGTTGAATATTTTGGAATATTTTTTTTTATGACATCCGTTACATGTGGTACCTATATACAACTTTGCATATGTAGTGATATATTTGCCATATCCAACATGTTTAGAATCCTTAAGTGTGTGTAAGTGTTATTTTCAACAAGTCAATGGAATTAAACTTTTAACAAATACATAGGATAATATGCATAGATGGCTATAAGGAATTGTGTGAGTGTTTTAGTGTTATAAATAATGGTGATCTGATAGGGGTATAAATAGTCTATTACCTATGATAATATGTTCATTATTATTCTGAAAGTATTAATATCTATAATAGATTGTCAATATGTTTTATGAATAGGAAAGTTCTAACAATTAAGTTATTGATCAGAGTTTCAATGGTTGTTGAACTTTATAAACTATATTTACACATTGGTGAGTACTTCTATGTGAAACATAGTATGAAAATAGTTAGATTATATGAATGCATTCATATAGAAAATATATATCTACGTGGACATGGGTATTCATATAAAATATTACATTTATAGTTGTATTGGGTCATATGCCTAAATTTATAGCTAAATAGATGGTTAAAACGAGTCATAACCATATGAAAACAGTCTCCTAGAAACGGAATTAAGTTGTTTAAATGAAAGAGTATGGTATAACTTGATTATACACACACACACACACACACACACACACACACACACACACACACACACACACACACACACACACATATATGTATATATATGTACAATATGTATATATGTGTGTGTGTGTGTGTGTGTGTGTGTGTGTGTGTGTGTGTGTGTGTGTGTGTGTGTGTGTGTGTGTGTGTGTGTGAGTGTAATATGCATGCATGCATATACACACACACATACATATATACAATATTGGAAACTAGTGAATGATATATTTTGTGAGTAGATTAAAATAATCAAGTGTTTAGACATATATGGCACATATTACAACATCATGCTGTGTGTTTATAAGTTATACTACTATGCAGTTTAAATGGTATACTTGGGTGGTATAATCTCATATTTTCTTGATTATTATTTATGATTCGTTTGATTCTTGAAATTATAACACTAGTTATTTGTATTTGTGTAGTTATGTTTATAAACAATGAACTATGATATTATGGGATGTCATAGAGTACTACAGTATAAATATATGTTATACCTAGTGATACAAACTATAATTGACATATATATATATATATATATATATATATATATATATTAAAACTCATTCATACATTTGATGGATTAAATGCATGAGTGTTGGTTATTTATATGAATAGCATGTTTTATGACAGTTAGTAGGACCCTATTTATGTATGCATATAACCCCTGAGACTATAACAGATGCTAGAATGGATATTATATATTTGTGAGAACTGAGACTTTCTTGTTATAACTAGTTGTTTGAATAAAAGCTTATGTTTCCATTGATTTATAACTACTTTATTGTGACTGATTGTGGTATCAGTAGTTGTGCTTAAGAACACTAGACTATGATAATATGGATTATCATAGGGTGTTTTATATTTGGAAAACTACTTATAGTAACTAGAAACTACAATTAAATGTATATTTTACCCAAGTGGTATAAACTATAGTTATCATTTTTGTTATTTATGTGATAGATAATATTGTGAGATTCATTCATACATTTGATGGAATACATGTATGCATTTAGATTATTTTTGTGTTTGGCATGTTAGATGATTACTAGTAGGATACAATCTATATGAATCTATTGGTTATATTGTGTTAACCAAATCTTGCATTGATGATACTAAGTGAGGAGTGAGATGGATTTCACTAGCTTACTAGCATCAAATGCCAGATGAAGGTAATTCGATCAAGTGGTGTGTATGAATTTTAACTGATCCTTAGATCATTATTTATTGAAAACTTTAGCCAAAGTAATATTTAGTGAGATATTGTCATTTCATGAGTTGATTTACATATTTATGTGATATATTGAATAAAATGAGTTTATATGATACAATCCATGTTTAGTTTTAGAAATTATATAGAACATGGGTACTACCTTATCTCTCTAGATTCTCGCACCATCACTTTCTACTCATATGTGAAGGGGGGGGCATTCCCTAATGGTATTAGTGCGGGGAATCATTGGTCTGTGGTTGGTATGGAAAAACACTTGAATGATGATCTCCCTCCCCATAATAGTACTTACTTAGAGACAACACTTAAGATTGCCACAGATACTAGAGTCCAAGGAACTTATGCTCTATGGAGTCATGTATCTTGTCTATGATTATTGTAATTATATTTATTATTGAAACATTATCATGATGAGTTATAATTACTTATTATTGTACGTTGATAGCAGTGGTTGTATGCTTGTATCAACCATGGTTGGATATCTATAATTGGTTTTGATGTGTTTCATATGTTATTAGGATCAGTGATTATTAGATGTCACATGATTATTTATATATATCATATTTAGAGAGGTGTATCTGGATCACTAATTGGATTCTTATGGTGAAGTCTAATAAAAGATTGTGTTGATTAAATTTTAAAAAAAAATCACATTTTTCTAAGTCAAACCCAGTGGGGTTATTACAAGTGGCTATGAAACCTCTAGGGAGGTTACACAACCACCACCTACATAGACTAGTGGTTTGTCATCTATGGCAAACCCCTTAGTTTCAAGAGCTGCAAATTATTGACTTCATCATTCTAAAGATGTCTAAATCATCTTCGCACTAATTTTTCCACTTAAACTTATATAATCTAATGTTTTAACATGAAAAATGTTATAAGAGTGCCTTACAAGCATGGATTACATAAATTGGGAATAATTGACACATTTATAAAACATAGCTAGTACATTGGGATCCAAATTTGGATCAATAAGTGTCACAAATGTGTAGTATTATGAAGCACAACTTGAATGGAGAATCTTGCCCATAGGTTTATCCCTTAGTTTGATGGATGCTCTCTTCTCTGTATTTATTCTTTGACTTCTAAATTACCCAAACGATTTGGTAAGGCCTTATTTTTATATAATGACTCATGTGTACTAGGCAACTTTTGAAAATGCAAATGGGAAGGGTTAAGGCATAAGTTAATGGAAAATAGGTAGAAATACCCAAAAATATATTAGGGAAAATCTTGTAGGGATATGGTCTTGTCTAGGATAGACCCATACAACTATGAGTTTGTCCAAGAAATAAGTGGGGCTCAGTTCTTGAGGTAGGGCTAGATAAAATGTGATATATAGTTCAAATTTACTAACATATACCTTCTAGATAAGTATAAAGATGTTTTTAGGCTTAGTAAACCAAATAGAAGCTCATGTGGGGTTGAGGCCATCCTATAAATGGGTTAAAATGTACAAATTTTTCAAATAAATTAAATTATGAATAAAACACAACAAGGGTGTGTTTTGTGCCAAATTTGGGTGTTTGTAATTAATTATATTTTAAGTCCACATGGGGCATATTATTTTAGATCATACACTGCTTATATCTTGAGCCCAGATGGGGCATATGGTTCTTAATTTTATGTCGCTTATACCATAGGCCCATATCAAGAAACTTATTCATAACATACATGTTACCAAGGTTATATATTTATATGTAGTGCACTTATAATTTTGTATTATATATTACACATGGTGTGTTTAACTATTTTATTTTGAGATGCGAGCTTCATAATTTCATCCCAAATCTTAAAAGAGGAGCATATATATCACTCATTATATATAAATATATGCCACTAATTAAAATTAAACCTATAAGGGAAGGCATTTAGAACAACATTTTATCTTACAAGGGGAGGTAATCAGAATAACATTTACTCTTATAAGGAGAGGCATTCACGTTTAATATTTTTCCTATAAGGGAAGGCATTCACATTTAAGATTAACATTGTAAAGGGAGGTACTCATAACAACATTTGATCTTATAAGAGGAGGATTTCACAAATATTTGGAGGTACTTAACTCTACATGGATACTCTACTTTACTTTCCCCAGAACCAAGTATATTATTTTCATTTTTTTAGTTTTTAGCATATTATTATGATTTGGTACTCACTCATGCATGTTGATGTAGGAACATTCGGGGCCTCATGAAATATTTCATCAACAAAAAATATGATTAGGATGCGTGAAAATAAGTGGGGTTACAAATATTTCATGTTAGAAGGTTTATAGTATTTTGGGAGCACTTTAGTAGGCTTGTGATACCTCTTGGTTCCTCAGATCATTGATTTGAGTTGTTGCACACTCTTCTTTAGTGACATAAAAACTAAAGACATTAATCTATTTTTAGACTTAGAACCAAGACAAATTTCAGCATGCATATAACATTTGAATAGTCTTAGCAATTGACACAACCCTTGCAAACCTAATCTAGAGATGCAAATCAACACAAAATCATGAATGGAGCTACATAATTTGTAGTAATTTGTGGATTTGATGGAAACATGGAAATGACCAACAAACCCATATGTCAATTCAAATTTTACTACGTTGTTATGAATTTGCATGAAAATGGAAAAAAAATGCTATAGGCCTTGTGGTAACACATTATTTTACAAAGACATTCTTATCATCATTCTGAAGTCATATGCCAAAAAAATCTCACTACACTATCATAGCTTTCCTAAACAATTAAAAATACACTATATGCATCATGGTAACTTGCATTTATATAGGAAGCATATTGACATCATTTTTATTCCATCTATAAACTTAGTTTATGGTGCAAGGTTATGGTTTGTTTATGCAAAAGATATTTTCTTGGAAATTTCATGTGGTTGATTTTCAATAGGATATGACATGATCAAGTAATTATAGAATTCATGATGAGCCTTGGTGATGTGTTATGGAACCTCTCATGTGTTATGGACATTGTAAGTGTATTGTTCATTTAATGATTGTGACACATAGTGATGTGTTATAATCATATAATGATTGTGGCTCATGGTGATATGTGACTTGTATTTAATGATTGTGGCATTGCTGGGTAGTTGAGAGCATTAAGGTAAGTATGTGGATCGTGTATCTATACAAACACACCCCTAAATTGTAATTAAATATTATGAGAGTGATTGAAAATCATAGGTTAGTTCTTGGAAGTGTTTTATAGAAAGAGAGAACCTAGATTGGTTCAAGCATATATTTATGTGAGTCATAGATCTGAGAGGGTGAAATGTTTTAACACATCTCACTTTGAGATTGTAGTAATTATGAATGTTTTTAATTGGACTATAGTATGTATAAAAGCTGTAATTCCCATTTTGAATCAATAAAAAACATTATTATTTTCATTCGAGCATATTATTTTCATGCGCAAGACTACGATTTAGTCTATTTATTGTGTTAAATCTATGGGTTGTGTGGTATAAGGTTATCCTTCATTGGACCCCCTAACCATGACTATAACATTTGGTATTAGAGTAAGGTTTTAGTTCTTGTAGGTTAGTGTTACTTACCACATCTATGAGTGTGGGTAGAAAGTAGTTTCAAACATCTTCTAGAAAAATTATTCGATAAAAGGTGTAGAGGTTATTCTTTAAGTCAAGGAAATAATTGGCATACCAAGAAGGTTGAGATATTTTTAAGAGTTATTTTCCAAAAAATAAATTATGGGTAGAAGGTTATAGTGCTTTGGAGTGTCCTCCAAAATGAAGCAAAGTGGGTAGAGGGCAGAGAGATAAATTGCAACAATAAAGTTGTAAGAGTGTGTGATTTGTTCTCCATATTTTGTAGATGGGTCGAGAATCACATATGCATCCTCCATTGAATGAACACTAGGTAGAGGGCGTATATAAGTGTTTTCTATCTTATGTAGGTGGGTAGAGAACAAAGAAAGAAGCTAGAAGCATATGTAGGGTTGCAACAATGGGTTGAGAGCAAAAAAATTAAGATTGAAGTGAGAGGAATATAATTTGTGAAGTTACTGAAAATGGAGTTGACAATAAAACAACCAAAATTTGATCTGGAGGGCAGATTTAGTGAAAAAGGCTTTGAAAAAACCTTAGTAATAAAAGAAGATAACAAAGAAGAAATGTCAACAATAATTTTCCATGAAGAAAAAGAATGGGTTGAGGTGTAAGAAACCCAAATAGCATAGCTAAAGAACATGGTGGAATTCATGCAAGACAGGATAACAACTCAAGAGGAGATAGAGAGGATGGGTAAATTAGTGGTACCCAAATCAAAGATTAAGAATTTTAAAAAGGATATGAGAAGGGTTCAATCCATTATAGCTATCCTCGAGGAAAAAACAACAACAACAATAATAACGGCTGAAGAAGGCAAATAATTTGAAGATGAAGATGAGTCCCTCATATGTAAGGATGATGAGGATAAATGTGATGAAGAGGTAAATTATTTATACTTATAAAAAGAATGAGAAAGCCTTGTTGATTACCTTATCATAGAATATTGTGAGCAACCAGTTGTAGAGTGAGTTGAAGGAATCCTCTCAAGGAAGGAAAGAGGAATTAAAGATAAAAATTCTAGCCATTATTTTAAGGTTACATGAGGAGCTAAAAATGTGGAAGAAAACCACATTAGAGTGGGAGAATAAATAACAACAAAATTATGTCTTATAGTAGTCACACAGATGAGTGGAAGAGAGGTGCAAGCCTATGCACACAGTGAAGAGATAAAGTTAGTGGTGGTAGATATATTTCTTCCAATAGTTGAAAGAATGGTCCAAGAAGATCACATAAGCGAAGAGGAAGAAGAAATCAAAAATATAGATTTAATATATTTGGTAGCTAAATATGAAGGAGAATACATCCTCATTGACGAGGATAAAGTTGAAGAAAATGACAACAACAATGGTGAAATGACAATATGTCTCCTTGAAGGCATAAAGAAGTAGATGAAAGGAAAAGAGTTGCATCATGGAAAACTAAATCTTGATATTCATCAATCCAAGTATGAAGGATGGGAGAGTATCCTCACAAAATGTCATAAAAATAAAGACAAAGAAAATAATTACAACATCAAAATTGAAGCAAAATAATGCCTTTTGGAAGGCAAAGAAATGAAAATAAAGATGAAGCAAGAAGTGCAAGATATTACACTTACAGAAGTTCGTAAACAAGAAGTGGGGCAACTAATTTCTACATCAACTTACATGTGTGAATAAGATAAGAGAAAAGGATGAAAGAAAACAAATGAAGGTGAGAATGATGAGAATGAGAGTGTAACGTTGGTTTCACATGGCATACATTTGATGCCAACAAAGATGAAGAAACTAAGTAACATTCAGCCGACAATTGAAGAGGAAAAAATTAGAAGATAAAAGGATGAGCATCTTATTTTTATATCATCCAATGCAAGTGAGGAGATGAAGAAGCATGCAATAGAGACACAATTAGAGGAAATGCATATAATGTCTCTTAAGTCCCAAATTTCTAATTTAATTTATGTTTTTAAGTGTGTTAATACATGTGTATTAGACAAAGGATAGAAGGTAATTGGAGAAGCTTTCTAAAATAGAAAGGACGAGCTAGTTGAGCTCATAAGGAATAAAGATGTTAAGGAGATAAAAGAGTTAGTTACTCGTATGAAGAATGAAACTACTAATAATGACCACCCATCAATAAAGATGGATGACTTGTTTATGCTTGCATTACAGACAAATAAGGAGGAAGAGAGAGGAGTCATGAAGAACCAAAGTCATTTAATATAAATAAATATAAGTAAAGTAGTTATAGCAAAGGAGGAGAAGGAACATGCATTTTTAGGTCATGATGCATTTCAATTTTTGTATGAAGAGTTTGATGCAAAGAGCATTGGGATAAAAGAAGGTGAAGAGTATCATACATTTGACATAGTGGAATAGAATGAGATAGATAAGTTGATATTGTTATCATCCCAAGAATGTGTGGAGAAGAATGAGATTACATTAGAGATCTCAATGGAGGAAGACCATCACAAAACTGCAGCAACTAATGAAAAAGATGAAGAAATGTTGGAAGGAGAAACATTCCAAAGAGAGGTGGATAGATTATTTGAAGACATCCTGAAGGCAGAGAAAACATAGAAATATGTTTTTCCAACAAACATATTGGAATTGTTTGATACAATAATGAGGGTAGTGGAAGAATACAACATGAAGATTATCCGAGAGATATCAATGGAGGTTATGGTGAAACATATTAAATTACATGATATGAAGATGGAAAAATGAGTAAACATGGCATCTAATATGAGGAAAAAATAATTGCAATCAATTGAAAATTGTTGGTTTGGGAGTAAATTATCAGACTAGACAAATGATGAGATAAGCCATAGTGGCTTTTGGTGGAGGAGGTCAAACCATGTGGGTCTAAACCCACAAAAGAGTGGAATAAGAACATGAAGACAACTTGTTAGAGGTGGATGGATAGAAGCAAATCAAATCCCACAATAGGATGGATAAGGAAAGAAAAGGCTAATTGGAGGAGATGGATAGATTGTGCCCAAGAAATGGGTGAGAGAAGAAAAATGTTGATTAGAGTTGAGCATAGGAGAACGTTCTAGGGTTCAATAATTGGTTGGAAAAGGACTAGGATTTAAATGATTATTTTTTGAGGCATCTAATAGGTGGAAGGGCACATCGTGGTTTTATGATTCAAGCCAAAAAGATGGTTCTAACTTATACCATCTAGCCTAAGTTTGTGAGCCCTATGCTCATAATAACTCTTACCTCTATTGAATGATGTAGGAGCATCCAAGGCCTCATGTAATATTACATCAACAAAAAATATGATTAAGATAGGTAATAATTAGCAAGGTTACAAATCTTTGATGTTAGAAGGTTTTTAGTGTTTTGGGATTACTTATGCAGGTTTGGGATACATCTTGGTTCTTTAGACCATTGTTTTGAGTTGCCACACACTCTTATTTAGTGATGCAACACCTTGAGACATGAATAGTAGTTAACAAATCTATTTGGAAACTAAGAGCACTCTATAGTGCACTGGGACATCTTGCAACATGCATATGACATATGAATAGTCTCAACAAGTGATAACACCTGTAAACCTAATCTAGACTTGTAAATAAACACAACCATAAATGGATGTATAGAACTTGGAGTAGCTTACAGATTTGTAGAAATCATGGAAATGACCTAAGGAACCCATATGTAAACTCATATCTTACCATGTTATTATGGATTTGTGTGAAAATGGAAAAAAAGCTATAGGCCTTATGGTAATGTACTATTTTATAGGTGCTTTTGTATCATCATTATAAAGCCATGTCTTCCAAAATAGATCTTACCACATTATCATGGTTTACCCAAATAATTCATAATATGCCACAAGCATCTTGGTAACTTACGGTTCTATAGGAAACATATTGAGATCATTTTGAGTCCACCTATCAAATTGGATTATGACACAAGGTTATGGTTTGTTTCTGCAAAAGCTCTTTTCTTGGAACTTGCATGTGGCTAATTTCAAGTAGAATACACCATGTTCAAGTAATTTTGGAATTTGTGATAAGCCTTGGTGACGTTTTATGGAACATATGATATGTTATGAACATTGGGAATGTATTTTGCATTTAAATTTTTTGATGCATAGTGATGTGCTACAATCATTTAATAATTATGTCTCATGGTGATGTGTTACTTGTATTTAACGATTATGGCATTAGTGGGCAGTTGAGAGCTTTAACGCAAGTAGGTGGATCATGTATCTACATAAACACATCCCTACACTTATGATGAAAGGCTAGGAGAGTGATTGAAAATCATTGGGTAGTTCTCAAAAGTCTTATAGAAAAATAAATAACCTAGATCAGCTCAAGCATAGATTTTTGCAAGTCACAGATCAGAGAGGGTGAAAGGTTATATCACATCTCATTTTGAGATTGTGGCAATTTTGAATGTCTGTAATCAATGTGTAACATGTATATAAGTTGTAACTCTTCATTTGAATCAATAAATAACATTGTTATTTACATTCAAGCATATTATTTTCATGTTTAGGATTGCGAGTTTGTCTATTTATTGTGTTAAATATGTGGTCTGCATGGTCTAAGGTTGTCCTTCATTGGACCTCCTAACTATGATTGCATTACATGTGTAAAAAGAAAGAATATTTTTATAGGTTCACACGTACACAAACTTTGGTTTTGGAGCTTTAGGCACACAAAATTTTGTATTCACATGGATTCCTTTACTTTTATATGTATGCACACAAACATCAAAGTGGGGCAAAATGCAAACACCTAAAAATGCCCCTCAGACATTTATTAATTGTTGCATTGTATGATTTTATGATGTTTTTGTACTTATCAATCATTAGTCTAAATTAGGCATCATTGGTGCATTTTGTCAACTTTCAGTGGTCTCCAACCCTTCTTCCAGTACCATTTTGCTATCATAATATTTCTCCTTTATTTTGTGCCATCATAAGGACATTGTCTAGAATGTGCCCTAACACACCCAATAGTTAGAAATGTTAATGTACGGTCCTATGAACTTTGGGTGGCTCCTTATGGTTAGATTGCATTTATGTTCTTTGTGCTACCTTTTTCACCTCGTCACCATTTGATGTCAGTTTGTGCGCCAATAAGGTCTTAATTTGGATTTGATTTGTCTTAAAAAAATATTGTAGTTCATTTGGACAAACAATATCAATCTATCATTCACATGAAAATGTTGAGCTCTTGCAAGCATAATAGAGGAAACAAAACATTCATTGAAGCACACAAGTTTATGGTGAAACACACAACATAAGACACTAGTTTGCATGCTAGTGGAACTTCTTTAATCATTGAGGTTTGTTGTTTTCAATATTACATTACTATTTAGGGGTCTAACAAATATCAAGATAATTTGACTCTTTAATACATGCTCTAAGACATGTTTTTTTAAAAAGTTTTTAGATATCAATGTCCAATAAGGACAAAAAGAAGAATTTTGTTTTGTAGATGAATAAAGCGAAAACTCAGGGAATCGAGTGAGTTTTTTAGAGTTCAAAACTAGGCAAACATAATTGTCAAATTATTTCGAACATGTCTGCACTTTTATCTACAACAATACTGTATAATTGGAATTGTCCGACAAGAAAGTGTATGACCCAAACAAACTCTTCTAATTATTACCAATTTTCTAAAACAACTTCTTGTCACTTTTGGGCATGCATTACCATTGTCACCTTCTTACTATTGTCATCAAATAAAAAATAAAATAATATAAACCTAAACACCATGTGTTTACCCTACTTTTAAATTCAAAATTAATTCATTAGACTTGATTCTTCCTTTATACATTTTATTTAACCCAACTAAAAGTAATTAATATTTGCATTGCAATTTAATATAAATATATTTATTTATATATATAAATCTTTAAGCAATGTTTCAGAGTAAACTCTATGTTCATAATTGCTATGAATTTATTTGTTACATAAATATATTATTTATATCAAATTGAATTAATATTACAATTTTTTTATTATTTTGTTGATATTGATTTTACTATAAAATTTGATAAAATAATTCATTATTTTATTTAGTCTTACCTCAAACAAATTAATGAAATTAATTTCCCATAATTTATTATCTTAGTTAATACAAATACACTATATACAAACACATCCACAATTCTACTTTGATATAAAACTTTTCATCATAATCCTCTCTAAAATTAAGCTCTTCCTCAACCCTTTCTACTTTTGTTCACATGCCGTCCTGAATTTCTTTTTGGGGCCATCGATGAGTGAATGAATGAATGAAGGATTTTAATAACGTCCACGAGACCGCATCAGCTTATGGGACCCATCCGTTGCGCACATCCTTTTCAAAGTGGGACCTCAGCGACAAAAATGCTCCCTAAGTTCCCTGAGCTTCCTTCTTGAGATCTTCCCTTCTGCTATGAAGTTTGATCACGAGGTTCGCCGTATTTCCCAACCTTGTGGCTTCAAACAGGGTGTTCAGGTTGGAAATTTTCAAAGTTTCCCCATAACTGTATCGGATGTCTTTGTATGCCTCGCATTCCAAGAGGAAGCGATGTTCCATCTCCACCACGCCTTTGTTGCAAAAGAGGCATATTCTCTCCTTTTAGTTCTCTTTAGGAGTTAGCCATCTACCCATTTCACATCTAAGATGATGAGAGGTCATCATAAGTTGGGCAATCAACATTTTCGCTTTCCACTTAATGTCTGGTCCTATATAGACTTTTTCTTCAAAATCCCTTGTGGAGTTGAATTCTTTGCACTAGTATTCCTTTTTACGGCCCATTTATTTTGTCCAAATGATGCACTTAAATTTCTTTCTTACATATTTTTTTATTTTTTCACTAGTATTTGGGCACCCCTGCATGCTAATATCCCACCTCTTTACCCATTTGTCATTTTGCTTCTTCCAAATGTTCTTTCTTTTAGTTAGCTCTTCCTCCATAATTAGTCTAAGCCGCTTGTGCTTCTTCATGTTTTGAATTTTCTTGAGGTAGCTTAGTAACCGTATCATCGCCGATGCTTCTAGAGGGAAGGACCCCGTTTCAACAAGTAGGATCTCATACGGCATCAAATTCTTGACTTTCAGATTGCTTATGATGAAGTGTTTCTGGATTTTCTCTATATGTTTCCATTTCTGATATGAGACACTGCTGCCCCAAATTTCACACCCGCAGAGAATCACCGAGATAACCAACAAATCAAAGAGTAACTGCGTAAAATATTAGATACTGCGTAAATCGATATTTGAGAAACTCGTACAGAAAGTGACACCAGCTTGTATTGTGGCGAGTCAACTGCCAACACACTTTTCTGCTTTTGAAATTAAAATAAATCTCCTCTTTTCTGGCGTAATGGAATCGTAGGCGGGGAGTGTGTATATGCCCTTGATTCAACATCAACAATCAGAAGAGCGATGGCTCCTTTCACGAGGGAGATCGAGTGTACTGCTTATTGCAGGTAAACCAAATATACCCATGTCAATTCTTTGCTTTTATCCCATTTCTATTAGGGCGCATGTGCTCCTCGATTCAATAAAATTTAGATTCTATACACCAAATTCAACAACAAGAGTTTCCAAAACTTCAATCAAGCTTCGTAGCTCTGAAATGCATGAATCACTTACAAGTAGTGTTATTGTTAAGGAGCCCTCAAGTAACAAGTCACAACCTCCACTTAATGGTACTGCACAAATTGTCTGATGCATATTTACTATTTCAGTGACCAATCTGTAGTTGAAATATCGAATTATCAACCCTAATCTCTTTTTGGCGGATGTTTGCTATGTTTTAGAGATGTTTATCATGTGCTTCATTTTGGAAATCTAGCAGTTGATGCCTGCTAACACACAGCTGTTTACACATGAAGGGAAATCTGCATCAATGAACTTAATGGTCACATTACACTCTTATGGAATACTCGGGATGAAGACATAAGTGGTCCCATGAATATTAGCAGATAATGGAGTTAGATTGTATATTTATAGGGATCGTATCGCAGATGCAAATTTAGCTTTCAGGAATTTTTTTGTAGTTTTTCCATTTGGTAAAGATTCTTGACTAGTCTGTGTTTTGTTTTGCTGATGCAGTTGTGGCTACTGTTGCAATTGGGAATGGGGATTGACACTACCAGGACCATTTTATTTTGGGTTCTCGCCATCTTGGTATCCAGTGCGCCTAAGGCAACGAAAGAAAGGTTACATTGACAAGCAACTACCTTTGTTTGCAAGGTATGTCTGCATCAAAGACGTTTCATTGAGCTATGCAGATTGTCTGTTGAAATCTTTGTTCAACATCTACTTTGTGAGAGACATCTTGCTTCCCTACTTAGCACGTCTTTTTGTCTTCTGTAACATAATTAGTATGCCTCCTTAAAAAGTTTATCTATTATGTCATTGCATCTTTCGTCTTGTCTACATGGAATGCCACTTTGATTAAAGTCATTTGAGTCCGTTAAGGTTATTTTCCATTTTAATTCCCTGTTTCACCTCTCTCTTTCTCACCATGCTTTCATCCAGTCCTTTTCTCCCATGCCCTTACTTATTTATCTCCCCTTTATTATTGAAAAAGACTCGCTAAAAGTGATGACTGGTAAATGATGGTAAGGATGAAGAGGAATCATTATGTCTTACCGTATGTTTTTTTAGTCGTCCCTTATACTTATGGGCTTTTAGGTTTGAGAAAATGCTTGTCACTTTCTGATATCTTCGAAGAAGACTAATTTATTATTGGGAGAAATGGAACAGTGTCAAACTGATTTCATTTTTGGCACAGTTCCTGATGGTTGTTTGTACCAAATATGTTAGGGGTTTCAGGACTAATCACCTCGTGGAGATTTGTGTCATGTGCAGGATCAGTTATGATGTAGGAAATCTGGAGATGTAGAATTCAGGGGAATTTATGCTAGCTTCTGTACCAATGGATCATGCAAATTTTTCTAATGAGAAATCAAAGGCAATAGAGACAAATCTCTAATTGAACTTGCGCTATTGGATACCAAACTTAATCACCTTGTTTGACGGTCCTAAAAAACTGTACAGGATGAATCAATCAAACTCTTTGGTTTGAAAATTACAAATGCAAAATTAGCATTTTTAAAGTCTAAGATGGCTAATGGGGATATAATTCCAGTCGTATGAGTGAGTGGAAATATTTAATTAAACAATTAGCAGTAGTAGTTGTACCTGTATAAGATTAAGATCCAAAGATGTAAAAGATAAGTTAAGTGCTAGTGGTTAGTGATAAGCTAAGTTGGTTAGATAAGTACACCTACCACCTCAAGATATAAAAGAAGGGTGTAATGACGTAGAAGGATGGGAGATCCATTGGTACAACCAGAGTGGGCCTAATGGCGAAGGTTTGTGTTTTCCATAGAGGAGGCAGGGAAGTAGGGTATGTACACCAAATTCGAACAATATATAAGGTGAAGGGAAAACAAATATCCTTGTGGGCATACAAGGGAGGTCTCATGCACCAAATATTCGAGGCACAAGTGAAAGTTGTGCTTGTAATCCTCTACAAGTGACCAAAAGCCGACAAGAGTACCACAATGAGAAGGTAGTTTTGAAGGACTCCTCTTGTGTTCAGATCTACAAGGGGGGTTTTCGCGCAATGCAAGTCTATGCAACACGTGGGCTCTTCCGCACAAATTTCTCAACCTTGTAGCACCTTGCAGCCTATGCAAAACCTTCAGAACTCAGCGACCACATGTCAGCTCCTTGCTGTTGCATGGCATGCTAAGTGGCACTCTCCACGTGTATGCCATGTCAGAGCACTTGTCAGGGTATTGTTTTACCCTATTTTGGATTAATGTTAACCCTTAATAAGATAGAATTTGTGTGTAATTTATAATGTATAACAATTAAGCATAAATTTGAATGTAAAGGACCAAAGCTGGTTTAACAATCACATTTATTAAATATATAAATTACAATACAAGAATAAGATACTTAGTGTTAACTGCTCTATGAGGGACAAAGACTATGCATAGGTGGCAGGGCAGGTAAAAAGCTGCATTGTGAATCGCTTAGATCAGGCGCTGGAGTTTTGGGCTCACTTGGATGCTATCATTAGTCTTTGTGTTTCGAGTTTGACGGTTTTGTTTGTGTGAATCTTGCACTTTTGTTCTGGTACATGCCGCTGTGAATGCCTCTGTTATACTTGTGTGTGTGATCCCGAGGTCTGATGATGTACACAATACCCAAAATTCTATCTCCTTCACTCAAAACCCTAGGTCCACTTGCAATGATAGAATTAAGCTTGCAAAATGGGAAGAAAGGTGGATTGAGTTGACCCCAACCACTCCTTGTTGAATGGTTGAGCGCTGCTCACATATCCAATACTCTAAAGAGGGAAATCAAATCGTATGTAGTTCTCCCTGTTAGGTGAATGTGTGTAATAATGCTCTTTGAATATATGTAATCTATAATCTAGATCTTGATACTTGGCAATTGGCAATTTTGGCTTAGCTATTGAGGTGTTTCAGACTTGGCTAAGACTTGCCTCTTGTAATTGATTGGTAAATTGGGAAGAACAGGGCACTAGCTTTGAATGTGCAAGTGGTTGATTATGCTTGATAGATTCTTGCTAGCTGGATAATAGGCTTACACATATTTTGTATTTATATTAGAATCTTTGGGTAATTTCTCACGCCATCGACATGCTAAATGGATGGACCGATCCATAGGAATGATTTGAATTTGAAATGTGATCGTTGCTTGGTGTGGGACGAAACTATCAGACTCAGACGCTAATGTTAGACAAAATGTTCTTGAGTTTGACGTTACTGTCTAGTCGACAGAAACACTATTTTGATGATCTGAAGATCTCTGAATAAGATATATAACTGATTTGACACAGGCTGTGGGATTTTCTGTAGGTGACTAAGAGCAACTTGGAAAGGTTAGACCCGTAACAAGCATGTTGATGTAAAATAATGACGAATGAGAGTCATGTATGTATACACAAGCCATGTAATGTGAAGGCAGGTCAAAACAAACATTGCCAAGTATCAATTACTAGATTTTAATGTCTACAAATGCCCCTCTTTTATTCTAGTATTGGAATGCAATACAAATACTAGAGTAAAAGAATAAAAAAAGTACTTGAGTGTGTACATTGCACTTTGTTTTTGGGAGATGCTCCAAACATATACCCTACTCCAAGCAAACCTGCAATGAAAATGTATCCCTCAATGTCCTTGGAATAAAATCTGAAAATGTATAAATTGAAACTTGAATTTTGAAGAGCAAGGAAAGAGTACACCTATAAGTGGGTGAACTGTGTTGCTTTTTAACTTGTTGGAGATGATGGTTCCCTACTGAAGCATTGGAGAATTGTGCTTCCTTGTTGAAGCACTTGGATAATTAGGGTGATTATACCCCGAATTTGTGTAACTAAGTCAAGGCCATGGATTGGGAAGGCAAATCCTCCAATCCTCATTGGAAAAGTAAAAGGGAGTTGCCAACGCCGTTGAGCGTCGCTGAACCTGAACTGCACTAACTCATGTAACTAATTTTGCACTGATCTTGTAACCCCAAGATGGAAGGTGGGAGCCACATATTGGGCTCGCAATGAGTAATGCTTAGGCCATTGAGCATTGTTGAACCTTAACCGCATTATCTCAAAAAACATGAATCAACTGTTGTGGATGGACTGTTAGATTCAAGGTTGCTCACTTCTAGATACCATCAATTATGTTTGTAAATAAATAAATGTAATAATGTATATGTGCATGAAAATTGTTCATGCCCCATGAATCGGTGCCATAACTATAATAGTGAGAACGTGACTTGTGCTCATGCCCCCAATTCGATATAATTGGTGCCAACATGATATAGAATGCTATGCATCTATATGCTGTTTGTGCTGAATATGAGAACCTTTATCTCATGATGTTGAAAAATGAGTGCATATGCCCCCAAATGTATTTGAATATGTGAATATTTGAAAACCTATAATTTGTCATTGTAAAAATGTGTGTACTTGCATGGCATGTGCACTCAAGTGTATCTGAATCTGTACTCATGTCCCTATAAATGGAGTACATATGCCACAAAATGTATTTGAAATATGTAAATATTTGCTCTAATCTGATATCTAAACCACTCTGAAAGTTTTGACTCTTGTATTTCGTTCCAAAATTTGAATTTTCTGCTCATGGAGGCCTAAGTCTTTATGCCAAGCCCCACTAATATACCTCTTTTTTGAGGTGAGGGATGTAGCCTACGAGTCACTCATTTCAAATGAAAGATTTAATTGTACCATGTTATGTATATAAATATATAATCGTGTAGGATCATGTCAACATGTGGAGAATATGTCATCATAGTTATGTATGTATCTTCAAGACATGTATGAAACATATGTAATGCAAGACATACTAGTGTTACGTCAAGTTTGATATAGCAATTAGGCACACAATGATAACCATCATTGATAGATTCATTGAATAAGACTACACAATAAAAGATGTGTGATATGAATCATGGCACTGCACACAAATGAGAAGGTGTGTGATATGGATCACAACACCCTCAAACTTAGTAAGTTCAACAAGCTTAACAAATTATGTCATAGCCATGACACACAATAGAAGCACACACAATAGCACTCAATGTCACATATAAGGCCAAGGACTACATACAAGGGACATGAAGATGTCACAACAAACAAAGCCAAATGGGCCACAAATAAGGGACAAAAATGTCGCAACAAACAAGATCAAGAGGCTGCACACAATAGACAAACAATGACTAGCCTATCATGAAAGAGAAACAACACCAATGAAACATAAAACAAGTCACACTAGTCTACACAGTTAATGTATGTCAATGTCACAGCATAGTAAAGTATTATACCCATGTAGCACAATATAAAGTATGAACAATATCAAGGCATGTGTAAGCAATCAAGGTAGCTCAACATTGTAAATGAAGAGGTCACAGAATAATGTAAACTTGGAAGAAGATTCTCCTAACATTGGCATGGCCCCTAGGTATATGAAAGGTTCAGCGTTTGTGTATCCATGTATCATGTGTATCTGTATGCCTTGCCCATCACTTATGTATACTGTGAAATGCATATGCGTATGAAAGATGATATGTAATCTACCAAACTTGTGATAATTAACATATGTAAATAATGTAAACAAGCAATTATGTCATACTCAGGTCTTGATTTTTGATTTTTTGAATATTTTAATGTTTTTGTATTTTTAAAATATTTGATTTTTTTTTGTATTTTTGATATATTGGGAATTTAATGTGTGCAAAAATTAGTCCAGTATGTCATCCCGGTCATTAGTGTCACCCGATTTGTCCTTAAGATCTGTAGACGCATTGCCTTTTCTTCTATTGTTTTTGATTCTTCAAGTTCTATACCTGTAGTTATCTTTGAAGATTTTGCCTTTTGATGAGTGCCATTGTGAAAGAATGAATGGCAAGATATTTGCAAATAACGTTGAAAGCATAAGTAAAATAATGCACGAAAGGTAAGAAATTACCTCAAAGTAAGCCAAACTATTAAAGAATGTGAGACACAAGGTGTTAAGTGGAAAAACTGAATCAACAGAAGAAAACCCCACGTGTATTAAGAAGACTTACAATAATATTCTCCGGATTACAATTTTCATTAGGAGAGGAGAAAAAATAAGAGAATAGAAGAATGAGCCTCAAGCCATAAACAAGTGATGAGAAAGAAGAGAAAACTCTTTAAACAGAGCTAGTGAGCCAAAAGAAATTACAAAACATCTCTATCATAACTTTGGCTAACCTTAGTGTGTGCCTAGTGTTACTAAACCCCATGAAGTGAGGGGGAAGTGTATGACAAGTGTTGTAGGACTTACGTGACATAGAACTCCAATATTTCTTTCAAAATGGACAAAAGAGGTGTCTCCTCACATATTTTCTAAATATATTAATTAAAAATTCATATGAGAATAATCCTACACACACCTAAATAGACTTAGGATAATTAAATTAACCCAAATAAAGATTAATCTTCAACACTCTCTTTTTTAAAATTTGGGGTCACAAAAGAGGAGAAAACCTTAAACAAAGAAGGGGGTTAACATTACATGATACTCCCCTTTGACAACAACTTCATTTGAGAGGAATTATAGTATTACAATGATTTAAGAAAAAAAAGAAGAGTATAGATGTCGCCAATAATCTTGCAAAGTGTAGGTGAAATTATCGACAACTTCCCAAAAATCCTCTTCAAAAAAGGAGGTCAACCCGCTTTGGGACACAGACCAACAAAAAAGACATGACAAAAAAAAATTATCCACTATAACTTGCAAAACACAAAAGCTTACACCAATCTTCGGGTTAAGTAAGCATAATGAAACAAGATGCCATCAAAATATGATCTACATACATTTAATGTAATACAAATAGATCTAATAAAAACAAAGAAAAAAAGGAAGACAACCTCTTATATGAGTATGCCAAACTTAAATATTATAAATATTTTAAAAAGAGCCAAAACGTAAATACACACTATGCATGGCAAATGCAGGTGCTAGAGTTTACTAAGAGCGCCATTTGTCAAGGGAAAATAAAGCTGTTATAAAGGTGTTGTGGAGATTAAAGGAACACATTACCAAATAGTTGAAACTCATTACTAAAGTCTATTAAAAAGGACGCCACAACCACTTGTCAAGATTTGACAAAAGAAAATAAAGGAAGAATGTTACAGCCAATGCAAATCAAAATGCATTCTCGCGAAAGCTTATGCCAAGAAAGCATATAGGAAGGCGTTATAGGTGAAATAATACCTAGAGAACGCTACAGGTGAGAAGGAAACACATTTAAATGGAATTTATGGAAAGTAAAACCACATAAGACATCGAAGTAAGACACCACAAAAATGGAGTAAAAAAAAGTCCAAAGGTGAATGAAGATGCCGAATTAAAGATTTTAAATATCAAAATGCCAATAATACTGTCAAAAGTGAACAAAAGATGCTAGTAAGACCATGTAAGGCTAAAAAATATTGCTCAAAATGCCAAGGTGGAATGAAGGCATTGCCAAATAAGAAGGAATATTTTACTGCTAATGCGTTAATAGCTAGAAGCAAAACGCCAAATATGAGAACAATATAACAATATCACAAAGGTCTGAGCACGCAATACTGAAAAAGAATGCCACACAATATGAAAAGACAACAGAAATTTGATAATATGGATTGCCTCTCATAAGGAGAATGCCACACAAGGGGAAAAGGAAAGAGTAAAATGTTGTAGTTGAAAGAATGTTCTTATTGAAGCGTTCCAATTAGTAAAACATCAAGCTAAAACACCAATTGCCGACAACTACAGATAAGTGAAGAATAGAATGCCAAAGACACAAATATGAATTGCAAAATGCCAAAAACGGATGTAACACGCTAAAATCAGAAGAACTGAAACGCCTTATAACTGAGCAAAACGCCTCACTTATGAGATCAAAACAACATTACAAAAAAAACCAACGCATGACATGCATTTAATGAGCCACAAAACAACAAAATGTTATCAAAGAGACAAAAAACTGTTAGGAGATGATAAATAGGTAAAAACTAGCAATGGGTTAACAAACAATATTTTTTGGCTTCTTCCCCACCCACAAACTTGCACAATCTTAGATTTCAACATTAATAACAACCTAGTTTGATACCATGAAAGCATGAATGATTGAATCTTTGAAAATAACATTGAAAACACAAGTAAAAGAATGCAGAAAAGGTAAGATATTACTTCAAAGTAAGCCAAACTATAAAAGAATGCGAAACACAAGGTGTTAAGTGCGGAAACCAAGTCAATGGAAGAAAACCCCACATGCATTAAGAAGGAAGGCTTAAAACAATATTCTCTGGATCACAATCTTCATGAAGAGAGGAGAAGAAATAAGAGAATAAAATAATGAGCATCATTAAGAAGTGATGAGAAATAAGAGGAGAGAGCTCTTTAAATAGAGCTAGTGAGCTAAAAAAGAGTTACAAAGAATCTCCAACCTTCTTAGTGTGTGCCTAGTGTCACTAAGCTCCATGAGGTGAGGGGGAAGTGTGTGACAAGTGTTGCAGGAGTTACATGTGACATGAAACTTTAAGATTCCCTTCAAAAAAGACAAAATAGGTGTGACACCTCACATATTCACTAAATATATGAATTAAAAATTTATTTGAGAATAATCCTACACACACCTAAATAGACTTAGGATAATTAAATTAACAACCCAAATAACAATTAATCTCGAACACCAAAGTTGCATTTTACTTGGATTCCGTTCATGTAAAAATGAGATATACTAATTTGTTATATCCATTGTGCCCTGCATAAGATATAACCAGTCTTGTCCTAATGTAAATGGGGATTGGGTGGGAGAAGGTGTCACCCATATAGGTGTATTGACAACCTTTGGTCCACAAACAATTGGTATACTAATATGCCCAAGGATTGTACCGCTATGTGGATTAAATAATTCGCTAATGTCATGTCCCAATTGTCATAAGAATGCAATGCTACATACGTTTTGGAGCTGCTCTTCATCAATTCGAATTTGTTGTCGATAAGTGCCTTCTATATATGCAGTTATAGTCAAAATATCTTGCCTTGGATGCATATGGCCTTTGCATGTTGTATTTGTGTGTTGAATTCTATTAGAACTAAGTGGTGAGTGCTCTTGATATAGTGTAATGACTTTAACGGTCCCTTCATTCTTGTTCTTTTGAATTTTTTGCCATAATGCTATGCAACCGTCTGTTCCATGCCTAGTGATTCTATGGTAATCACAATATAATTTGCCTTCTTGATGTGATAGATGTCCTGTTGCTCAATGTCTAGTAGTTGGTAATGCAATCAAGTTGTTATCAAGTAACAATTATAATATGCTGCTTGGTTTATCTTGAAGACTTTGTTACTTTTAGTGTTGGGGAAGATTTTGTCTCTGAAAATTCCACATCATTCATTGAATTTTGCCCTAAAACCTTTATTATAGTGCAAAATGTATAACTATTCTTGTGCTCGAGTGATGCTTGATTGTACAAAGGTTTGCCTTAATGGTGCTTTTAACATGTGAGAATCATGGTGTGAAATAACACTGTAACTACTTTTTGCATTTTGATTATCTGATGTTTTGACATTGTTGCCTTTCCTTTGTACCTTGAAGATTGTTCATGAGTAGGAACCTTTAAATTATCCATGCTCTTTGTATATGAATTATCCCGATATTCTCCGACTCTAACAGGTGTGAATAAATTTGAGACAAGTACTCATCTGGATCGATAGGATTTTAATTTAACTTATGCAAACAATCATGTATTTTGTCTTGCATAATTTTATCATCGTCATCACTATCGTAATAATTTGTGACTGTGCCATCTTGATTTCCGAAATTGCCACTAAAGGCATATTTGGAACTGTCTTATTTGGTGTTGTACTAGCTTGTGGTTCTTGTTGTGTTCCTGCCGTAATTCTCATGATTGGTTCCTTGTCATTGACTTTACTTGATTCTCCCACTTCATATGTATAAATCTGATCTAGTGGGATGGGATGTGTTGGTGGTACTATAGACTAATCCCCAAAAGGAAATTGTAAATGACTCTGATTAGTAGATTGGTTCATTTTGCAATATTTGAAAGGATCATCGTCTGTGGGGAATGTATACAAATATCCATCATACATGAATTTGACGCATCTGTGCAATGTTGATGGAATTGCTTCCATGGTATGTATCCAAGGTCGCCACAATAGCAAATTGTAATGTAGATGATTAGGCAGGCCTTAGAATATAGTAGACACTATCTTGGGTTCTAGTTGTACATCCAATGATATTGACCCAAGTTCTTGATGTGGAATGTTATCGAATCCTTTTATATTCTGATTTGATTTTTGAATACCATACATATTGATACCCGATTGCTGTAAAAAAATGATGTTGCAAATATTCATTCCTGCACCAATATCAATCAACACACGTTTGACTACTTTGCTCCAAACTTGGACTTGAATAAATAATGGTAGATTTTGCTCTATTGTGTGTCTGTGCAATGTTGATGGTATTGCTTCCATGGTATGTAACCAAGGTCGCCCCAATAGCAAATTGTAATGTAGATGATTAGGCATGCCCTGGAATATAGTAGACACTATCTTGGGTTCTAGTTGTACATCCAATGATATTGACCCAAGTTCTTGACGTGGAATGTTATCGAATCCTTTTATACTTTGATTTGATCTTTGAATACTATCCATATTGATACCCAATTGCTGTAAAAAAGTGATGTTGCAAATATTCATTTCTGCACCCATAGTCACAAGGTTCGAGTTCGATGAGGATGAAATTCGGTTCTAGTTCAAATTCAGATAAAAATCGAAAAAAAAATCGTCATTAAATTCGAAAGATAAAAAAGATAAAAAATAAAAATAAAAATATTTAAAACAAAATAATAAAATATAAAGGAAATTAAAAACAAAAACGTAAACATAAATTAAAATAAAAAATTATATAAAAAATTGAAATGAAAACATAATAGTTTAAAACATAAATTATAAATAAAACTTAAAACATTTAAAGCAACTCCTATAAAAATAAATATATAATTCAATAAATAATTAAAAAAAACAATATTGTAAAGTTCAAAATAAAAAAAGTTAATAACAAAAAATAATTTAAAAAATAATAAAAAAAAACTAAGTAGCTGATACGGGTACAAGTATCGGGTACGTGGATACGGGGGATTTTTTTTTTGGGGTCTAGTTACCGCTGGGTACGGCCGTACAAAAATATATATATAAAATTAAAAATATAGCTATATAAGCAAAATTAACCACATAATATGCATAGAGGAAACATAATAAGTTAAATAACCACAAAAAATACTAATAATTCAATGCCAAATATCATAATATTCAATTGTCAAACGTAGATTAGTCTTATTACAAGTACACAGTGCAAATGTTACAATGTATGGACAAAAATAAAGACAAGAAAATGCATTCTTTGCAGTTTGGTGAAGATTACAATGAGATGATCTGGTGTTAAATCAACTTAAGACCATGGCCTATTCTCTTCTTTGAGCTTTTTCACGAGTTGAGCTTTCGTATTAACCTATGCAAATGATCTTACTGTATGTACTGCACAAAAAGAGTCTTGGAGAACCATATTTTTGGGACATAGGATAAGCAAAAAAAGACTATTGATTTCAACCTCTCTATCTTGATCATGTTACAGAAATTTATTCCCTTTATTTTGGCAAGGCTGAAACACAATCAAATAACTGGAAGACTTGCTGACTTGCTCTGGCAAACCTTCATAGCTGTTATATACAGCCCTAATAAAGAAGATACAGATGAATTGACTGAGGCTCACGTTTTGAAAACATAGCCAACCATTGAAACAACAAGAGTGAACAAATATGCAATGGGAGGTAAAAATGCAATGCAAGGTAAATGTGTTGTTATCTTTTGACAAAATGAGTGTGATTCATGCTTTTAGGGTTGCAAATGCACTTTAAAATATTTTTAAATGTTTTTTGAGGTCCATATTTGACTTTGACTGGCAAAATAAAGAGGAAAAAATTAAAAAATATGCTTTTTTTCGGGGGGTACGCTATCCCTACGCCTAGGGTACCCCCGGCCCCTACGGGTACGGTTGGGTACCCTCGGCCCCTGTGGGCCCCCGGTCAGACGTACCCAGCCGTACCCGTAGGGGCCAGGGGTACCCTGGGCATAGGGCTGCCGTACTGCCCCCATACCTGTACCCAAACGTACCATACTCGTACCCGTTGGGGCTTACAGGTGTATCCAGTAATGTAGAAAAAAAACAATATTGTAAAGTTCAAAATCAAAAAAGTCAATAATGAAAAAAAAGGAAAAAGAAAAAAGAAAAAAAAAGAACATTAACGATAGTTAAAAGTAAAAACCCTAAATTAAAATGACTTACCTGCTCATGTCGTCCATAGAGATTATCCAACGCTACATCAAACCACGTCTTCCTCATGCCGCTACAGTCTTCCTACAGGCATCTTGGTAAACAATCTACCTCATCTGCGTTTTGGTAAACAATATTTACACGTTTTAACCCAGAACACGCATTCGAACCCACGTGCTACGGCCAACTCCAGCTCATAACACATTCAAACCCACTTGCCATGGTCAGTGCATAACACAATCATTTTCCTTGCATGTAGGTTACACAGTCCCTTCGCCCACAGGCTGCAACGTCAGGTAATACAAAGATGTGGCGAAAAAAAAATCAAACCCAAAAATTTGGTGAATTTTATCGATTTTTTGGTGACGGTATAAAGAACAACAAACTTCAAATTTTATCCCCAAAATTCGATGAATCTTGTGACTATGCTTGCACCGATATCAATCAACACACGTTTAACTATCTTGCTCTGAACTTGGACTTGAATAAATAATGGTAGATTTTGCTCTATTGTGTGTTGCTTAGGTAAGTCTTCTTTATCAAAGGTAATGACTTTTTCTGTATCCTTCAATGTATTTATGATGGAAGCAAAATATGTAGGTTCTGTATCATTGGGTAGATTTGTATCACGGTATGCCTCATATAAAATATCTTTATTGGGTATTATTTAGTTGATCAATGATGCCATACCCTTTTGGTTAATTGGTTTGCTTCTTGGGAGGTGGAGGGGGTTGAGGAGGAACATGCTAACTACCTCCATTTTGCCACACATGGGTCCCCCTACCTCTTCAGGTAGTAACAACATGGACCATAAATTCTAATATAAGCCTTGAGAGAATAATGGGGATGGGCTGGTAGCTGAGACAACGTTGAGGTTTAGGGGGAGGAGGAACAAAAGGAGTCATGCATGACCTTTGACACCTACTAGCAACAGGAAGCAACTTGGATTGGGTGTTGCAACAATATGAGCTAAAGAAAGCTAAGGATTGTATATTATTATTTTTAGCTTTATTAATGTACAAAGATTTGATCCATGGTGTTATAGATTTTGCACATCAAAGAAAAACAACACATAATGATTACAATCATTAGCTTGAGTAAAAAAATAGAAACTATGTTCATCCATTATAGTCATGTGTAATTTGTGCGCAAAGGAAAATAAAAAATCAAGTCTGAAAAATTAGGATCTTTTAAAGAAACCTGAAACCGTAGAAAGAAGGAAGAAACCCTAAGGGCAACCTAGGGTTTGTCAATGTTTAATTAATATACGAGTTCACCAATATGGTTACCCTATTTTGGATTAACCTTTAATAAGATAGAAACTGTGTATAATTCATATTATAATGTATAACGATCAAGTATAAATCTGAGTGTAAAGGATTGAAGCTGGGTTAACAATTGCACTTATAAATATAGAAAGTACAATACAGGGATAACATATGTAGCATTAATTGCTTTGAGAGGGATTGAGACTGTGCACAGGTGGCAGGGCATGCAAAAACTTGGATTGTGAGTCGCTTAGATTAGGAGCTAGAGTTTTGGGCTCACCTAGATGCTACCGTCAGTCGCTATGTTCCGAGTTTGACAGTTTTGTTTCTGTGAATCTTGCACTTCTGTTTTGGTACAGGCCATTGCAAATTCTTTTGTTATACCTGTTTGTGCGATCCTAAGGTCTGATGATGCGCACAATACCCATAAATCTATCTCCTTCACATAAAACCCTAGGTCCACTTGCAATGCTATTAGTAGGCTTGGAAAATGGGAAGAAAGGTGGATTGAATTGATCCCAACCACTCTCAGTTGAAAGGTTGAGCGCTGCCTACACATCCAATACTCCAAAGAGAGAAGTCAAATGACATGCAGTTCTCCCTGTTAAGTGAATGTGTGCAACAATGCTCCTTGAATGTATGCAACATGTAATCTAGCTCTTGATACTTGGCAATTGGCAACTTTGACTTGGCTCTTGAGGTGTTTCAGACTTGGCTAAGACCTGCTCCTTGTGACTGATTGGTAAATTGGGAGAATAGGGCAATGCCTTTGAATGTGCACAAGTTTGAATATGCTTGATAGATACTTGCTAGTTGGGTAATAGGCTCCCATCTATTTTGTATTTTTTGGGTAATTTCTCACAATTTCTCATGCCATCGACACGTTAGACAGATGGGCCAATCCATAGGGATGATTTGAATCTGAAATGTGACCACTGCTTGGCGCAGGATGAAATTGTTAGATTCAGAAGCTACTGTCAGATGGCATGTTCTGAGTCTGACATTACTGACCAGGAGACAGGAACATCGATTTGATGATCTAGAGATGTTTGAGTAAGATAAATAATTGATTTTACACAAATTGTGGGCTTTCTTGTAGGTGATAGCAATTTTGGAAGGTTAGACCTGTAGCAAGCATGTGGATGTGAGAGAATGGTGAATGAGAGTCATGTATGTATGCACAAGTCATGTAGAGTGATAATAGGTCAAAATTATCATGTTTCCTTTTTCAAATAAATAAAAGAATAATTTAATATTAATGTTTTAAGTTGCCCTAAAGTAATTTTATTTAATAACATGTAAAAAAGGACTCATTATTATTAAAGTGAACTATAAATTAATGATTATTAATTGGGTCAAAAACAATGAGAAAGATGACTTTATTAAAATTAAAGCATGTCAACGTCAAAATAGAAGATAAAACATTGCTTTTTAGGGTTTTGGTGAAAAAGGTAATTATTATTTTTAGATAGATACTTCACTTTTGATCGGAGCTCCAACCAATCTGGGACACAATTGGGGGCTCAAATCCCCAAGTGATCTATCACAAGCACCAGATTTACCAACGAATGGCCACAACCGGCCCGAGAATACCAACGAATGGCCACAACCAGCTCGAGAATACCAACGAATAGTTACAATTGGCCTAAGAACACTAATGGTCAGTCACAACCGGCTCAAGAATACTAACGATTGGTTACAATCGACCTCTGATACCAAACTGAGATTTGAAACAACCAAGCCATTTTACCAACTCACCCACATCTGATCGGTGGAAAAGGTAATTATTTAAAGGGTTGGATGAAAAGAAATCATGATTCACAATCATTTGATCAATTTCAAAACCCTTTTCAAGCTTGAGCAACCATTGTTCAACTTTTCATCACAGAGGATGAAAAACCTCTAGTGAAAGGACCTGAGGACAGAAACCCTCATACCCAGAAGGTGATTCCATGTTGGGGTCACATTGGTGCTTACCAGTATCATAAGATTTCAGTTTCAGAGGTTTATTTGATAGAGGAATATACAGGGATTTATTGTCATTTAGAGTTGGGGGCAACTGATTTGATACAGGGTCAATTGGGAAGTTGTGTTTCACCTTATAGGCAAATCGTATCAATATTGAAGGCCCTTAGGGGCTGGCGTCACCTTTTCAGATCTGGGCATCACACTTTAGGGAACCCCTTCACTATTGTACACTTGCAGAACCCTTGATGTTATACCCCCACCTTCTGGGATCATTGTTCAGCTGTTGCCATACTAGTATCAGGTGTTTTGAGGGCCCTTAGGGTGGGTCGTATCACTATATACCTCTAACATAGCCTACTGTGAGGATTTGGGAAGGTTATGTTGGAGTTTTGGAGTGGTTTGGAGCCAGCTGGGAATTATTTAAATTGTCGTACCACCTGAATTTCCTCGTTGGAGTGTGGCATCAACTACAATTGGGGTTCGGGACATTTATCAAGCCACATTTAGGTTGCTACACTTATATCATTGCTGATGTCCCTTTTTCTAGGTCAGCTATAGGTTGATTATTATCCATTTATTATGCAATTTAATTATTACTTGTTATTCATACTTTTCCAGTATTCAATAAAGATTCAATTTGGTTTTCGGTTATTAGTTTGCTTTGTGTTATTATTTGTTATTGGGTGAAATTCCAGATTTGAATTGAATAACAAAATAATGTTTTCACGAAAAATCCAAAATTTTTCATATTTGTCAAAAATGGGACATTACAGTGGTATTAGACCCTGAATTTGCCAGCCTATAGATTTTGCCAATGTGTGAATCATGGCGTTATTGCCAAAGGAAAGAACTATTGTGGATGATGTTATTGCTAGTTATGTTGAATATAGAGCCCTTCCAACAGAGATTCAAAAAGAAATATCTTTTCCAGATTTCATGAAATTGACGAAGACAAGAAGTGGAAAAGTACACTATGAGGATGTGTTGTGAGATGAAGACTCAAAAGATCCAGAAAAGAAGACCAGAGAACCATGTAAAATGTTGGAAACATCAAAACCTCAAGAGGAAGACATAGAAATGAAGGACTTGACATAAAGAGAAGAAAAACCGGAAGCCAAGTCACGAGAAATTGTTCAGATGGAGGTCATTGAACACAAGCAACAAGGATTCACCACACAAGTGGAATATATGAAATTTAATGTGAGAAAGGATGCATAGGTAAAGGCCACCACTTTCAACAAAAAATACCTAAATCCTTTATATGATTTTACAGTAACTCCTTGAAGTAGAAATGGTAAAAGTCACCACTCTCAGTAAAGAGCACATATATCCCTTATATGAAATAGACATTGAAGATCAAACCTTAAGTTTGAAAAGTGCTAAAATCGAAGAGAATATTTTGATTGACCTTAACTCGGGAGTTTTGAGTCACAAGGATGGAGGTTTTGACGATATCACAACAATTTGTATTTCGGCAAAAGAAGGTGAGCACCTTGATTGTAGCCTAAGGTATGAGAATGAGGGTCAGAGTTCAGATTTGTTGCTGCCTACTATGTCATTGCAAGATTCTTGTCATCTTGGAAAGCATTTTAAAAAGGGTGATAGAGTGAAGGATGCAACTTGCAGTAAAGGGCACATAGATTTTAATGTCCCACTTTTTGAGCTAGTCCTTGGGATGAGACCCTTAGCTTGAGCCTTCCCTAGGGCTAAGAATTTTAAAGGCAAAAATGGGAACATTAGTAAGCTTCAAGGATATGTTTGATAAAACACTTTATTAGCTAATTATGAGGCCTTTTTAAGGGTCATCCTAAAAGTGCTTTTATAAGGAAGCTTGTTATTTATCTTTTTATTAAAAGGAAAAGTAACCCTCCCTTTCTATTTTGGGCATCACAATTGGAGAAAGAATATAAAAGGGAATAGAGGTTCTTCTGGAAAGACATGTTGAATATTGATTTGGAAAATTGAATCAAATATGTCAAGCTTGGTTTCCACTTCTTGAGGACGAAAACCTTTAAGAAGTGTTGTAGGTTTGGAGATGAAAACCTCCATTCCTTCTATTTGGGCAACTACATTCAAGGTTTGTAAGTGAGTTTCAAATTGTATGTGTTCATGCAAGTGGATTTACAAAAGTGTTTTTAGACACCACCTTAATTGAGAAAATATTGCTTCTATCGAAAACATGTTTTTGGTAATTTTATGCCAAAGAAGGTTGCATATTATTTTATTGAATTTTCCAGCTAAGATGACTTGATTGGAGAGCGAATTTCGAGGTCTTGAGGCTGATTGGGAGTGTTTTACAATGTACAAAATATTGTCAGATATTTTATACCAATTTTCCAGCTTGGGCAACTTGCCCTAGGGGTCCCTTGGAGGCTATTTAGAAGGATTTTGGGTGAGCAAAATATTCTGAATTTTATTTCTTATTTTCTGAGGTAGGGCGAACCAATTAGGAAGGAGAATTGAGCATCTTTGGAGGGTTTTAAGACTCCGTTTGGCAAGGTACAAGTTGTTCTTTTATTTTCTGATTTTTATGGCAAATTATCATAAGGGTTTGAAAGGAATTGGAAGGGAAAGACTAGGGTTTCATTCTAAAACTTTTGTCATTATTTCATGAGTGGTGCAATTCACTTGTAGAGTATTTTTTGAGGTTTATATTTTATAGGGAGGTTTATAGGCTCTAAAAAGTGGACAAATAATATTATAATTATTTGTGTATTTTTGGCATACATTTCGAGGTCCTTTGACATCATTTTGTGAGTGAATGCAAAGGAAAATTCTGATTTAATTCACATAATAAATATCTACACATAGGTGACTTGCCTTGAAGGGTTTTTGGAAGCTTTGGAGGGCTAACATTGGAAATATTTCATTCTGAAATATTTCTATATTTTATTATTATTTTTGGTGAGTTTTGCAAGGGTTTGAGGGTTGAGTTAACAAGGGAAAACACAACTGTACTTTTAGGAGAAAAATCAAAATATCGCCAGGGTATTTTCTCAAGGTACATCCATCTTTGCTCACACATAAACATGTATTTATTACAGCAGCAAATTCAGGGTTTTATGTATGACATATTATATGGATTTAAGGTGAAAATTCAGTGGATATAAGCTTCAATAGTTTTGGAATTAATTGTGCAACATTGACACCTATAATTTGTTTCTATTTGGGGTGTTTGAGCATCTATATATCAGCTAAGGTTTGTTGAATTAAAATTTTCAGAATTTATTTGTTTGGAGTGTTTAAGGGTTTTGTTGGGAAATCCTCATTTTTCATCATTTTTCAATTTGGAGACATTACAGTGGTATCAGAGCCATATCTTAGCTATTCTGTGGGGCGAATGATTGATACATGAGTGGCAACAAAAAGGTTAAGTATTATTTGAAGAGTAACAGGAGGGAAGCAGGGTTTTCACCAGTTGGTTCACCTGAGTAGGATCGAGCTATTAGTGACATGGAGCACTAGGAGACAGAGGGTGAGAGGAGAGATAGGTTGGCTAAGGAGAGGTTTGAGAAGTATTCTCAAACTCAGGAGAGGATGACAGCAGTGACGGAGGGGTTTCTTCATTCCCTTAGTGAGATGGGTGGCTTGAAGCCACTCAATGGAGATAGCAGTGCCTTGGGAGCAGGCCAGATGCACATACACCCGCTTTGGGGAATGGGGCATCCACATGTAGGCCTACACCACCTGCATTTGTTCAGAGGGAGGAGCCCGCACCAGCGAGGGAGGGGTTACTCAACCCTTGTGAGGAGTTAGGGAGAGATATGGATGAGTATGTTACCTTGTCTGAGACAGTTAGGGGGGCTATGACATTTTCTGAGTTTTCAGCTTGGAAATGGGGACAAAATGGGCCCAGGATCAGTCAGAGGCAAAGAGGCAGTCAGGGAGATCTCCAACATGCATTGGGGAAGTTATCTCTTTCTACTTTTGATGGGTCATAGAGGAGTTCGGCTAGGACTTAGATTTAGAAGGTGGATACCTTCTTTTCGCTTTGACCGATGGCAGAGGGAGAGGCCATCCAGTTTGCCACCTTACATTTAGAGGGAGCAGCCCACGATTGCTGGTATCATGGTTTGATCACACAGGGGCATCAACACATACACTCCTATGAGGAGTTCAATAGGAGATTGATTGAGAGGTTTGATAGAGTGGATCCTGAGCTTCACTTCCATGATTTAACTCAATTGAGGCAGAGGACTTCCATGGACATTTATGTCACAGAGTTTCAAAGATTTTTAGTCATGGTGACTAATATTTCAGAAAAGAGATTGGTGGTACTATTCATAGAGGGCTTGATTGATTCCCTAAGGGGATTGGTCAAGGCTTTTAATCCACTTACATTGAGGGAGGCCATTTAGAAGACCTACAATTTGGAGTCTTCTACTCCGAGGGGCAGATTTCCACCTTTGGGACAACCCAAGAGTACTTTTTTCTCACCTACTAGGCAGCAGAGAGGTAGTGGTTTGGGGCAGCCCAAGAGTAGATTTTCAGGACCACCTAAGGCCAATCATGTGGGTCCTTTGATTAGACTAAACCCACCAGGTTTGGGGCAGCACAAGGAGCTACCATGTAGTAGCTTGGATGTGAGGAATGAGCTAAGAAGAAAAGGTCTTCGCTTCACATGCAAGGACCTTTGGGAGAAAGGCCACAATTGTTGTGGCAAGGGACAGGGTCACTGCATCGAAGTGCTTTTCGATGAGGAAAACGAGGAGGAAGAAGTTGGGACAGCCAACTATGAGGAGCACACTTTAGAAATAGAAGGAGAGGAGAGGTTGAGTGGCACCTTGGCGTCACTATTCGGGGCTCCTAGATATTATCCCTTCAGAGTTAAGGGTTCATTAAAAGGTACACCTATTACCATACTTATTGATAGTGGGGCAACTCACAATTTCATTGATAGGGAATTGGTAACATCTGCGGATTACAATCAATGGAGTTCAAGGGTTTCACAGTTACAGTAGTGGATGGGTTCACCATCCCTTGCACAACCAAGATTCCAAAGCTTAGCCTCACTTTGAAAAAACATGTGGTTGAGGATGATTTTTATGTGGTGGGCATAGGGGAGACCCATATGGTCCTTGGTATTCAATGGTTGCACTCACTTGGTGAATATACACAAAACTACCAAACCGTGGAGCTCAAATTCAAAATAGCAGGCAAGGAGGTTGCTTTGCATGGTTTAAGTGATGGAGAGGCCCCCTATTCCAAGGTCAATAAGTTGTTAGGAGGATGTATCATGAGAATGAAAGGAGTGGAAAAGAAGGCTGCCTTTAGACATAAAACGCAGCCCCTTCATCTAGATTTGGAGACTTCTTGAAAGCGCTTGGTAAGCATGGCAAATTGTCATTGTTGTCATAATTTATTTGAAAGAGATGGGAAGAGAATGGATTGCCAAGGGCCACCCAAAACATGCTTAGGGCAGCACGCTACCCCCTCTTGCACAAAAGGATATAGTGAGGTTTTGAGGAGAAGAGGACACCCCATAAATGTTGAAAGAAGAAAAGTGATTAGCAGCTGTACAAAGGATCCAAATGGAAAAAAAGGAAAATCCTTTCTTGCAAAAGGAGGAAAAACATGGAAGGAATCGCCTATGGAATATTGGAAGCATCAAAACCCATTTATCTTCCACATGGCAGCCAAAAGAAAGAGTAAGAAAAGGTGGTAAGAAGTCTGAAATTTCTTTTTTTCAATTTCCTGAGTTGGAAATGCAAATTCAGTCACAAAGAAGGGAAAAAGTGGTGATTTATTGTCATTTTTCAGCTTATGTTGTGAAAATTTGGTACCAAGGTGCATTCTGGAAATGATCACAAAGTGCAATCTGATTTTGATGATCAATTCAGCAGTACATAAGAAGCCAAAAATCTGATTTTTTTGGAAAAATACAGCCAAGGGTACAATCTGGAATTATGCATAAGGAAGCATACTTTTGGTTTAGTACAATAGGGGAGGTGCAATTCCATGATGAGGATTGGCATAGGCTTTTGTTTGGTCAAAACTACATCTTTCCTATGCAAAAAGGGAGTAGTAGAAGACTCACACAAGAAAAATTGTGCGTAGGCATTATCATCATTCAAGGTATGTGGTATAAAGAGGCCTTATTGATTAAATTCAGAATTGTGAATATTTTCCTTGAAGGCACATCATACACTTTGGGATACTACATCAAAAGCAATAAAGTATTGCATGTCTTTGGGAGTTATGAAGGATTCATGGAAGATGATTATGACCTTTTAAACCTATGGGGGCAGTCCAAAAGGTATGTGTTTTGCAAACAAGGGGTACAATTTGAAGATTCTTTGCAAGGGAAATCATTTCATTGAAAATATGTATTTTGAAGGAGGTAGGGACAGCTCCTTGGTTTTTGCAATTGCTTGAGGACAAACAGTTTTGGGTAGGGAGGACTGTAATGCCCCCCTTTTTGAGCTAGTCCTTGGGATGAGACCCTTAGCGCGAGCGTTCCCTAGGGCTAAGGATTTTAAAGGCAAAAAGGGGAACATTAGTAAGCTTCAAGGATATGTTTGATAAAGCACTTTACTATCTAATAATGAGGCCTTTTTAAAGGTCATCCTCAAAGTGCTTTTATAAGGAAGCCTGTTATTTATCTTTTTATTAAAAGGAAAAGTAACTCTCCCTCTCTATTTTGGGCATCGCAATTGGAGAAAGAATATAAAAGGAAAAAGAGGCTCTTTTGGAAGGCATGTTGAATATTGATTTGGAAAATTTAATCAAGTATGTCAAGCTGGGTTTCCACCTTTTGAGGACGAAAACCTTTAAGATGTGTCATAGGTTTGGGGACGAAAACCTCCATTCCTTCTACTTGGGCAATTCTATTCGAGGGTTGTAAGTGAGCTTCAAATTGCATGTGTTCATGCAAGTGGATTTACAAAGGTGTTTTTAGACACCACCTTCATTGAGGAAATATTGCAACTTCTATTGAAAATAGGTTTTTGGTAATTTCACAAGTTTGGATAGGAGCGAATCATTTTGGGAGCTTGTTTGTGTTGCGGAAGACCTTCCCAAGGGGTGGCGACTTGCCTAGGGAGCTAGGCAAACTACTTGGAGGGGTCATTGGATGCCAAAGAAGGTTGCATATTATTTTATTGAATTTTCTAGCTAAGGCGACTTGATTGGAGAGCTAATTTCGAGGGCTTGAGGTTGATTGGGAGTGTCTTATAGTGCATAAAAAATTGCCAAATATTTTATACCAATTTTCCAGCGTGGGCGACTTGCCCTAGGGGTCCCATGGAGGCTATTTGGAAGGATTTTGGGTGAACAAAATATTCTGAATTTTATTCCTTAATTTTTGAGGTAGGGCAAACCAGTTAGGAAGGAGAATTGAGCATCTTTGGAGGGTTTTTAGACTCCATTTGGCAAGGTACAAGTTTTTTTATTTTCTGATTTTTGTCACAAATTATTGTAAGGGTTTGAAAGGAATTGGAATGGAAAGACTAGGGTATCATTCTAAAAATTCTGCCATTATTTTATGAATGGAGCAATTCACTTGTGGAGTATTTTTTGAGGTTTATATTTTATAGGGTGCTTTTAGGCCCTAAAAAGTGGACAAATAATATTTTAATTATTTCTGTATTTTTGACATATTTTTTGAGGTCTTTTGACATCATTTTGTGAGTGAATCCAAGGGAAAATTCTGATTTAAATCACACAGTAAATTTCTGCACATAGGTGACTTGCCTTGAAGGGTTTTTGGAAGCTTTGGAGGGCTAACATTGGAAATATTTCATTCTGAAATATTTCAATATTTTATAATTATTTTTGGTGAGTTTTGCAACGGTTTGAGGGCTGAATTAACAAGGGAAAACACAACTGTACTTTTAGGAGAAAAATCAAAATATTGCAAGGGTATTTACTTAAGGTACATCCACTTTTGCTCACACATAAATAGGTATTTATTACAGCAGCAAATTCAGGGTTTTATGTATGACATATGAATTTAAGGTGAAAATTCAGTGGATATATGCTTCAATAGTTTTGGAATTAATTGTGCAACATTGGCACCTAAAGTTTGTTTCTATTTGGGGCGTTTGAACATCTATATATCAACTAGGGTTTGCTGATTTAAAATTTTCAGAATTCAATTGTTTGGAGTGTTTAAGGGTTTTGTTGGGAAACCCTCCATCATTGTCCCGATTTGGGGACAGTACATAGATCCTTTTGCTCAAATCCAAAATGGGTTATGCATAGAAGTATGGGATCCAGGTGATATCTCAAGGTCTATCAAGGATAGAGTTATTAATTTTAATACCATTATTGCTGATAAGTTCACCATCCCTTGCACCATAAAGGCACTACTTTTCAACACTTGGGGTAGACACAAGGTATGCAATGATTCCTATGTCATGGGTCTAGGAGGAATCGGTAAAATATGGGGTTTGCAATGGTTGCATCCTCTTGAAGAGCTCACTTTGGAGCTTGAAATTCAAGGATGAAGAGAAAGAATTAATACTTCAAGGTATAGTGAATGGAGTCCCAAACATGGCTACATCAAAAAGAAGGGAGGTGTATTTTCAGAGGAACCAAGTGGCTCGAGCTACTCAATGCATAGAAACAACCGAGGGTCTATCCTTAGGTAAGATACTTCATTATGATAATGTTTGGTTTGTTTTGGATATACACAATATTACACTCCTAAGGTGGCCACCAAATGAGATGTTTGCAAAATGTGGCTTTCTTGTTGGAAGTCATTGACTTTACATGGTAGGGATAAGTGTTGACTGCAAGAAACATGAACCAAGGGCCAACATGAATGCAGTTTCCAACCTTAGATATGTTGTTCTCAAGATTCCAGCCTACACATTGCTATTTAGAGAGAGCTTGAGCAACTTATGACTATTACAAACATTTTACAAACCATGTACAATCTGATTCATGCTTGGGGTGTCATGGTAAGAATCTTTGGAACACAAGGTAAGTATTATGACAACAATCTAGAAGTGATAAGCATAATTTTGAGCATGCCATGGTCACAGTTCAAGGAAAAAGAGGTAATAACCCGAGGTATCATTAACACATCTTCAACATCAATCACTGCAAACAGAATGGAGGGTGTCACATTTGGTAGTACTCTCTCTAGATCGCAATTGATTCATGATTCAACTATCATGGGTTCGCTAAGAGATTGTTGGAGAAGCATCATTGGGTATAGGGCTTCCAATTCCTCATTATATCAGAGAAGCACAATAGAATCTAACTACCTCACAAGGAGGATTGGAAGAGACAAAAAAATTGGTTTGGATCCTAGTATTTGCAGGACAGTTCAGGCATTGCTCGAGGACAAACAATCTTTGGGAAGGGTGGACTGTCATGTCCCATTTTTTTAGATACTAAAGTAATTTTATTTAATAACATGGAAAAATGGACAATTATTATTATTAAAATGGACCAAAAAGAAATGATTATTAATTGGGCCAAAAGCAATGACAAAGATGACTTTATTAAAATAAAAGCATGCCAACGTCAAAATAGAAGATAAAGCATTGCTTTTTAGGGTTTTGGTGGAAAAAGTAATTATTAAAAGGGTTGGATGAAAATAAATCATGATTCATAATCATTCAATCAATTTCAAAACCCTTTTCAAGCTTGAGCAACGATTGTTCAACTTTTCATCACAGAGGACGAAAACCCTCCAGTGAAAGGTCACGAGGACGAAAACCCTCATACCTAGAAGGTGATTCCATCTTGGGGTCACACCGGTGCTTACCAGAATCAGAAGATTTCAGTTCTTGAGGTTTATTTGACAGAGGAATTTACAGGGATTTATTGTCATTTAGAGTTGGGGGCAAGTTTGATACAGGGTCAATTGGGAAGCTATGTTTCACCTTGCAGGCAAATCGTATCAATATTGAAGACCCTTAGGGGCTGGTGTTACCTTTTCAGACTCGGGTGTCACACTTTAGGGAGGCCATTCATTGTTGTACACTTGCAAAACCCTTGACGTCATACCCCCTTGTTGGCATCATTGTTCAGCTGGTGCCGTACTAGCATCAGGGGTTTTGAGGGCCCTTAGGGTGGATCGTAACACTATATACCTCCAACACAACTTGCTATGAGGATTTGGGAAGGTTACGTTGGAGTTTTGGAGTAGGTTTGGACCCAGTTGGGAATTATCTAAACTGCATTCCCACCTGAATTTCCTCTTTGGAGTTTGGCATCAACTACAATTGGGGTTCGAGACATTTTCAAGTCACATTCAGGATGTTACACTTATATCATTGCTGATATCCCTTTTTTTGGGTCTGCTGTAGGTTGATTATTATTCATTTATTATGCAGTTTACTTATTACTTGTTACTCATACTTTTCTAATATTCAATAAAGATTCGATTTGGTTTACGGTTACTAGTATGCTTTGTGTTATTATCTGTTATTGGGTGAAATTCTAGATTTGAATTGAATAACAAAATAAGGGTTTCACGGAAAATCCAAAATTGTTCATATTTGTCCAGAAAGGGACATTACAAAAACTAACATTGCCAAGTATCAATTACTAGATTTTAGTGTTTACAGATACCATAAGTTGGAAGTTCAACCACCACACCTACAAGAAGTCTAATCGTCATTTGGGCAAAAGATGAACCGTTCTTGAAATTGTCCCCTTGTGTAACTATCATTTGTTGTAATTGACTTCTTGTAATGATGTATACATATTGTAGATGTTCAACCCATAAGGGATGAAAGATGCGTCCACAAAGAAGAATGTTAGAATGCCTGAGTATCTAGCATCTCATACGCATTTGTAACTTATGTCCAGTTTAGGCAAATCAGTAGGAAGCGCTTTACATTGTACACATTTGTACTCTCTATTATTTGACATTGAATAGAAGTTGCACTATTCTGCAAATATTTTTAGCATTCGAATTTGTGTTTGGTTTACTATTGTTGTAGTTTGCCAATGAATGTTCTATAACTCGTAGTTTACTAGCTAAGTTACAAGGTTGTCCCCCACATTGGCATCTTGGGCCTCATGGTGTGGATCATTAGTATTAGAGCAAGAGATGTAATATCCTTGTAAACATGTGAGCACAATACAAGAAAGAAGGATTGCTAGTGAGTTTTGTTTCAGAATATCCAGAAGAATGTTGTTGCAAGAGCAAGATGGTTTATGCCCTAAAAATTTTCACTGCGGCATCCCCAAATGTTAAGAAAAGCATTTGGGACGGCCTCGAGGAGCAATGCAATAAACTCTTAGCCAATTCCATGAACTCATGGTGCAACTTGGACCACAAGACACTCTTGCGTGGCTTGGGCATTCGTTGTTTCAACAACCAAGCCCTTTCAAAGTGCAAATTAATCTTGACATTCCAATGAAGCTAAAATCAATGCAGCAACATTGGATAGTTGGATTCAACATCTAGAGGCCTACTTCTTGGTTAATTGCTTCACCAACATGGAAAAGATCACCTTCGTAATGTTGAAGATGCCCATTTCAATGTCCCACTAGTGGGAAACCTTCAATGCACAATGCGAGAAAGACTTGGAGTGCATTAACACTTGGAAGTCATTTGTTAGCATTATGAAGGATGAGTATTACACTCTTAAGCACTTTGAGGATGAATACATCAAGTTCTAGCATAAGAAGCAGTTGGTTGAAGACTACACCAAGAAGTTCCATGGCTTATTGCGCGTCTATGTAGGACTTGACAAAGCAACATAAGGGGATGAAGTACATAAATGGATTCCCACCTTATATTCGTGCGAAGATGGAGTTATTCACTTCCTACACATTGGCTCAAACTTATCGCAACATTGTCAAGATCAAAGCCAAGGCAAAGATGAAGCAGAATTTATTGACTTCATCTAGCATACAAAAGAGCTAGCTCGCACACAATGCACCATTTAACCCTCACGCGCACAAGCAAAACATGTCATGCAAAGGAGAGCAACCTAAGAAGGCTACGCAACACCAGAAGACTCTAATGTCTTCTACGCCAGGCAAAGGCAAAAAGAACCAAGGTGACAAGTGGTGCCATTGACATTGCACAATCTCACACAACAATTTTGATTGCCATGCACGACAACCTTTGAATGTGCAATCTACATCAAGTCTTGCACAAGCAAAAGACATTGTCCAAAAGCGACTTGTTTGAGCACTGACATCACTTTTATATACACCTCTGAGGAACTAGAACGCCTCTTCCACATGAAGTGTCTAGTCAATGGGCAACGACTTCACATCATCATCAATCTTGAAAGCCAAAAGAACATCATTGCTCAAGATGCAGTCTAGCGCCTAGGCCTCACCATTGACGCACATCCTTAGCCCTACTCTCTAGGATGGCTTCGACAAGGGAAGGATATCCATGTCTAATGGCATTGCACTTTAAAGTATGCAATTAATCCCATGGAGGACATAATCACTTGTGACGTCGCACCACTGGAGGTGATATGCATTCTCCAAGAGAAACCCCTCAATGAATGAAGTGAAGTTGTAGGAGGTCTACACAATGTGTGACTATAATCCCTGCCAAAAAATACTTCCAATCTTCATTAAAATGCAATGAAAGGTTTCATAGTTTGTATAGACTAGCTAAGCTCTAAAACCAAGGAGTCTAATTTAATCCCCAAAATCAAGGAGTCTAATCTAATCTATAACTCCTATTATGTTGGATGCAACCAATGTAGAAGAGAATCCACACAAATAGCTTATTCCTGGAATACTAGAAATCCTAACTTAGCCTAACCACCAATAGAGAATCTAGGAGTGGATGAGTGAGAAGAAGAATAAGTTACTTCTTACTTCTTACAAACACACAAAAGGTGAAATATAAAGACTATAGACTAATAGATAAACCTAGGTACCTTATAGTTTAATGATTTCTCATCAATCCTCCCAACAATAGAAGCATTGGCCTCCAATGCACTAAAAAAACGAGGGAACATTTGAGACATTTGATCTGTAGAAATTCATCGGGCCTAATGAGGAAATTGGCCTTATTTCGCAACAAGGTAAGAATTGGCCAAAATCAAAGAGTCTAATTTAATTTATAACTCCTATTATGTTGGATGCAACCAATGTAGGAGATAATCCACACAAATAGCTTATTCCAAAATACTAGGAAATCCTAACTTAGACTAATCACCAAGGCAAAATCTAAGAGTGGATGAACGAGAATAAGTATAAGTTACTTCATACTTATTACAAACACACAAAAGGTGAAATATAAAAACTATAAACTAATAGATAAATGTAGGTACCCTATACTATTATGATTCCTCATCAGGATGTTTGTGACATTTTGCTTGGAAGTCCGAATTTGTATGAAAAAGATGTTACATATCAAGCCAAGCCGCAAGAGTGGATTGTCCATGGCAAAGATCCTTTCTTCAACCTCTTGCAATGCTCATTTCACACACACAAAAGTTCGTGCTACTCATGGTTTGTCCAAAAGCAATTGTGTAGCCAAACAAGTGTGTGTTGGCAACATGCAATCAACCCAATCACCATCACAACAACTCGACAAATTACTGCAAAAATACAGGGACATCATAGAATCGAAAGGCCTTCCAACACATTGGCAGTAAAGCATAAAATTGATTTCGTTTCGGAATCCCGTCTTTCGAATAGTCCATTGTTCAGCAGGTCCATTTGGAAGAACGATGAAATTTGGTGCCAAATCCAAGAACTTCTTGATCAAGGCAAGATCCGATTGAGTTCTTCTCCTTGTGGCAGCTTGATAGTCCTCATGCCAAAGAAAGATGGCACATGGTGCTTAAATATTAACTATTGCACGCTCAACAAGTTAACAGTGAAGAATTGTACTCACTACTGCACATTGATGACCTCTTGGACCAGCTACGAGATGCACAATACTTCACCAAGATTGATTGGAAGTCAGGTTACCATCAGGTACCAGTCCATCCTAAAGACGTTTTGAAGGCAACATTCAAAACAAAGGAAGGATTGTATGAATGGTTGGTTATGCGTTTTGGTTTGCTGAATGCGCTAGCAATTTTCATGCACTTAATGGATGACCTACTCAGGACCTTCATCAACTCTTTCATCATTGTCTACTTAGATGACATCCTCGTCTTTAGTAAGACTTGGGAGGAGCATGTGGGGCACATCTTGCGTGTCTTTGACACCTTGTGCAAACACAAGTTGCAATACAACTTAGCCTAGTGTACAATCGGCGCCGTGCAGATATAGTATCTAGGCTACATTATTGATTGCACAGGCATCCATGTAGATTCAAAGAATAATATAGTAATCCAAGATTGGCCAACTCCATGCAATCTCACCAAGTTGAGGAGTTTTCCTTTGCTTGCAAATTTCTATCATAGATTTGTTCTTGGTTTCTCGTACATAGCATGGTCTCTCAACGAGATCATGCATACCAAAGTAGCATTCCACTGGACACCTACACAACAAAGTACCTTTGAGGAGCTCAAGCAACACCTCTATGCAACGCTTATTTTGGCAATGCCTGACATTGTCCACCCCATTGAGATCCATAACGATGCATTTGACTATGCACTCGACACAATACTCACACAGCATGAGCATCTGCTTGCATATCACTTGGAGACATTTGGCGACATCGTTCAATGGTACTCCACCTAGGATAACGAGTTGTCACCATCGTGCAAGCAGTTAAGCAATGGCACCACTAGATCATAAGTAAGGAGATAATCATTCATTCTAATCGTAAGCCACTTCAATTCTGGCATACATAGAGCAAGTTGGAGAATGCACGCCATACGAAATTGATGACTTACTTGCAACACTTCCATCTAGTGATAAAGGACAAGGGAAAAGACAATAAGGCAACAGATTGCCTCAGTCGATCATCGATACAAGCCCTCATCATAGTGTTGGATACATGAGGCAACAACTTCTATGATTATATATCTCTCTGCTTAGCAAACTATGACTTCACATAAGCCTACACTGCCCTTGCGCAAGGTAAACAAGTTTGTGATTTCCACATCTAACAAGCTTCTCTACATGCTTGGACATCTTTGTGTTCCTGATGGCGCACCTCGCTAAAGACTCATTTTAGAGGCTCATATGCCAAGATAACAAGATGCCTTGGAGTTGCCAAGACACTGGTAGCGCTTCAATAACACTTCTATTGGCCTCCCATGTGCACATAATTGAGCGCCACATCAAGTCTTGCATTCCTTGCTACATCACTAAGCCTGAAACATGTTAGGAATTTACACACCTTTGGTGGTTCCATTTAGGCCTTGGGAGTCTATTAGTATGTATTTCATGACTGGATTATCTATGATAAAGCACCAAAATGACTTTGTGTTTGTAGTGGATAGGTTCTCCAAGATGGCCATCATGGCTGCTTGCAAGAAGAGCATCAATGCACAAGAAACCGTGTGCTTGTTCTTCAGCCATGTTTGGGTCTATTTTGGACTGCCAACATCCATTGTGTTTGACCATGACCCACAGTTTATCAGATACTTTTGTCAAGCTTTGTGAGATATGATGGATACACAATTGGACCAGTCCACAACATTTCATCCTCAAATAGATGGACAAACATAATTCGTCAATTGCACACTTGTCCATTTGATGTGCATGTACAATAATGCACATCTATGCACTTGGGATGACAATTTGCTCTACATTCAACATGCCTACAACAGTTCTATGAGGCATAGGTCATTCAAAACATGTCTTGGGTTCAAACCGATGACACCCTTGAACATATCCTATCGTGCACCATTGGACACGAAGAATTGCGTAGAGGTAAGGGAGGTGGACAAGGCACATAAGTTTTTGCAATACATACGAAGTGTTGACTACTAAGTTCATTTGATACTCTCGTGCCAACAATTGTAGTACAAAGAGCACTATGACGCGCATCACCAACCTCATGAGTTAAATGAAGGTTTGGTTGCATCTTCAAAAGGAACACTTCACGGATCCATACTAGAAGATCAAGCCTTTGCGCTATGGTCCATACACCATATTGCGCATAGTTGGAGAGAACGCCTTTGTTCTTGACTTGCCACAATACTTGGGTTTGCATCCAATCTTCAATGTGGAACTCCTTTATCCATACTTCCCACCCTTGCTTGAGCCAACAACAACCCAACATCCTTTAGCCTTGGATCTTGAACATTTGCACACAACACCAAAGGATCGCATCATTGAAGTGACAACAATGCGCACCTGCCAAGGTACACATCAGTTGTTTAGAGTGGTAAAGGCAGGGGAATACACTGATCAGGCTAAGTGATACAACCTTCAACAACTTTAGGTTCAGTTCCCAAAGCTAACCAAAGGTGCAACGGGGACCATTGCTTTTCAAGAAAAGGCAAATGATACGTGTGCGGCCGTGCAGGCTTGTGCACTGTTCCTTTGCGCGTCTTCGTACAATGCAGCTCTGCGTAACATGTCAGCTCCTTGTTGCCATGCAACATGCCAAGTGGCACTCTCCACATGTATGCCATGTCAGAGCACTTGTTAGGATACCACATGTTGGAATTTCAACTGCCACGTCTACTAGAATCGAGCCATCACTCGGGCAAAAGTTGAACCGGTCCGGTAATTGTCCTTTTTTGTAACCGTCATCTGTTTTAACCACCTTTTTGTATTTGTGAATATATTTTGTAACCATCTAACCCGTAAGGGACCGGAGATGCATCCACACAGGTGAATTTAGCATGCCCCGTGTATCTAGAATCTCATAGGTGTCTATAACTCACGTCCAGTCTAGGCAAATCAGTAGGAAGTGCTTTCCCCCCGCTAATCACAAGAACTTGCATTCCCAGCCTTGCTAAACATTGTTTACATCTTTACTCTCCCTATTCTTTTACATTGAATAGAAGTTGCACTATTTTGCAAATACTTTTGTATTTGAATGTGCATTTCGTTTACTGCTGTTATAGTTTGCCATTGCATGTTCTATAACCTGTAGTTTACTAGCTAAGTTATACCCTGTAGTTTACTAATTTGCAAATACTTCTGCATTTGAATGTGCATTTGGTTTATTGTTATTATAGTTTGCCTTTGCTTGTACTACAACCCGTAATTTACTAGCTAAGTTATAAGGGTGTGCCTCACAGTGGCATCCGGGGACCCCATGGTGCAGATAAATTAGCAGAAGTAATTGTAACTATATAAGATGAAGATCCAAAGATATAAAAGATGAGTTAAGTGGTAGTTGTTAGTAATAAGCTAAGTTGGTTAGATAATTACACCTACCATCTCAAGTTATAAAAGAAGGGCATAGTGATGTAGAAGGATGGGCGCTCCTTTGGTACAGCTTGAGTAGGTCTAATGGCGAAGGCTTGCGTTCTCCATAGAGGAGGCACAAGTTCAAATCTGGAGGGAGGTAGGGTATGTTGCCAAATTTGAACAATATATAAGGTAAATGGGAAAACAATCCCCTTGTGGGCTTCAACAGGTGGGGTCTCATGCACCAAATGGGTGTTTTGCTTGGTGGTGACCTTAAAAAATCACTACCTTTATATACATTCATGAATGTGCAAAATACAAGATTTGCTGCGTGTCAGATGTAGATTAATCACATCCTCCTACATTATAGTTCTTCTAGATTCTTTCAGCCTATGTGATTTGCTTTGGAGTGCACAACCTTACAAAATTCTAGTCTAGGTTTTTAGTCCCAGTAGTGCTCTTGCAACTTTCCAACCTTACAACCTTCCAACAAGATTCTTTCAGCCTACTTGAAAGGTAGTGCTCTTGCCTTTATTAGGCCACACACAAAAGATACAATTAGTTCATCAGTGTGTATTCTCACCTGTATCAGCAATGTGCGACTCTCAACGCCCTAGTGCACCTTGCAACTCACCACGTTGCACACCACATGAAGACTCTTATGTAGGGTAGTTCCAACCTACATCACTTGTGCGCCAGACGTCAAACTGTCACTCTATACCATTATGGTAGATGAACTATCTTTGTGATTGAATCTTGATATACTTGTATAAACATGTCTCTTAGCTCCTTTCTCAATTATTTTAGACTAGTAGCCATTCAATAGTCATGTTAGACACGTGGGAAGACCTAAACTTCTTCTCAAAGCTAGACCACAAGGTATTTCTGAAACTCACTCCTGTATCCTGTAACGTCGATGTACATTTCCCATTTATGATTAATAGAAGAGATTTCTATGCTACACAACTCTGTTCTGTGAATATGGACAAGTCTTTCCTGCTTGTGTTAAGATTCTCTAGTTCATATACTCCTCATAACTCTTGAATCTCTTGGTTTTTGAGTTGTCCTCCATGCCACCACATCATGGGAGCACTTGACACATATCATTGGTATTAGAGAAGTGTTGAGTGGATGAAAGTTACAATTTGTTATCAAAGCATTTGAATTTCCACTTGGATGAGTTCAAACTGGTTCTGTTTCAGGTTACTCACCAAGTAGATGATCAAAAACAAAAATGATCGATTCTCCTACGAAGACTAATTGTAAATATACAACAAATCATAGAGGAAGCTTTAGAGAAATGGAGAGCCACTCTCTTTGGAAATTTCCATGGCCTGTTGCTTCAACTAGGCTCCATAGCATCCTTAAGTCCCTTGACCTTTGGAAACACTATGTTTTCGAGTCATATGTTGTTTAAAGTGCAGGTTAACATTGACATACCAATGTTTAAGATAAGGTCAACGTGGAAGCAATTGATAAGTGGCTGCAGTAATTTGAAGCGTACTTCTTTGTGATTTACTTCTGATGTAGGAGCAAATCTTGTTGTCCGCAATTTCCTTGAGTTGTTTTCCACTGCCTTTGCACACATGCAAATCCTTTGTAGTTTTGTTTGGCACAGCCTCTGTGCGTGCTGCTTGTTCTTCCACAACCATGTTGATGCATGCAAGTGTCTCTGTGTTATTTTGTGCTTTCTTTGTGTGCGCGTATGTTTGTATTGTTCTGCGCAATTTCTGTTTCAGTTTGTTGTTGCTTGTAAACCTTTGTACAAGTATGTTTTGAAGGTCCTTGTTTGGTTCAGTGCCAGTTTAGAAGATCCACATAGAGAATTGAGATTTGAAGTCTCACGAATTCCAATGTGCAATCTTGCAGTGTCGTATTCAGGATGTTGGTGCGTAACAGTGCAGATATGAGGATCTTCATGACTTAGCCTTGTGAGGTTGTGACCCCTGCGCAGCTGGTGTCATGTGTAGTTTGTTATGGGCACACATGTCGTGTGATGTGTTTAGATAAGGAGTCGTTACAGTTCCTAACCGTTTGCATTTAATTCCTTGAATCATGAAAGGTTTTTGCGGTTGCATTTAATGTCACATTGTGATGTGCTTCGTCATGATGCCTTATGCTGTGATGCATTAGGGTGCTTTAGGATTGTAGTGAACATTTAATGATTGTGGTGCACAGTGATCTGTTACAAATGTTTAATGCTTGTAGTGGGCTATTGAGAGCATTATTGTAAATAGGTGGGTTTCGTGCCTATATAAACATGCCCCTACACTTGATCTAGCTAGTCAGTGGGCTTTAGGATAGAGATCATAGTGAATATTCTGAGAGATAGCTATACTTGCAAAAATCACAAGTTAGTAGGTAGAGATCTGAGGATCTGACACAAAGCATCTCTTTCGAGATTGTTGTGCTGTTGTTATTAAGTGTGCAAGGTGTATTTTCCTGTTGTTGAAATTGAATAAAGAACTGAGTTCATTGTTGTTGCATTTTATTGCATTCTTCTGCTGTGTAATTCTGAAGGCTACGTGGTCTAAGGCATCTCTTTGTTGAGTCCCCTAACTGTGCTTGCATCAACTTCACTAAAGAGGAGAAAATCAACTTTGCTATGCTGAAGATGTCCCCTTCAAAACTATGCTAGTGAGAATTACTCAAGTCACAGTGCATGGAAGAATACAATCCCATTGATACATGGCAGAAGTTAATGACAAGCTTACAGCTATGTGTGAAAAATCCTTTTCTCTGAAGCACTATGATATCTACATCAAATGGAAAATACTGATGTTAAGCAAAGATCAGACAGCACAAGAGCACACTTACGAGTTCAACTTCTTGCTTGTTTGACTGCATGTGTGTGACAAGGAGCATAATAAGGTTATCAAGTACATCAGTGGACTTTATTAATACATTCGAGTGCAACTTGAGTTTCTAGGCTTCACCACCTTGTATCAAGCATATCAATACACCTCAAAGGTTGAAGAGAAGTTCAAGCTGAAGTAGAAAGGTGCAAGTCCTTATGGAATTTTGTGTAAGAAGCTTGGAAGTGGTGTGCAAAGTTCACTTATGCCTCAACAGCAACAATGCAAAGGCCAAACTCAACATAAGCAACAAATATCCGTGCAAGCATGGTCCAATGCACCTTCTCAAGTGCAAGCTCAAAAAAGCATGGTGACGAGTAGTGTTCTTTGCAGGATTTGAATGTGGCTGATTTCAAATTGACGAGTGACTAAAATACTTGTTAACAACATGCTTGTCATATTAACACACACCCCAACAACAAATGTCACATATGCTCAAATCCTTGATGCAACCTATGCTAATTCAACTTGAGTTAGAAGCTACACTAGAAAACTTGACTTGTCTCAATTGTAAAGCCAAATATATTGATGTATTAGAAGGGCGAGAATGCTTGTTTCATTCCGAGTGCAAATTCAAGGATGACGACTCTATGTCTTCGGAGTGAGAAGAGTATGATTGCATAAGACACAATGAATCACCTTGGCCTGACCACTGTCGTATACCTGTAGTTGTACTCTCTTGGATGGATTCAACAAGGCCAAGATGTCAAAGTGAATCGCCAATGCTTGTTTGAATATGCAAGTATTGGTTAATTATGGATCCTACAGAGCTAAGCCATAACAATGGTCCTTCAAGGTCAATGGTACCATCTACCACATGCCAAAATATATTTCTAAGACTGATGTCACTTTGGTTTATTTAAAGCAATGCAAAAGTTCGTGTCGCATGTGCAAAGGTTCATACTTTTAATGGTTCTCCTAGAATCGTTTGTGTGCTCAAGGATGCAAATCCAGTCCTTAGCCACACAACTTATGTTCTGCGCAGAAGCAATAACTCATCAAACTCCCACAACCATATGGTGATGTCCTTAGGGGCCTAACAACATGCTCGTCATATGAGCACACGCCCCAACAACAAATGTCCCATGTTCAAATCCTTGATGCAACCCATGTTAAACCAACTCTTGAGTTAGAATCTGCTCAAGAAGACTTGACTTGTCTCAATCGTAGAGCCAATTTTGTTGATTTGTTAGAAGGGTGAAAGTGCTTGTTTCATTCCAAGGGCAAATTTGAGGACGATTCCATGTCATTAGAGTGAGAAGAGTGATTGTGCAAGACGCAATGAATTACCTTGGTTTGACCACTATCATATACCCATAGCTGTACTCTCTTGGATGGATTCAACAAGGCAAAGAACTCAAAGTTAAGTGCCAATGCTTGTTTGAATAGTGCAAGTATTGGTTAATTATGGATCCTACAAAGCTAAGCCATAATGATGGTCCTTAAAGGTCAACAGTTTCATCTACCACATGCCAAAATATATTTCTAAGACTAGTGTCACTTTGGTATTTGTAAAGCAATGCAAAAGTTCATGTCACATGCACAAAGGTTCACACTTTTAATGGTTCTCCCAGAATCATTTGTGTGCTCAATGACACATCCAGTATTTAGCTAGACAACTTACGTTCTACGTAGAAGCAAGAACTCATCAAATTCTGACAACCATATGAAGACATCCCTTAATTTAGCATCAGATCGATCTCATTACTAGATCCACTCTTTTGAACAACTCTCTATCGCTTGCGTTGGGAGAATGATGAGATTTATTGACAAATTTAAAAATTCATAGACCTAGGGATGATCAAGGAAAGCACATCTCCTTGTGGTAGTCCTATAGTTCTAGGTTCAAAGAAAGATGGCTTTTGGTGCCTATGCATAGGTTATTGTGCACTTAACAAGAGTGTGATCATGAATATGTGTCCTCTAATGCACACTTATGACCTTTTAGACCAGCTCCCAAGTGCACAATTTATCGCCAAGCTAGATTTGAAAATTGGATAACATCAGGAACTTGTTTTCATTGAAGATACATGGAAAACAACCTTCAAAACAAAAGAGGGTTTGTATGAGTGGTTAGTCATGCCCTTTGGCCTAATTAATGTACCAACCAATTTCATGCTCTTGATTAACAACATACTCATGTTCTTCGTCAAATTTGTCATGTCATTGTGTACTTGGATGACATACTTGTCTATAGGATGACACATTTGTTTATAGGATGACACATTTGTCTATAGGATGACACGGGAAGAACATCTGTAGGGTGTTGCATGCATCTGGGACACTCCACCAACACAAGTTGCAAGGGAACCTAAACAAGTGTACCTTTGGTGCATTGTAGATACAATACTTGGGTTACATCATCGAATACGAAGGTATCCATGTTGATCCACATAAAATTAAAGTCATCAAAGATTGGATTTGCCTATGCGCTCTTTTAGAGCTGTGAAGTTCTCTTGATTCTTCTCCTCCTAGATAGTCACGTCCTAGACCTTTAGCATGATGACGACCTATGGTCTCGGTGGGTGGTGGTGACATCTCCATTGCTTCTTGGAACTGCAATGGTGCTTTATGGTCTTCTCTACTTATCTTCTAGGGTGTTATTGCTTCCCAGGATCTCATCCTCATTGAGACCCATGAGCGCCCAAAATGGACCCTCCCTACAGTTGTGGGGTACTCGTGGATTTTGGCTTCTCGTCGTGAGACCCACAAATCAGGGGTTGTCCATGGTACAGGGGGTGTGGCTTGCCTCATTTGGGATACCTTGAGATTTAGAGTTCCACTTGTGGCTTTCGATGTCCACTCTAGGTACATATGGCTATAGTGTCAGAGGGGTCCACTATCTTTTTGGGATGTCTTCATAGTTGTATGCTACTTCCCTCATCACATCCCCATTCACCATTCATGTTGATGGGGACCCACTCCTTGACCCATAGTATACATACTTGTTGAGTATTTGGCGATTCTGTGAATAATCACATTTTTTTGGTACCCCGATGAGTTTTTTCACTTATACTCGTGAGTCTAAGATTGAGGAGTCCAAATGCGGAAAAAAGTGGAAAAAATGTTGAAGAGGGCCAAAGGAGCATGAACCAAACATATCTATAAAATAAACGTTTAAGTTATATTTTATATATATACCTTCAGGATCTTTGAGAGTGGTTTCGGACCTTAAGGAGCTATAATACAAATTCCAGGTTTTGGGGGATCTTATCACATTTCAGACTAAGTCAGATTTCAGGATTTCAGACTTAGCCATATTTCAAATTTTCAAGATTTCAAGATTTCAGGGAGATATCATAGGAGGTTTGAAGGTTGCATGAAAGGATGTAGGTATGATAGAATAGTATGAGAACATCTCTCGCAAAGTGCCACGAGCCAATCCCACCCCATTCCCGGTGCACCCTTTAAGGCGCGCACTTAGAGATTTGATGTGTTGGCGAGCCCTTGTGAGAGAGTGTCAGTAAATGACAAAGCTGAAAAATTGTAGTGTATACATATGCCCCACTCGAAGCTCATCAAGTGTCACAATAGTGTGATGCGGGATGGTGCTTTGGGAAAGATAATATCAACATGAAAGCATAAAGGAAATGCTGAAAGAAATGATGATGTGATTTCGTATTCTATTTGTACTCAAACCTAATAGAAAACACTTCCCCAATGTTTTATAGACTCATTTTATACATTTTGTAATCGTAATTTGTATAAAATTTATGTTTTTAAAGAAATTCAAGTATTTTGCTAAGTTGCCGAGTATTTTTGAGTTGATTTTTTTTTGTTCTGTCAAGTTCGAGTATGCGAACTATGCCTTGACCTCTATCTAGAGGTCTCTCGATACTCCACTATTTGTGATATCATTCTTTTGGGTGATTCTAATGTCTATGTAGGAAACCTGGAGACACCCCTTCATGACCTTGCATGGGATGAGTTATGTCATGAGTTGGACCTAGAGGTGTTTGGCTTACCGAGAGCCTCTGCTGACAGGGATTCCATGGTTACGACCTATGAGAGACACCTCCTCCATTTGAGTGAATCTTAGAGCCTCCACATTCTCAACAAGCTTCCTCACTTCCCTGACTCTGGTAGATTCTCTTGTTTTCCCCATGGCGGTGGTGCAAGCGTCATGGACTATGTTCTCACCAACAAATCCCTCATCCCCCACATCTATGGCTTCCTAATTTCGCCTTAGCTCCCCCTTGCTAACCATGCCATATTGACATTCACCCTACATGCTAGTTCCCACCTCTTCCCCTTCCCCTTCCCCTTCCCCTTCCACAACACCCCCAACACTAGTCATACCACAATCCACTTTGATTATGACTACACCATTGACTATGTTGCCCGTCTCTCCCTTCTTATGTTTGGTTTTTACTCCCTCGCTCTTCCCACCACCAATTAAGTGTATAAGTTCTTACTTCAAATCATCTGGGATGCTTCCCTTGACTCGTTTCCATGCTATACGTGAATCCAAATCCCCTACCCGTCACAAAACTTGCCCCATGAATTGTTGGTATGATGATGAGTGTAAATCCCTTCATCAGAGACTTTGGTTTTCCCTAACCCATGACTCTCCCTCCATTCCTAACCTTTGTATGGAGTACCGTTGTCTCCTCCAACATAAGAAACGAGAGTTTCTTGCATCTAGGTGGCTTTCACTCCTTGCTGATCTCCACCACTCACCTAAGACTTTTTAGCATACTCTTCTTTTGAGAAAAACCATAGTCGCTGGCATCACCGCTGAAGCATGGGTCTCCTATGCTAGCTCCCTCCACGATGTTCCATTCCATCTTGCTGCCACTACCCCCACTCCCCCACCATCCTCCTCTATTTCCTCCACCTCTTTCGGCAAGAGAGCTATTTTGAAATTGTGCACTAGCAAAGTAGCTGATTGTGAAGGGTTTAATATGGGGTGGATTCCCTTGCCTTTCCCCTTGCCACACTCTTTAATAAGGTGGTTTATTCAGGTTTCCCTCAGTCCAGAGCCCAACACATTATTCACCCTATTCGTAAGTCCGGGGATCTCTCTATCCTTGGCAACTACTAGACCATTATGATTGGGCATACATTTGCCAAACTTTATGCCACAATGTTAGACATGCAGTTGTTAGAGTACTTGGAAAGGAATAATATTAGAACTAAGGGACAGGGTGGCTTTAGAAGCAACTGCTAGACTATTGACCACATCTTTACACTCCGAGCTATTATTGAAGAAGCTCGTCACAGGTCTTCCAAAGTCTTTTGCTGTTTTGTTGGCTTCAAGAAAGCCTTTGACTTGGTTTTGAGAGACTGCATCCCAGATTTTTGATTACTGTCACTTGGAGGCTTTATGAGATAGATATTTGATAGTTTCATACTTCTCACAGTTTTTCTGACTTCGTGAAGAGTACCAATGGGGTCAAGCAAGGATGTCCTCTCTCACCGACCCTATTCAACATCTACATTGATGAGTTAGAGGAGTTTCTTTGGCAGCATACCATATGGATGATGGTTGTATTTTACATGAGGTGATTATAACTATCCTTCTTTTCACTGACGATGTTGTCCTCATCTCACACAATACCGAGGGCCTACAGTGACAATTTTATGCCCTTTCTCATTTCTGCAAACTCCAACAACTTGTGGTCAACCTTAGTAAAACTAAGGTCATATTCTTCATTATCTCCAAGCACTTCCTCTCTAGATTCTAGTTTTTCTACGAAGGGGAACTTCTAGTGATCACACCGGCCTACACATAATTGAGGGTCCAATTTTTGGGTCCATGCTTTAGCATGAAGTCTGCCTCTCATCTGTGCCTTTGCAAGGGGTATGCCTCCCTTTTTGTCTTGGAATGCTAGTGTTTTTAAATCACTTCCAAGTCATTCCTTCCAAGTCACACCTCTTTGATACAATCATTAAATGTACAGTTTTATATGGTTCAGAGACTTGGGGACATAGCTTGGGAGCTGTTGACTGGGCCTCGTATTGAGAGGGTCCAAACTCTCATGTTACAATGCATGATCCGTTGCATACGGACAATTCTTTCGCACATCATCCAAGCTGAATTTTCTCCGCCCAACCACTATGCCTTGAGACTATCTTCAGGCTTACTTTCTACATCCACAGACTCAAATACTTGGGGGACTCAACTTTTGGTTGTGAGAGATATCCATACTTAGCACTTTGATTCTCTAATAAGATTGACTTCCCTTATCTTCCCTTTATGATAATAATTCTTTATCTTCCCATTATCTGATGTTTATCTCTTCGCCTTTGACTTCCAAAACTGTTGACAAATTTTTCTCTTCGTATTATCCCAACAAACAATTTGTTATGCCATCATAAATTCATATTGCCAGGTCTGTTCACCAAATTTGTATATTTGACCATATAAAAGACAATGAAATACTGGATGATGTGATGAATTAAGTACTGGGTGACTTTTTTGGGGCATGTGCATAGCAGTAGAGTCTGACACAAGTTCAATTGCAGATATTGGACATCAACAAGTTTGACCGGATCGCCTTATTATGGTTTAACCGCTGCCGGCAGCGTTCCTGCTCAGGTATTTTTTTTTTTTTTGACTTTTTATGCCTATGTTTTATGTCAAAATCATAATCCTTTTATTACCATTTAAATGTTATACCAAATTCTCTTGAAATAAAGTTCCAAACACGGTATTGGCCTCAATTATGACTTGTCCAAGCTTAACAAATATTGGTCTCTCCATGGCATTACAAGAAATATTGCGAAACAGAGCAAGGATAACACAAAAAAATATTCTACAATTTATCTCCATTTTTAGGAGAATGAAAGCTTCTAATTATGGGTTCAAATATCATTCCTATTGACTAGACCAAGGTACAGTATTAAATATACTCATGTTGTTCCTTTACATAAATTTCACGCCCTTAAAGCAATTAAGGAATAAGTTGTACGCAAAAGGGAAAGTGAAAATCTAAAGATTATTTTATATTACACTCTAGGGAGATTTGGGTTTCTCATTCAGTTTCAAATTACACATGATATTTTTAATAGAATTGTATCAATAATTATTTGATAGCAATTGATCTTATTTTTACAATTTTTTGACTTGTGTATGTGTGAGAGAGACATGGAGTGAGATATTTGCACAGATAATATGTTATTTAATCACTCTAGTATTTTCTACATTTGAGGTTACTTGGGTAAATAGTTGGCGTATCGTTATATGCCATTTGTCTCCCTGGTATAAATTCTGATTGAGCATCCAACATCAATTTTGTAAGCATGGGTTTCAACCTAGTAGCAATGAGTTTGGAAATAATTTTATAAACCATGTTACAAAGGGTGAGCGACCTATATTGGTCTTGCTGTTCTGCCTAAGCCACCTTATGGATTAGGGCAAGTATTGTGGCATTCACACTCACAAGCATTTGTTTGTTCCTTCTGGATTTCTCGATGACATCCAACAGGTCCCCCTTGATTAGATACCAAAATGTTTCGTGAAAAAGTGCAGGAAAATTATCAGGTCTTGGGGCCTTACCCTTTTGGAAGGAGAATAAGATAGTCTCGATTTTTTCCTCAGGGACAGGCCTCCCTATACTGCTATTGCCTGTCTCCAATTATTTCTGGATTTTTTTGGGCCAACTCCTTCTGAGCCCATGCCTTTCTTAGGTTTTCTGGGTTCTCTATTAGGATAGTTTAAAGAAATCAGAGGAATAATTCAGTATAGCAGGAGCAGTTTGGATGTAAATACCTTCAGCTGTGTTTGTTTGTTGCAATGAATCGACTTGTGTTCTTTTTAGCATGGATTTATGGATGTATTTAGTGTTGAATCCCCCTGTTTGCTTTACTGCTTTTGAGATAATTTCCTCTACTAATGCTCCTCTTTCTGTTGTGAAAGGGCTAGTTCCTGAATGAGATCTTCTTCTTGGGCTGCCGATGCTCGAGTGAAGCCATTGTCCTGGATTTGTTTTATTTTTTTTAGCTTTTAAATTTATTTTTTGATAATTAAATTGAGGAACTCTATTGGGGTCCTGGCCAATGTAATTTAACTACAGAAAGTACCTTACATATGGGAATTAGGATGACTAGTGGAGAGAAGATGCTATGTAGGACTAAGAGGAATCGGAGTACTAAGAGAGTCTAGAGAGAGAACTAGGAGGAACAAAGCACTTGTAAACGGAAGAAGTTACATCATTGCTGCATGACAAAAACCAAAATAGAATTTGTAAGAGCAGCAAATCCAACTACCAAAAGAAGCTAATATAACCACTTCTACGACCAGGCAGTTGACACATGATGCACAAAGCAGTAAATGAAGAGCACTGTTTACTACAGAGCAGGACCCCCAGCTGAAATACCTGACAAGCCTTCATGTTGAATTTTGGGTTCAGAGGCTTTGGTCTTTTTCTGGCTGTGTTGGAGGATTGAGTAATCCACAGGGGTGAACTTGGGGCCTGTATTTTTTTCCATGACGCAATCTCTCCTCATGCAGAACTCAAGCCAATTCTATTTTGCTTGTCGGATAAAGATCACATTTGATGCTAGGTAGCGCTCGTATTTATAATCATTAGTTTTGTAATTGAGCAAATTAGACCATTTATAATTTCCATGGGCAGGATTTTTCCATTTCTAGGAGCCTTGCACTCTTTTGTGGACCAACCACCAGACCTGCAGGCTTGTTTTCCACTAGGAGAGGGGGCAAAAGGTGAGGAAGCGCTAACTTGGCCAGCTTGGATGGGTGATTGCTTCCTAGATTGACCTGTGGGCTTTCCTTTTGGACGCCCTCCGCTCTTAGCAGGAGGAGAAATTGCTTGGCCTTTGCTAAGGTGTTTCTTGCAGGCACTTACCTGATGTTCCAGAGCAGTAACCTTGTGGTTCAGCAGATTATTCTTTCCAACTACTCGTTGTGCAATGGCCTCATGTTTGGGGCGGGTACCAGTCTGGGAGCTCCTCAACAAGATCCTCCCAAGAAAAGGTGAGATTGTCTTGATTCTGGGTGGATGGTGCTATAAGTATAGCCTATCTGAAAATAGATCAAATATGCTTAAGGTGGAAGAATCGAGCTGGAAATAAAGTTTTGACGATGAACTGAAAAACATAGAAAGTGGGAGTCACAACAAGTAGTTTCCCTAGAAATTCATCCATGTTAGTGTCAATTTTGTGCTGACACCAGGGATATCCCCGCAATTGTCTTCTCCAATAATATGAAATGCCAAGTCTTTGCCCAGGCCATCCAAAAGAAAGTAGATATGTAGGCGGGCCATGATATGATTCCTTAAACTGCATTCGATCCATGAGATGAACCCACATCTGATGCCAATGGAGCAGCCAGGGGTGAGCTAGTTGAGGGACGAAATTGTAGGAGAGAAAATGGCAGACGAAGATATTAGGCAAAGGGAAACATGGTGGAGAAGTTAAGGGGAGTTGTAAATAGCCCTTTGCTTGAGGTGACCTAGACTTGCCACACGCGTGAGCAGCCATGCCTCATCATTGTGTTCATGCAAGGCGAAAAGGAAACATACAGTGGTGGTAGAAAAATTGCTCAACAATGATTGTTGCATCATAGATTAGATATTGTCAAGGAGGGTAAATGAGTGAATGGACCTAAGACGATTGAAATCCAATGTACCAAGAAGAATGACTTTTAAATGTTGATGTAGTTCTAGTTAGTCGGGGTGCGAGCAGTTGTTTTGCAGAATAGCTTTGAATCCCTGCCATTCGGAAGGGAGAGAACTCTCGACTATTGAAATTTTTTCTGATCAACACTTGTTGGAGATAAGATAAGATAGATAACATAAATATATTAATGTCCAACTAATGACCACAAAAGTAGGTCAAAGGGACTGCAGATTACAGAAATGTGTCAGGGAAAGTGGGAAACCAAAAAGGTCTCCGAAAACAAGAAAAACAATGCTGAAAGAAATAGTATAAAACATAGCAAAGAGTGACCACGCTCAGAGCCAAACCACCGAAGGACCCAACCACGCTCAGGTCCAAAGAAGGGAGCAAAAGAAATGAGCAATATCTAAGAATTTGTAAACATCAGGAGCACAAGGATGATCCCTAAGAAAGAACTAGGAGGGAACCCATCAAGAGTTTGATCCAACTCTCCTAGCATCCAAGGCCGATGAGAAGAAGCTCCGAATAGAAGTCTGACCCGAAGGAGAGGTATGATGCTTGGTTTGTCCTGCAATCCTCTGCCTGGAAGGAAAAGTCCTCTGCGAAGGTTTGGTGGATCTAGTTTGCCTCTTGATGTCGGGTCTCAAGTGAATATGTTGATGAAAACTCGAGGAACTATGAATAGTGTCTCTGAGCCTCACTGATCTGGACTGTGGGGCTGTACTGATGTCAATTTGTCGCTTAGTGCCTCTCCTCGAAGGTAGCACTGTGAAAAAGGAAGTAATCCGTTGAGTGGAGACTGGTCTAGTGGGTCTTTGAATAAAATGATCATGAAGCTTAAGAGCTTGTATATATAAAGCCAAACATCTCTGGTCCTCATATTTGAAGAATTTAGAAAGAGTCTATGTCCTCCTAAATAGGCAGTAAAACCTCCCTTTGATCTCATAGTAAATGGGACAACGAAAGATGAAGTGCTTCTCGGACTCCATCTCCTGGATGCTACATAACTGACAAATCCTATCTACTTGATCTATCTGGTGATTTGTCTCAATCCTAACCCTGTGAGATCCCACTCGAAACTGTCTTAATGGGATGCGAAGAGAGTGCATCCATTGGCGGAATGTATACTTTGGACGAATGATTAGCCCGTCACTCAGCTCCAAGAAGTGCTCTGCATAAAATGCCATCTTAGGGCGTAACGCCCCAGGAAGGTTTACCCAAGTAATATGGATAAACTGTCTGTAAATATCATCCCTAATAATCCGGTTCAACTCCTATCTAGTGGGTAGAAGATGAGCTGGTGCGTCTAAGGAGTACATAAATGGAGGAAGTCGGTCCATCTTGATTCCCACAGACTCCAATAGATAAGAAACTCCTATATACCAACAACGTCCATGGGTCGAAGGAGTTGAGAGAGCAAGATTCTCTGAAGAACAATATGCTAAGTATGGGTATCTGTCACGTCCACTCCTAGAATCAACAAACCTCCATATGTGATGTATGAAAGTGATCAAATCAAATATAGTCTCCAGTCATAAGGGCCGGGATCCAAACTCTGAAAGAATAATGTGTTGGTGAACTGTCTGCTTGCATCTGATCATGCGGCGAAGGAGAAGTGTCTGGACCCTCTCAACAACAACCCAATCACCCTCATGTATAGAGGGCCCCCAAACTACAGATCTATAGAGAACTGTGGGTCTGATAAGTGTATCCATGAGTGACATCCTGGAAGAGATATCCTAAAAGTGATGTGGAAAACATTGTCGTTCAAGGAGAGCTAAAGAACCATAACCTTTGTTTATTCTAGGTTGGAGTGCTTGCCTCAAGTTGAAACATGGACCAAAAAATTGCACTCCCAAATAAGTATATGAAGTGGTAATCTCAACCTCCTTTCCTCTAAAAAAGAAATGGAGGTGGGAGTTCTTCAAGCCATTAAATACCATGAGTCCATGACCTTGGTTTTCCCCAAATTAACGGTCAGCTGTCGGAGATCGCAAAAGAGAGCCAAAACATCCAACTGCTGCTATAAGCCCTCAGGAGAAGAGGCTAGGAGAACCACATTGTCCGCAAACAAGAGGATAGAAATCAAAACTTGGTGAAGGAGACACCCATCATTAGCCTGAATATGTTCATGAAGAAATGTGTCTAACTCATCAATGTATATCCCAAATAAGGTTGGGGACAAAGGGCATCCCTGCTTGACCCCAATGGTACTAATAAAGTCTGAAATCCCATGAACCGTGCGGAGACGACCAAGAACATTCTCGTATAATCTCATAATGGCTGCCAAGAGAGTCTCATAAATGCCAATATTCCTAAGTCTCTAGAAAAGTGCCTCTCTCGGAACATTATCAAATGCTTTCCTAAAGTCTACAAAACAACAATAGACTTTGGATGAGCAATGACGTGCCTCCTCAATAATGGCCCGGAGTGTGAAAATATGATCAATGGTTTGATGGGCTGGTCTAACCCTACCTATCCCGTAGCTTTTAGGTGTCTTTGCTCTAGCTCTCTCAAAAGTTGCATGTGTAATACAGTAGCATACAATTTCGAGAATGTGTGTCCAACCATGATTGTCCTATAATTATTAGGATCTGAACAGTGGCCTGATTTGTGTATCAGGGGATTAATGTGACGTGACCAAGAGGGTGGGAAACTTGAACAAACCACGTGGTTGAAAAGATCAACCAAATAGCTTCCAAAAGCTCTAAAACCATGTTTGAAGAACTCGGCTTGGAAACCTTCTTCATCGGCTGCCTTGCTACTATTCATCACTTTCACTGCCTCTCTAACATTCTTGTATGTGAAAAAGTGAAAAGAAGATGATGGAGAAGCAACACGGGTTTGCGTTTGGCCAGGAATATCATAAAGTGTGGAGGTATGGGAAATCATGGATGTGGGGTTAAGCTCAATGGGGAGGGGAGAATGTCTTGGGAGGATGGTACGCCAAAAGATTTTGGGGGAGTGAATGTAGGAAGCCTGTAAGATCCGTCTCCTTTGAGAAATAAAAAGGCATTTCTTACATCAGTGAAGGCAACAATAAGATGATTTTAAGGTTGGGTAAGAGGGATGAGAATGAAGGAAGGCGTACCGAAGTTGATGGTGGAGAGTCTTGCAGTCATCGTCGTGCCACTTATTCATGGGGCAAGATCTTTTAGATTGATGGGAAGTAGACGTAGATCTGGTGTAGTTAGGGAAAGATTTGAGGGCAGCTTCCCAAATAATGGAGGAAAGACATGTGTAATTGGAATTAACACAACCAAGTGAGAAGAACTGGGGCTCTGGAGGTAGAAGTTGACGGATGTGAGAAAGGAAAATGTCAGAGTTCCCATCCTCAAACTGGAAAATGGTACATGGTATATTGAAAGAAGGGGGTTGTAACAGGAGGGGATAAATCAACGCAGATGGAGAAAGAGAGAAGAGCATGGTCCGCAAGGGTAATGGGGAAAATAGAAAAATGACGGATGAAGGGCAAAAGGTTCTAACTGGATAAGACGTAATCCACCACTCTTACCTCCCCCATGAGGTGTACATGTGAAAGAGTGTGAATTTGGAAAGCAAGATAACTCATTAAGAATCAACAAATCAGGAGGTTCCCCCAACTATAAGAGGTGTCTTCCGTATGCTGTGTGAGGACCTGAAGCATCATCTGACCTCCTATGCAACCCCACTGACTCTGAATCAATCTCCTGTGTGTAGAGTGTATCAACGGAATGATCATGGAGAGGTATCTGAAAGTCTCTGGTATGGGCATTGAAGTCACCAAGAAGGATCACTTCTCCAACAACTAAAAATTCAGAAATCCTGGTATACAAATCTATAAAAGGGTCCCCCCCAGGACCACTGTGAATGGCATATGATGAAGACGTTGGAGGAAAGTAACAAACTGCAATGTAAATATCTCTGGAAAGTGGGGCAGTCCCATTAATCTGGACCCACATGAATCTAGCAAATTCACCAGACACCTCCACTAAAATTTTGCTTTGGAGTGAGTCTCTAAATAAACAAGCCACCCCACCAGAACCTCTAACCCCACCAAAACTCTTGGTCTCTTGATGACAAGTTGAAAACTGACGGTATCCTGTAATGTTTGGGAGAGGCCGTATCGGGCTCTCATGGGTCTCTGTAATAAAAAGAATGTCTGACAACCTAAGAGCATCAAACATTAGGCCTAAAGAAGACCATAAAGTGCCATTGCAATTCAAAGAAGCAATGGAGATGTCATCACCGCCCCCTGAGACCCGAGGTCGTCATCATGTTGACGGTCCAGGGCATGACCACCCCGGTGGGGGAGAATCACGAATGATAGCACTACAACCTTTGATAACAGCCTTCTTGTTCTCCTTCTTTGGTAGCTACCCCCTGAATACGAGCTTTTCAAAGCTCTTCGACTTGGAGTCGTGTGAGATCAACATCTAAATAAATTTTCTGTGGAATGGAAAAGAGCTTTTTTGCTTTAAGATCTTGCAGACGCTCTTCAATAGTTTGGAATTGTATAACAAGGGTGTTGTCCAACAATGTCCAAGCTTTTTTAAGGGAGATATCCTTCAAGTCCAAGGATTCATGCAAGAATGCATGCTCTGTGTGTAGGGGATCAGCTGATTTAGGGAGGCCACGAACACGAAGGTTGAGTGCCTTGGTTTGATGTGCCTTTTCTTCTTCAAATTTTGCTTGGACAGCCAGTTCCACAATTGGAGGTGCTTTCTTCCCCTTAACCACTTGAACCCATGAATTGTGTTCCTCAACCTATTTTTGGATAGATTGTTGTTGGACCGTGGTTTCTTTTTAAGGTTTTCATGCTGAGTGATTATCTCAGATTGCTTGTTGTGAATTTCTGAAACCACTTCATTAAGTTGTTGTAGGCATAGAGAATCTGTGGGGTTGGCTGCGGTTTGTTCAAGTTTAGTGATTCGAGCTTGCAGACCAGCATTAATATCATCTTTCTCCTGCAACTGTGCTTGAAACAGCAACAAGAGATCTCAAAGTTCTGAACCTAGGGCTTCAATGATAGAAATCTGGTCGCAAATGCTAGCGTACTTAAGTTTTGGGGTCAACACCTTGTGACGGCGAGGAGTTTTAAACACCTGCGTTAGAGGGAACTCCATTCTGTTCACTGTATGACCCTGCTGATACACAAAATCTGCAAATTGATGTGGTTCAGGATTGTATATTCATCGCTGGACCATATGCTTTGTTTGCGTCTCGAAAGTGGCGTGAGAAGGAAATGCTAGTGAATTGATGCTGGTAGTCAAGGGTAGGGTGAAAGAGGTAGTTTAGTTTCCAGTTGGGAGTCTTTCCTTTTGTCATTGCATTTATGACGAGCTGAGAGTCCCCCTCTACTTCCAAATATTCCACACCTTGTTTTCTCACAAGTATTAGACCTTCCACCAATGCCAGGACTTCCACTTCATTTTGGTTCCAAAGGGAACAAATGAAGAGGATACTATTATGAATCTCATGTGAGAGGAGTGCAAGACACATCTTAGTCTAGCTATTATTGGATTGCCTGTAGAGGTGCAATCAAAGTTGAGTTTGGCCCACCCTTCGTGGGGTGCTTTCCATTTTACTGAAAATCTATCTAATCTTTTTACTCTTAGCCCATGAATGGGAGGGAGTTTAATTAAGGGATAGTTTCGAAGGATAATCTCATCCCCTGCTGCTATGGGCTTTGGAGCATGTTTGAACTTAGCTTAAACCCATTCTGACAGGGATACTTCCAGGCGCTAAATAAATCTTTCCCATGGAAGGGAAGAACCCCTAAAAACTCTTTGATTATGTTCTCACCATAGGTGCCACATTATTGTTACTGGAGCAGCTGCCCACAAAGGGAACATTAGTGAGTTCGGACAATGCCAGGCTTCTAGAAGAGATGAGGGAAAAACCAAGGAATAAGAAAGTTTGTTGAGTAGCCATGTCCATATTCTTTGGGAAATCGGACACACTAGTAGTATATGTTCTGCTGTTTTGGAGTCAACTTTACAGAAGGTACATCTGCTTGAACCTTGGAAACCCCTGCAGACGAGCTGATCAGAAGTTAGTAATTTGTGTTCTGTGGCTAGCCAAACACAGACGCTCACCTTAGGGAGAACCATTTAGACCAAACACTGTTGCTGGGCCAGTTTGGGTCCACACATGAATCCTCTCTTGCTATGGGGAGCGTGTGTCCATATTTTACCAGGTATGAGCTGGAAGGGGTTTCATACTAGTGAAGAGAGTCAACCTAGATTCCAGCTGCAATTTTCCAATTAGTTAAGAGAGAGGAGAGGATTTCTACTTGATTTGGAGGAGCATTTAGTTGATTCCAATCTCTCCATTTAATTCTTCTCGAGCTATTCATAATGATCCATTGAATGTAGTTCTCAAGGAGGGGGTCCCAAGTTCTAGTGTTGCTTCTTTGAGATTGGTGATTTCTTGAATATTAGCTAATGGGGGAAAACCCAGCCAGGAGTCTGACCAAAGGGACACCTTTAAGCCTGGACCAAATTCCCATGTTAGATAGGGAGATATTACATTGCAACAGGAAGATAGGAAATTCGAGATGTGTGACCCTCTAGGGAGAGAGGAGTTGGTAAAAATGCGTTCTTGTGAGGGCGAGTCTAAATATTTTGACCTTAGTGCCTTATTCCATAGTTGGTCGGGGTTGGCTTGGAGTCTTCAAAGCATCTTTGCTCCTAGTGCCAAGTTTGCTTTGCCCTTAAATTTTGCTACATATGCTTTGCTCCAGCTCATCAAGGGGATCTTTTTTACCATTCCTGGACCTTCTGAGAGGAAATCTTTCATTTTCTTGTTAAGGGTGTAGATGATGGAAGACAGTGCTTTTAGAACAAAAAGAAGGTATGTTAGAGGAGCTTGGAGAACATATTTTAGTAGTGGTAGGTGCCCAGTGAGGTTGAGCCATATAGCCCTCCATGAAGTGAGCCTCTGTCCGAACTTCTTCAACAATTCATTCCAGAGATTTTTTCATTTCCAGTCATATAAAAAAGGGAACTCTTAAGGTATTTGTTAGGAAGGGATCTGTTGAGAAGCCCAAAATGTTAGTTAGGACTTGCTGAAGTCTAGGAGGAGTCTTGAAAAAGAAGACCATTGGTTTTTCTGTCCTAATGGATTGTCTTGAGACATCGGAGCATGACCTTAGAATATCTTTGGAGGCACGAGTTTCGTTTTTGCATGCTGCACCCATAAGGTGATTGCTGTTGACAAAGAGGAGATGAGTAATTGTTGGGGATTCCTCAGCCATTTTTAAACCTCCGAGGTTCCTCTCAGTAGTAGCCTTTTGAAGTGACCTGCTCAGGGCTTTTGTCATTAAGATAAATAGATAGGAAGAGATAAGATTCCTTTGTTGGAGACCCCTAGAGTTGGGGAAGATGCTAGCTGGGCTGCCATTTACCAAACCAGAGAAGATAGGAGAGGGGATGCAGCTGTCAAGTAGATCACACCATCCTTGTGAGAAACTAAACTTCAACAAAACAGCCTAGAGGAAGGCCAAGTTGACACTATTGAAGGCTTTGTTGATGATGAGCTTAACAATCATTCCTTTCTCTTTTGAGATTCCGAGTGAATGCATTGTTTCATCTGCAACAAGAACACTGTCTAGAATTTGTTTGACATGAACAAAGGCCTCCTTCTCTGGGGAGATGAGGAGAGGAGGGAGTATTTTTAGGTGCTCAAACAAAGGATTTTGTAGATGGTGTTGCAAAGTGAAATTCTCTGGAAATATGAGAAAGAAGAGATGGTAGCTTTCTTGGGATTTAGTGCTATGAAGGTGCAGTTGAGTTCTTTCAAAAATTGTTTTCATTGTCGGGCTTCATTAACCTCGTAAGTCCCAAAAGAATTGATAAAAGGAAACTGGGAAACCAATTGGGCCAAGAGCTTTCTCCCCATTCATTGCGAAGACAGCTGAACAAATTTTCTCCAGGGAGAAAGGGGCAAGAAGGGCTTATTTAGCTTTGAGGTGATTATACTAGGGATACTTGAAAGGAAGCCATTGATTTGGATAGGATCTATAGGAGGGCCTTGAGAGACTAGATTTTCAAAGAAGGATGTTGCTTCCTCTTGGATGACAGCTGTATAGGAGGCGATTATCCTGAGAGGTGATCGAGAAATTGTAGCCACGAGGAATAATTTTGTGTTCCTATCCTGATCTGCCAACCAGTTCTTTCAGATTTTTGTTTCTAGAAGGTTTCTTCTCTAGAAGAAATTTCTTCAAGAGAATGAAGAAGGGCCTTTTCCTAGGACAAGGTGTTAGTGAGATCTGATTCCTGCACTTGTTTGTTTAGGAAAGAGAGGTCTTCCTCAAGCTTAAGATTGATAGTGAAGATGTTCTTATGTGGGAGTGATTCCAATATTTTAAACAGCCTTTGAGGTGCTTGAGTTTGGCCATAAAACAAAAAGATTTTAAGCTTTGGATTTTGGGACCATTTTTCCACCAAGACCTTAATTTCTTTGCAAATGGGAAGTCTGTTAACCACATGTTTTGAAATTTGAAAGGGCAGTAGAATGGGGAGCCATCTGCTGTGATGTCAAGCCGGATAGGAGCGTGGTCTGAGCTGGATAGGGGCGTGGCTTGAGCTAGATAGGGGCGTGGTTCGAGCCAGACTAAAAATCTCGAATAAAAAATACAATCTGCCTCTTTCCACAATTTTGATACAAGAAATCTGTCTAAGCAATTTGCAATTCCACATAACTTAACTCTTCTATTGGTCAAGGAGAATAAAACCTTTTTAGGGGGAAGATCAATTAGACATCAGGAAGAGACAAAATATGAAAAGGACTTTTGGGATTAAGTGATTGGTCTGATTCCCCCACGCTTTCCTCTTATGGAAAAAAATGGCATTGAAGTCTCCACCCAAGATTTTTTTTTAAAATTTGGTTCTTGATGCTCTAGAAAGGCTTTAAGCTCCATCCAAGTGCATTGTTTCAACAAAACATGGTTAGGCCCGTAAACACTATTAACACTCTCTTGGATCTTGTCTCCAAAGCTAGCAATATCACAATGTTACCAATTTTTGCTTGCCAATACTAGGGAGCATTGGATCGTTCTGGAATTCCATAGAAAGCCAAGCTATTCGGAGGCCCCATCTGTTTCGTCACCTTAGACATCCTAGGCTGGCCTGAATTTTTCAACGAAGGAGGAGAAGTCTGCCACAAACATTTTAGTTTTTTGAAGAAGGCTGGTGTTAGGCTTTTGGAGTTGGAGTTGGAGCTTAACCAACCTTTTTTTGTTAGGGGATTTAAGACCCTTAAAATTCCATCGAAGACACCTCATTCCAACCATAGAGGGATCTTCCCACTCCAACGTAAGACATAAAAACTATGGGTTTTTATCTCACCCATACCCGAAATCTCCAACTTTTCATTGTATCTGTTGAGTTTTGACTTTTGACCTCATAGTAGAAGGTAGGGAGAATGTGAGATATCCAAAGGAGTCAGTGATTGAGGAGTATTCGTTAATTCAACCTCAGAGCTTGAGGCCTCATAGAAACAAATATCCTTGAGTGAACGCATAGGAGAAGAAACTCCTAGGGGGATTGAGGTGGGGGGGGGTAGAGAGGAGGAGGTGGGAAAATGCTGGGATGGGAAGGGAGGCGAAGAGGGCCACGTGCAGTTGAAGTGGGTTGGGATGGGGCAGAGGGGGGAAGTGGGTGGGGAGTTGGGGAGAAGGGAGGTGGAGGAGGGGGGTGAAAGGAGTTGTGAGGGACACCAGGGCAAAATTTCCCCAAATGTCTTGTAAGATGAAATTTGTAACAATGAAAAGGAAGGCCCTCAAAGTCTAGGGATTGATTCCAGGTGCCAAGAGATGAACAAAGAATAATTTTCTTTGGCAAGGGCAGAGAGATGTCGAGTTTTATATAGAGGCAAGCATAGGTGGCAAACAATGGTTTGATTGGTCGAATGATACAAAATCCTTGACGAGAGAACCAATGTGCGCCAAAATTTTGGGGTTCCAATAAGTCAAGGGGAGACCATAAAGGCAATAAGTCAGGGGGAGACAATAAAGGTCCGACTCTTCGGGATGCCTACTTCCTCTAGTAGCATCAAAATAAGATAATTCCCCAATGGAATGTTCCTCCTTTGGTGTGTGCATCCTCCACTGCCAGGTTGATATCCTCCACCACATGCTTGTTGGGTCTAGTGATCCAAGGTTGTGTTTAGTTACATAGTTTTGAAATAAATGTTAGTTCCTAGTATGGGGCATGCATCTCATGTAGAGACAGCCTCCTGAGAGTTAGTAGATTCACTTTCTTTAGAGTGAGAAAGTACTTAATGTTTATGTTAGTGAGTTAGGTGAGTCGGGTGGTTGGTTGGTAGTTTGGACCATTGGGTCTTGTATGTGAAAGCTTACAAAAGCTTTAGGGAGAAAGAATAATGTAATTTAAACATTTTCTGTAATGTAAGATTTATTTTGATCAATAAAATAATGTAATAATTGTCTGACCAGTGGTATCAGAGTTGCAATGAAAATGGGTTGTGAGATGGATTGTGGATGAGGAAGCAATGGAGATGAAGAAGAAATGAAGAATTGAAGGAGGTTGAAGAAAACAATTTGCCCGAGAAGAAGTATTTTCTTGTTGTAGAGGATGAGGAAGAAAAGGATGCAAAATGTAAGTTTAAATTGCTAAAATTAGGAGTTTATGTTGCTTTATCCCTGATAATGGCGTTCGAACATCCTTGGATGGCGTGAGTTTTGAGTGCTGAGTGGAAGTTCTTTTTGGCATTTTTTCCAATTTGTTTTCTTCCTGTGAAGTGTTATATGCTACTAAAAGAAGCGTGAGGGTTGTAAGGAGAGCATGAGAGCTGACAAGGAAAATAATTTATTTCTGCTGGTTGCTTGAGCATTGGAAAAGCATTGAATGGGCTGCCTGAGCATTGGAAAAGCTTTGAATGCTAATGCTAACCAATAAGCCTGTCAGGAAGATGGTGTTATAACTACAACAAAAGAGAGATACGGGGTCTCATTTTTTGCCTAGAGCATGAGATATATAAATCATTCCAAGTTTGGAAAGTTATAGCTGCTAAAAAGCATTTGGGTAGGGTTTAAAAGCTTATTTTTTTGTCATCTTCCGGATTAAATAGGCATTTTTTTTGCAGCAACCTGGAAGTCTTAGGGCATGAGAAATGGCTGGGAGGCATTGGAATTCAATATGAATGGCATGTATGTGACTGAAATCTTTAGTTGGGCATGATTTTTTGCCTGATAAAAGTCGAAAGCAATATACAAAAGCTTGTATAAAGCGTGATTGTTTTGATAAAGGAATTAATATTTAAATATGTATGCTGACGAAGGTAAAAACAAATGGTGAGAAGCTGGCATGGGTCCCAAAAATGAATTTTGACTACTAGGTGAAATTATTTGGTGCGTTGCTTCTCTGCCTCATATTTTTACTGTTAGGGGAATTTTTATTGCCATATGATATTTTATTTTTATTTTTGAAGCCTAAATAAATGTTTATTTAAATACATATTGTTGCAAATTATATCTCAAGTAGAACTATAGTTGAGTTGGTCAAAACTTGTTGTGAAGTCGTGGAAAACTTAGAGGCCGAGGTCCAAGGTTCAACTTCCACTTAACTCTCAGTTACTTTATTTTGCATGAAATGCAAACACAAGCATACAAATGCAAGTTATCTACTAGTTTTTGTCTATATGTGTCAACATAGAACAAGTGGTGGTAGTCAAAACAAATCATCGAGAATGTAAGGTCATGGGATCCATTCTCATAAGTGTAAATGTAAGATTCTATAATCCCGTCATTTACAATGCACTTAGCCTATGCCTATGCAATTTTTTGTCATTTTGTCTTTTTGTGTGAATGTTGGCGCGTGACCTTCTGTTTTGTAGGTTTTGGAACATTCCGAGTCCACCAGAAAGGTTATCTTTTGGTTTGGAAGTCTCCCATTGTGTTTTTGAAGAAATAATGTATTGAAATAGAGAAATAAAGTGTTTTTACTCTAGAATGGGTGCATTTTCGATTGTATTCAACACCCTGTTCTTTTGTTGCATTTGAAAATGGGAATTTTCCGTGTGATCAAATTGGATGTAATCCCATACCTTTTTGTTGTTGGTATCGTCGGACTTTGGAACGTAGTATCTTGTGGGCTACACAATCATCAGGATCAATTAGGTTGACAGAACTAGAGACCCACCCATCTTGAGTTCATTGTTAGCTCTACAACAGGGAAAGTGATGTAATGGTTATTTTAGTTTTGCCAAATTTGTTCGAGTTTTCTGCTTGTTAGTAGTTTCAGTTGTTTTTTGACCTTTTGTGATGAGGAGAAAATCAATTTTATGGTAGTGTTTTTGCTGCATAGACTTCTCACCTCTTGTTTGGTAGGGGAGAAGATACCGTTTTGATTTTGGATCAGTCTTCGGGTGATTGTACATGCTGATAGGGGTTGTAAGTACCATTACTGTTTGCAAAGTGGTCAAAGTTTTTGGGCATCATGGAAGATGTGCCATAGACGAGTGTATGAAATTATCTTCTAGACAAGGATCGATGTGGTTGAGTATTCACATGATGATGCTCATTTTGCAATACATGTACAAATGATTATAGGGATGGGCACTCCTAAGATGATACTCATCTTCGTGTTAGGTAGTGTCAAAGGGCACAGGTGGTCAGCTTGTGGTTGGTATACGTGTTGACATAGGTTGATCAGTCCCAGATGTAAAAAAGGCCAATTGGCAGGTTGCAACAAGTATTGTTGGATAGATTTAAAGTCATTTGTCTAGATCATCTTTTGGCCCCCTTTGGATCAAGGGGGTTTGTTGGGTCTAGTGATCTGAGGTTGTGTTTAGTTACATAGTTTTGAAATAAATGTTAGTTGTTAGTATCGGACACATCTCATGTAGAGAAGCGTCCTTTAGAGTCAACAAATTCACTTTACTTTAGAGTTAGAAAGTAATTAATGTTTATGTTAGTGAGTTAGGGAGTTGGGTGGTTGGTTGGTAGTTTGGACTATTGGGTCCTGTTTGTGAAAACTTACAAAAGCTTTAGGGAGAAAGAACAATGTAACCTGAATTTTTTCATCATGTCAGCCTAGACACCAAAGAAAGAGGCGAAGATGCCAAAGAGTTCTAGAGAAAGGCTAAGACACTAAAGAGTGTAAGAGGGTCATTTGGAAAATATTTGCGGGGTCATGGACTTCAAAACCAATCTGATTTTTTAGGGCAACAGATTGGAACAACTGATTTAAAGAGAGCAAATGCTGTCATTTCATGAGAAGTGATGAAAAAAAGGTATCCCATTTGAGAAGCTAAAAGGTAATGTTGTAGCTTGGAACTGCAACCTTTGTGGGAGAGTTCTTCAGGGTCTCTCACTTCTAGCTACAAGCATGGGGACAACCTCAGGCTGTGGGTATCCTGTAGTGAGGTTGAACGTCTAGGCTTTTTAATGAGACTAGTTCCTGTTGTCAACCTGGAGCTGCGCCCTGATTCGAAGACGTGCACGAAATGGCCAGTCCTCTATCCGGCTGAAACAATGGGATCTTCTCACGAGGGTGGGTGCCTCAACGGTGAGAAGAACCTCTAGAGAAGGCTGGTTCCCGTATGATGTATCAATTAGGATCTCTACTCTATGCTGCGGACTACCGTGGAAAAGGGAGAAGGAAAACTTAAAGGGGAAATCCTACCTAAAGGGGGTGATACACCAGAATGTTGATCCACTCAACTTGGAACCTTGAACACTGAACGAACAAGGGAAAAAGAAGACCTTAGATTTCAATCAGTCACTTATGCATAAATATTTCATGAAGAGGTTCGATCCAATGACCCAAGACATGAGGGAAAATGATGGAGAGAGGTTTGATAAAAGACACTTTGCAGCCACCTAACGCCCACTTATAGCTTCAGCAAAAGACATAAACAACACTTTAACATGACCTGCATAAGGATAATCTAGCAATTAGGTATGAAACATAATTTGGGAAGGGAGAGAAATCTACCACTTATGCAAATTGCTGAATGAAATATACATTATGCCAACATTTGAAATCTGAAAGTATAGTCCTATTGATCGAAGAGGTTACACAACTCACCAATGGCAGAGTCTGGTCTAACCAAGAGAGATTGGATTATTTTTACTCAAGGCTGAAAGCCATTATGTAGAGAATTACAAGAGACCAAATATTGGCGTTAAAAATTTGAAGAGAAGGATTAACTTCGGTTAACTCAAGGCTGACTTGGCCTTTCAATTAAATATATTTCCTTTTTTGCCTTTGCATGGAGCTTCTTGCGTTTGAGGAAGTGAACTTGTTTTTGTTATGAACCACCCACCTCTCTTTGCATGGAAATCCACGCCAATGTTAATTTTAGAACTCTACGTGAGCTGCTTGATGCCGAATTGGAACGTTGGAAAGGCTGAGTTGGCCGTTTGGTAAGCTGAGTTGACTGTTTGGCAGCTGAGTTGGTCGAAGAGATCATTCTCTTTTGCATGGAAAGCTCCTAGTGGATGCGGCGTTTAACAATTAGTTAACTCTAAATCTGGAACAGTCAACTCGACATTCGAATTTGGAACTCTGGTTGAAGCTGAGTTGGACCCTCGGATGCGTGAGATGATCTGGAGACGAGCGGGACTTTAATAACTAGTCAACTAAAGCTTTGAACGGCGTTCGAAGATAGCCCCTGCTTGCATGTATATCATGCTCTGGTCTGCCTGTTCATGTCTATTTCTGGCGGGATTCTATATTCGGATGTATTTGTCTATATTTTTTCTCGTTTGGCCTTTTCTTAACTTTCCATCGCTTAATCTGAGGTCAACCTCCCGTGATTTTAATTCTTTCGAAATTCCGGCTTTACCTTTGTTTCAACAGTTACTTCCCGCGGTCAAAATTTGACGTCTTGCGGGATGTCACCCTTAGTCTTCTTATTTCCTTCGGAACCCCTTCTCTGCATGTATTTCTTGCGGCTTTCTTTCCTTCGGCTTTATCCTCCGAAGTATTCCTTCAGACAAAAAGTCCGAAGGAATTCCTTCGGACTTTTTTCCAAAGGATATCTTCCTTCTCTTTTCCCTTTGCTCGGGCTTTTGTCTTAGTTGGGTTTTTCTCTTAGTCATTTTCCCGCAGACAAAATGTCCACAAGAATTATCTCAATCACTTCTTTTGGCCTTTGGAATTCTTCTTCGGGTTTATTTTCTCGGGCTTTTTGCGTGGCCATTTCTCCGAATTTCTTCGGACTTTTTGTCTGAAGGAATTCATTCTCCGTTGCCTTTGTCTTTTGCCGTCGGCGTTTTGTCTTCGGTCATCTTTCTTGCGTCTTCCGAATTCCTTCGGACTTTTTCCCGAAGGAATTCCTTCGGACAAAAAGTCCGAAGGTTATCTTCCTTTGTTGCGCCTTCGAGTGCCTTCGAAATGTGCCCTTCGAAAAAGTCACCACGGTCCTCTCGCCGACCAAGTGCCCTTCGCAAGGGCTAGTTGCTCGTGTCTGTGCCTTTTTTCGGAAGAATTGTAGGGCACTCGGCCTTTTCTGCAAAGGTTTTGAATCTATTCTCTCACTTTCCCGAAGGGTAGGTGCCCTTCGGGATTGTTGAAAGTGACCCTTCCGAAGGGTACCCTGCCCTTTGGAATTCTTGTAATGGACTTTTTCCTTCGGCCTCTTACTTGGTATTTCCTCGAAAAAATTGCAATTGGTCTTTTGGCCGATAAAAAGACCCTTCGGCAAATGAATGAACCCTTCTTCGGACTTTTCTGTCTCTGTGGTCTTCCGATTTCTTCGGACAAAAAGCCCGAAGGTTTCATTTGTTTTAGGCTCTTTTGCTGATTTGTTATTTCCTTGGCTTTGCCTACTTTGATGAACCATTCCTTCGGACAAAAGCCCGAAGGAATTCATCCTTTTGTAGCAAAGGCCCTTACCAAAACAATGTATTCTTCTTTCCTTGGCTAGAGACGTGAACTTTCTAAATGGCAAAAGACAATCCGACTTGTGGAAGAATTGTCAACAGTTCCTCAGGTGCTTCACTTCAGCTCTTGTTTCCCACACTAAAGTCTACTGCTGGCTAAGGAAAAGGGATAGGAGGATAACATGAAAGGAAATCTAAGCTAAGGGAGGTGATGCACCAAAAGAAATAATCCAATTAGTCTGAGAAATGACACTCATTTAGCATAAGATGAATTTTGCTTGCACAACTTCACAACCTGTTAATTTGCATAAGTGTTTCATAAACTAGGCTCACTGAACCATACATGAAGCAAAGAGGGATTTCGAAATCCACACCAAGCATCCATTAATGGCAGAAAGAGCTCAAGTCGAGACCTGCAATTAACTTGAAAACACCTAAAAATAGGCAAGAAAGGACAATGGGCATGGAAGAACACTTCTTCACAAAGCCATCATGCACAAGCTTGCTCAACGCAATATTCATACAAGAGAGGTAAAAATTAATCTTTATTGCTTCAAAAGGTCTTTTACAAAGCGATTTTTGTAGAGTAACTTTATCGTCAGTCCAGGGATAATTTCTTGGCTCCAAGGCCTCTATTTATAACAGAAAAGAGGGAAGAGAAGATGGGAATGCATGAGAAATTGGGAATGGAAACCATAAATTCCTGCCACCACCACCGTCGTCCTCTTTTTGCCACGAAATGCGCCGTTCTAGGTTCACCGCACAATCTCCTTGAACCATTCCCGCATTCAAGTCACTCCCTTGATAGATTTTGAGAAGCCATGTCGCAAGCAGCTGGAATGTCGCTTCTTGGCATGACTGTATTGATCTTTGTATTAAAGATGGCATGGCGACCTTCCCCTTTACGTGTCATAGTGATAAGGGACACAGGTCTCCATGTGTTGAAAAAATTGGCCGAACCATGCCGCTTTTACGCTGGACAGTCATTTGTCAAGAGCGAACCATATTGAAGGACGAGAACCTTCATAAATTTCCAGCTACCAGTCGCTTGGACTCCCCTTTGCGTTGATTGGTCGTTGGAAGCTGCGTTAGATCCTTGACCTGTGCCGTGGATGCCTTTGTGCCACTTGACAGCGTTTCATTTGTCTGATCATGACTCCCGTGCACTGTCGATCCTTAGAAAATGCCATTGGACGGAGCTTATTAAGTCAAGTAGCGTTGGAAACCCGATCTACTCTTTGCTATGTAATTTGGGTTTTCAAAGCTACTTGACTTATAAAGCTTTTCAAGCTAAGTCATTGAAGAATCCTGATTTACTCTATGCAGAGTAACTCGGGCTTTCTGATCTCTCCAACTTCGGACTCTGTCTGCGGGCTCCTTTGTTCTTCGGGATCTATTTGTCTTGGGCAAATCTCCCGAACGAATTCCTTGGGACAATTTGTCCGAAGGAATTGTCCCAAGGAATTCGTTCGGACCTTTTGTCCGAAGCTTCCTTCTTGCTCTCTTCCTTCGGAATTTGCCTTTCGGATTTTTCAAAATGGACTTTCTCGAAGGGTGAGAGACCCTTCAGGGTTCTTGTATGTCCCTTCGAACTTCCGCAAATGGTCCTCCCGCCGAGAAAAGTGCCCTTCGGCCTTTGAAAATGGTCCTCCCGAAGGGAAAGATACCCTTTGGGAATTTTGAAATGGTCCTTCCGAAGGGTAACATACCCATCGGACTTTTGTTTTTTTGTTCCTTTTCTTCGGAATTATTTTCCACGGGCTTTTGTTAGGACTCTCCCGAAGGGTAAGGGACCCTTCGGGCTTCTATAAATGGTCTTTTCCGAAGGGAAATATACCCTTCGAAAAATTTGAAATGGTCCTCGTAAAGCTCAAAAGAGCCTTCAGGAAACTTGCAACTGTCCACTTGGAGAAGGAAATGCCCTTCAGATTTGTCAATGACCCTTGGAGTATTCTTTGGAGAAGACTTGTCCCTTGAAAACCCTGAGGAACACTATTTTTCGAGACCAAAGCGGGTTTGTCAAGCCTCTTTACTTATTTCGGGCTTCTGATTGCTCACAAGTTATGAAGTAATTAAGTAGTGCTTCTTGGAGAACCCGAAATACATTGTCCATGAATAATTCGGGTTCGTAAATGTGAATTACTTCTACTTTTAAAACATTTAGAAGTCTAGCACCGCTGGAAACCCGACTTGCACTGTGCCCTCAGAAACCTGAAGTCTTGCGACTTTGAAAGCCCGAAGACTTATACTTTGGATATCCCGAGGTTATCTGAACTTGCCACTTTTGCTTGAATGTCCACCTTCTCAAACTCGAGCAAAATTTTTGTAAGTGGGCCAAAAATGACCAACATTTTTGGTGACTCGCAGGGAAGCATGCCTGCTATGCTTGAGAACCCAACTCATTTGCTTCATTCGATCCATTAGACATGGAGTCACTACTTTTGTACAAACCTGTCTCTATCTGAAAATTTTCCTTGAAGCAACAAGAACAACTGAAACAAAACAAACTATGCCCAAGGCACTTAGGGAAGGGAAAACACTCAACTGAAACGGATGTGCACAAGGCACTTAGAGAAAAACATGAAAATCTATACAAAATGTACAATAACATATACAACGGCTACAAACTCTTAATAGCAGGGATTCAAATGAATCCCATTGACTAGGATGGGTAATACCTCTCCGTCTAATTGGGTGAGCTGGAAGGCGTTATGTTGTTTGCATCCGTGGATCAAATAAGGGCCACTCCACGAGCTGTCAGACTTGGTATGGTTGCCTGGTTTGGCCCTATTTGAATCCCATTTGAGGACCAGGTGTCCCTCCTTAAAGTTCCTTGTCGTGGCTCTCTTGTCAAAAGCTTTATTGCCCTGAGCCTGATGTGACTCTAGCGTCTTCATTGCAAGGACTCTTGTCTCAAGTTCTGTGAGTTCTGCAAATCTCACATTCATGGGTTCATCTTCTAGCAGCTCTAGTAGATGGGCTAGTTCCAATGCAGGCAACTCAAGAGAAATGGGTAACTTGGCCTCTCTTCTATATATTAGAACATATGGAGAATTGCCAACAACAGCGTTAGGAGTTACCTTGGCAGCCCACAACACTACCTTTAAATTGGTGTGCCACGTGCTCTGGGTCTCCTCCATAGTCTTCCTGATGATCCGCAACAAATTTTTATTTGTGGACTCAGCCAGCTTGTGTCCTTGAGTCAGCTTCAGGTGGTCCATGTATTCGCTGGCATTCTTGGAGAAAACCGTGATGTCATTCAGGTATACCAACACCATTTGATTTAGCAGCCCTTGTAAAGCCATGTCCATGGTTCTTTGAAAATTTGCACCAGCATTTGACAAACCAAAGGGCATCTTTTGGTATGCATATGAGCCCCATTTGCTGGTGAAGGCAGTCTTGTACCGATCCTCCTCTTTTACCCATACTTGGTTGTAGCCTGAATATCTATCCAACAGAGAAAAACGTTCTGAACCTGCAACTACTTGGAGAAGCTGTTCCATAGATGGTAGAGGGTAACGATCCTTCAAGAAGACTTTGTTCAAATCTCTGAAGTCAACACATAGCCTAATCTCCCCACTCTTCTTCCTTACAGGGACCAAGTTGGCTACCCATGATGAGTGTTTGATGGGAAAGATGATCCTGGATTCGATCAACTTGGTTAGCTCTTTCCTCATAAGCTCTTCTATCTCGGGGTTGACGGGCCTTTGCTTTTGCCTTACATGCTTAGCGTCAGCCTTCAATTCTATGGTATGCTGGGCTAACTTCGGATCAAAACCTTTCAGGTCGCTGTACTCCCAAGCGAAAATGTCTGCTTATTTCTGGCAAAGTGCTATGAAAGCGTGCCTCTTAGCCTTGCTGCTTACCTTTCCGAGCTTGAGAAGCTTATCCTTGAAGATGAGGACTCTCTCATAGTTTTCTTCGTTGGTAGACATTACTGCGTTTTCTTTTCTCATATGGTCCCCTTCACGAAAAAGGCCTTTAAGTGTAACCAACGCCTTAGGAAGTTTGTTTGACCTTAGTTGAACAATTTGATCCTCGTATTGATGATGCAATTTATCTTGATTGGAGGAGAACTCGGCTTCCTGCTGTAAGAAACAAGCAATTTGCTTGTCACTTTGAAAAACCTGCCAGTGGGCTTCATTATCCAATACTGATGGCCTCACCACCACCTTGAGGTGTGGTTGAACCTTGGCTTCTTTCAGCTCACTTGGAATGTCAAACTGAGCTCCACGGCAGCCAACCTGTTAGCATGCTGGTTCTGATTTCTTGGGACAGCTTGAATGTCGAAGTCTTCAAAATCTTTAATTAGGTCCCACACTTTGTTTTTGTAGGACCTCATCAAAGGATTCTTTGTAACGTTCAAGCCTCTGACTTGGTTCACAAAGAGCTCACTTCTCCATATGCTTGCAGCATTTTGATTCCTCTTTTATTGGTCCATTGAAGGCCATGGATCAAGCCTTCGTATTCTGCTGCATTTGAAGAGCAACTGAAATGGAACCTATAAGAAGAGAAAGGCTTATTATCAGAAGGGGAAACCAACATTGCCCCAACACTTACGCTATTCTTGCTCCTTGAGCCATCAAAGAACAATTTCCACATACCATTGGGGTCTTCTTTAGGTCCAATGAGGGAAGGGATGAGTTAATTCTCTTCATGTAATAAACAAACATCCATGTCTCTTTCCTCAACACCTTCCAAAGGGTTGAGAAATTGATTATCTCCCCATAGCTCATCCAAGAACAAGTCTGGAACCTCTTCAGGATGAGTGTTCAACACTTGATCAATTGTAAACTCATCCTCATCAAGGATAGTACAATTGAGGTTTATGCTATCTGGTTGATGGGGTTCAATGTGGAATTGTGCCATGGGTTCAGCCTTGATTGAGATTTTAGTCTCATACCTTGTTCTAAATGCCATGTAAGACCAATCTGTCGCAAGATAACCCTCAATTTTGGCTATGAATTCTCTAGAAAGACAACGCAAAGCGGGGAGTGACATCAAGGATCAGCGTGTGCTGCACCACCGAAACACTAGGACAAGCATGCAGGGTTAAGCTCAAATCCTTGATGATACCTGATGGCTTTGTGGAAGAATCGTCAAACTGTAGGACTCCCTTTGTATGTGGCTCATATTCTAGATGCAGCTGATCAACTATAGACTTTGGCATGACTGAGGTGTTAGCCCCACTATCTACCAAGCAATTGTGCACCAAGGAATCGCTGATGATTAATGAAATGTAGAATGGAGGGGGCTTGGTCACACTACTTGACCTTTCTTCCAAAGGACCCTTGGCTGCATTAGTGAAGACCTCAACGTCCTTGCTTGGTTGTTTACATGCAACTGTCGTAACACTCATCTTGGACAAAGCTTCCTGAAGGATGTCCACTTGGCCAGGTATAGAAAGCATGTCCCACATTGGTATGCTTATGTTGGATTTCTTCACTTGCTCCACAATGTTGATTGGCGTACCACTAGCCTTTTCCTGGGTTTTGGGAGCTATTGCTGTTGGCTTTGTCAATGAAGGAGCGGTGACAAGAGGTTCTTTGAAAACCTCCTGGTTGTCACTCATATTCCTTCTTTTGAATCTTGTGTTCGCTGAGACTGGGACGTGAGCCAGACTGGGGATGGCCTGCTGATTGGAAGCATAACACTCCTCTTGTTCACTGATGACCATTGTGCCCTCCGACTAGTTTGACACCTGATCCGAGCCTTGTTCTTGTCGAGGTTGCTCCTGCTTTGTCATCGTGGGAACCTCCGTGCCTTGGGCCATAGGAGCTTGGTTGTATCCATAAGCAACAGCCTACTGCCATTGGTCATTGAATGCTTGGTTAGAGCCATTAGTTGGGACAATGGATTGCCCAAAAGAATGATTCCAAGGCATTGTCCTTTCAGCCTCTTGAGCCATATTGTTCTGAACCAGAGCTAAGGAATTGGATGGGCCTGCAGCATTTGGATTATAATTATGCTGTCTAGCATAATTAGGCTGCCCCTGTCCTTGGAAATTTCCTTTGTAGGGTAGCCTATTTGCTTGATAAGGTTGCTGCTGATGCTGGTATGGAGCTTGCTATGGCTTGCTGCCTCTTGACATTGACCACATCATTCCCCAAAGATTGGAGAATGCTTTTCAATTCCAAGTAATTATTTTGCTCTTGGGAGTCGCTGGATCCACTAGTGGAGGCCCCCTCTTGCTTTGGTGAAGGCACAACAACAATCGTTGGAGTTGGAAGTATAACATCAAGTGGAGGAACAATTATAGGAGGTGGTCTGATCTCAGAGAAAAGAGGCATTGGGGGTTTGGGAGTAAGCTTGCCTGCTTGAACCAGGGAATTTTCTGTTTTAATGGCCGCCTCATATGCATTTGGCAGTATGTCCCCTCCCATGGATTGGATCATTACAACTATATCGTTGTTTAGAGCCTTCAAATAATATAAGCAAAGTTTGGGGATGGTCTAACAACGACTGGAATTCTATCCCAAGCCTTCTAGAATCTCGTGTTGAAATCTTGTATGACTTCATATAGAGCTCTCTTGATTGTGGTCAACTGTTCTGCAAGTGACAAATGATCACTCTTATCTGCAAACTTCTTACACAACGCTGTTCCCAACTGGTCCCATGATTGGATAGAATTAGGAGCTAGACCCCTATACCAATCTAATGGCGTTCCTTTGAAGGATCCAATCAATATCCTAACAACTACGTTTTCTATTGTGACATTATGGGTGTTGCAAAAATTGGCTGTTTGTTATGTGTTTAGTAGGAGTTACAACTTGGTGTCCTGTGTAACATGGGACACTTTTGAGGGCTGCTACTGGCATAGGGTCATACTGTGGCAAGTTCAAAGGACTTTGACCGTTGAAACCTGCAAAAGCTCTCTGGGGAATCATGGTAGCAAGAGGGGCTAACAAGGATCTTCTCACGTAGGTATGCCTTATGACTGGTTTAGGAAAGTAGTTTCTTACGTAAGGGTGTGTATGGGCGAACCTTAACCTTCTTACTAAGTTTAAGGGTAATTCAATAAATTCAAAAGGAATAATTGCAGAAGTTGATCTTGTAGTCACCTTTGGCATGAAAAATAGCTACTGCTCTGCCACCAGATAGCTAGATGTTCCTCGGAGTCGTCAGATGCTGGAAAATGAAAGCTACCATTGTTGCAAATTGATCAAAATAGCATCAAACTTGACTAATCTTCCATAAAATGGAAATGAAAATGGTAGTGGGTCCCACCGGGCATGCCGGAAGTGTTGTAGCTTGGAATTGCACCCTTTGTGGGAGAGTTCTTCAGGCTCTCTCAGTTCCAGCTATAAGCATCGGGACAACCTCAAGTTGTGGGTATCCTATAGTGAGGTTGAAACTCTAGGCTTTTTAATGAGGCTAGTTCCTCAGGTGCTTCACTTCAGCACTTAATTCCCACACTAAAGTTTGTTGTTGGCTAAGGAAAAGGGATAAGAGAATAACATGAAAGGAAATCTAAGCTAAGGGAGGTGATGCACCAAATGAAATGATCCAATTAGTCTGGAAAATGACACTCATTCAGCATAAGATGAATTTTGCTTACACAACTTCACAACTAGTTAATTTGCATAAGTATTTCGTAAACTAGTCTCACTGAATCATGCATGAAGCAAAGAGGGATTTCGAAATCCACACCAAGCGTCAATTAATGGCGGAAAGAGCTCAAGTCGAGACCTGCAATTAACTTGAAAACACCTAAAAATAGGCAAGGACAATGGGCATGGAAGAACACTTCTTCACAAAGCCATCGTGCACAAGCTTGCTCAATGCAATTTTCAGACAAGAGATAGGTAAAAATTAATCTTTATTGCTTCAAAAGGTCTTTTACAAAGTGATTTTTGCAGAGTAACTTTATCGTCAGTCCAGGGATAATTTCTTGGCTCCAAGGCCTCTATTTATAACAGAAATGAGGGAAGAGAAGATGGGAATGCGTGAGAAACTGGGAATGGAAACCATAAATTTCTGCAACCACCACCGTCCTTTTGCCACGAAATGCATTGTTCCAGGTTCGCCACACAATCTCCTTGAACCATTCCCGCATTCAAGTCGCTCCCTTGGTAGATTTTTAGAAGCCATGTCGCAGGCAGCTGGAACGTCGCTTCTTGGCACGACTGTATTGATCTTTGTATTAAAGATGGCATGGCGACCTTCCCCTTTACGTGTCGTATTGATAAGGGACGCAGGTAACCATGTGTTGAAAAAACTGGCCGAACCATGTGGCTTTGACGCTGGACGGTCATTTGTCAGGAGTGAGCCATATTGAAGGATGAGAACCTTCATAAATTTCCAGCTACCAGTCGCTTGGACTCCCCTTTGCGCTGATTGGTTGTTGGAAGCTGCCTTGGATCCTTGACCTGTGCCTTGGATGCCTTTGTGCCACTTGACAGCCTTTTATTTGTCCGACCATGACTCCCGTGCACTGTCGATCCTTAGAAAATGCCATTGGACGGAGCTTATTAAGTCAAGTAGTGTTGGAAACCCGATCTACTCTTTGCTGTGTAATTCGGGTTTTCAAAGCTACTTGACTTACAAAGCTTTTCAAGCTAAGTCATTGAAGAATTCTGATTTACTCTATGTAGAGTAACTCGGGCTTTTTGATCTCTCCAACTTCGGACTCTGTTTGCGGGCTCCTTTGTTCTTTGAGATCTATTTGTCTCGGGCAAATCTCTTGAACGAATTCCTTGGGACAATTTGTCCAAAGGAATTCCTTCGGACCTTTTGCCCGAAGGAATTCCTTCGGACCTTTTGCCCGAAGCTTCCTTCTTGCTCTCTTCCTTTGGAATTTGCCTTTCGGATTTTTCAAAATGGACTTTCCCGAAGGGTGAGAGACCCTTCTGGCTTCCTGTATGTCCCTTTGGACTTCTAAAAATGGTCCTACCGCCGAGAAAAGTGCCCTTCGGCCTTTGAAAATGGTCCTCCCGAAGGGAAAGATACCCTTTGGGAATTTTGAAATGGTCCTTCCTAAGGGTAACATACCCTTCGGACTTTTGTTTTTTTGTTCCTTTCCTTCGGAATTATTTTCCACAGGCTTTTGTTAGGACTCTGCTTCTATAAATGGTCTTTTCCGAAGGGAAATATACCCTTCGAAAAATTTGAAATGGTCCTCGTAAAGCTCAAAAGAGCCTTTGGGAAACTTGCATCTGTCCACTTGGAGAAGGAAATGCCCTTCGGATTTGTCAATGACCTTTGGAGTATTCTTTGGAGAAGACTTGTCACTTGAAAAACCCGAGGAGCACTATTTTTCGAGACCAAATCGGGTTTGTCAAGCCCCTTTACTTATTTCGGGCTTCTAACTGCTCACAACTTATGAAGTAATTAAGTAGTGCTCCTTGGAGAACTCAAAATACACTATCCATGAGTAATTCGGGTTCGTAAACCCGAATTACTCCTACTTTTAAAACATTCAGAAGTCAAGCACCGCTGGAAAACCGATTTGCACTATGCCCATAGAAACCCGAAGTCTTGCGACTTCGAAAGCCCGAAGACTTCTACTTTGGAGAACCCGAGGTTGTTTGAACTTGCCACTTTTTCTTGAATGTCCACCTTTTCACACTTGGGCAAAATTTTGGTATTTGGGCCAAAAATGGCCAATAGGTAAATCCACAATTTTCATCTGTAGAGCTTTTGCGGATCAAAAGCCTTTAGATTGGGGAGGCGTGATCCAAATTAGATCCTGAGAATCATCATAATTCAGTTGATTGAGATGATCAGCTTATATTTATTAGTTTATGGGACTAAAAAATAGCTTAAGACATACTATTAACCTCATTAAGACAGAATTGACAAAGGTAGAGATGCAGAGTCAGAAGCAGGACAGAGAAACACTTGCATTGGGGCTTAAGGATGATGCAAAAATCCCGTGGTGCACATCATTTGAAGAAAAATTCCTAAGGAGATTATTGTAGAGGTGCTAGCAAAAGCTACGATGCATTTGAGTGCTCAAATTGATTAATTGGCATGTACAAACTTGCAGGATTTTAGTGGAAATGAGGAGGCATAGCTTCACTCTTTTGATGTTTTGCCATGTTGGGTTTGTCCATGGTAAATCCTTGTGTTTTTTTCTCTTTTATGTGTGTTTGATTTGTTTGCTTTTGTACTTTCATTCCATGAAAGTACTTCACTAGCTCAAGCACCTAAGAACGCATAAGAAAAATATGTTCAGCTGATTACAAGCATAGTTCTTGTTGATAGCAGCGAGTAGAAGCTGAATTCAATCTCACATAAGTTAAAGATTGAACATACTATTTTTTGCACTATTGATCTTGGGGAATAAAGGAGTTATTTGTTGGTAGTAGCATAGGAGTATGAAATCTGATATGTAGGCATTGTAGGCATGTACGTAATTGCACAGTGGATATATGAAGTAGATAGCAGTCATGAAGCTGTAGAAAATATCAATTGGTAGCCTTATATATGCTGATTTTAGTTTCATAGAACATTGGACCAGCACATAAGGAAAAGTAAATCCATGTTGGTGAATTGTTCAATGGAATTTTCAAGTTAAATACATTGTGTTATTTTTGTTGCCAGTTACTCAATTAAATTTTTGTGACTGAAAAGTTTGGGAAGGAACAATACCCAATGCTTATACTAACAAAAAGCATTACTGCAGGGAAAGATTGACCAGATCTGATAATATTTGAAGTCTTTAACCAACTAACTAAATTTCGGTGACTTAAGATCTGGGATGTAACAGAAATTGATGCAATGTTCACTGGATATGATAATTTCTGTAGTCTTTGACCAGCTCCTAATTAAATTGAATTGTTTTTTTTTTCATTTGTCAGAAGCAAATCCGTTCAATTGAATATTTTCTATGCTTCCTTATGGATCAGTCATTACATATCACTTTTCCTTATGTTTCTTTCTCGAGTCACCTGAAAGCTGAGACAACTGCTGTAAGTCAGGTAAGCGTATTCAGTTTCTTCAATGGATAAGCTTCAGCAGAAGGTAGATTCCATTTAACCATAGAATCTAGTTGTCCATAGAACTGAGTTAGAAATAAACCTGGCTTTTTATTTCATTAGAATTAAGGATATGTGGTGCCATGGCATATTTCATTAGTGAAAGTGTCACTGTAGAGACGTTGGTGTGGGAGTATGTGAAAAGATCCATATAATATATTTATCCAGATATCTATTGTTAGAATTTTTCTTATTTGAGCGTTGTTGACTTGCACCGTGTATATGATCTAAGCTTTGTGCACAATTAAGTATGTTTGAGAAATCAGATTTGTGTGCTAAACAATCACAAGTACAACTTTTTAAAAGAATCTTGCCATGTTATTGCACTACCATACTGGTGTACAAATGATTCTATTGTGATAAACTGCTTGCAGACGGGCATGTTTGTATACTTCTGCCTCCTGTTCACCAATCATGTATCTTTACTGTCTTACAGATATTTCAATTATGTCAGGCATTTGGAAAATTACAAATATGGTGTTTCAGAACTTCAGCCTTTTTTGGAAATATATCCATATTTAAGGAATGCCAGGAAATTGCAGATGATTAGCCTATTGGCTCTTCATTTTAAGCTAATAATGTTGCAAATAATTTGATCTTAATCCTATTCTCTTATAGCTTCTATGTTAACATAACCTACATTGTTATGGCTTCAATCTATTGCAATAATGGTCTCGCCTAAGGAGGGAAAATTTTCCATGCAACAGATGAAAAATCACATCTTGAATGGTAATATTTATATAATGAGCATTGAGCAGCTTTTCAAGTCTTGAAAACAACTAGACTTTTGTGGCTTCTTATATACTTGTCAGCATCACATGAGAGAATTTTTAATTCGCAGAATTATTTCCATATGTCCAGTTTGTTATCTTTATTTCAGTCATTCTAAAACTGAATTGTGGTGAACTTGAACACGTGGATGGAACATGGAGGCAAGTCTTTGTTTGAGGAGAAAAACCATGATACATCCAATTATCTGCATTGTATATGTGAATATACAAGATACATCTGATCAATTTGCCGTATAATAGGTACATTAAATGAAGTTTGATGTTTGATAGCCAATTTTGCCTGTATTCATCATCTGAATGTTTTTTTTGGCATTCCTCAATTCTACGTTATTTCAACAGTGATCTCGAGTTTTTGATTTTGCAATTTTTTTTGAACGATTTTTTTTTTCCATGCAATTTCTAACTTTATAAATTTTCATGATGCAAATCTACTTGTATTCAAACTTTATATGTTTCCTTGATTTGGGTGATGCACTTCGAGAGTATATTGATGTGAATAGTGTATTCTAAAGTATCTAATGTTTAAGAAAATGTTAAAAAAACATTAGTGTTTTGGTTTGTCAGGCCAGACCACCGTTACTCTCAAAGTTGAGCTTAATGCAGTATAAGAAGTTGCCAAGTCGAATATTGCTACCATGGAGACTTTTTCCGAGACATGGAACAATAGCTGCAGATACAGATTTCTATCCATTTGGAACACGCATGTTTATTCCTGGATATGGCTGGGGAAAGGTATGTTATGCCTTTTGGAATCTAATTCTATTCCAATCTACATATTAACTCACCTGCACATAATTTATTTGTGTCCCAAAAGAGATTTTCTTTTCCTTATGGTTGTTTAATATCTGTCATAGTTCGGTGGGGTAAACTGTAAATTCTCAGTTTGCATGATAAAATCAGGTCAAGAAGAAAATTGATTATTTACAATTTGTAATTCTTTTGTGTAATCTGACCTTGAACCATTGTATTTAAAGTGTCCAGGGTGTAACTAATGGAAGATCTTTATAATAAGGGATGGGACAAGGTTGCTCATTACAGCCAGCCTTGTAGGTATCAATGGCAGGTTGGAAACCGATGGATTCCTTTTGAGGAGTGGCCAGTTCAGCTCAAAAAAGATAAAAAGAGGATAGTAGATTCTATTTTACAGTCAAGACCTTTTTCAAGTTCTAGAGGGCCGGATGTAATAGCATGGGGGACTAACGCTACAGGGAGTTACTCTGTTTCAGATGGATGTGCCTCCTTGCGCAATTTGAATCCTCATTCCCTAAGGGATATATTTAAAAAGCTATGGCAGGAAGCATTCTGACGAAATTTTAGCTTCTTTGTTTGGTTGTTATTAAGAAGAAGAATCCTAACAGGGGATAGGTTCATCAAAAGAGGGTATAATGGACCCTATAGGTGTGCAATGTGCTTGGCTGATGAAGAAACCATTATTCATCTATTTATACAATGCCCCTTTGTGATGCAACTGTGGCAATGTCTGGCTACCTTATTTCAGATTCCCTGGAATGGAATTCAGGGATTGGATCGACCTTTTAGAGAATGGGCAAAGAAATGAATGACTGGCAAAAATCTGGTACCAGTATTATGGAGTGGGATAACTCTTTTACTCTGGAATGTGTGGAAGGAACAAAACAAAAGAATCTTTCAGCAGGAAACCAGGGACATCTCATTTGTCTGGGAAAAGATAAAAATGAATATTGCTGAATCCATCAAATACAATGTTAAAATCCCACAGAACTTGTCTGCACAATGGGTTAATCTGATAAGAATCTTACCTCTTCATTTGAGTAATCATCCCCTGCTTGCTTTTAAACCAAGGGGGAAATATAAAGATGGGGGTAAGTGGTCAACCCCTTCATGGGGATTTGGGAAGTTGAATACAGATGGAGCTTCTAGAGGAAATCCGGGTCAAGCAAAGATGGGAGGAATGGTAGACTTTTTGATGGATCAATTGCCTTTTTCTTTTCAAAAAGACTGGGTTATGCAATGAATAATTTGGCTGGCTGAAATGAAGGCAGTTTATAGAGGTTTACAAGAAGCTGTTAAAGTTGGGGTGAAAAAGGATTTAGGTCGAATCGGATTCTTTACTAATCATCAGCCTTATATCTACTTCGTCATTGAAAAAGGGCAAAAACTGGCAAATAGTTAGAGAGCTGGAAAAAATCCATCAGTTGAAGGACATATTTCAAGAGCTCCATTTCACCCATGTTCCTTGACAACAAAATAGAGTTGTCGATGCATTAGCTAATTGAGCTTTGGACAATAATGACATTCTTTGTCATGGTCCCCCACCGATATGATGGCCCACAAAGCTCCAAGAATATATCAGACAAATTTTAGACTTAGATTGACTTGATGAGTTTTGCTCATGCGATTAGATATGTTTCTTGTGCCAAGGCTTGGACTAATAGTTATCATGCTTGGCATAGTAGAATTTGTATATTTGGATTTCTCTTCTACTTAATATAATTTCTTTTTTCTTTTCTTTTTTAAAAGAAGTGTCCAGGGTGTGTTCACAAGCACCAGGTTGCAACCTTGCATCAAACACAGTTTGATGTTTGGAAAATTGTTATGATCTGTCAAACATTAATAGTTAGCTAAGTGAAATAAATTCAGAGCTGCATATTATAATTCTGTAACACTGTTATGTCATCCCACTGAGGCAGATTGTAAAAAGTACTTAACATGTCAATTCATATCCAAGTCTCCATTAATTATCATTTTTTAGAATGTTAAATGGAAAAAGGACAGAAAGGGAGGATTAAAGAAGTGTTTAAATGGCAACTCTCTGTAGGCTTTGAAATAAAACAAGGAAAAGATGAAATAACAAACAGCAACAAGATACTGAGAACTTAATCACAAAAGCCAGCATAACTCCACTTTTCGTTAATTGATAAGAATAAAGTATATCAGGATTCCCAAGTTTAGGCAACATTTTCCATCTGGCTTTCCATTATAAGACTTACTATACTATAGCTCAGATAAAGCTAAAACTCAGAAAAATCTAAGTGCTCTCTCCTACAAGCTCTGTAAGTAATATTCTTCATTAACAAAGATTGCAAAAAATGTACAAAGTCCTGCTTTATAATGTTTAATCTCAACAAGAAGGCCTCCAACTGGAAAATCTGGATCAAGGGTATTGGAGCTGTTGAAAATAGAGTTACAGCCTGGTAGTTGGTACTGAGCAGACTCTTTAGATTGTTACCACGAAGCTTTAGTCCCTCCACCACTTCTTTTGTGTACTTCTTCCTTTGACAATTCCTCATTCTTGGGGGCTGTGATTCCTGGGGTTCTCTTAACTGTTTTCACATTTGCCTGGGCAAATGTTACGTGATTAACTCTTATTCTAATGGATATTATATATGGTAGCACTTTTATGGTTATTATTGTCTGCCATTGACGTTAATTTGATGTGAAATGTATAAGCAAATGTTACATGATTAACTTATATTTCAATGGATACTATATATGTTAGCATTTTTATGGTTATTATTGTATGCCATTGATGTTTATTTGATGTGAAATGTATAAAAATAACTTTTTTCACGTGAAACACGTGAGATTTTACCTTTTTTTAATTTGTTGAGTCTGGCCAAGTTTTTACCAAGTACGATTCAAAGCCAAAAATGGGCTTGCTAGTCCAAGTCTGACTACCATACTCAAACAAATCAGAGAGTTGAATATTTATGGTAAGCTGGAGTAACAGAGTTGTCACCACGCCAGTAATGATTGCCGGTGTGCCCTTTTCAGAGATAATGGTCAAGAATTACAATCAGAGGTGAAATGTGGTCATCCAAGAGAATAAAGAGCTCCTGATATTCACTAAAAATTTGTAAGAGAACTGCGACTTACCAGGTGATAGTGCTGAGGTAACAAAAGTTATAATTTCTACTCCAAAGAAAAGACAATTTATTCTAATTTTTGTATTGGCTATGAAGCACAAGTAGTTAAGAATAAGGGAATTTCAGCTGTTTTTAGGTCACGGCCAAGCTAGACGCCAATTTGGCATCTGAGATCACCTTGTGGAATGTGACAAGAGGACTTTTCTCCATTTATCCTATATATTGTTCAAATTTTGTAGCCCTTGATTTTGACCTCCTTAGGAGTAAACTGAACCTTGCAAATCCATTTATACCCAAAGTACAACAAAGTTGTAGCTGAATTTGTAGTAACCTATCTTGCATTGTGATGGAAACACATAATTGCCTTTTTTGCCATAAATTATGTAGAAGGGGTCATTAACATACAGTTTGTGAATGGGTTGACTATGTGGCTTCTAGAATGAGTACTTGCCTCCAAAGTTGTAAATTAAAGTTTTTGGTATTTTCAAAGTCACCGTGTATTCCCAGATGCTTTTCAGTTTGGCACAAGTAGAGATCCAAAGAAAAAACTCTACAAATGTTTCCATGTAGAGTGTTGACATGGATTTTAATCCTTGACAATAATATGGATTTTTTACCCTCCATTTTAATGACGTTGGTTGCCTTATTTGCAAAGATTATAAAAAAATTGTAATGAAAAGATTTGAATGAAAAGAAAACTAAAACCTAAATTTGCTGAAATTAAGATGATTCAAGATTGAATGCTTGAAAGTAAATGCTGAAATGATTTTTTTAAAAAATCCAAAACTTAAGCTTTTGCTGTTCAACAATGATAAAAATCTAAATTTGTACAACTAAGGAATTCCAAAGAAATTTACAGCATAATTTATTCCAGAAGATGGACGGACTTGTGAGTAACAAATTAATTCGAAGGAAAGCAAAGCAAAAATCCACAACCATACCCATAGCATAGCACACGTGCATAAAATTGGAAGCAAGCAAATTCTTCATCCATGGATTAGCAAAAAATATAGAAACGGAAGTCACCATCCATGCACTTCTAAATTAAACAAAACCACTTGGAGAGCAAACGCTTCAACAAGTGAATTTTATTAATTGTATAAACTGAAGTATCTTCTGGAGTGAGAGCACAGTATTTTTTTTTTGAAGTTCCCCTTTACAATTTCCCTGGAGCATTAATTTAAAAAAGACTAAGGTGACCCTTGACTTCCATTGACTTATCAGCTTCACACAATTTCTTTTTCTCATAATAATTCATTTTGAGAGGGTCGTAAAGTTCAAAACTGTAATGTCCCTCTTTTTGGCATAGCTTGTTTTTGGAGTCCTTAGCTTGGTTGTTCTCACAAAGCTAAGGGAAGGAAGAAAAGGGAACATGGAGGGGGGCTAATCTATGAACAAGAAAGGTAAAAAGTACTTTAAGTGTTCTAATTTTCAGTTGAGTTTGTAAAAAGGTACTTTTTATCTTATGTTCACTTAAGTTGGGGTCATGGAAGCCTAAACCCTCAAAAAAGTGAGTTAAAAAAAAGAGATAAAGTGCTTATGTTTGAAAGGATACAACGCTCCAACTTGGGCCCCACCCTTGGAGGTTGGGTATAAAAGCAAAAAATGAATCTTGTGAAGGTTATGTTGAATATTGTTTTGAAAAATTGAATCAAGTATGTCAAGCTTGGTTTCCACCTCTTGAGAACGAAAACCTTCAAGAAGTTTCATTGGTTTGGGGACGAAAACCTCCATTCTTTCTATGTGGGCAACTCTAGTCAAGAGTTGTAATTGAGTTTCAAATTGCATGTGTTCATGCAAGGGATTTACAAAGGTGTTTTGGAACACCACTTATTTTTAAAAATTTGAGTGAAACCATGGTTTGAAGAGGTAAATTCTGGAAACTAGGGTTTTTAGAATTTTAGAGCAAGTTTTGATGGCCTTCCCATGGAAAAAAAATTCTGAAATTATTTTTATTTGATAGTCACTAATTTTGTGGTCAGTTTGAGCTCTTATTTGCATCATAACTCCAAGTATTGAGGGAGTTATGAATTTTTGAAGTTTCAATATGTTTGTAAGAAATAATAATTGTTGTGGGCAGCGAATTGTTTGAAAAGGGCAACGAATTTGCAGGTTTCTATCTTGGGCGAATTACTTGGAGGTTTTGGGGACTCTTTTGGAGGGTCTTGCGTTGAAGAAACCCTCTTCTAGGGTTTGGAGATATTTTTAGTATTTTATTCTAGCTGGGCAATTTGTGTTGGAGGGTTTCAGAAGGTGATTTAGTGAGCAAAATCCAAAGGTTAATTTTCAGAATTGTTCTACTAATTTTTTGAGGTGTGGCGACCCTTTTGTGAAGAATTTTGAGGTGTTTAAGGGGTCAAAAAACGCAGCTGTACTTTCAAATAAAAATCAGATTATTTACAGGAGGTATTTTTAGCTACTTCATCAATTTATTTGACCCGAAAAAGGTACTTATTTCTCTAAATAAATTTCAGCTATTTGTGGAATTATTTGGATGTTCTTTTATCATATAATTTTTCAGCTAGGGTTTGGCTGGTTTTAAGTTTTTAGATTTCAGTTTGGATTGGATTTGCTAAGGGTTTGTTGGAAAACCCTTTTTTTTTATTTACGTCTCAAATCGGGGACATTCTAGTGGTATCAGAGCCAATTTCTTGGTCATTTGTGGGATGGGAAGGATATTGTCAACTAAGGACATGGCCAATGCTAGGTTTGAGAGGCTTTCTCAAGCCCAAGAGCGGTTGACGGAAACTATGACCACATTTCTTCAATCAATGAAGGGCATGAAAGGGGACTGACCCCTTGAAATGGAAGAGGAACAACCCTTTATTAGTTGGGAATTGATGGAATATTATGATGAATACTTGGAGTGCACACCCCGAGTCAAGAGGACAATGAACTTCAATAAGTTTGTAGCTTGGAAACAGGGAAATAGGCACCATGGGCAAGTGGTTGTGCATGACGACTTGGGAAGGATTGTTCTCCCTACCTTTGATGGGGACCCAGGTACTTCAGTTAGAGCATGGATGGACAAGGTTAATGAGTACCTTGATTTGAGGCTTAGAGGTGAAAAAAAGGCCCTAAAGTTTGTCATAAAGCACTTGGAAGGCGCTGCCCATGATTGGTGGCATCTTGGGTGGACACAAGGACATGACCTCATTAAAACATATGAGGAACTAGGTGAGAAACTCATTAAACAATTTGATAAGAAGATGGAACCTCCAAAATCAGAAATCGTGAGGGTACCTAAGAGGGACTTTCACTTACATGAGGGGCAGCCATTGAAGCAACCAAAATCGAAAGTTTTTGGGCAACCAAAAACAAAATTTCAGACATACAAGGAACAATCAACACATCGATTTTCTGAATTGCAAAAATTAAAAAATTTGGGGCAAGAAAAAGAGATGTTTCAGCTAGATAAAGGGCAGCCAATGAATGGATTTTTTGAACCACAAGAACCATAAATTTAAGGGCAGCCTAGTGAGGGTTTCCCACAAGCTCTGGGGCAGCCAAGGGAGTTGCAAATGGTAGATACTAAGGTGAAGGTAATAGAAAAGTCAGATCTTCCAAAGGTAAAGCAAGGAGAAGTTGTTCAACAACTTCATGAGCCATCAAAGGATCAAGAAGAAAGCTTGGGTAGTGAAATCACAAGGGAAAGGTATGTCATGAAAAAAAAAATCTTCATTATCTCTAATCATAGATCACTTTTTTTTCATAATTTCAGATTTCATGAAAAAGCTTGGGAGAGACAATTGTTGTTAGCACTTGGAGAGGAAGCACAAGTCCTAACAAGGGTGGACAAGGCAAAGGGATTTCTTGAAGGAGTGATGCCAAATAGGAAGAAAGAAGATGTCATTTTGAATATGGAAGAAGGAAAATCAGATTGGTGTCTAGGTAAGCAATTGAGCTGTCATCATGGTAAGTGAACATTGATTTTTCCTCACGATTGGTTCTATCATTATCTTGGTTGCAAAACTTATGCTATCACTAAGGTTAAGGTGAAGGACACTCAATGGAGAAGAAAATTCTTCCAAGTAAATTCAAGGAATGAACATGACAAGTATCCATTGTAGATATGGGATCCAGGGGAGTCCCACAAGCGTAATATTGCTATTATGTCATGTTGTGAGACAAAGAATGCAAGTTGGGCCAACATAAAGAAAGGAATAAGCAAGGGTTATCATGGTCCCAGGATCATAGTGACTGCTGTTTTTAGCATTCTCAGCTTGTTCTCCTTAAGGTTTCTTGTGACCATGGTGAGTAGGGGCCCTAAGGTGTGCTTCTCACACCTCAACACTATGGGGATGGCCCAAGTGTGTATTAGTGGATTTCCAGCCACTAGGAGGAAAAAGACATACTACAGCCATTATAAGGAAAAGATAAGACACAAAAGGGAAGTCCATATCATCGTTCATAAGGCATGATGGAGTGAGTGAAAAAGTGTTGTTAAACACTATTGTTTTCACTAACATGTTTGCTTCATGTGTAGGACCTATAGTGGGGCCGGTTGCAATGGCCATGAGAGGGGCAAAGAGTGTTGTGATTTCCGTGCATGGGCAGCCACTTCGGCGTGGTAGAAACCACCCAACTTTGTGTTTGAAGAACTTAGTGAATTCTGAAAATTATGAAGTTGAAAGAGGGTTGCAAATTCAGCCAGTCACACACTCAGAAAACTATAATTTTTTTGGCATATTACAGCCCTACATGGATTCTGGAAATGCATATGCAAAGTCTGATTTCTTTTGCTCAGAAATATTTGAGTTAATAAGGCAAACACAGCTGCCTATTGAGGGCATACACTTTGAATTTTTGAGCATACTACAGCCCAAGATGAGTATGGGAAGGGCACATACAGGGTCTGATTTCTTTCACTACAAGAATTCTGAGTGGGCAACGTAAACACAGCCGCTTCATGAGGGCAAGAATTCTGAGTGGGCAACGTAAACACAGCCGCTTCAAGAGAGAAAGAATTATGATTTTTGGGCATCCTACAGTGCAAAACAAGTTCCGAAGAAGTATACGGGTTGGGACACTTCTTTTATGACAAGAGGTTGGAGGTCACAAATAAGGTACAACTCTATTTCATTGGTAAATTTGAGTCCTTGTTAGGCATATTTCATTGGGCAAGAATTCTGATTTTTTGGGCATCCTACAACCCAAGATGAGTATGGGAAGGGCACATATAAGGTCTGATTTCTTTCACTACAAGAATTCTGAGTGGGCAATGCAAACACAGCCGCTTCAAGAGGGAAAGAATTATGATTTTTGGGCATCCTACAGCGCAAAACAAGTTCCGAAGAAGTATATGGGTTGGGACACTTCTTGTATGACAAGAGGTTGGAGGTCACAAATAAGGTACAACTCTATTTCATTGGTAAATTTGAGTCCTTGTTAGGCTCAGATTGTGTGCCATCCATACTTAATAATGTTGAAAAGGGGCAGCGAGAGAAGAAGCATGTGACAGCCATAAGGGCACCAATGCAAGGGTGCTCATATCTCCATGATTTCTCTTTGCAAGGTATGTTTCCAAGTGAATTTAGGATTGTTTGTTGTTTGAAAGATTGGGAGACATATTTTTGCTGGGTAAAAGGAATGACACGGCACAAGAGGGACCCTAAGATGGTTTGGAATGCATACCATGGAAGCCCATACTCCATGTCCTACATTCAATGGGAAACCTTCATAAGGGACAGCGTTATGATAGAAATCAGTTTTGATTATGTTGGCAGCCCTAGCTCTCCGGACATAATGTTTGCATGCATGTTGACTTGCTTTGAGAGTAGTGACATAAAGGGTTCATTGGAGACCAAATTGGTACTGAATAAGTTGATAACTTGGAGCAATGGCAAGGTTGTACATCACCATTACAGCCCTTATAACAACAGGAACAGTTGTGTTTATGGAATATCTTCCCCCTTGATAGGCAGTCAATTGATTATGGCATCAAGTTGGGAGTTTGCAGCCCTTGGCAGTTATGTTTTGAGAGGTTTGGGACATGATATGCAGGATAATAGCAGCTGTGATGGGTTTCCTACAGTGGGATATGCTTGGGGCAGCCATTGGCTTGAGAAAGGAATGAGCCTAGGGGCTGTTTGGGAGTTTGATAGTAGTTGTCATGGCACCTTCAACACTTGTGGGCAGCCTTTGAAGCACAGGGACAATAGGGGGAGGTTTTGGATTGAGGTTTTCCTTCCTTGGAAAACATTTACAAGTAGCCGATGCATCATAAGGAGTGTTGGGACACCCCCGTGGATATTGCAATTACTTGAGAACAAACAATTTTGGGTGGGGAGGATTGTAATGCCCCCTTTTTTGGCAAAGCTTGTTTTTGGAGTCCTTAGCTCGGTTGTTCCCACAAAGCTTAAGGGAAGAAAAGGGAACATGGAGGGGGGCTAATCTATGAACAAGAAAAGTAAAAAGTACTTAAGTGTTCTAATTTTTAGTTGGGTTTGCAAAAATGTACTTTTTATCTTATGTTCACTTAAGTTGGGGTCATGGGAGCCTAAACTCTCAATAAAGTGAGTTTGAAAAAAAGATAAGGTGTTTATGTTTGAAAGGATACAACCCTCCAACTTGGGCGCCATGCTTGGAGGTTGGCTATAAAAGCAAAAAAAGAATCTTGTGAAAGTTATGTTGAATACTGTTTTGAAAAATTGAATCAAGTATGTCAAGCTTGGTTTCCACCTCTTGAGGACGAAAACCTTCAAGAAGTGTCATAGGTTTGGGGACGAAAACCTCCATTCCTTATACTTGGGCAACTCTATTCAAGAGTTGTAAGTGAGCTTCAAATTGCATGTGTTCATGCAAGGGATCTACAAAGGTGTTTTGGAACACCACGTACTTTTGAAAATTTGAGTGAACCCATGGTTTGAGGAGGTAAATTTTGGAAACTAGGGTTTTTATAATTTTAGAGCAAGTTTTGATAGCCTTCCCATGGAAGGAAAATTTTGCAATTATTTTTATTTGATAGTCACTAATTTTGTGGTCAGTTTGAACTCTTATTTGCATCATAATTCCAAGTATTGAGGGAGTTATGAATTTTTGAAGTTTCAGCCTGCTTGTAAGAAATAATAATTGTTGTGGGCAGCTAATTGTTTGGAAGGGGCAACGAATTTGTAGGTTTCTATCTTGGGCGAATTACTTGGAGGTCTTGGGGACTCTTTTGGAGGGTTTTGTATTGAAGAAACCCTCTTCTAGGGTTTGGAGATATTTTCAGTATTTTATTCTAGCTGGACGATTTGTGTTGGAGAGTACCAGAAGGTGATTTGGTGAGCAAAATCCAAGGGTTAATTTTTAGAATTGTTCTACTAATTTTTTGAAGTGTGGCGATCCTTTTGTGAAGCATTTCAGGGATGAAAAACGCAGTTGTATTTTCAAGTAAAAATCAAATTATTTATGAGAGGTATTTTTATCTACTTCGTCAATTTATTTGACCCAAAGAGGTACTTATTCCTCTAAATAAATTTCAGCTATTTGTAGAATTATTTGGATGTTCTTTTGCTTGGATATCATATAATTTTTCAATGAGGGTTTGGCTGGTTTTAAGTTTTCAGATTTCTGTTTGGATTGGATTCGCTAAGGGTTTGTTGGAAAACCCTCCTTTTTCATTTTCGTCCCAACTTGGGGACATTACAAAAACAAAATATTACAATATCTACCCTTTTAATAAATAGTTTGGAGATAACATCATACAAGTTGCGAACAAAATTTGGAGGACTTGAAACGCTAAAAAAAATAAATGAAAAAAGCTCCTCAAACTTTCCCTTCTCTTAGATACATGAGCCTCCTTGTTCGACACTTGACATATAGTGATTGGTGTAAGAGAGACATAGTGGGGGGTTGACCGACAATTTCATGAAGTTGGCTATCTCCAAAAGATAGAATGGTTTAAATAAAGGCGTTGATGCCTATTTCAATGTTCTGAAATCTTATGTCTACTATCAAATGGACTGGATTTGTTACTTCCCTTGAATAGAAATCTTGAATCAGAGCACTGCTAATTGCTACCAATAACTCTTGCACTTGTAGGTTCCATCTAATGGCACCTCTTTTGGATTTACTTGCTGATGCAACTCTTACATATTATGATAGTAATCAATAACCACTGCAACTTGAGTGAAAGGCTCGTTTTGAGGAATGCAGTAAGAATCGCCCTACATTTCACATTGAAGCGTGCCTTTAGATTTTCCAATCACAGATCGATACACCTGGAAAATAGTAACAGTCTATTATTGTGATCAAACTTCATGCCTTTTATTGTAAAGTGGTCTTGTGCCTTTCCATTGTGATAAATAAGAGCATGAAACGATGTATGGACTATGGATTGCAAGGGCTTCTTCATGAAAACCCATGGCCTCCTTTGTGATGCAACTTGTAATAAAACAAATACAATGGCAGCTTTGTTTTCTTTTTAAATCTGATGTTTTGTTTTAACCTCCTTTTAGGATTTGGAGATGAAAGGGCGAAGAGACAGATGCTTAGATGACAAGAAGTGTGTTTTTGGCTTTTAAATATCTAAAGCCTTTTTATAATTTTTTTTTTTTTTTTTTGTTATTGTGAGTAAAATAAATGGAAGATGGAAAACAAGAGACTTGAACGTAGAAATGGTGGAAGTTGGCTTTAAATTTGCAAGTCTTAAATCCATCTTCATCCTGTGTTGACAAGTGGATGGTGTTAATTGGTCAAAGAAAAGAGGCTTTGTTCATGACTCTTAAACCCTCATTTTGAGAACTTTCAATTAAAATAAAATAAATTCACTTTTCAGGCAAAATATTGAGCTATTAATTGGAGAATGGAATGCTATTAACGTCACAAATTGGAATTTATAAATAGAAAGTAAGCCAGCTTAAATTTTTCCTGCTTTGATTATTTCATTTGAACACATGCATGCTTCATGCAGAGAGTGGACCATAGCATAGAAAAACAAAATATGAAGACACATCAAGGGAAAGGGTTTAACCAATGTAGGGGAATTGAAAACTGGAGAAAAAACAAGATGAATACGTATCGAAACATTGAAAAGTAAATCATAAGAAAAGGGTGTTCCCCCATAGATGTTTACTTTGTGCCTTTGCACATGTAGATAGGTCTACTGTGGCACACATTATTTTTAATGCATGCTATGGAAATTAATGTGTACAAATCACTTTTGTCTGTTTCATACTGAATTAACTCACAAACTTTGCGATTTTTAAAACTTTCCAAAGAAGAACATTGAAGCTTTATTCTACATTTTAACATCACTAAGTTTATGCCTAGAAAAAAGACCCTTTTCAAACACGGTTTTCAGCTTTGAACTGGAAAAGAAGAAGCACCTTAAATTTTCTGCTAAAACAAATAAATTACTGAGTTGATTAGTCAGATCATTCTTTATGCTGATTAATTTATTCTTCTTTACAGGTGTTTAAGCATTTGGTTCTACTTTCATAAAATTGGAGCCAGCTTCATTTTAGTTTGAAGTTCAGTTTGTCTTATCTGAAGTGGTTAGACAAATGAAGTTTAAAGTTTCCTTCCTAGGAAAATAATCCATAGCTAATAAAGCTTTCATTTACAATCAATGGGAAAAGCTGCAGATAAGTATTGAATAGACACCAAAACACAAGAACAAAAGAATGAGTCAAAGTTTTCTGGAATTGCAGGTTGAAGACCGAGGATCTGCAATTAAAGGACCTGGAAAAATTGACCTTTATCATTGTTCTCATGGAGAAGCTCTAAAATGGGGGCGGCAAAAGCTTCAGGTGTGTATCTCATAACTATAAGCTTACATGTTTTATTTTTTTCCCTTTCGCATGAAAAATGAACATTATGTGAGTTTTTAAACAGCATGGTAATCCTTATTCATCAGTGCCTCCGTTTCCCAATTTAAAAGAGGATCTACTTTTATTTCTCTTAATGTAAAACTTTTCCATATTGCCTTTCCTTTTCTTGTTTTCTAAACATAAGCATTTGCTTTATATTCTCTTGAAATCTTAACGTTCACGGGATTTTTTTCGGTAACCAAGACTTTTTAGAAGTGCAATACTTCTGAGATTTGAAGAATCGAGAAAACTTTTACCTGATGCTGTTCCTGATTAGACTTATAGATTTTCTAGTCTCATATGTTCTTGTTTTTGTAGATCCATAATTATGTTTAGAGAGGTCAGGTTTGCTGGATATTCCAATTTTTTTGGCATGATTTTGTATCATAAACAAGATTTCAAGTGTAAGAAAACATTTTCAGCTGTATGTTTCATAAATACATACATACAAAATCCTTGCCATCCATCTAAATAGATCACTAGCTTGCATACATGCATCCCTTACAAAGTTGTATTCTCTATGGAATTAACATATTCCATTTATCTTGTGTTCAAGTTATTAGATGAAGGAATGTATATAGCAATCATTTATGACAGACATGTCTTGCATGTATGCATGCACACACACACACACATACACACTAGCTACGAGATACCATCTCATTCCGTGAATGTGTTTGTGCAATTCAAAGTGCAAGTAATCATTTCAATAACTTGTATTAACAAGCATTGAGTAATCAATATAAAAAAATAAAATTAAGTGAACTTGTGTTAGACATATACTACCTATTCTTCAATACTGTTAGATTATTGTTTGCACATCTTCGCTATAATTCTGTGTTAAGTGAAGCCATGGTCTTCAATGCCAACATCATTATGAAGGCCGTCTTGTCTACATACGAGGGCTTCCAATGCCTTAATCCCTTGGGGGACATTAAAGGCAGCTGCGGCTATTGTGGGGATTGTGAAGGCCTAGTCTGCTATCAAAGGATTCAATTACGATCTTCCCATGTCATTGCTACGACTCCTGATCTCCCAGGGGTAGAGTGTATTGGTGGAAACTTGTTCAAAAGTGTGCCCTCTGCACACACTTTATTCATGAAGTGAGTAATGCATGACTCTGTGGTCGAGGAGGGCATAAAATGTCTGAAGGAGATGCCGTAACACACCACTGTTGCATAAAATCTGCCACCGGATCATCAGGCTTGATTGAATGGATCAAGTCGATTTAAGGCACTAGATGGGAGTTACTCGTGTCTTAGTAACAGGTGGTGCCAGTTATATTGGGTCACATGCTGCTGCTCAATTCTTAAAGGAATCACATAGAGTAACTATTGTGGATAACCTTTCACAGGGGAATCTAGGGGTCATAAAAGTTTTCCAAAAGCAATTCCCTAGACCAAGAAAGCTGTAGTTTTATTTATGCTGACTTGATGATAGTGGAATTGTAAATATAGGATATTTGCAGGAAATGCATTTGATGTAGTGATGCATTTTGCTATTGTTGCTTATGTTGGCAAGAGAACAGTGGATCCTCTTCGGTACTATTACAATGTTTACATCAATATGGGCTGGAATTCTTTGAAGTTTGTTACTACAATCACACCAAATTTCACAAATTGAAAGAGGCTCGGAAGAAGAGTGCTCAACGAGCAGATTAAGAAATCGGTTTGTTGATAGAGCAGAGATCGGAATGAAAGGAAAGAACTAGAAAGAAAGGATGTTAACGTGGATTTGATTAAAGTTGACAAAAAAGTTGTTGGAATGATGGAATTAAAATATAGGGCTGGTGGAAGGCATTGTTATTGACAAAGACAAGTCACCCCAAAATGCCTAAGAGAATTGAGGATACAAAGATAACTATTCTGACTTGTCCTTTTGAGCCATCAAAGCCAAAGACAAAGCATAAGGTTGACATTGATGTGGTTAAGAATTTTAAACTATGTATTTCATGATGTTCTGAGAGTCCTCAAAAAAGGAAAATTGTAAAGATTTGCAGGATGTCAGCCCCGAGGAAGCATGGTTAGGCAAGAGACTATTTGTAAGTGATAGTTCATGTTTTCAGTTGTGTTCCATTTGCATTAATTTCTTAGGAGAAGATAGATGCAAAACTTATATGTTTGTTGGCTATAATGAACAGTCAAAAGCATACAAGTTACTAGATGTCTCTATGAGCAAATTTATGGTTGAACAAAATTGTGGTTAGTAAGTCTACAAATAGCATTGTATGAGCATCTGCTGCTGATATTTCTAGAATAAGTTCTGTTGGTGAATCAAAACAAGGATCAAAGCCAGAAACATTCGAGGATTCAAGTTCTAGGGAGGGAGTTGATGAAGAATAAAGTGATACCAAGTCTTTACAGCTAATTTAGGATAGCCAACAACAAAGATTGAAACAGTATTATACCACGACGATGTACATTAAGGGAGATTAATTGCTATGGTCAATGGAAGGTTGATCTACATGATTAGAAAAACAAATGGTGCAAGGTGGTGAGAAGGTAAATATTGCTTTAACTTCTATTGTTTCACATGTATTTAACCTAGGACAATTGAAGAAACCAAAGGAAAACTTGAATGTGAAGCTGCGAAACATGACTTAGGAAAGGAAAGAAAGATAGGCGACAAAGATTGCCACAATAGGAAGGCGACAAGTTCCTTGTGAGTAGGCCCATGGTGCAGATACAAAATGAAAATGTGAGAATGGAATATGGGTGATGTTGGAGAATGTGTTTTATTGTAGAGCCATATTTCAAAGTTTTTGTGATTGTAACTTATCGTGTATCCTTGAAGTTGAATACCACCAACAATTTGTCTACATAATAGACAGTTGAGATTAATGGACATTTTCCTGACCTGTAATGTCTTGTCCTTGCAAGCATGGAATAGATTGCTTGGAAAAAGGTAAAGTGACCTTGGGTAGAAGAAAAAGGAAAGTATCTCATCCATTGAGATGAATAATACTTGGTCAAGGTTAGGATGCCAAGGACAATTCTTTGATGCTAAAGTGCATCAGATGAAGTGTTCAAGTGACAAGGTTTTTATGTGGAAGCATTCTTTGATAAGTGGCGGCTAGTGACATCCAATAATGGATAATGACTTGAGGCGTGTCAGAGATATGACATAGGTAATAAACACTTGAAAAAGTTGTACTTGTCAGGGCATTAGTGATATGACTTCTATCTCTAAAATTTTTTAAAGGTTGATCATGTTTTAAAGGGTTAGACGAAGTGTTTAGGTGACGAGCTGTTTTGATGTGGAAGCACTCTATGATAAGTGGTGGCTAGTGACGTCCAATAATGGACGTGGTCCTGAGGCGTGTCAAAAATATGACACATGTAATAAGCACTTGAAAAAGTGGTATCTGTTAGGTCATTAGTGATGGGACTTCCGTCACATGAAGTTTTTTAAAGGCTGATCATGTTGCAAAGGAAGAATGGTAGAACCATTGGGGACAAATTGTTACATCCAAGGCAAAGCGGTCATTAAAGGTGTACCTCTAAACATTCAAGGTTGGAGTAGGTGGTAGGGGCATGATAATAGGCCATCATAGTTATGGTGTGCAGTAGATATCTCAAGATACTTCAAAGACTTCAAGGTTGGAGTAGGTGGTAGGGGCATGTAGATAGGACACCATAGTTGGTGTGCAGTTAATGTCCCAAAATACTTCAAGGTTGGAGAGCGTTAGGCGTCGAGCGTTTAGGAGATTGACACAAGAATATCCCTTAGAGGATATAACATGTAACTATATTGTTGTTTAGTCTTGGATATAATATGATAATATTATTTGTGTTAGAATTTCTCTCTCTAATGACAAACATGTGAAGAATGAAATTTTCAAGACAAGATGACACATAAAGGTACAACAAAGTGAACGTAAATTCAGCACCTCTTCCTAATTTAATTAGATGTTGCAATGGCCAGTACTACAATGAGATGGAATGGCGACAATAGGGGTACTTGGCAATATTTGTTGCATTGGGAGCAAGGTTACACATTGATTAAGTTCATGTTTGGACTTAATCAGACTCTTTGAGCCTCATATTCTATATAAGATCATATTATCGATCTAATGACTAAATCATTTAGATTGTATCCAAATTAGTCATTAGGGAGGGGTGTTAGATATATATTAGATATTCTTCAATATTGTTAGAATATTGTTAGCATATTAATAGTATGTTGTTAGCTTGTAACAACCAGGTTATTTTAGGGTTTGATTTCTTCCGTGATAGGATCCCATGTATTATTTGTCTGGTTATAAATACAGGCTATAGCAATGTAATACACACAGCCCGTGATTCAATCTTATGAGTTGTCTAATTTCACTTATAACATCCAAATTTCATTAAATTTCTATCATCATAGGTCTACCAACCATTGAACCACCTCTTAAAGACCTTCATTACTACTAAAACATTACTTGTCATATAATATTTAGAGCTGATTGCACAAATGTGGTTGATTACTGTTTGGTCATCTGTTGGCGGATGAAATGTTGTTGAATGGTCCAATTGTGTGTCGAACATGCTCCATAAGGATTTCCAAAATTGATTGATGAACTTGGGATCACGATTTGACACAAGTCCAAAGTGAATCTATATAGGAGCAAAGAAGAGTCTGGCAGTTTTAGTTTGACACGATGGATGTTGGAAGTCCAAAATGAGTCTCTATAGGAGCAAAGAAGAGTTTGGCAGTTTTAGTTGTGACAATGGTCTACTTGTTGGCTACCAGGATGGTCCTCTATGAAAATTGATCCACAACATAGAATGAATTGTTATGATTGATTTGCTATTGGAAGATATGTGAGGTAATCAATGTTTGTTAGATTCCCAAAGCCTCGTTGGGACTTGTAATGACATGTAGATACCAAGTTTGTGATTTGATGGCATGGCAATTTTACATGTAATGCAAGACTTGATGTGCACCTTGATATTGCAATGCACATTATTTGCTCACGGAAGGGTGTTCAATTGATATGGAGTGGTGCAACTCCTAAATCAATTGTCTGTGTTTTTTTTTTATGGCAGGCACAAGTTTCCAAACTAGTAAAACATATTTTCAGACAAGTAGTAATCATGGATGTTGATCTTGCAAGAGATTATTGTAGATTTGAGTAAAATCTCGATCAATTGAATACAGAGAAATCTGACTGTTGAGTGTCTAGCATTGTAGTAAGCATTATGATTGGTGGGTGACTGAGACAAGTTGATACCTTGGTATTTTTCCCCATCTTACACTTGATAGCTAGATGTAACTATTTTAGGTAGGCTATCCATTTCATGTGGCATGCATTTTCCAATTTTATCTGTGCATGCAAGAAGTTGGAACTAAATCAACTTATGATCAGAATAGATGACGGTCTCCTTTCCCATGATGTAGTGTCATCATTGCTTAACAACTTGATTATGCCAAATAACTTTGTCATAGGCGAGAAAATCTGCATCATATTATTACAGATTTTGGAGTGAAACACAACATGATGTCCATACCATATAACCATTGTGTTGAGCACATAGTATGATGTGTCAGTCTCAATCTTGAAGAGGTGATGAATATCTGGCATGGCCAACACTGATTAGAGTTGAGTCACACTATGAGTTTGTCTGTCTAATGTGCATTGTTATGTGGGCATCCAGAGGAATGCTGTCTTCACACTATCTAGTTCAACAACCATGAGATTAAAGAAAAATTCAAAACAAATATTTGATAGAAGTTTGTGAGATTAGCATCTTAGCTCTATGAAATTCATGGGAAAGACCTTCCTTGGTGACCTTCATTTTTTTGGATCAACATGTATACCAGTGCAGTCAATAATGTAACCCAAATATTGGATTTGTTCAATGCCAAAGCTACGCTTTCCTATGTCCAACTACAACTTGTGTTGGCCAAGAGTGTCTACAATGTGCATGACATGCTGCAAGTGTTCTTCCAAGTCATAGACAATGAGAAAGGAATTGGTGATGGGCTTCAGTATGTCATGCATTAGGCGCATGAAAGTGGTTCTCACATTGATTAGGCCAAAGGTCATAACTAACCACACATACAAATATTCTTTAGTCTTGAAGGTTTTTTTTCAAATTTCATTTGCACACAGTGGTACTTGGTGTTATCTGGATTTCACTTATCTTCATAAAGTATTGGGTGCCTTGAAATTGGTCTATAGGTCATTGATATAGGTAGAGGATACCCATCTCAAGGTGATCTTGTTAAGTGTGCAATATTATATATATTCATAGGCATGAAGCAACATCTTTCTTTGGAGCAAAATCAATAGGGCTGCCACAATTTGTTAAGATCTAAATAAATGATTATAGAAATTATCAGAAACACAACAAAATAGAATAGATCGTGCAACAAAATAGATATGGTACCAATTTAGCCTAATATTTAATATTCTCCAATATATAAAATATCCTCAAGGTAGGGAAACACCAAACAATGCTTCCTAAGGAAGGAATCACTGCAATTATCCCTGTTATGAGAGCCCAAGTATTATTCAATATCTTTCTATGATTATTTAAATTACTACGTTGCAGAGGTGCGCCCTCCCCCCCGGCGCCTCCTGTTCAGAGACGCCTCCGACACGGGGATGTCTCGGGTACTCTTGGAGGTGTCCGTGGCCGTGCTGGAAACGTCCGGCACGGCCACGGACGCCTCCGGGAGTGCCTGGGACGTCTTCGGGCGTGCCCGAGGGATTCCGGCAGGAAAATGGCGAAAACTTTAAAAAAAAAACTTAGAAAATCCTTAAAAAAACCCTAAAAACTAAGCAACCCTAAATGTAAATCCAGTCCGAACCCAACAGTATATAAATAAAATAAATGTTTAAGTATAAGAATTATACTTTAAGTTATATTTTATTTATATACTTTCAGGGTGTTTGAGAGGGGTTTCGGACCACTAGGAGCTATAATGCTAAATCTAGGTTTTTGAGGATCCTATCATATTTCAGAGTTAGTCAGATTCTAGGGTTTCAGGGTTTCAGACTTAGCCATATTTCAGGGTTTCAAGATTTCAAGGAGACATCATAGGAGGTATGAAGGCTGCATGAAGGGATGTATGTGTGATAGAATATTATGAGAATATCTCTCACAAAGTGCCACAAGCCGATCCCACCCCATTCCCTGTGCACCCCTCAAGGCATGCACTCGTGAGATTCAATGCACCGATGAGCCCTTGTGAGAGAAAGTGTCAGTAAATGATAAAGTTGAAAAATAATGGGAGTGGCATTCATGATTTTGTGGGCAATCGAGATGATTTATTCTAGATTTGAATGTACATCTTGTCTTTGAAGTAATGAATGAATGAATATTATATATTTTTAAGTGTTTTATCATTTATAGACAAATATTTTCATACTATGTAGTTTCAAGTGTTTTACTAAAAAAATGAGTATATATATATATATATATATATATATATATATATATATATATATATACAGACGTACCCATGACGTATCCAAATCAAGGTTTTTGAAAAATGACGTACCTGCGTACCCGAGACGTCCCTGTATCCATACTCGTACCCGTACCCAAACAACATAGATTTAAAATGATAGATGCCCATATCTATAGCCTCTCTTCTAACAATCTTAGGGATAGGGTAAAACCTTTATCAGCCTAATACACATTAGGTCGACTAATAACCATATATAACTTTTTTCACAAGTTACCCATTTGACTCATTAAAAAAGTTCTATTGGGCTGATCCTATCTAAACATGAGTTATGTATGTCACAAGTCCGTTACTTCATAACTCATTTACATTTGAATATCATATGCCTATGTACATTACATGCCACCCTTAACATATTTTGTCCCAAAGCTTGATAAAAAGACGAATGATATGATTTTTTGAGGATTGATGACAACTGGTACTGAACATGACCATCCATCCATTTGAATGAGAACTTAAATGCTTCTGATATTTGAGGGATCCATGCTTCTATGATTCCTTTTATGTCCATAACCGTTTCTTTGCTCATGATGTACATATTTCTAGTTGTCTACTCCGCTACGTTGATTCCCTGTATGTCCATAATTGCTTCTCCTCTCATGATTTACATATATGTAGTTGTTCTCTCTTTGATTCGAAGTGTATTCATAGTTGTTCTTCCTTGGTTTCTAAGTATATCCAAAACTATTGCTTCTTTGATGCTTTACAAACTGTCTCCGTGATTGTTTCCTCTCATGTGATGTGGATGACATTAAGAAGCAACCTTTGGAGCTTTATATTATTTTTCTACTTCTTTTGACTCTCTTCTTTATCTTCCACCTATTTCTTTGACTCTTTATTTGGTCAAGGGTTTGAGGTTCATTCATTATTACCCAAATCATCCTCTTCCTCTTACTCTTGAGTACTTGAAGGGTTAAACTTTCCTTCACTAGCACCCATGTCCTCATATTCACCTTCAAATTCTTCGTCCTAATGTTATTTTGTAGACTCATCTTCATTTTCTTCTTTAGATTCCTAATTGTGTAGCTCACACACAACCTTGTCCATTTTAATCTTGATTGGTTCCATGTGCCATGATATACCTTGCAAAGTTACCTTCTTCCCCCTTCACCAAATCTTTATGAACTTCTTTTCTACTTTGAGATTGACAGTGCCCAGTCTCTAAGCAGGATGACTAAGAACAATAGCTAAACCATCTATAGTTATAACATGAAAATTTGGATGAAAAATATATTTATCCATGGTAACCTTCAAATCTTCGAAAAATTGAGCCTTCTCACCATTTACATGTGCTTCCTTGATGCACTTTGATTGAATATATAAATGCTTAGCCAAGTCAATGTTGATGAAACTCTACTTGCAACTAGTGTTTATGGAAGCAATCACATGTTCCTTTTGATTGCATCCACGAACCTGTAAGGTTGAGGTTTCCTTGGAGATTGAAAACAAAACACTTGGACCTCATTATGTCTCCACTTGATTCATGCCTAGGGTTTCCTTTTATTCCTCCTCCCATTTTACTTCTTCCTCGACTATTTCTTCTTTCACCTCTACTTTTGCATTGCCCTCATCTTTTGTATCTTCATACTGTTTATTTTTTGTATTTTCATATTACTCTTTCTTTTGATTTCTCCTCCCATGTCTAAGAAAACCTGTTCCATTCTTTCAAAAGAATATCTTGTCCCATATTCTAGTAGACTACTAGTTCAATTATATGCTTCTTCCTAGGGTTGCATGATACGACACCCATACTGCTAGGACGTGCGTATTTGCATGCCGAATACGGATTTGAGTACAACATAGCTCGGATACGATACCTCTATGTATCTAGTCATGAGCCCATAACCATGTCGTATTGGATATGATCGTATACGGTATGTGGGACATTTGTAGCCGTATTTGATTTGAAAGTTTAAAAATCAACTTGAATAGAAAACACTTGAAAAGGCTAAAAAGATATTAAAAAACTGCAAATGACGCTCTAAAATACTTTTTGTGCAGAAGCAACTGAGTTCATGGGGGTGAATGAGTGTTGATTTGTTATTTTCCTTCAAAATTTCACATTGGCTCTTCTCAAGTTGCTATGATTTCATTTGATTTGTTTCCTTTGACCTACTCTACTTCTTTTTCATTTTGTCTATTTTCCTTCGGCCTCCACAACCTGCAAGTTTTTTAAATCAATGGAATACCCAACTTCCTACTTTTCCCATGGGCTGCCAGTGTGTAATTCACATGCATTCTATGAGGTTATGAATGGTTTAAAAATATATTTTTAGGTTAATATATAATGCTTGATATTAGACTAGATTAATATATAATGTTAAGTAGAATGATTGAAAAATAATAAAATGCAACATTAAAAAATATTAAATATTAGATAATATCTAACATTGGATATTGGATAATTTATTAATTCTGCGAACATCAAAAACAATATAATAATAATTCAGATATGTTTTAATTAAGCATTGATATTATTGAAATATAGGATAAAAAGATTATACTTTAGAAGTAATGTGCATATATATATATATATATATATATATATATATATATATATATATATATATATGGAATATCCAACCGTATCTATATCAAGGGGTCTTAAAAAATAGTTGTATTCATATCCATATCCATATCCGTGCAACTCTACTTCATCCTCCAGGTTATCAATTAGTTCACCACACCAATATTTACTTGAAATATTCTATATTTGAAATTATACCACCATTCCCTAGCATTAATATAATCCCTTCCAGAAACCATAGCTATCCATCTGAAATGCATCTTGATAAAAAAAACTAGGGTTTTCAAGAAAACATTCCTTAACCATATCTCTTTCCTCAAAACATTATGAATAAAACATGTTTTATGGCCATTAGATCTGGAAAATTCCTTCACATTGCAAAAAAAAAAAAAAAAAAAACTCAAATTTTTTAGATGGATTGCAATATATGAATATTTTTCCTTTTCTTCTGTCTTAGTCACAACTGTAAAAACAGCAATTCAGAAGTTTTGGAAAGTCAACTTGCAGAGGTCATAAAACACTTAATATCATTTGGATTCTTTATCTTGAATACTTGTTGGAAAGCACACAAAATTTCCCTTCCAGTGGCAGGAAAATGTCTGCAATCTGGCATGTGCTAAGAAAATGACCTTCTACAAGTCAGGTGATTTACTTAAAAAAATCAACAAAAATAATTCTAGACTCGCGAAAAAAAAGTTCTAACACTTTGCCCTAATTGCTGCTTTGATACTGCTCGTTAAGATCCAAACATATGATTATAGAAAGTATGCAGAAATACAACAAAATAGAATAGATCGCACAACACAATCGATATGGTAGGAACTAGTGTACCTTACAGTTCAATATAGTCTAATGTAGAAATACCCTTAAGGTAGGGCAATGCCAAACAATATGCCTAAAGGAAGGAATCGCTCCAATCATCCCTGCTATGAGGGCCCAAGTACAATTCAATATCTTTCCATGATACTTTACAATGATAGATGCCTCTACTTATAACCCCTCATTTGATAATTCTAGGGGTAGGGTAAACCTTTAACCCACCTATTGCCTATTAGGCCAACTAATAACCCTATATAACTTATTTCACAAGTTACCCATTTGACCCATTACAAAAGTTATATATTGGACCCATCCTATCTAAACACGAGTTATGTGTCACAAGTCAACTATTCCATAGCCCATTTACATCATAATATCATATGCCTAGGTACATTATACGATGAGAGGGGCTTGGCCTGATATTCCCTTGGTCTATCTATTCTTGAATCCACTTCTACATCTTGTCATTCTCCCATGATAGTTTGCGATGGAGCAAACTTTTTGGAAGAATATATTTGTGGACACCATCATTTTGATGCTAATCTAAGTGGTTTGTTGGAACACGTGGGCTTCTTGAAGACGTTACCATATTGTTTTGAGTCTTGACTATCTATCAAGTTGTTGCTTCTGTGTGTTAGACTAACCAGGGCATGCGACTAGAGGATGAGTTTGCATTGTTGAGTGCATGAATGATTTTGGGCGAATCATCCAAAATACAAACTTTTGCGAATGCAAGATGAGTTTCTTGCATTACTTTGTAGATACTATAGTAACATTGGACTTTGAAAGATATCCTAGAATGTGCTACATGTTTTCATTGAACTTGAAGGACCAACATTGTGATTTAGTAGCTCCAATGTATGTTGAAGGTATCTCAGGCTTGCATGGGGTCAATGCTACATCTGAATATGCATTGACACATTACTTTGAGTTCCTTGAATTGTTGAATCCATCCAGGCAAGTATATTTGCGATTTTTACGCAATGGTCAAGCTATGGTGTGTCCGCTTTTGTACATCTATGTTCTTTTGATTTCTGTAGTTGGTGATGGTATGGAGAGGTCATCCCTTGACTCAACACTTGGTATGAAACAAACACTTGTTTTTTTGCTACATCAACTAGTGGATTTGTTGGTTTGCTTGTAGCGTTGAGATAGGTTAGGTTGTTTGCCAAGACTTCGAATTCATGAGTTGGTTTTGATGCAAGTTGTCTTGTTTTCAGGATCATCAATTTTAGAGCACAACATTTGCTATTGTCGTGGATGGTGGATCTCGCACCATGTCTCACCTCACTTGTGTGTACCCTTGTACCTAAGAAGGTGTGTTAGACTAAACCTGCACCTTTGGTTGTTGCTTGTGTTGAGGTCAGTTTTTTTGGTGTTGGTGACCTAAGCCACATGTGAGCTTTGCATCTTACCGATAGGTTTAGTCTTGCACTTGAGAGCATAATGGTTTGCATTTGTTTACTTTAGTTTGAAATTAGTTCAATCTTTGAAGCGTGACAATATACTTGACCCTATGTGATAGAATCTAAGAATTTCTTCTCCATTAGATATATAGATGTAGGGCACTAATGCACTTGTGGACCTTGTTCTACTTTGTTTCCCACACATCCAAGCATGAAGTGAAATTCCTTAGTTCATTCTTGCATAGTTTAGTCTTCCTCTTCCTTAATAATTGCCTCTTGTTATATTGATCATTGCAATGCTTGGGCATAGTGTTTTTCACACACAACTATCAGGGACTTTGCCATGCTTCTATTCTAGAATACGATTTTTTGTATTACATATTGAAGGGGACATCCTTAGTGTTGCAAAGGTGATTTTCTCCTCATGAGTGAAATGATTGACAATTAAGTAGTTTTTAAATTGTAAGTACAATTATCAAGTGCCTCAACATCGATCTTCCTTTGGAACACCAATATGTCGAGATTGACTTGCCCTTTTAAGGGCATGCGAATATGAAACACAGTTCAAAAAGTTGAGGGGCCTCTAATAGAAGTAGCCTAAGGGGGGCGGCTTTTTTATTTCTCCAAAACTTCTTCCATGATTTGGTGAACGGCTGCAAGGTGCTCAAAGGGATTTTTAGAGCCCTAGCTAACTTCTTCCTCACATGTTTATTGGTAAATATTTTAAATTTGTACTTGGGTGAACTTCGAAATCATATAGCGATCTTGCCCATGTGGATATTTAGATGCTTTTATACCAATTGATCCGTGCTTGGTGTGCCTAGGACGTGATGGCATCGAGAACAACTCCAAAACCTAGGGATTTTAAAGTTATGATTTAGATATGAATATGGAGAATGCTAATCTAACGAAAAAATCACAAACATTTGAAGACACAAGGAGGTAGCATAATGGGTTAAGTACATGGATGATAGAAAGATACAAGAGAGAGACTTGAATTGATGTGTGCTTTAGTCCTGAGAAGAATTGTGGAGCTTTCTTGTTTTTGTTTGAATTATTAGGAGTGAAGAATTAAGCTATAATACATATTTGTACATGTACATCAAGATTCAATTACAATGAAGACAATGTGTATGCAGCTTGGCATGCTAATAAGAGCAAAACATGTGCAATCTTTCTCACCTATACTCAAATCAGTATGATCCACTTTTGGTCAACATAGAGACTTTTGATTTTATTAGGAGTGTCATTGGGGTCAAGGAGGGCTATCTACTCTCTCCAACTTGGTGTGGGATTTATATTGATGAGAAGGAATAGTTTCTTAGGCAGACTATACATGTAGGTGGTATTTGTGTCCTGTACTGTATCTAGCTTTCTTGATGCAGTACTTTTAGCTTTCTCACTCAATGGTTTCTAGATATTGTTGGACTCTGTAATTTCCTTTTGTGATCTTCGTCAACTAGTTTTGGAGTTTGGTAAAGCTAAGCAAATGGTCTTCAACATCACCAAATATTTCTTATCCAAAACACCATTTCACTTTATTAGAGGAATTGAATTGGATTTTTACAACTTATACAGACCTTAAGGATAGTTTATTGGCCCTTTTGATTAGCTTGATGCCCACTTTTTAGTCACAGATTTGTAAATTGTAAGGTATATGCCTATTTGGTAGCACCAGAGAGCTGGTGCTTTTAGCTCCATTAATAGGAGATCCCATCCAAAATGCATCCTTTTGATACTACCATTAGACACACTTTTCTTTGGGGATGTTGCCTTGCTCTATAAGATTGGCCACATGTTCAAGAAGTCTAGACCATAATGTTCTAGTGCATGATCCAGTGCAAGCGAACTACCTCAGGGCATTGTTCAAAGTTGGGTTTGGTGCATGATCAAGAAGAACGTTTGTGGTTGAAGGATTAATGTCATGACCCTAACCCCAAAACCTTTTTATAATGAAATCAACTGCAGAACTTGTTGTGATCCTAACCTATTTGTAGAAAATAAATGTGGGAATATTAAATAACATAAAGTAAAATGCAGATGCTCACCCGAGATGGATTACATCTACAAATCTGATTGTAGCACAAGTTCTCATACAGTGGAGGCTCTTTGTATTACATTAACAAAACAATATTGAAAAGGATACATCTTTTAGGTTTTCCCTCATTATATACTCAACAATAAGGAAAAGCTACATAACCAATGACAGACCCTTCGTTAACCCTAGGTACTCAAAACATAAAATAAATACTAACACTAAGACTAAGGACTTAAGGACAAAACATCCTATAACTTAAAGCTAATAATATATTTTGCCTATGTTCACAACATGCCCTCCCCCTTGAAGATACTTTTCCTCAGCTAGAAAAATATTCATGGTTAAGTTGGTTCAACTTAGAGTAGCGCTAAGATGGGTGACCTCCTAAGAAGTAGTGTGTCATACAAAATTTTGAACTAGGATTTTACATACAAGTGGTATAAATGTTGAGAGTGGAACCGTAGACCACTAAGTTAAAAAATATAGCTCAAAATGATACACCAAGCAATGCAACTTAACAAAATCCATGAATGAGAATGGGAGTTTTATTAAAAAAAAAAACTCCTCAAGCCATTTTTGGCACGCTTTTCAAAGTCAAAACAAGTTCGGATGCTTGCGCACAAAGTATTAATTCTCCAATGGAGCATCTTCCATGGACAGCTTATCTTTAAACATATGATTGTTAAGTAATTGAAGGCTTCCATGAGCATTTCTATTTAGAGTCTTTTTGAAAAAAATTGTGGGATTTAACCTGTGTGTTCTTTAAGTCACCTCAAGATGACCTCCATAAGGAGCCATTACACTAATGACATTTTTCCTCGTGTACGTTGATAATAATTACAAGGCATTAAGACCCACTTAGCACACAAGTACTTGAAGCATTTGTTAGTAGGGGGGAATGGTAAATGTAATCCACTGCTTTGATATTTTCACCCTCTAGCCTCTTTCCCTATTGACAAAGCTTTTTGAAAATTTGTGCCTTATAATTCACCCTTGTCTCACAATTCTTACAAATGTGATATTAACCCAATGACAACCCAATCATGTAATTGTGTTAAGTAATTGAAGGCTTCAATGAGCATTTCTATTTTAGAGTTTTTTTTTTAGTTTGTGGGATTTAACCCCTGTGTTTTTTAAGTCGTCTCAAGATGATTTAATGTCTCTATTTCCAGATCACTTATGAGCAGTACTGAAGACCTTTAGTCTACTTTCCCCATAGACTAAAGGATTACTTTTGGGATTTTATTTCATTAATTAATTATGATTGTCCGAATAGTGGTTTTTATCATTTATCCATATAAGACAATTCTAGTTGATTAATAAAATATTTTTAAAAAGTGGTTTTTACCACTATTATATTTAAAAGATAAATAATTATTGGATTATTGCCTAAAAGTAATTTTAATTACTATTTGTTACTTAGGCAACTAATTTAATATTATATTTGAAAAAGAGGAATGTCGGCTTGGGAGTTGATAAAAAAAAGAAAAGATATCTTAAAAAATCGGCGAGAGTCGAGGTATTTTACACTCCCAAGGTGGTTCTCCTGTAGAAACCCCTGTTTCCCTTGATTTCTGACACTGTGTGTTTTTGGACTGTTTTTGTGTATTTTGATTTTTTTTTAGTGTTTTTGCATTAATATGGGAAGAATGCGATTTTGCAATAAACTTATATGAATTCTAATAAATGAATATTGAAGCAGTAAACCTTTTTTATTAGCTAACCTATGATCTTATTACTCTTTTCAGATGATTACAATAAAAAGTCTCTGGCATGCATACAAAATAATATAAAATATTGTTTCAAAAGCCTGATTTGCTGCAAGATAAAAAAAAATGGCCTTGATCCGGTACAGCGGCAATTAATAATCCTTTCTCCATCCGTCTGATGATCCAGAATCATGCCAGGTGTATAGGCGTCCCAGTTGGTGATGGCAAAATGGTCAAGGAGAAGGCATTTTGACCCAAGAAGAAAGTACGCCCCTTTTCTGAGAAGGTACAGCTTGGTACAGAAAAGTACGATTCTACAGCAACAACAATAAATGTAGTATGGCCCTGGGAATAAGTGCTAGATCTTAATAAAAGATGCGCCACTATTGAAGCTCTCTTTTCGGACAATTTCCAGACCAAAATTCTGGATATATAAACCTCTGTGATAACTTCTGTATAAAGTTATCTCTCTATCTGGCAATAGATCAACTGTTATTTCACAGCTTCTGAATTGCACACATTGAAGATTGCACGTTCTCCAATGCAAATAGAAAACCTGAACCCTTGGCTCTGTCTTTCGAAGGAAAAAAAATACTTAGCAAAAATCGACTTCAATGAATGATGGCTCGATTTCCAATGAAAAAACCTTATATTCTTCAAAGCTCGATTTTCCCATAATTAGCTTTCATTAAAAATTCGAACTTCTTTTTTTGGTTCTTTTTCTCAATAGTTTAGAATCACATTTTAATTACAAAATGTAATAAAAAACGGCCCCCTTCATAATGATCGCCCCCTTGAGTCAAAACACTTAAGTTATAATATTAAAATATTATAACTTTATAATATAGCTCCAAAAGATTAATATTTAATTAAATCAATTAAATATTAATATCTCCCTCAAAACATATCCGATTCTCGAACTGTCTGAAGCTGGCGAACAAGGGAGTGATTTCGCACATGACCAGACCCTACTGCTAAAAATAGCAGGGGTGCTCCGCTGAGTGCCAGAAACTGCTAAAAATAGCAATTCAGGCAAACGGTGTCCGAACGAACCTGAACGAAAGTCAACTGAAAAAATTCTGACAGTCGAAGCCAAGCCAAGCTCCAGCAAGACCCTCTATCCATCCTATCAGCCTACGAGGGTCGCATAATAGGCTAATCATCATCTCTGAAAGATGTCAACTAGAAGGGGACATGACAGTCCACCCCTCCTGAAATTGCTTGTCCTCAAGCAATCTCAACTCCGGATGCTGCAGAATATCCTCGCTCTCCCATGTAGCATCCTCCACTGGCAAATCTCTCCATTTGACCAAATATTCCCTGATAGTCCTACGCAACTGTCTCTCTCTGTACTCCAGGATAGACTCAGGTACTAAAATCAACTTTCCCTCATCATCTAAGGGAGGTAAAACTGTAGAAGGTACAACACGGTGTCCCAACGCCTTCTTGAGACGTGACACATGAAAAACATTGTGTACCCTGCTCTCTACCGGAAGCTCTAACTCATAAGCCACCTCTCCAACATGCCTCAGGATCCTGAAAGGACCGTAATATCATGGCTTAAGCTTCTCTGCCCCACTCTTCTTAAGAGTAGACTGACGGTAAGGCCGCAGCATAAGATAAACCATGTCACCCACATCAAAAGACCTCTCTGTCCTCTTCTGATCTGCGTACTGCTTTTGCTGATTCTGGGCCTTGGCAATATTCCCCTTGAGAGCCCTCATAGTATCCTGACTCTCCTGCAACAAGTCTCCAGCACTCGGCACTCTACTGTCACTTAGTAGCAGATCCAGAAAACTCGGCGCCTCATACTCGTACAACGCCATAAAAGGGGACATCTGAATGGTCATATGGAAGGTCGTGTTGTAGCAATACTCGCACAAATGAATCCACTTGACCCATGCCTTTTGCTGCCCTGCAATATAGTTCCTGAGGTAACATTCCGCCCATTTATTCACTATCTCCGTCTGCCCATCGGTCTGCGGGTGGTAACTGGTGCTCGGTGTAAGCTCGGTCCCATAGAGTCTGAACACCTCATGCCAGAAGTGACTCAAGAACCGACTATCCCTGTCGCTCACTATGCTCCGAGGCAACCCATGTAGTTTGAATACCTCTCGAAAGAAGACCTCTGCTACCTGTGTAGTTGTGTAAGTGGTGGTAATCGAAAAGAAGTGGGCATACTTCGTTAACCGATCCACGACTACAAATATGCAATCCCGTCCTTGGGCTTTAGGCAAGCCCGTAATGAAATCCATCGACAAGCATTCCCACTTCCTGTCAGGAATCGGGAGTGGCTGCAATAATCCTGTTGGGTACGTGTTCTCCTGCTTGTTCTACTGACAAATAGGGCACTCACGCACATACTGAAGAACATCTGCCGTAAGTCCTTTCCATGTGAATCTCTCCCGAATCAGTCTTATAGGTTTTGAAATACCCGGGGTGTCCTGCAGTAGGTACATCATGAAAGGCTCGCAGGATAATGTTCTTCACCTTTGATCCTGGGATCAAATAAACCCTGTTCTTGTAAATGATCAAGTCATTCACAAGCGTATATCTGGTATCAATCGTCGATCCCTCAACAATGCTGGATGCCCATGTATCCTTGGCATATTCTGCCACAATCATATGCTTCCAATCCTCTGTAATGTGAACCATAGAACTCAAATAAGGCCTGCGTGAGAGAGCGTCGACCACTACATTTTGGGTGCCTTTCATGAAAGAGATATCAAAGTCATAGGCCTGCAATTTGCTCACCCCCCAAGAAATGTCTCAAACTGTTGTGGTCAGTTTTGATGCAAAATTTGCTGCCAACAAGATATTGCCTAAATTTTGCCAAGGCATGCATTATAGCGAGCATTTCCTTATCGTAAATGCTGTAGAGCCTCTTTGGCCTTCTAAGTTTACGACTCTCGTACACAATAGGGTGCTTGTCCTGCATAAGCACCGCTCCAATGCCCTCACTTGAAGCATCGCACTGAAGCTCAAAAGGCTTCGAAAAATCCGGTAGTGCCAACACTGGGCACGTCGTCATCAACTCCTTAAACCTCACAAAACACGCCTGTTCCTCAAGAGTCCAACAAAATGCACCCTTTTTCAGCAAATCTGTCATAGGGGCTGCATGACGTGAATAACCATTCACGAATCTACTATAAAACCCACACAAACCTAGAAATCCCCGTAGCTGTGTAAGATTCGCCGGAGTAGGCCAGTCTATAATAGCGCGGATCTTCTCAGGATCCATCCGCACTCCCTCAACACTGATAATATGACCTAAGTATATCAATTCGGTCATCCCCAAGTTACATTTGGACTCCTTGGCGTACAAGGACTCCCTCTCCAAAATACTGAGCACGGTCTCTAGATGAGCCAAATGCTCCTGCCAAGTCCTGCTGTATATAAGAATGTCATCGAAGAAAACAAGTACAAATCTCCTTAGCAGTGAATGGAAGACTCTGTTCATGGTGGACTGAAATGTCGTTGGCGCATTAGTGAGCCCAAATGGCATCACCACAAACTCAAAGTGTCCACAATGACAACGGAAGGCAGTCTTCTCAATGTCCTGTTCACGAACCCTGATCTGATGATATCCTGACCTTAAGTCTATCTTCGTGAAGTAGCATGCACCATAGAGCTCATCAATAAGCTCATCGACACGAGGTATTGGATATCTGTTTTTAATAGTCCTCTTATTCAGGACTCTGTAGTCTATGCACATGCGTAGAGTGCCATCCTTCTTCACCAGAACAACTGAAGAGGCGAATGGTGATTTGCTAGGTCGAATGTGACCCATAGCAAGTAACTCCTTGATCGTTTTCTCGATCTCATCTTTCAACCGCTTAGGATGCCGATAAGGAGTAATCATAATGGGCTTAGCGCCCTCCTCAAGCTCAATAATGTGCTCAATGCCCCTGTCTGGAGGTCTCCTTGGTGGAATATCACTGAATACCTTATCATGCTTGACTCTCAACTGCTAAATGTCAGGATGATACTCAGTCTTTTGATGTCCCTCCTGTATAGGTGCCAAAGTGCACTTGGCAGCCCACTCTACCATATTGTGTCGTATGAGCCTCTCCATCTGATGAAAAGAAATAATTCTGATGTTGCTGTCCCGTATTGCCTTCAGAATATGTGTCTTCCCAACCACATCAAAACGAATCTCCATGTCCTTGAGACGATGAGTGACTTCTTCAAGGGAATGAAGCCACTTCATGCCCAAGACTAAATCGATATCCCCCATGTTGACCACGTAATAATCAGCCTTGAACTCATAGTTGTTCAAGTGCAAGGGGAGATCTCTAATCATCCGTTCACACCTAAGAGTGTAACTGTCGGCCACCTTAACTCTAATGCCTTCGAACTCCTCGGTAATGAGTCCACGCTTCTCCACAAATCTAGCATCGATAAAATTATGTGTGGCTTCTGTGTCAAGAAGGGTGATGACCCTCTGTCCTGCCAAAACTCCACGGAGTCTGAAAGATCCCTCCTGCTGTATGCTAGACAATCGTGCCTCCTGGAGTTGGACCTCTGACTTTGCCTCCACCTTAGGCTCTGTAATCTCCGACTCTGAATCTTCTGAACTCTCCTGCTGTCTGGAATTTTCAGAATCTGAATCCTCATAGAAGGCCCACATAACTCTGTTTGCCTTACCCTTAGGCTGCAAAGGACAATCGTGATTAGCATCATAGGGACCTTTGTAGTAGAAGCAAAGCTTCTTCCTGCGTAGATCGTTAAAAGCCTCTCGATCCAAAGGTGGTGCTGCTAATTTGCTCTTTGAGTCATTCTTAAAATCTGATTTATTTTTGTTAAAATCTGGTTTCTCTCTGTTTTTGTTGAAGCCCTTATTGTCCCTATATGAAGAAGTGCCTCTGGAGTTGAATTTACTGGATGGGGCTGCCAACTCCATACTATGCGCTTTCTTCATAGCTTCCTGTAACGAAGGAGGATCAAAGCCTTTGATCCAACTTCTCAATGGTTCCGTCAATCCCTCCATGAAGAGCACTACAAGTCGCCTCTCTGAAATAGCAAGAACCATAACTGATATCTTATGGAAATCACCAATGTAAGACTCTAGACTGCCACTGGCGCTACTGAGCCAACTCCTTGAAATAGGATTCCGGATCTTTCCTGTCAAATCGTTCCACCAGCCTATCAACAAACTCTTGATAAGATGTGATCAGATCATGCTGGAGTGTCACCATCCCATGGTGCCACCAATCATAAGCTACCCCCTCAAGATGCAGTGTTGCATATCTGATAGCATCCCTCTCAGCCATCGGACGCAACGTGAGAAATGTGTCTAACTTACTAATCCAGGGCTGAGCTGTGACCTTGCCACTACCATCGAACATCGCTAGTGTGAGCCTGTTCGTAGCATGCTTCAGATCATTATTCTGGTGTCTAGGTCTCCAATCCTGTCGACCTCTGTTATGTTCTCTCCTCTGTGTGATGAATCGGTCAAAGGTAATCCTCTCTCTGACCTCAGGTGATAATAACTCCCACTCCTCGTTCGCTGCCATAAGTGTGTCTGCGAACAACTCCTTAGGCTCCTCACCTGCCACAACCTCATCGGCCTCCTGCCTCACAAAAGTAGGCCTAGTGGGCCTGTCTGCTGTCCGAGAAGTAGTCCCAAGTGCTCTCCGTGATCCTGCATCACTCCTATCATCGTCACGATATGGTGACCGTCTCCTCGGAGTACCCAATCTCTGAAGTGCTTCTGTCAACTGCTGTAATACTTCGTTAGACTGCCGTTGACCCGCTCGTAGATCTCTGAGAGCAAGTAAAACCTCTGCATCACCCTGATCCCTGGGGTTATGAGGAATACCTGCCCTGTCAGTTCTGTCAGCCATGTCTCCCGGCTATCTGTTCAAACCCTGTTATCAGTCAACCAAGGCCCTCCTGCGAGTATAATACATGTGTGTCCCAAACTCTTGTGGCTGCATAAGATTGCTAAACCCTCAAAATGGCAGGATTTAGCTCTGATACCACTGTAGAAACCCCTGTTTCCCTTGATTTCTGAAACTGTGCATTTTTGGACTGTTTTTGTGTGTTTTGATATTTTTTTTGGTGTTTTTGCATTAATATGGGAAGAATGCGATTTTGCAATAAACTTATATGAATTCTAATAAATGAATATTGAAGCAGTAAACCTTTTTAATTAGCTAACCTATGATCTTATTACTCTTTTCAGATGATTACAATAAAAAGTCTCTGGCATGCATACAAAATAATGTAAAATATTGTTTCAAAACCCTGATTTGCTGCAAGATAAAAAAATGGCCTTGATCTGGTACAGCTGCAATTAATAATCCTTTCTCCCTCCGTCTGATGATCCAGAATCATGCCAGGTGTCTAGGCGTCCCAGTTGGTGATGGCAAAATGGTTGAGAAGGCGTTTTGACCCAAGAAGAAAGTACGCTCCTTTTCTGAGAAGGTACAGCTTGGTACATAAATGTACGATTCTACAGCAGCAAAAATAAATGTAGTACGGCCCTGGGAATAAGTGCTAGATCTTAATAAAAGATGCGCCACTATTGAAGCTCTCTTTCTGGACAATTTTCATACCAAAATTCTGGATATATATAAACCTCTGTGAAGCTCTGTGATAACTTCTGTATAAAGTTATCTCTCTATCTGGCAATAGATCAACTGGTATTTCAGAGCTTCTGAATTGCACACACTGAAGATTGCACGTTCTCCAATGCAAATAGAAAACCTGAATCCTTGGCTCTGTCTTCCGAAGGAAAAAAAATACTTAGCAAAAATCGACTTCAATGAATGATGGCTCGATTTCCAATGAAAAACCCTTATATTCTGCAAAGCTCGATTTTTCCATAATTAGCTTTCATTAAAAATTCGAACTTCTTTTGGTTCTTTTTCTCAATAGTTTAGAATCACATTTTAATTACAAAATGTAATTAAAAACGGCCCCCTTCATAATGATCGCCCCCTTGAGTCAAAACACTTAAGTTATAATATTAAAATATTATAACTTTATAATATAGCTCCAAAAGATTAATATTTAATTAAATCAATTAAATATTAATATCTCCCTCAAAACATATCCGATTCTCGAATCGTTTGAAGCTGGCGAACAAGGGAGTGATTCCGCACATGACCAGACCCTATTGCTAAAAATAACAGGGGTGCTCCGCTGAGTGCCAAAAACTGCTAAAAATAGCAACTCAAGCAAATGGTGTCCGAACGAGCCCGAACGAAAGCCAACTGGAGAAATTCTGACAGTCAAAGCCAAGCCAAGCTCCAGCAAGACCCTCTATCCATCCTATCAGCGTATGAGGGTCGCATAATAGGCTAATCATCAGCTCTGAAAGATGTCAACTGGAAGGGGACATGACATCTCCCCCCTTTAGAGGGTACAAATACAAGGTGGAGACCTCATTTGAAGATATGTTGAATTTGATATTGTGAATCTTCATGCTTGAAGAATGATTGGAATGTATGCCCAATAATTGTTACCGCAGGTTTGGAGCTGATTTGTCAACAAAAATGTGTCTTTTGATGCCACCTTGCAAAGGTTTATTTGGTGTTTGCCCTAGGAGTGGGGCGACTTGCTTTGAGAGGTCTTGAAGAGTGTTTTGAGGGAAATTTGATGTCCAATTGCTCAATTTAAATTGTTGAAGTATGGCATTGGATTTCTATGAGTTGTGGCAAAGTTTCCAAGGGTAAATTGAGTGGAAAAATAAATAATAATTTTTGAACTATTTATTTATTTTATTTGATAGATTTTATGGTGGATTTGACTTTATGAATTGCTAATTTGAAGCTAATAAATATTGCATGATTTTTTCTAAGTGTGGCAACTTGGTTTGGCATGTGTGGAAGGTCATTGAGGGTGCCAAAAAGCCCTAGTTGGTGAAGAACAATAAATACTGATTTTATTGCAGCCTTTTGACTTAGGGTGACTTCATTTGGGAATTTGTTTGACCACTTTGAGTGCCTTGAAGGGTGCTAAAATTGTTTGAATATTTTTGGTAATTTATTTATGATATTTGCAAGGGTTTGAGTGAAATTTTGGTGAGTGAAAACCTTTTGTTTTCTTGAATAAAATCAGATAATTGACTTCATTTGGGAATTTGTTTGGCCACTTTGAGTGCCCTAGAAGGGTGCTGGAATTGCTTGAATATTTTTGGTAATTTATCTATGATATTTGCAAGGGTTTGAGTGAGATTTTTGTGAGTGAAAACCTTTTGTTTTCTTGAATAAAATCAAATAATTTCCAGCAAGTTTGATGTAGAAATTCACCTACATTCAAAGGGTGAAAAGGTATAATTTTCCTCTTTTCAGTTGTTGCTCATATTTGCTCATATGGAGATAATTATTGATCAAAGTGATTGTTGGAAATTGCCTCTTTATTTCTTGCACCTTGGCACTTAGGGTTTTGTAGTGATTTGCATGTATTTGGAGCTTTTATTTCAGTTAGGATTTGCTGATTTTTCAATTCTCAGAATTCAAAAATTATTCAAATATTTTGGATTTTAGGGAAAACTTTTATTTGGTCTTTTGGCCCTAAAAGGGGACAGTATAGTGGTATTAGAGCACCGATCTTGTCCACTTGTGAGGTTTGGTGTTGCAGATTCAATTGCAAGTAGATAAAAAGATTTGGTGTTATCAAAGAAAAGGAAAAAGCCATGGAAGAAATAGAGAAAAAAAGGCTCTACAATGCAAGAAGAAAGCTAGGGAACATATGCCAACCGGTGGGAGGTATAATCAACACCTTGAAATAAGTAGAAAGGAGGTTATCCAAGGTGAGTCAATCACAATATGAGTCCATGAAATAGATGGTACAACCCTCAATGACTTCCTTGGTTCAACATGAATTCTTGATAGACAGATGAGGAGGTAAGGCTCTTGGTTACTAGTTGTATTAATGAGGTTTTGAGACTAACGACTCCCGAAGTTCCCTACAGTGATAAAATCATGAGGGAGATATTTTCATTGATTGTGGAGAGCTTCCAAGGTTTCAAAGAGGACAAAGGACACTCCTTGGTTAGAAGGGTAAACATCTGGAAAACTATGGCTTCAACCAAGTCATGTAATTTGATGTTAGATATGGAGTGTGATGAATTGATTGTTAAGATGTTTCGACATTTCTTTACAATTGCTTGTAAGAATCCTACCAAAAATGTTGTAGCTTCTATGCAGAGAATCTTGACCTTGACACTCAATGAGAGTGATGATCTTTCTGAGCCATTATTATCTATCTTGTTGATAGGTTTGAGACTAGAAAATAATTTTTTTCCAATTGCACATATGCTATTTGAAAATGTTACAATTAATTGTGAGGGAAAATTGAGGCCTTATTTGATGGTGGAGCATGTGGAGGAAGAGAAGATTGAACTACATGGGGAGTTGGAAGGAAAGAATGAAGGGACAGCCCTTCATGAGGGTTCCTATGAAGGAGCCAAAGAAACAAATAACTCAGATTTGGAGGAAGGTGAGCTACAAAAAGATGACACTTTGGGGCAGCCTAGAGTGAAATTGTGAGGACCAAAAATATGAGTTTTTGGAGCAGCAAAGAGGGCTGCAAATGATGAGTGAAAATGAGGAAATGCTAGGTGCTTTGGGGCAGCCTAGAGTGGAAAATTGTGAGGACCAAAAATCTGAGTTTTTGGAGCAGCAAAGAAAGCTGCAAATGATGGATGAAAATGAGGAAATGCTAGGTGCTTTGGGGCAGCCAAGTACCCCAAACTTTGATATTCGAAAAGATGGTTTTGAAGACGCCAAGGAAACCGAGATATTCATAAAAAGGTATGAGTTGAATAATGATTTTTGTTTGGTATTTAGTAATTGTTCAAATTTGTTGCATGACTCTAGATTTGATGAAAGAGCTTGGAAGGAACAATTTCTAATCGTAAATGAGAAAGGGGTGCAAGCCTTGGCAAGGTTGGATGGCACAAGGGGGCTTCTTGATGGATCGATGCACAATGAGATGAGGGAATGTTTGAAGGAAAACAACATGATGGACTTGCATATAATTAAAATAGATATGGGAGAAGATCAAGATTCCAACTTGTGGAATGCAACGGACAATCCATTGTTTGAAATGGATAAAGAAAGACCAAGGCCACAAAGAAGGATGTACCTCATGATCCTAGAAAGTGACAATTGGATCAAAAGGGTGTTATTAAACACCAATGATTTTTCTAATTTGTTTGTTTCATGTGTAGGATTAATTTTGAGATCCCTTGCAAAGGGCAATGCTAGGAATAAGTTGGCCTCCATATATGGGCAACCTATTGGAAGAGTTGAAAATGGAGACATGAATGAAGATTTGAGGACTACCATAGTTTGGGCAAGAACCCAAATCATGAGCATCCTTAGGAATGAGGTCATTTTGCATGGGTTGAGTGATAACGGACCCTCTTCACCTTCATCCAATAGCATGGTGAGAGGTTACTTCATGAGCATGAGGAAAAGGCAAAGAGGAATTGAAGATAGAGTTGTCATAAGACATCATGATCAGCCCTTTGTTTCAAAGAAAGCATTTTCTACAAGGCCATTGGTAAGTTTGGTTAAATCCGATTTTGATCATGTTTGTTTGGGAAGAAAAGACAAAGAATTTGTTTTCCAAAGAAAGCCCCAAAGTTGTCTTGGGCATCACCCTATCCCACATTGCAAAGGTAATAAGGAGGGTGTTAAAAAGGGCATGAAGCCCCTATTAAGGTTGGATCAAGCCCAAGTTGTGAGCACCTGTTCAATAGTTACAAATTTCAATAAAAATTGGTCCTCTCCCTCACCAAAGAATTTTGTAAGTAAATTGGCACATTCACGATCTTTTAGGCATAAAGGTCAGTTCGTTTTTTCATGTGGCAGCCAAGGATAGGAGCTGAAAAAATTAGTTTAAAATCTGAATTTTGTTACTCAGAAATTTCTAAGACTAGGCAATTCCAGCCACCAAATACGTCATGATTTTGCACTTTCGGGGCATGTTTTAGTTAGCATTGTGATCATAGGAATTTGAAAATAGAGAGGAGGTTAGATCAAATGTTAGTTTAAGCAAACAAAACTCAAAATGAACACATTAACATACCAACATCTCTAAGCCTAGATCATAAGGGGAGCATAATCAACAAAATACAATTGAAAACCCAACTAAAATGCAAAGATCAATCCTTACTTTCCTTGAGAGCTCCAAATGATTTGTTAGTGGCTTGCTCGGTTTGTGCTCAAAGAGTTTTTGATAATGGAGTGTTCTTTGCTCTTTCTCTCCTTGGCACCATGGTGGCTTGATATGGCTTTGACTTGCTTGATGTGGCTTGGCTCAATATTTTGGCATTATAACATTATGAATATAAACCATGCTACAAAATCTGCATTATAACTCTACAATTTCCAAGCTCTTTTTTCAATAGGCAATGGCTTGTATTTATAGGCTTAGGAACTAACCCCAACCCAAGGTGAGTTAAGGTGTAGTTTAAACATGGAATGAATTCAAACCTAACCTAAGTGAGTCAATTAACCCTAGTGGAGTTAAAATGTGTCAAAAACTCATGATTTGCAATGAATAGGCATGTGTGAGATATTTTGAGATATTTTCAAAGACTTGACAACTCACAAAGGGTAATCATGAAAAGTTAGGATATTTCATATTTTTGAATTTTCTTTTTTAGTAATTTATTAATTGCACATGGATACTTCAACTAGGCATTTTATGTCCATGTGTCCCATTTAATAGGTCTATAGGCCAAATTGTATGTTGTGATGCTGCAGGATGATTAGAGATGAATCTATGAGAGGTTATGATTGCATACGGTAGGATACCCCAATTAGGGATGTCTCAGCACGTTTTCAACCTTTGACGAATGATGCACACACAAATTTGAGACATTTAGTGATTTTTAGGCTTAATTTGCAATGGTTGCTAGGAGTCAGTTTGAAGTCCAATCGAAGGCCATTGGTGGCTAGTTTTAGGTGTCTACAATTTGCCCCTATTTGGAAAGACATTGCAAGCTGTAAGCACAGTAATGTCTTCTCAAAGAATGAAAAGGCCCTGTATGCTTAGGACTTCAACGACAATGGATGAACTGTAGTTGCCCCTTCGAGGGAGCGTTTGGCAAAGTGGTTGACAATCGGTCCCTCGAAAGGAGGAAACGATTGGACCAACAAGATGAAATGATGGGGTGGAAAAGATTGATTTGCCCATAGACGATTATAATCAGTGGCATATGGAGTTGCTCTGGTTGGGTAGACAAACATGATGATTGCCCACAGACGGTTATAATCATCGGCATAGGTGGGATAAAAAAGGTAATGATTTGTCCACAGAGAATTATAATCATCAACATAGGTGGGATAAAAAAAGGTAATGATTTGCCCAAAGGCGGTTATAATCATTGAAAAAGGCTTAGGGTAACAAGAGAATGAATTACCCAAAGGCGGTTATAATCATGAAAAAGGAAAACAATGATTTTCCCACAGGCGGTTATAATCATTGGCAGGATAAAAACATGCCCCAATTGGGTGGATAGAGATAATGGTTTGCCCAAAGGCGGTTATAAACATTATCACAATGAAAAAGTGCCCCAGTTGGGCAGAAGAAAGAGAATGATTTGCCCAAAGGCGGTTATAATCATCAACCTTCAAATGGATGGAAACACAATGATTTACCCAAAGACGGTTAGAATCATTGGTAATGCAAGTGGGATGGTATACAATGATTTGCCCAGAGGCGATTATAATCTTTAGTATGTTGATAGTGGCAAACATGATATGAATATGGTGGAAAATGGGTACAGAGGAGAAAGATGAATTTGGACAACCTGCTACTAGGGAGATGCTCGTTCGAACTAGCAAGGGAGACAATTCTTTCGTGAGTTAATTACTTTGTTTAGGATATGATTTGTATTAGATCAGGAATGTTGCTAGTGCCAAGGAGATATATCGTTGCTTCATTGCCGTGTAGACACCTAGTTTTGATTTTCGCTGTAGCACATGACGGTAGGCATCATGATAGAACACCATGAGGACTTGGCCAAAATATGCATATGGATTGACATGCGATCTAATACTCAATTGAAAGTAATGCACCAATGATAAAAACCATGATGCCAATGTTAATAGATGAATATGGATGGATTTAAGAATAATGTGCAAGGAATCACCCAATGAACGCATAGAGATTGAATCAAGGCACAACAAATAAGCAAACAAACAGGCAAACAAACAAACAAAATGAGAAGAAAAATAAAGAACAAAACAAAACAAAGAGAAACAATCAAACAATCAATGGTTAATCACAATGTTAGTACAAACAAGACGACGAACATTGCCCCTAGACTAAAAGAGAACGAAACAAACAAGCAAAATGGGAGAATAGAAGAAAAGGAAGGGGGTGGCCGAGTTGTTTCCAGATGTACTATGTAAGTGGACGTTGCCTACATAATTCTATGGATGCAAGATCTAACAAAAACTTTTGGCCAAATATAGTTCTTCCAGGAAGTGGGATAGAAGAAAATGATGAGAAAGAAAACATGATGAGTGTGATATAAGAACGGGAATGGGCTCGCAAAATGGTGAGAGCATGGGATGAAAGGCCAATAAGGATGGGGAAACTATATGACAAGTGGTTGCTTGTGGCGTAGTGAGGGTTGCTAGAATCCTTAAGGCAAAGAAGTGGTCAATGTTTTTGGATTTTTTAAATTGGTTTTACAAATGTTTTTGGAATTTTTGGCATCTCAACTTGGTGGAGAATGATGAGATACTAAATGGCCAAGCTCGCAAAATAGCGAGAGTGTTCAAACTTAAGATTGCTCGCAAAATGGTGAGTGTGGCTTAAGTTGCTCGCAAAACGATGAAAGCGTGGAAAAGTGTGACTGAGCTGACCTCAACATGAATCAAGCGTTGCTTACATAGTCCCAGGATGGGATCTTAAGTCACTGTAGTTCTGCCTTACAGCGGAGGAATTTGACTAGTATAGCGACCAATTCAAAAAAACAAGTTGGAAATAGCACAGTACGTCATAGGAATGGTAAGGTGGTACTTAAGGCATGATAAACAAGTGTTGCCCCTAATTTGCCCATACACGGTTATAATTAGGAAACGACATAAGTCAATGATACTAATTTGCCCATAGGTGGTTATAATTTGTAGCATGATGGTGAGACACTGATTTGCCCAAAGACAGTTATAATTAGGCACACTTGGTATAGAACGGAACAAGAAATGAAGGATGCAACTACCAAACCATTGTCATACTACTTCAAAATGCGGCCTCTGTTGGGAATGCTGAAACAACTGTTGAAACTTGATCTGAATCGTCGTGCTAAAAGCATTTGTGTAACCAATGGACCAGAACCAAGGTCAAAGGGCCAAGGAGGGATGGATAAAATAACTCGGTCGACAGGAAAGGTATGGTAGAACGACAAAGTACAAAGAAGGATGTCGATATTATGGTACAACTGAAATTGGCCTCATAGACAATACACCAGGTCTCTCAAGCGAAGTAACGCTTGTGGTGTCTAATGTTCATCGACTCATCAAGATCATCCCTGTCTGGTGTAGCGAGTCGGAAAGGACCTACCTTGCCTTTGTTTTTCTTTTCGGTCGTGGTATTCTTTAAGAACAAGATCACCAAGCTCAAATTCTCCATGTTTGACGTGTCGATTGTAGTGGCCATGGAGTCGGTTCTATACACTTGAAGATTATTAATTGCGGCCATACGTTTCTCATCAAGTAACTCCAGCTCTTGCAGGTGAGCTACTCGATAGTCTTCATTGTCCAGAACATGCTTCAAAGAGATGCGCAAAGAAGGTAATTCGATCTCAATGGGAAGAATTGCTTCAGTGCCATAAACAAGTGAATATGGAGTGGCTCCTGTTGGAGTACGGTGATTGGTGTGTATGCGTAGAGGGCGCAGAATATTTGAAGGTGCCAATCGTGGCCGACATCATTGACTATATTTTTAAGGATGTTAACAATGGTTATTTTAGATGCTTCTGTTTGGCCGTTATCTGGAGGGTAATATGGCATGGAAAAATGTTGTTTAATCTTGTACTCGACACATAGTGATCGACATCTTTGTTCTCGAATGATCCGTCATTATCAAATATAATGTTGGAGGGGATACCATAGCGATAAATGAGATGGTTAAATATGAATTTGGAAATTTGCTTTCTAGTCACGTAATTGAGGGGTATAACTTCAACCCACTTAATGAAGTATTGGGTGGCAGTAAAGATATGTTTATTGCCGTTGGATGAGGTGGGATTTATCTTCCCAATGAGATCGAGGCCCCATGTAGCAAATGGTCATGATATAAGCATTTGTTTGAGTCTTGGTCGGGGCATGAATCAGATTGGCATGTGTTGACATTTGTCACACTTTTTAACATATGCAGCTACATCTGCATCCATTGTTGACTAATAGTTTCTAGTACATGAGCTTTTTGGTTAGGATGACCCCGCAAGTGTGGGATCCACATACTCCTTCGTGAACTTCCTGTAACGCTAATGCAGATTCTGCCAAAGTTAAACAACAAAATAGAGTTCCATCAAAATTGCGGCGGTATAGGGTTGGTCTGAGTAAGTTATATCGTGCAACATGGTGGATAAAGGCTTTGGATTGTTTGCATGATAGGTTTGGTGGCAGAATATGGTCCTGAAGATAGGCATATAGGTCTGAATACCAAATAGAGCTGGGACCAACAATATCATAGATCATTGCGACGGTTAGCAGATTTTCAAAGAGAAATTGGTATTACTTGGTCGTATCTGTGTGATGAATCAGGGATCCAATGGTAGCCATGGCATCTGTTGTTTTATTATTGGCCCTTGGTATATGTTCAAACTGGACATCGACAATTGTTGTTTTAGAGTGTTGACCATGGCTTTGTATGGCACTAGCTTGTCATCTTTGGTCTGAAAATGGTCCGTGACTTGATTGATGATTAATTGAGAATCACCATAAACCTTGAGAGGGTGTATGTTCCATTGTACTGCTTGTCGAAGCCCTGCAATGACTGCTTCATATTCGACCATGTGCATAAGAAACGCTGATCCTGAATGACTTAGGGATTAAATCCCCTTGTGGTGTAATGAATAAAAACTCTACCCCCGATCCATGTGTTGTGAATGATCCATCAAAATACAGTGCCCAATGCTTCTCCTCAAGAGGTGTGTCAATGATGGTCATAATGGATTCGTTTGGGAATTAGAATGTTAGCGGTTTTGTATCTGCAAGGGGTGCTTCGACACGCTGATCTACAAGAACTTGTCCCTTGATGGCTTTTTGGTTGACGTATTCTATCTCAAATTCACTCAGAAGCATGATCCATTTGGCCATGCAACCTTGTAAAGTTGTTTTAGATAGTAGATACTTGAGTGGATCTACTTTTGAAATAACTATGGTCTTGTTGTTTAACATGTAATCCCACAATTTCTAAGCTGTGAAGACCATAGCTAAATAGACCTTTTTCAATGGGTGTATAATTGTGCTCATACACGACCAGTGTACAACTTAGATAGTACACGGCATGCTCCTTTCCATTACCATCATGTTGAGCTAGAAGTGCCGCCAAGGCTTTGTCCATAGCTAATAGGTATAGTAAGAATGGTTTTTCTGGCACATGAGGTAACAAAACAGGGGGATTTGCAAGATAGTCCTTCAATTGTTGAAAAGCTTTCTGGCAGTCATCATACCAATGAAATGTCACACCTTTCAATAAATGTGTAAATGGGTGGCACTTGTCTTCCAATTGAGAGATGAAGCGTCTATAGATTGTATCTTGCCTTGCAAACTGTGGAGCTGCTTCAAATTAGTCGGTGGTGGCATCTTTGTTATGGCTTGTACTTTGGTTGGGTCGACTTCAATGCCTCGGTGAGACACAATGAAGTCAAGCAATTTGCCTGAAGTAACTCCAAAAACACACTTCTTAGGGTTGAGCCAGACTTTATATTCACGCAGTCGCGCAAATATCTTCAGTTTTGTTGGATGATCGGCCCTGGTCTTTGATTTATCGAGTATGTTGTTGACGTAGTCTTCGACAATATCATGCATCATATTTTGAAATATGACTATCATAGCTGTTTGGTAGGTGGATTTAACATTTTTGAGATCAAATGGCATAACCTGATAACAAAATGTTCCCCACAGAGTGGTGAATGCTGTTTTATGTTGGTTTTTTGGTGCAATCTGAATCTAGTTGTAGCTTGAAAATCCATCCATTAGTGAAAGCATTTCATAACCCATTGTGGAGTCGACAATCATGTCAATCTTTGGTAAAGGGAAGCCGTCCTTGGGGTAGGCTTTGTTTGTCTCTGAAATTAGTGCATATTCTGATTCCTTTTGGCTTTTTGCTAACTGAGACAACTGTTGACGTAGTGGATTGCACCCTTAAAAAGAAGGTTCAGCTTCTCTCTTCCACGCGACACAATGGAGACATTCCTCCTACTGTGGGCTTGGCAAATTTTGAGGAATGAATCTCTAGATATGGGCTAGCTTTCCATGATGCATCTTTGATGGTCCTTAACTACTACTGTTAATAATGGGGGGGGTGAAAAGGGAGAAAGATATAACAAAAACAGAACCTATCTAAAATGGTGATGCACCAAATGATTCGATCTACTCAGCTTATATCAACACTTTAGACCAAAAGGGCAAACAGACACTTCCTCTGAATAAAAGATCAGACTGTATGGGCTCTTTAATAGAGGGCTTAATGAAGATACAAAGAAAAAGAACTTACCATAAGTGCTGCAGAAGCACACTGTCAGATAACCGCTCTTCTGTCTCTATGCTCCCACTTGGACACTTCCTGTTAACTTGCAGAAATGGTCTTGGATGTACTAGATATATTGGTGTCACCCTATGAAAGCATCAAAATGAAATGACTAAACACAAAGTTGATACACAGATACATTCAGAAGTATAACCAGTCAGATGTAAAACACTTTCTTTTGATTCAAAAGTAAAATTTGGCAGGGCTTCACCTTACACAAGTGAGATATATTTTTCCAATTGAGAGGTTACAATATATAGCATTAAGAGAAAGACTATTGGTCCCTTCAAGAACAGGCGGCCCATACTGTATTGAACACCTAGGAAAGAGGAATTCGCTCATGCTGGTGTCATCCTTCCATAAAAGGCCTGAAAGAACCATGCTGTAGATTGTTACGGGTATTGACTTTGTTGCCCAAACTGTATTAAACGTTCTTGCCAAAGCATGGGTCGCTTTGATTTTTGAATGACAAGGCCGCCTCTCTATGAAACTTATGCAACTGTTTGCTCATTAATGCTTAAATGAAGAAAAACGGGCCGCTCTATTGAATGCTTGCGCTCCCCTTCATGACCACTTGGTGGAGACTATTTCATCTGCAGCAATAACTTCCCTTGCCGACGCTTTCTGTGCCACCTGGACTGCTCTATTCATCCCTGCACTACTTGGCTTTTCCTGGCAACTCGGCTCTTAGGGCTATCTTTTGTCTCCTCCTGGCTCCTTTCCTAGTGGGTCGCTGAGTCTATCTTCGGGTCTTCGAGCCTTTGAATTTCCTTGGACAAAACATCCGAAGGAAATCCATCGGACACTTGTTCGAAGAAATTCTGCCTTCCTTCGAGCTTTACCATTTGCTTTCGGTGATGCTTAGGCGTTCTAGAATTCTTTTGGACATCTTGTTCAAAAGAAACCTCCTTTAGCCTTTTCTCCAACTGTTAACCCATTTCATGCATGGGCCCGTCCTTAAACATTTGAAAATCAATGGCTATCTTATCACCGTAAAATTGATGTCCGCAGGCCCGTCACCATTTGAAAACTAACGGTTATTTCACTATCTTGAATTTGACGTTTGCGGGCACGTCACCAGACATTTGAACCTCCAATGGCTAGTTCACCATGCTGAAGTTGACGTTCTCGGGCCCGTCATCATCTTTAGTAATTCCTTCGACTTTTTGCAAAATGAACCCGCCTGAAGGGAAGGTGACCTTTCGGAAAAGAGGAGGGTCCCTTTTTGGCAGTCGAGAGCCCTCCACAAGGGCACTTGCCCTTCGGGCTCCTTTGTCTTCCCCATTCCTTCGGACATTTTGCTCGAAGGAAATCTTGCTTTCATGTCTCGGCCTTCTCTTTGTGAATTTCTTCAGACAAAAGTCCGAAGGAATTCCTTCCGGCATTTTGTCCGAAGGAATTCACCTTTGGTTCTAAATGGATTTTCTTCAGACAAAAAGTCCGAAGAAATCCTTGGTTTTCCTTCGGACATTTTCTCTGAAGGAAATCTTGCCTTCATGTCTCAGCCTTCTCTTTGTGAATTTCTTCAGACAAAAGTCTGAAGGAATTCCTTCCGGCATTTTGTCCGAAGGAACTCACCTTTGGTTCTACATGGATTTTCTTTAGACAAAAAGTCTAAAGAAATCCTTGGTTTTGCCTTGTCACTTTTCCGAAGGAAACTTCCCTTTCGGTCTTCTGCTTTGGTCTCTTTCAAATGCGTTCTTTTCCCTCCGCAAGGGCACCCTGGGTCCAAAATTGTCCTTCGGAGCTTGCTTGAATGGTCCCATTTGTCACCTTGCCCTCCGTGAGGGCACTTGACCTTCGGAGCCTTGTGAAAGACTTGCATCTCTTTGAAACTGGCCCATTCCTTTGCCAAAAAAGGATTGTCCAAGGTAATTTGCTCGAAGCGAAGATAAGTCCCAGATCAACCTGAAAACCTACAAGACTCCAATCACTCGGCTCTTTATAAGAACGGCCTCTTACAAAGGGAAAAAACCACAATTGCAGTAAGGCAAAGACATCAGAGACTGACTAATCAGGACAAGAAGGAAAAGGGAGACCGATTTTTGGCCTGCAGGACCAAAAATGGTCAACAAATTTAGCGATTCACAAGGGAAGCATGCCTGCTATGCTTAAGAAAACCAGTGGCTTACAAGTCCGTTGGGCACGGAGTCAGAATAGAGCCTGAAAGGCTGACAATAACCTTGAGAAACTAAAGAATCAACATGAAGCTTTTACCTCAAACGGTAAACAAAACACACACAAGGCTGAAAACTACGAACATGCGCAAAAACACTTAGGGAAAACAGGAAAAAAATAGGGAAAATATGTACATAATAAGAGAAGGCTCAGTGACAATGCTTAAGATATATCCCATTGACTGGGATATGTAGTTTCCCGCCATCCAACTTGGAGAGTTGGAATGCGTTATGCTGCTTGCACTGAGTGATGATATATGGACTGCTCCATAAGGCGTCGAATTTCGTGTGTTTTCCAGGTTTAGCTCAGTCCTCATCCCATTTTAAGACAATGTCGCCTTCTGAGAAGCCTTTTGATGAGGATTTTTTATCAAAATGCTTCTTTGTTTGTTGCTGACGGCTGGTCATGGAAACCATGGCTTGGTCTCTTGTCTCCTGAAGCTCCATTAATTCACAAAGTCTGACCTCCATGCTGTCGCTTTCTTCCAATTGCAGTTGGTGGGCAAGATCCAAGGTTGGCAATTGAAGCGAAATAGGAAGTCTAGCTTCCCTTCCATACACAAATGTGTATGGTGAATTACCCACTGCTCTTTTTGGAGTAACCTTGTCTGTCCACAGGGCAGCGTGTCGTGCAAAGTTCTCTGATTTTCCTCCATTGTCCTCCTAATGACCCTGATCAGATTCTTATTGGTGGACTCAGTCAGCCCATTTCCTTGTGGACAGTAATTGGAAGTACTAAGGTAGATGCCGTATCCTAATGTCCACTCACTTGTTTTGGTTTCCAAGAAAGCCAATGCGTTATCTAAGATGATGGTAGCTGGGACTCCAAATCTTGTCACCAGGCCTTCATAAAAGTTTAGGATTGCACTTTTGTTGGCTTCCTTCAAAGCAACAATGTCTACCCATCTCGTGAAGTAATCTGTAGCATTCAAGACCCACTTGTGGCTAGCACTAGGAGGGTTGATCATTCCTATGAAGTCTAGGCCCCATTGCATGAACGACTGCTCTACTTGAGTAGGTTGTAGAGGCATTGCAGCCAGCCGTTGCTTTCCATCAAAGAGAGCACATTTCTAGCACTTTCGTATCTAGGCATGGGTATCTTTGAATAAAGTGGGTCAAAAATAACCAGCCCTCATAATTCTTGCAGCTGTAGGCTTAGGAGCAAAGTGACCACCAGCTGGCCCGTCATGAATTTCGGATAGTACTCTATTGACCTGACTTGAGTTTATGCATCTCAAGAGCACTCCTGAAAAATCTTTTCTAAACAGCACTCCATCAATCAGGACATAAATAAGTGACTGGAGCCTGAAATACCTCCTCTTAGTCCTATCAAGGCCCTGTGGGCACTCCCCAGTAAGAAGGAAGTGAGTCATGTCTTGTGCCCAATCCTCTATGATTGCAAGTTCCTCTACTGCAGCTTCATCATTGAGTAGCAAAATGCTCTCTTTTTGTTGTTTAAGGTCAGTAGCGAGGTGTTCACACAGCTCTCTTCCCCTTACCAGCTTGGTGGTTTTGATATCCACATCATATTCCATCACCTTGTTGATCCACCCTACTCTCTTTTCATTTAAATCACGGCTAATCAAGAAATCTTTGACACTGGGATGTGGCACCATGACATGAACCTTGCTGTTTGACAACATATGTCTGAATTTCTTCAGGCTTCGTATGACCGCAAGCACTTGTTTTTCAATATATGTGTACCTAATTTCGAAACCTTCTAGACCTTGGCTAAAGAATGCGAGAGGCTGTTCAAGGTTTTCATTATTTGCTTGAGTGAGCATGGCAGAGATTACCTCTTCATTTCCGAAAGTGTAAAGGTTGAAATCCTTGGAGAACTCAGCACGGATCAAGGTGGGAGCCTGGGCAATAGCTTGCTTAATCCCTTTAAAACTATCCTTCCTTTGTGCTGTCCATGTAAACTTCTCATCCTTCTTCAGCATGGAAGTTAGTGGCTTGACTATCTCGACAAAATTAAGGATAAACCTCCTAATAAAATTTATTCTACCAAAGAAGCTTTGCAGACCCTTGTGCTTAGGTAAGGACAGCGCTAGGATGGTACGTACTCTTTTTGGATCAATGTTCAAGCCCCCTTTTGAAACAACATGACCAAGGAGTTTGCCTTCATGGACAGCGAACACACATTTCTTTGGGTTGAGAGAGATACCAAACTCTCTACACCTCTCAAAGATTTGCCTCAGGTGTTTTAGATGTTGCCCTGCATCCTTAGAGAAAATTGTCACGTCATCAAGGTAGACCAATACAATATTATTTATCAGGCCTTGGAAAGCCATGTCCATGGCTCGCTGAAAGTTGGCTCCAGCATTTGACAGTTCGAATGGCATCTTCTTATAAACAAAAGTTCCCCACTTGGTAGTGAAGGCTATTTTGTACTGGTCGTAGTCCTGGATTAGAATTTGATTGTACCCTGAATACCCATCCATGAGGAAGAAATATTCACTGCCTGTCACCATTTGGAGGATCTGCTCCATATTTGGGAGGGGATAGTGATCTTTTAACGAGACTCTATTTAGGTCTCTAAAATCCACACATAGTCTGATCTCCCCTTTCTTTTTCCTAATCGGGACTAGATTAGCCAGCGAAGAAGAGTGTTTGATAGAAAAAATAATTCTGGACTCAATTAGCTTGGTGAGTTCCTTCTGCATGAGAGGCTCAATCTTCGGATTGATAGGCCTTTGTTTTTGTTTGATGGGTTTGGCGCCTTCTTCCAGTTCAATGGTGTGTTGGGCCAAGCTTGGGTCAAAACCCTTCAAGTCACTATACTCTCAAGCAAAAACATTGGCAAATTCTTGGCATAACAAAATGAAAGAATGCCTTTCATTATCTGTGCATACCTTCCCAAGTGCAAGCAGCCTGTCCTTGAATATTTCGACTCTTTCATAATTTTTTTTCTTGGTCGTGATGCTTGCTTTATCATTTTTTAGTTGGTCATCCTCATTGAAGATGCTCTCGAGGGTGACCAAACCTTTGGGAAGTTTGTTGTTCTTTAGCTGAACAATCTGTAACTTGGATTGATTTCTAGAAGCAAACTCAGCGTCCTCTTGCAAGAAGAGTGCTATTTGCTGATCACTGTCAAACACTTGCCAATTGGTGACATTATCAGGGACAGAGAGTCTTATTATCACTTTTAAATGGCGCGGACTATTGTCCCGACCTATTTTCTTGAGAATGTCAAACTGAGCACCAACTGCTGCTAGTCTGTCTGCTTGCTTATTTTGTTCTCTTGGAATGGAAATAATATTGAAAGCCATAAAACTTTCCATTAGGTCCCACACCCTGTGCTTGTAAGACTTAAGCAAGGAATTTTTGGTCAAGTTTCGCCCTCTCATCTGGTTTACAATTAACTCGCTGTCTCCAAAAACCTGCAATTCTTTTATTCCCCTTTTTTTAGCCCACTCTAAACCATGAATGAGAGACTCATATTTTGCAACATTGCAAGTGTAGGAAAATTGGAACCTGAAAATTGAGAAGTATTTCTCCTGAGGGTGAAATTAACATTACTCCACCACCAGCTCCCAATTTGCTTCTTGAGCTATCGAAGAAGAGTTGCCATAAACTCGAGCTCTCTTGGTTTGCTTTCATCAAATTTGGCATGAAAGTACCTTCTTCATGCATGCAATAAATTCCAAGACGTGCCTCTTCTATGAACTTGTATGGGTCATGTTCAAAATTGTCACTTCCCCATTCGTCTAAGAGCAGGTCAGCAACTCCTTCAAGGGAAGAGGGTGGAGATTGGTCTATTTGGAATTCTTCTTCATCAATGATGGTGTAGCTGACGTTTGCCATCTTGAGTGAGTATGGCTCTAGATGATCTCTGTGGATGAGCTCCGACTCAATCTTCACTTTAGTTCCATATTTGGTTCTAAAAATCATGTAAGACTAGTTTGCTGCTAAGTACTCGCCTATTTTGGATGTAAAATCCCTGAATAAGCATAGAGCAAAGTAGGTAGGAACACCCGCCACTACCACGTCGTGGGGAACGGAGAAGGTTGGATAGGCGTGCAACGTTAGATTCAAGCCTCTTACTACTCCCAATGTTTTGGCTGGTGATCCATCTAATTGCAGGACTCCCTTAATCATTTTCTCATACTTGAGTCCCAGCTTATCTGCTATGCATTTGGGCATTACTGAGGTGCTTGTTCCACTGTCAATAATGCAATTATGAACCAAAAAATCTTCGATGACTAATGATGGATAGAAAGGAGGAACCTTTTCATCCTTCTTTGCTTGCCTGCCATGGAAGGGTTCCCATTCATAATCAATAAATTATCGGCCTTTGCTGGGGCAAATTGTTCATTCAGCCCATGCAATTCCTTCTGGAGTATGTCTTTATGTCCCGATATTGCTAAGGAATCTCACAGTGAGATATTCATGTGCAGCTTCTTCATCTGGTCCACCACATTGATCTGAGGGTTGCTCCCTTTTGAATTTATTTTGGGAGCATTTACAGCCTGAGGTGTAAGCCGAGGATTTGAAGGTGCAACCGACGGCTTGTAATTTGGAAACTTCTTGTTCACTTGTGATGAAAAAGATGTTGGAAACGTTCGAGTAGCTACTTGAGCTTCCTCCATAGCTCTCTTTTTGGACCTAGTATTGCCTGCAACACAATCACCCTGGTTATTCAGACTCCCCACATGATTGATTGAATAATATTCTCTTTCCAGGTGGTTCATGAGAGTGGAATCGAATTGTGCCTGTCTATTGTCCATTCCAGGTTGTACTGACGCCTCAAACCCTAGGAATTGGGTTGTTTGATTGTCCTGTATGTTCATATATGGATTTGGCAACTCATTAGTATAAGCGACCTGTTCTTGACCATACCCCAGGGGTGGGCAATTAGGTTGTTCCTGTACCAGATTATTTTGAGTGGGAACAAGAGCTTTAGACGATGAAGGGGCGCCTGGATTATAACCTTGATATGGTCTGGCTTGAGTAATCAGACCCTGTCCTTGGTTATAATTTTGGAAAGGAGGTCTATTTGTTTGTCTGAACTGTTGGTATCCCTCATTTGGCCGATAATTTTGGGCTTGTTGCCTCTTGAGAGCCACTAATTCATTGGTTACACTTTGTAACAAGCTCTTAACTTCATGGAGGTCATTTGGTGAGGTAGCAGTCGGCTTTTCTACACTAGACAAAAGCGCTAAAGTGGGTGCAACAGTTTGATCGGGGGTGGTAATTCGAGAAAGAATGGCATATGAGGTCTAGAGGCTATCTTTCCTGCTTGCACCAGACAATTTTCGACGGCTATGGCTATTTCATAGGCAGTGGGTAACACTTGTCCTCCCATGGATTGTATCATGACAGCAATGTTGCTGTTCAAAGTTTTTAAGTAGTAAAGGAAAGCATAGCTTGGGGTCGACCTCACTAAAATGGGGATTCTGTCCCAAGTCTTTTGGAACTTGGTATTAAAATCCTGTATAAATTCATGTGGAGTTCTTTTCACAGTGGTCAATTGCTCAGCAAGAGAGAGATGGTCACTCTTCTCCCCAAATCTATTTGTCAAGAGAGTGTCCAATTCGTTCCATGAGCCAACTGAATTCATAGGCAAAGTCTCATACCAGTCCAAAACTTTACCCTTAAAAAACAATGCCAGTAACCTGATGGCTATGTTCTCTTCGGTGATATTATGAATGTTACAGAGGCTGGCTATATTCCTGATATGCTCAATGGCGGTAATAGGCCCCTTTCCATTAAAAGGAGGAACACTCTTAAGAGCTGTCCCTGGGATTGGGTCATAATGCAGAAGATTTAAAGGGCTTTGACCATTGAAGGCTACAAAAAGTAAAGCCATGGCGATGACAGGGTCAACCGGGGCCTTCTCGTGTAGGTATATTTTATGGCAGGGCTGGGAAATTGATTTGTTGTATAGGGATGAGTCCTTGCAAACCTTAGCCGCTTTGCTGAGTTTAAGGGCAGCTCAACGAATTCGAAAGGGACACCCTTGGCAGATCTTGTGGTGACTTTAGGCATGGGATGTCAAGATGATCTCTGACCAGAGACTGAGTTTTTGAAAATGGAGTCGCCAGATGTTGGGTTAGTTGTTCACTCTTGCAGTAACAGGACCAACACCAATCCTAGAACTTCTTTGAGCATCAAAAATGGTCCCACCGGGCGTGCCAAAAACTGTTGACGCAATGGATTGCACCCTTAGAAAGAAGGCTCAACTTCTCTCTTCCACGTGGCACAATGGAGACATTCCTCCTGTTGTGGGCTTGGCAAATTTTGAGGAACGAATCTCTAGATATGGGCTAGCTCCCCATGATGCATTTTTGATGGTCTTTAACTACTACTGTTAATAATGGGGGGGTGAAAAGGGAGAAAGATATAACAAAAGCAGAACGTATCTAAAACGGTGATGCACCAAATGATTCGATCTACTCAGCGTATATCAACACTTTAGACCAAAAGGGCGAACAAACACTTCATCTGAATAAAAGATCAGACTATATGGGCACTTTAACAGGGGGCTTAATGAAGATACAAAGAAAAAGAACTTACCATAGGTGCTGTAGAAGCACACTGTCAGATAACTACTCTTCTGTCTTTATGCTCCAACTTGGGCACTCCCTGTTAACCTGCAGAAATGGTCTTGGATATACTAGATAAGTTGGTGTCAACCTATGAAAGCATCAAGATGAAATGACTAAACACAAAGTTGATACACAGACACATTCAGAAGTGTAACCAGTCAGATAGAGGTAAAACACTTTCTTTTGATTCAAAGGTAAAATTTGGTAGAGCTTCGCCTTACACAAGTGAGAGATCTTTTTCCAACCGAGAGGTTACAATATATAGCATTAAGAGAAAGACTATTGGTCCCTTCAAGAACAGGCGGTCCATACTATATTGAACACCTAGGAAAGAGGAATTCGCTCATGCTGGTGTCATCCTTCCATAAAAGCCCTGAAAGAACCATGCTATAGATTGTTACGAGTATTGACTTTGCTGCCCAAATTGTATTAAACAATTAAGAATGGGTCGCGTTGTTTTCTGAATGACAAGGCTGCCTCCCTATGAAACTTACGCAACTGTCTGCTCATTAATGCTTAAATGAAAAAAAACGGGCTGCTCTATTGAATGCTTGTGTTCCCCTTGATGACCACTTGGTGGAGACTATTTCATCTGTAGCAATAACTTCTCCCGCTAATGCTTTTGTGCCACCTGGACTGCTCTATTCGTCCTTGCGCTACTTGTCTTTTCTTGTCAACTCGGCTCTCGGGGCTTTCGTCTCCTCCTAGCTCCTTTCCTAGTGGGTCATGTTGACCATTTTTGGTCCAATAGGCCAAAATCGGTCCCCTTCTTCCCTTGCTGTCTTGAGCTATTTCAATTTTTGATTTTGCACAAGTCTTTCGGCAAAAGGAGGAACCAGTTCAGTGGTTCACGTCGGTGTCCAATGGCATGATCTTTCCAAGAATTTGTGAACTTGAACTTTGAATCATTATTGGTTCAATGAGTTGGTTCAGTTCAATTGGTTCAATGAGTTGGTTCAATTCAGTCAGTTCAAGTACTTGGTTCAAAGGCTTGGTTCAACAACTTGGTTCAGTTGGCTTGGTTCAACAACTTGGTTCAGTTCAGTCAGTTCAAGTACTTGGTTTAAAGGCTTGGTTCAACAACTTGGTTCAGTCGGCTTGGTTCAACAACTTGGTTCAGTCAGCTTGGTTCAGAAATGGTTCAAAGTGTTGGCGCAACATTTGGTTCAAAGGGATGGTTCAAGAAGTGGTTCAATCGGAAAGTTCAAAGGAGTTTTCCAAAAGCCTGAAGGACAAGTGCCCTTGCGGAGGGCACTTAGCCGACAAAAGGACCTTTGCGACTTTTTCGAAAGGCAATTTTAGAGGCCAAACAGCCCTTGCGGAGGGCAGGAAAGCACTTGGAAAGAAGGCCGAAAGGGTAAGTTTTCCTTCGAAAAAGTGAATAAGGCAAGTTGGAATTCTTTCGGATTTGTTCAAGGCAAAGAGGCAGAGAATTAGTTCGGACAAAATGTCCGAAGGAATTCCTTCGGACATTTTGTCCGAAGAAATCCTTCGGAAGAAAATCCGGCAGAAATAAAAGACAAGGCCCCTTCAATAAAATGACTTTCTTCGGACTTTTGTCTGAAGGAATTCTTTCGGACAAAAAGTCCGAAGAAATTCCGAGAAAGAGCCGCGGGATAAAAACCCGAAGAAGAATTCCGAAGGTCAAAGGAAGTGAGCGAGATAATTCTTGCGGACGTTTTGTCCGCAGGAAAAATGGCCAAAAGGAAAAGCCCGACCGAAGAGAAAAGGCCTGAGAAAGCAAGCAGAAAAAACGTGAAGGAACATTTCATTCGGACATTTTGTCCGAAGGATTTAAACAGCAAGGCCGCCGAAGGACTCCGAAGGGCAAGTGCCCTTGCGGGGGACTCTCGGCTGCCGAAAGGACCTTCCCCAAGCCTCGAAGGGGCACTTTCCCTTTGGAAGGATTCAAAGACTAAGCTCGGTCAAAGGAAATCCGAAGGAAATAACGCCGAAGGAATTAGCCAAGGGGTGACGGGCCCGTGGACGTCAAAGTTGTGCACCATGAACTAGCCGTTGGCTTTCAAATGGCGACGGGCCCGCGAACGTCAATTTTATGGCAAATGAAATAGCCGTTGATCTTTAAATACTTGAGCGCCAACCAGAAGGGAGCCCAAAGAGCTAAGAGAGCAAACGACAAAACCAGGGAAAGACGACGCTGGGAAAAGACAAAAGTTAAGAATGAACTCAGCGACCTGCTGATGAAGGAGCCCAAAGAGCCAAAGAAGTAGTAGAAGATAACCCTCGAGGGCCGAAGGAGACAGAAAAGACAAAGCCAGGAAGAGACAAAAGAGCCAAGTGCATAAACGGACAAAACCGTCCAAGTGGCAAAGGAAGGTGTCGACTCAAGGAGTTATTCCAGCGGTTGGAACAGTGCCCGCCAAGTGGTCATCAAGGGGCGCGAACAGTGAACGACGCGACCCATTTTTCTCCATTTTGCATTAATGAGCAGACAAACCGCGAGAATGCCTTCAAGGAGTGGTCTTGTTTGTAGACAAACGGCGCGGCCTGTGTTTTTTAAACACCTGAAGTCAAAATCGGAGCCGACACAACATTATCTTTCAGCGGCCTCCTCTTTCCAACGCTCTCAACGCACATGGGCCAACTTGTAAAAATGTGCCAAAGTCTTCTCGAAAAGGGGTGCTTTTGTTTCCCTCTTCTCTATATATATATTGTAACTTCTCATTTGAAAGGGATATCTCTCATATTGTAAGGCGAAGCCCTTGCAATTTTCACCTGGAATCAATAAAATATGCATTTTTACCTCTATTCTGGTTGGATATATCTCTGAGTGTGTCTGAGTGTTAGTCTTGTGTTCAGTCATTGCTTCCTAATGCTTTCACAGGCTTGATACCAATATACCTGGTATAGACAAAGCGCCATTCTTGCAGGTGACAAGAGCTGTATTTGGAGCGCAGAGGCAGAAGGAGGTTACTAGACAATGTGCTTTTCCTACAGCGCCTATGGTAAGTCCTTTTTCTGTGTGTTTCCATTAAAGCCTTCCTGTCAAGTTCCCTACAGCCTGGTCTTTTTACCAGTTAAAGTGTATGTTTGTGTTCTTATGGTTCAGAGTGTGAGTGTGAGTAGATCAAACTTGTTTGGTGCATCACCCTTTTAGGTTAGGTTCTGTTTTTCAGTAATCCTTCTCTCTTTTCACCGCCCCCCCCCCCCCCCCCCCCCCCGCATTATATATATATGTATTAGCAACTTACTGGAATAACTCAGATGCATCAAAGGGAGCTAGCCCTTATCTAGAGACTCTCCCCCCAGTTTTGCCATACCCACAAGCAAGAGGGGAGTTTCCATTGTGATGTGTGGAAGACAGGAGATCATCCTCCTATCAAGGGTGCAATCCGCCGCGTCAACAGGTCGCTGAGTCTATCTTCGGGTTTTCGAGCCTTTGAATTTCCTAGGACAAAACATCCAAAAGAAATTCGTCGGACACTTGTCCGAAGGAATTTTGCCTTCCTTCGAGCTTTACCATTTGCTTTCGGTGATGCTTAGGCATTCTGGAATTCTTTTGTACATCTTGTCCAAAAGAAATCTCTTTTAGCCTTTTCTCCAACTGTTAACCCATTTCATGTGCGGGCCCGTCCTTAAACATTTGAAAATCAACGGCTATCTTATTACCGTAAAATTGACGTCCGCAGGCTCGTCACCATTTGAAAACTAACGGCTATTTCACTATCTTGAATTTGACGTTTGCGGGCACGTCACCTGACGTTTGAACCTCCAACGGCTTGTTCACCATGTTGAAGTTGACGTTCTCGGGCCGTCATCATCTTTAGTAATTCTTTAGGCTTTTTGCAAAATGAACCCTCCCGAAGGGAAGGTGACCTTTCAAAAAAGAGGAGAGGGTCCCTTTTTGGCAGCCAAGAGCCCTCCGCAAGGGCACTTGCCCTTCAGGCTCCTTTGTCTTCCCCATTCCTTCGGACAAAATGTCCAAAGGAATTTCTTCGGACATTTTGCCCAAATGAAATCTTGCCTTCATGTCTCGGCCTTCTCTTTGTGAATTTCTTCGGACAAAAGTCCGAAGGAATTCCTTCGGGCATTTTGTCTGGAGGAATTCACCTTTGGTTCTACATGGATTTTCTTCGGACAAAAATTTCGAAGAAATCCTTGGTTTTGCCTTGTCACTTTTTCGAAGGAAACTTTCCTTTCGGCCTTCTGCCTTGGTCTCTTTCAAATGCGTTCTTTGCCCTCCGCAAGGGCACCCTGGGTCCAAAATTGTCCTTCAGAGCTTGCTTGAATGGTCCCATTTGTCACCTTCCTACCCTCCGCGAGGGCACTTGATCTTTGGAGTCTTGTGAAAGACTTGCATCTCTTTTAAACTGGCCCATTCCTTTGCCAAAAAAGGCTTGTCCAAGGTAATTTGCTCGAAGTGAAGATAAGCCCCAGATCAACCTGAAAACCTACAGGACTCCAATCACTCGACTCTTTATAAGAATGGCCCCTTACAAAGGGAAAAAACCACAATTGTAGTAAGGCGAAGACATCAGAGACTGACTAATCAGGACAAGGAAAAGGGAGACCGATTTTTGGCTTGCAGGACCAAAAATGGTCAACAACATTGAAGATCCACTCTGAGTAGTCGATCGGTCGAATACATCTCGCTTCCAAGGGTTTTTCCAACTCTTTCTTCACTAATACAACAATGCGAGGATGCATCTTGCGCAAGTTTTGTTTTATAGGCTTGGCATTAGGATGTACCACAACATGGTGTACAACCAAGACGGGGTACAAACCAGGGATGTTAGAATAGGCCCTGTTGGCCATTTTTGGCCCGCATACCAAACTTGCTTGAATGCAGTGTAGTTTCCTGAAGATCAAGTATAGAGTAAGGTTTGGACAGGATTTCTGGATGAAATTAATGGACCAAAGGGATCTTACAGAGTTCAAGGCTTTTGAAACATTTTGAGCTTGTTTAAAAGTGTATCTTGCCAACTTCTAAGGGATAGGTCTACAATTGCAAAGAACAGGTATCTGAACAGATTTTCATAATGTCCGAGCCTTCAAATCTCAAGCTACAGTTCAAGCCTTTTCGGATAAATCCTTACTTGGAAAATATTTCGGGCTTTCCTTTTGCTAAGTTCATTTCTTTCTGACCTTTTACTTGGCTTAGTGTTATTTCCTTTGGAAGTTTTGTTTCAGGTCTTTTGGACCAAGTGTCGGGAATTGTTTCGGACATTTTGTGGCTATGGAGGAATTGTTTCGGACATTGTTGAAGACATTTTGTGGCCTTGGAGAAATTGTCTGCATGAAAAAGGCTAAGTGTGAATTCTTTCGGACATTTTGTCTGCAGTAAAAGCCTAAGGGTCATTCCTTTTGGGAAAATTGTCTGAAGAATTTTTGCGAAGAGTCATTCTACAGGAAAATGGTCTAGCGCCAGGGTCTAGAAGGGTCTTTTTTCAAGGAAGGTGCCCCAAACAAAATGTCCAGCAAAAGGTCTGAAGGAAATAGCCACATAATTGTGATCCAGACTGTCCCGCAAACATCAAATTCAAGCACAACAAATAGCCGTTGGGATCCAAATATCCCATGACAGGGGCGCAGACGTCAAGTTTGGGCCCTTGCAAGTTGTTTGGATTTGAAAATCTATCATAGGGTCCTTGACTGAACCAGGCTTGACAAGTGTCCAGATCTCGAGAGCTCGGATTAAATCTAAGGACGAGCAGTGACTGGCAGGTCAGTGGGTTCAGGCAGATCTAACAAAGCGCATTTGAGCATACAGAGACAGATCAACGACACGCGAGCAGAGTGAAAGGGTTAATAAGTTGAAAGGCCACTACATGGCATAAGCGCGGGAGCAGATAGACTGATGAGCAGATCTAAGGATCAAATGCACGGGTGCCAAATGTCAACAATGTGTTAGCTCGGGTAGAGGATCTAACGACACGTGTTCAACCTGTCAGAGGGATTCGACGAAGCGAGCAAAGGTCAATAAGTCAATGGATCCTGAGCCGGTTTGCTGACAATCAACGGACAAAGGACTGAATCGGGACATTTTCGACTAAGGTTGACGGAGCATTTCGACTCGGGCAAAACAAATTAATGGACCCGAGTTGGAGGAAAATATATGGAACTGAATTTGAACACCTTGAGTTGAACCGGGATTGACAATAAAAACCAAGCATCAAGCAGAGTGCCACCTATATAAACTATAGGAAAACCAATAATCTTAAATTGGTTTTTGTTTATAGTTGGCTCAGGGCCAAGTTTCAAAGCAAAGGCAGATGTGCACAATTAATGGAGGGGCATCCGAGCCATATCTTCAATCAGTAGCTGCCCAAAACAAGACATCGCCATGGCTCTGTCAGATTCATAAGCATGGTGATCTCGTCCTTCAGTAAATGGGACATTAATACGCAGAAGCTCGAGGTATCGCCAGAATAGTTGAATGCATAAGCGGACACTAGATATCGGAATACAAGTTCACGCCACCCTCTAACCTTGTCAGGGAAATCTTCCTTCTCCCCATGTACATGTAAGGTTCCTACTATGATTGTCAGGGTCAATTTGTCAGAAAAACTATAGAAAGCATGGTTGTGCCATCGCAAAGGAATTAAAAGCTGTACCCATCACCCCAAGTGGTGCATTAATTGTAAAACAGGGTTCTCTATAAAACCCTGGCTTTCATTGTAGAAGGGGTCGACACATTTTAGTAGCCTCACGCTGCTGAAATTTGCCCTCCATGAGCACTTGTATTGGCTAAATCTTCAAGACTAATGAGAATTAAGTTCATCCCCTGTTATTCTGATAATCTGTGTGCTATTTGTGTTTGTTGATCCTTGACTGTGGGTAATGTTTGCCCCTCTCATCGTTGTCCATTCCCAGCACCTCATTGAACTTGGAACTCACTCTCAGGTCGTATTCTATGCGCACTCGGGTCTTTGTTGATACTACCTGTTGACCGTTGGTCGACCCTCTCAGTGTTACGTTGCGTTCCCACGCCTCCATGCGAAGCACTTGGAGTATCCTTGGTTGAAGTTGTGCGATATTGTCTTGTCCTCAAAGGTCTATATTGTGTTTATGGCAGTAGGAGCGCTCGCTCTATTCTGGGCGTATCACCTTTTGTGTTTCAGCATTTCTTACCTTCTCCCTCCCTTTTCCTCGATCTTAGGTTTAGATTAGTGGTATATTACTTTTCTACTCTTTAGGCCTACTCATTGGTCTTAAAACCAGATGCACTTAGAATAGAAGGAACCCGCCCTACTTCGGAGGTTCATCCCAAAGAGCGCAAGTGTCCTGCAACCTTGGGGATGTTCTCATTGTCTCACTGAACCAATCCTTCCAATTCAACGGGTGCAGGGTTCGAGTGATAACAGTTTTTGGCACACCTAGTGGGACCATTTGAAGAAGAGCTAAGGAATTGGTGCTATCTTTAGCTAATAAGTGTAGAAGACACTCAGTAAGAGCACCTAGCAACTCCAAGCATCTCTGGTCCGTAAAGATCAGCCCCTTACCTACATGCCAAGGACAAGATCATCTACAAGAGGCCTTGATTTCCATTTCACTGAGCTTCCAACGCCGTCCAAAGGAAGGAGAGTAAGAGTATCTTCGTCCCTCGTTAGGAGGCACAGCGTAAGCCAATCCCCACCAAGAGCCTAGTCTACACCCCCATTCAGAAGGTTCTATTCTAAGTGAGGTCTATTCCCTTTCCCATTCATGGCTGTGCCAAGGAATCAAGTGTTTGTGCCTTCAACGGAGGCAGTCCATTAGTCCCAGCACAATACAATGACATTTCGGTGTCCACTCTCAAAAGCTTGTCCTATTTCACGGGTGAGAATTCAACCTCCCTTGTGGAGCATATCCAAGATATTGCGAACATCTGCTCAGTGCACTGTCTTTGAAAATAATGTCGCGGTTAGACTACTCGCCTCCTCATTCAAAGGAAAAGCTCTCTAATGGTATTGAGGGTTGAGACTGAATTCTATTCACAGTTGGGATGAACTCGACGAAGAGCTTTGCAAGCAGTTTGAAGACCGAAGCAATCACTTGTCCCTAATAAACCAGCTCACAACCATAAAGCGAGCCCTGCACGAGATGATGGTCGACTTCAACTTCAGATTCCAGAGAGTCTGGGATAGAATCCCACCCTTGTGTAAGCCGTCTCCTAACATTGCATTTTCATATTTCCTAAAAGCTCTTAACAATGATATAGCGGCGATGATTTAGTCCATGGGAGGCACGGTCCTCCCTGATGCCTATGAAGTTGCGGTGTGCGTAGAGAATTGTTTAATTCAAGCAGGCAAGATTGCGCCCAGACCCCCAGGCCTATATTCATAGAACCTCTCCCTAATCAAATAGCTACGCAACCTATGCTATCACCTATCCCTACTACTGTGAGCCCACCTACTCCACCCGTCATCTCTTCCAATGAATTGCACGAAGTAAAGGCGCTATTGCAAAGTTTTGGGAATGAACTAGTTGCCCTCAAAAGGCAACAAACGCAGTATCCAAGACATCATAAACCCTCACTCAACATTACTAGTCAAATAGACCTCCCTACTAGGCGACGCTCAAACGCAAAACCAACTCACATACAACAGAGCGCGTTATGCGCAAATTCTGACACTCCCAACACCTCCAAAGCCCTTGTTCTAATATAGAACAATCTAGCGCATGATTCTGAATGGTGCTTCCCATGCAATCAGCCACATAATCAAGCTACATGCACGAATGGGACCTTGAACCAGGCGCTCGTGGTGCAAAGCATGCCTCAGTTGCAAGAGCAAACAAGCAGCAAGCTCTGCAAGAGGAGGGAATCCAAGCATCAATTCAACCACATGATGGGTCTATTTTCGTCAATTGGTAGGAGAATTTCAGCTATGTGAATCAAAGTGGCGCCCCTGGTGGAAGAAGCACTTCAATCACTTTCAACACAAGATTCAAAAGGAGAGCTACAGAGGAAGCTACTCCAGCCTCAGTGCCTTTACCTTCAACGCCCCAAGTCAATCGCTCAATTGCGCAAGCCAAGACACCTGCACAACCTTTACACCCGGAAAAGACAGTGCAAGAGGGACCATCTCAAATCAATGCACCAACACTAGGAGAGGCTGCTTTTCCAAAGCCATAACCAAAGAGATCTCAGGTTCCCTTCAATATAGTAGAACAGATGAAGAGGACGAGCCTCAACGTCACAATGTGGGATTCACTTACTATTCCATCTCAATGAAACTCGCTCCAAGACGTGTTGAAAGGCTTCCAAGAGTGTCAAGCCCCTGAACCGGCCCTGCTGCTTCTACGAGCTTGTGCTAGACAAAATAAGAAGCGCAGGTGTGTAATAGCAACAAGTTGCCCCCATTCTATGTCTCTTTAATCATAGGCCAGCACCTAGTGCACAATTGCATGATCGACTCAGGGGCAAGCAACTCGATGATGCCGAAAAAGATTGCAGATATGCTAGGAATTGCGTGTTCTGTTGTTCCAAAAGGAGTGGTCCAGCTCAATGGCACGACGGTCAAATTGGTAGGAATAATCAAGGATTTAAATTTAACACTCCATGCATGCCTAAGCATTTCCATTTTGCGAATATCATAGTAATCAACTTGCCCCCTTACTTTGCCATCTGCCTCTCCTGGGACTTCACAACAAAGGTAGGTGGATATCTGTCTTCAGAGTGTTGACACATGTTGCTGAGAACCAGATTCAGGACCAAAGTAACCATCAGGGTAGAGCCTATCTTCAAAAGTCATGTAGAACCATACTCTCCTAGCCCAGTCGAGTAGAATTGTGTGATGTTCGACTAGGAGGATTCAATTCCCCATGAATTTGTGACACTGCTGGAGGAAACCCCAGACAATCTATTGGATGAATGGGCATGCGAGCTCTTTGAGTGCGACCCATATGACAATGCAAAAATAGGATTGGGCACATATTGCATCATGGAAGAAAATGCCATGCTGCCTGAGCTTATGAAGGCGCGTGAAGATCTTGAAGGTACGTGGCAATTATACTTTGATGGCTCTTGAAGCAGGAATGGCACAAGAGCCGGTGTTGTGTTGCTCTCCCCCCAAAAGGAAAAATACTTCCATGCCTTTAGACTACAATTCGCTTGCACGAACAATGTTGTCGAGTATGAGGCACTAATTCAAGGCCTCTAGCTCACGCAGAAGAAAGGAATCAAGACACTACAAGCATTGGGTGACAGTGAGCTAGTCATCAACCAAGTTAGAGCGCAGAGCATGACTAAGAGCAACGTGATGAAAGCCTATAAACATAGTGTGGGATCTGATAGAAGGCTTCGATGCGTTCAAAATCATTTCCTTACCGAGAGAGCAAAATGTCGATGCAGATAGGCTTGCGACAGTAGGTGCGCAGTATGACATTCCACGCGACCTTATGGAGTCGAAACAACTCATCAAGCTCGTGGTCAGACTCGTAGTTCCTGACAACATAGAAAATTGGCAAGTGTTCGAAAGTGATGAGCCAATCATCAACTTCCTATAGGACGAGGCAGAATTTTGTGCTATGAACCAACCAGGCGCAGCTGCGAGCCCAATATGAAGATCAAGTCGTCCAATTGAAAGGAAACAAATTACCAAGGGGTCTAGCACTCTAGAAAGTATCTTCAACTCTGACAACCAATTCAAAGGGGAAAGGTGCAACATGATAACTGTTGACGCAGTGGATTGCACCCAGGGCAGGACGCCTAGCTCCTGCCTTCCACACGTCAAAATGGAAACTCCCCTCTTGCCTGTGGGACTGGCGAAGTTGGAGGAGAGAGCCTCTAGGTAAGGGCTAGCTCCCTTTGATGCATCTGAGTTGTTCCAATAAGTGCTAATACATATATATATATAGATATATAATGGGGGGGATGGAAAGGGAGAAAGATTGCAGGAAAACAAAACTACTCTAAAAGAGGTGATGCACCAAATGATTCGACCTATTCACACTCACACTTGAAACCATACAAACACATACGTACACTTTAAACTGGCAATAGGACCAGGCTGCAGGAAACTTAACAGGGAGGCTTTAATGGAACACACAGAAAACAGGGACTCACCATAGGTGCTGTGGAAAGGGCACACTGTATAGTAGCTTCTTCTGTCTTTGCGCTTCCAGGTGCAGCTCTCCTTGTCACTTGCAGGAATGGCACCTTATAGACACTAGGTGCGTTGGTGTTAACCCTGTGAAAGCATTAGAAAGCAATGACTAAACACAAAACTAAAACTCAGACACACAGAGATATCTAACCAGAATAGAGGTAAAAATGCGTTTATTGATTTTAGGTGAAAATTTGCCAGGGCTTCGCCTTCAAATGTGACAGATGCTTTTCCAAATGACAAGTCTACAATATATAGAGGAAGAAAGGAGGCCTTTTGGCGCCCTTTTTACAAATGACCCATGTGCGTTCCGATCATTGGGAAGAGCCAGCCGCTTAAACATCATATGAGAATTTATGGGCGGCGCCGTTTGTCTGCAAACAAGACCGCTCCTTTAAGACGATTACACGGCTTGTCTGCTCATTAATACAAAATGAAGAAATCGGGTCGCGCCGTTAGCCGTTTGCGCCTCTTGATGATCAATTCACAGACACTGTATCACCTGCTGGAGTAACTGCTTGAGTAGATGCCTTCTTTCGCCACTTGGACTGCTTGTCCGTTTCTGCACTTGGTCTTTCTTTTGCCTTTAAGCCTTTGAATTCCTTCGGGTCTAGCATTCTTCTTGACAATTCATTCATGTCTTTCCTGCTTGCCTTCGCTGTTTTCCGCTAATTCCAATAAGTGACACGTGGCGTGTTCTGCCACTGAAACAGGCAGGACACGTGGCAGCATCCGCTGAACCTATAGAAGCTTCAAACACCTTTGGAGAGTTCTGCGGAAAACGACGGGTGGCGGCTTTCGCTCTCTTCAACAGTTCGTTGGGGCCCACCATAGTGCTCGTGAGACAAAAAGGAAGGGACGGTGGGTGTTGACACTTGTCGGCTTCCGCCGAGCCTTGCAGGGAATACGTGGCGCGTTCCGCTTCTTTTAGAGAAAACATGTCAAAGCTTCCGCGGTTGCCACTTGGTGCTTTTCGTGATCTGGCTTTCCCTGGTTTTGTCGCTTCTCAACTCCTTCGGCCCTCGGGCTATCTTCTTGGCGAGTTGCTGGCTCCTTGGCTCTTTTTTGGTTGGCTCTCAGGCATTTTAAAAACAAACGGCTATTTCACTGTCTTAAATTTGACGTTCCCGCACCCATCACTGCGTTTGAATACCCAACGACTAGTTTACCGTGTTCAACTTTGACGTCCTCGGGCCCGTCACCCTTGGACCTTCCTTCGGCTTTCTGCTTTGGCCCTTTTGCCTGCGGGCCTTTTCTGCGAGGTTTTTGCACGGACAATTTTCCCGCAGACAAAAAGTCTGAAGGAATTCGGAAAGGCCGCGAGAGAGAAAAAGCCGAGAAAAATTCTGAAAGAAGTCAAAGCGACCGGGACAATTCTCGCGGACTTTTTGTCCGCGAGAAAATTGTCCGTGCAAAAAGCATGCAGAAAAGGCCCGCGGGCAAAAGGGCCGAAGCAGAAAGCCGAAGGAAGGTCCAAGGGTGACGGGCAATTCCTTCGCACAAAAAGTCCGAAGGATTTCTTCCTTGCCTCTGCCGATTGCCTTAGAAAAAATTCCGAAAGAACTTACCTTTGCGGCTTTCTTTTTGAAGTGTTCTCTGCCCTCTGCAAGGGCTCTTGAACCTGGGACTACCCTCCGCAAGGGCACTTGTCCTTCGGGAGGCTTGAACCTTTTACATTGAACCGCTCCTTTGAACCAATCCATTGAACCGGTTCAACGGTTCAAACAATTGTTGAACCAAGGCATCGAACCGTTTGATTGAACTTGCCGATGAACTTTGCGTTGAACTTTGCCGATGAACTTTAACATTGAACCAAAAACGTTGAACCAACGCATTGAACCAATCCGATGATTGAACCATTCGATTGAACCGAAACATTGAACCAAGGCGTTGAACCAAGCCGATGAACCGTTTGATTGAACCAAAGCGACGAACTTGCCGATTGAAACAAGGCTTTGAACTGAAGCGATGAACTTGCTGATTGAACCAAGGCGTTGAACCGAAACGTTGAACCAAGGCATTGAACTGGTTCAACGGTTCAAAGGTGCTAACTCTTGGAAAGATTATGTCGTTGAACCACTCTTCCAACCTTAAGGAAAAGTTTCTTTGAACCATTTTAGCTCTCTTTCCTTATGAATTTCTTCAGACAAGAGTCCGAGGAAGCTTTGTAAAACCTTGCACTCTCTAAACTGGTTCTTCATCTGCCAAAAGACTACCCCTGCAAAGTTCGTAGAAAAAATCTTCCTTGCAGAATCCATAGAAACTTCACCTGCAGAGTCCGTAGAAATTTTCAGACTTGTGCAAAATCAAAAAATGAATTGGCCCAGAACAACAGGGGAAGAAGGGAACCGATTTTTGGCCTATTGGACCAAAAATGGTCAACAAATTGGCGACTCCTAGGGGAAGCATGCCTGCTATGCTTAGAAGCCAGTTGCCTCAAAATCCATTGGGCACGAAGTCAGGATGTAACTTAAAGATCAGCAATAGCTCTGATAAATTCTAGAACCAATCACGAAGATTTACCTCAAAAGGAAACGAAAACACACACAAAGCTAAGAAAACTATTAACATGTGCAAAAAGCACTTAGAGAAAATAGGAGAAAAGCAAGGAAAATATATACATGATGGAAAAGGGGGTTAGTGGCAATGCTTAAGATGTATCCCATTAACTGGGATATACAGTTCTTCACCATCCAACCTGGAGAGTTGGAATACATTATGCTGCTTGCATTGAGTGATTACGTATGGGCCACTCCATAGGGCGTCGAACTTCGCATGCTTTCCAGGCTTAGCTCGGTCCTCATCCCATTTCAAGACAGTCTCCTTCAAAGAAACCTTTTGATGAAGATTTCTTGTCGAAGTGTCTCTTCGTTTGTTGTTGGCGACTGGTCATAGAAGCCATAGCCCGGTCCCTTGTCTCTTGGAGCTCCATCAGCTCACATAGCCTAACCTCCATGCTGTTTCCTTCTTCTAATTGCAGCTGGCAAACGAGGTCCAAGGCTGGCAATTCAAGTGAAATGGGGAGTCTAGCTTCCCTTCCATAGACGAGCGTATGGCGAGTTGCCAATTGCCCTCTTTGGGGTGACCCTATCCGCCCACAGGGCTGTTTTCAACTTGGCATGCCAAGTCCTCTGATTCTCCTCCATGGTTCACTTGATGATCCTGATCAGGTTCTTATTTGTAGACTCCCCCAGTGCATTCTTTGTGGGTAGTAATTGGATGAAGTGTTGAGATATATACCATACCTCAGCGCCCATTCACTTGTTTTGGTTCCCAGAAAAGCTAACGCATTATCTGAGATTATGGTTGCTGGAACCCCGAACCTTGCCACCAGGTCCTCATAAAAATCCAGGACCGCACTTTCATTGGCCTCCTTCAGAGCAACAGCGTCTACCCATCTTGTGAAATAATCCGTGGCAGTCAGGACCCACTTGTGTCCAGCACTGGAGGGAGTATTAATCATCCCTATGAAGTCCAGGCCCCATTGCATGAATGGTTGCTCCACCTGAATAGGCTGTAAAGGCATGGCAGCCAACTGTTGCTTCCCATCAAAAAGTGCGCACTTCTGGCACTTTCGTATCCAGGCATGGGTGTCCCTGAAAAGAGTAGGCCAGAAATAGCCAGCTCTCATTATTCTTGCTGCAGTAGCCCTGGGAGCAAAATGACCGCCGACTGGCCCATCATGGAACTCAGACAGCACCTTGTCGGCCTAACCTGCGTCTAAACATCTTAAAAGGACTCCTGAGAAATCCTTTTTGAACAACACTCCATCAATTAGGGCATAAGGGAGACACTAGAGTCTGAAATATCTCCTCTTGGTCCTATCAAGGCCCTGCGGGCACTCACCAGTGAAAAGAAAATGCCTCACGTCTGATGTCCAATCTTTCATGACAGCTGGTTCCTCTGCTGTAGCTGCATCATGGATTAGCAGACTGTCCTCTTTCTGCTGCTTAAAGTCTGCAGCAAGGTGCTCACACAGGTCTCTTCCTCTTACCAATTTGGTGATCTTGATATCCACATCATATTCCATCACCTTAGTGATCCACCTTGCTCTCTTTTCATTCAGATCTCGGTTGATCAAGAAATCCTTGATGCCGGGATGTGGGACCATAAGGTGGATTCTGCTATTGGATAGCATATCCCTGAATTTTTTCAGATTCCGTATGACCGCCAGGACTTGTTTTTCCATATATGTGTATCTGACTTCAAAACCTTCTAAGCCTTGGCTAAAAAATGCAATTGGTTGCTCAAGGTTATCATCACTTGCTTGGGTAAGCATGACGGAGATTACCTCTTCATTGCTGAAGGTGTAAAGGTTGAAATCTTTGGTGAAGTCAGGGCTGATCAAAGTAGGAGCTCGGGCTATGCCCTGCTTGATTTCTTCAAAACTGTATTTTCTCGGTGCTGTCCATGTGAACTCCTCACCCTTCCTCAGCATAGAGGTCAATGGCTTGATCATCTCTGCAAAATTCGGGATAAATCTCTGTATGAAATTTATCTTGCCGAAGAAGCTTTGCAGGCCTTTCTTGTGCTTAGGCAAGGACAGCTCCAGAATGGAGCAAACTTTTTTTGGGTCAATAGTCAGGGCTTCCGAAGAAACAATGTGACCAAGGAGCTTTCCCTTGTGGACAGCGAACACGCATTTCTTAGGATTGAGAGAGATACCGAACTCTCTACACCTCTCAAAGATTTGCCTAAGGTGTTTCATATGTTGGCTCGCTTCCTTGGAGAAAACTGTCACATCATCAAGATATACCAGCACAGTATTATTTATCAGGCCTTGAAAGGCCATGTCCATAGCTCGTTGGAAAGTGGCACCAGCATTAGACAGTTCGAAAGGCATTTTGCTGTAAGCAAATGTTCCCCACTTAGTGGTGAACGCTGTCTTGTGCTAGTCACAGTCTTGCACCAAAATCTAGTTGTATCCTGAATACCCATCCAAGAGGGAAAAATGCTCACTGCCTGTTACCATTTGAAGGATCTGCTCCATGCTTGGGAGAGGATAATGGTCTTTTAAAGAGACCCTGTTGAGGTCTTTGAAATCGATGCACAGTCTGATCTCCCCATTCTTTTTTCGGACAGGAACAAGATTGGCCAGCCAAGAAGAGTGTTTGATTAGAAATATTATCCTAGACTCAATCAACTTGGTGAGCTCCTTCCGCATGAGAGGCTCAATCATTGGGTTGACAGGCCTCTGCTTCTGCTTGATTGGTTTGGCACTTTCTTCTAGCTCAATGGTATGCTGGGCCAAACTTGGGTCAAAACCCTTCAAATCACTATACTCCCAAGCGAAGATATCGGCAAATTTTTGGCACAACAAGATGAAGGCCTGCCTTTCACGATCCGTGCACACTTTTCCAAGTGCAAGCGGCTTATCCTTGAATATTTCCACCTCATGGTGCTCCTCCTTTGTTGCAATGCATGCCTTGTCGCTTCTCAATTGGTCATCTCCATTGAAGATACTCTCTAGAGTGACCAAACCCTTGGGGAGCTTATTGTTCTTCAGCTGAACAATTTGGCTACCATATTGCTATTGCAGCTTACCCTGGTTTTTTGTAGCAAACTTAGCGTCTTCCTGCAAGAAGAGTGCTATTTGCTGATCACTGTTGAAGACCTGCCAGTTGGTGACGTTGTCAAGTACAGAGAACCGGATCACTACTTTCAAGTGATGTGAGTTGTGGTCTCGGCCTATCTCCTGAGGGATATTGAACTGGGCACCAACTGCTGCCAGCCTATCTGCTTGCTTGTTCTGCTCTCTAGGAATGGAGGAAATATTGAAAGCAAAGAAATTTTCCACTAAGTCCCATACCCTATGCTTGTAGGACTTCAGTAGAGAATTCTTTGTCAAATTCTGGCCTCTTACCTGATTGACAACCAACTTGCTGTCACCAAAAACTTGCAACTCTTTGATTCCTCTTTTCCTCGCCCACTTCAAACCGTGGATGAGGGATTCATATTCTGCAACATTGCATGTGCAGGAAAATTGGAATCAGAAAGCTGAAAAATACCTCTTTTGAAGGAGAAACCAACACCGCTCCACCACCAGCTCCCAACTTACTTCTTGAACCATCGAAGAATAGCTGCCATAGACTTGAGCTTTCCTGTTGGCTTTCATCAGATTTGGTACGAAAGTACTTTCGTCATGCATGCAATAAATTTCAAGGCCCGCCTCCTCTATGAACTTGTAAGGATCATGCTCGAAGTTGTCACTTCCCCATTCATCTAAGAGCAGGTCCGCAACTCCTTCAAGGGCAGAGGATGGAGATTGGTCTACTTGGGATTCTTCTTGGTCAATGATGGCGTAGCTGACATTTGCTGCTTTGAGCGAGTAAGGTTCCAAATGATCTCTGTGGAGTGGCTCGGATTCAATCTTGACTTTAGTCCCGTACTTGGTTCTAAAAACCAGTTAAGACCAATTCGCTGCTAAGTAGCTGCCTATCTTGGATGTAAAATCTCTGGATAAGCAGATGGCAAAGTAAGGAGGGACATCCGCCACTACCACATCATGAGGAACTGAGAAGGTCGGGCAAGCGTGCAGTGTCAAGCTCAAACCTCTTACCACCCCAACTGTCTTTGCTGGGGTTCCATCCAGCTGCAGGACTCCCTTGGTCATTTCTTCGTATTTCAAGCCCAGCGTGTCAGCGATGCATTTGGGCATCACTGAGGTGCTTGCTCCGCTGTCAATGATGCAATTGTGCACCAAGAAATCTCCTATGACGAAGGACACATAAAAAGGAGGAACCTTTTCTTCTTTTCGGACCTGACCTGAGGTGGAAGGCTGTCCACTCATCATCAAGACATTATCAACGTTTGTTGGGACGGCTTGTTCATTTAGCTCCTGCAATTCCTTTTGTAACATGTCCTTTTGCCTCGGTATTGACAGTGAATCCCACAAGGAGATGCTCATGTGCAGCTTTTTCAGCTGGTCAACCACATTGACTCGAGGATTGCCTTCAAATTTTCTTTGGAAGTATTTACGACCTGAGGTGCGGGCCGAGGAGCTGAAGGTACAACCGGCGGTCCGAAGCTTGGGACCTTTTGATTTACAGGTGATGAATAAGGTATTGTTGACGTTTGGGCAGTAACCTGAGCTTCTTCCATTGCTCTCCTTTTGAATCTTGTGTTGGCTGCAACACGATCAGCCTGATTCTCTGCAGCACCCACATAATTCATTGAATAGAATTCTTCTTCCAGATGATTCATGAGAGTAGAATTAGGCTGGGTCTGACTGCTACTCGCGCTGGGTTGCATTGGAGCTTCAAAGACTTGGGAATGGGCGGCTGCCTGATTGTCTTGCACATTTGGGTAATAACCCGTCATTTCATTTGTATAAACACCCTGCTCCTGACCATATCCCAAGTTTGAACAACTTGGCTGTTCTTGCCCTAGATTGTTTTGAACGAGCACCATAGCCTTAGATGATGAAGGGGCGCTTGAGTTGTAACCTTGAAAGGGTCTGGTTTGAGAAAGCTGACCTTGTCCTTGATTGTAATTTTGGAAAGGGGGTCTCGGAGCTTGACCATACTGCTGGTATCCTTGGTTTGGTCGGTTGCTTTGAGCTTGCTGCCTTTTAATAGCCACAAATTCATTTGACATATTTTGCAACAGACTCTTGACTTCATGAAGCTCATTGGATGGAGTAGCAGCTGGTTTTTCTATGCTAGGCAAAAGAGCTAATGTGGGAGCAACGGTCTGAATTGGAGGCAGCATTTCAGAGAAAAGTGGCATATGGGGTCTAGGAGCTATTTTCTCAGCTTGCACTAGGCAATTTTCAGTTGCTATAGCTATGTCATAGGCGACAGGCAGCACATGTCCTTCCATGGATTGTATCATAACAGCGATATCACTGTTCAATGCTTTTAAGTAATACATGAAAGCATAGCTAGGAGTAGGTTTTACCAGAATGGGGATTCTATCCCATGTCTTCTGAAACCGAGCGTTGAAATCTTGCATGTATTCATGTGGGGCTCTTTTCATGGTAGTCAGCGGCTCGGCAAGCGAGAGGTGATTGCTCTTTTCCCCAAAACGGTCCGTCAAGTGAGTGCCCAATTCATTCCAAGAACTGATTGACTTTATAGTCAAAGTCCCATACCAGTCAAGAGCTTTCCCCTTGAGAGACAATGCCAGCAATCTGATTTTCTCAGTGACATTGTGAATATTGAAGAGGTTAGCAATATTTCTGATGTGTTTGATGACTGTAATGAGCCCCTCTCCATCAAAGGAAGGCACACTTTTGAGGGCTGCTCCTGGAATTGGGTCATAACGTTGGAGATTCAAAGGACTCTAACCACGAAAAGTCACAAAGGGTAATGCCATAGCTATGACAGGATGTAACCGCGGCCTTCTTGCGTAGGTATTTTTTATAGCAGGTTTTGGAAAGTGGTTTGCTGAATAAGGATGGGTCCTCTCAAATCTCAGTCGCTTTGCTGAGTTCAAAGGTAATTCAATAAATTCGAAAGGGACACTCTTAGAAGCGGACCGTGTGGTGACTTTAGGCATAGGAAGTCAGACTGGTCTTTGATTAAAAAATGAAGTTCTTACTAGTGGAGTCGCCAGATGCTGAAAATAGTTGATTTTGCTGTAACAGGACCAGCATAAATCCTGAAACTTTACTGAGTGTAAAAACTGAATCCCACCGGGTGCAACATGATAACTGTTGACGCAGTGGATTGCACCCAGGACGCCTAGCTCCTGCCTTCCACACGTCAAAATGGAAACTCCCCTCTCGCCTGTGGGACTGGCGAAGCTGGAGGGGAGAGTCTCTAAGTAAGGGCTAGCTCCCTTTGATGCATTTGAGTTGTTCCAATAAGTGCTAATACATATATATATAGATATATAATGGGGGGGATGGAAAGGGAGAAAGATTGCGGGAAAACAAAACTACTCTAAAAGAGGTAATGCACCAAATGATTCGACCTATTCACACTCACACTTGAAACCATACAAACACATACTTACACTTTAAACTGGCAAAAGGACCAGGCTGCAGGAAACTTAACATGGAGGCTTTAATGGAACACACAGAAAACAGGGACTCACCATAGGTGCTGTGGAAAGGGCACACTGTATAGTAGCTTCTTATGTCTCTGCGCTTCCAGGTGCAGCTCTCCTTGTCACTTGCAGGAATGGCACCTTATAGACACTAGGTGTGTTGGTGTTAACTCTGTGAAAGCATTAGAAAGCAATGACTAAACACAAAACTAACACTCAGACACACACAGAGATATCTAACCAGGATAGAGGTAAAAATGCGTTTATTGATTTTAGGTGAAAATTTGCCAAGGCTTCGCCTTACAAATGTGACATATGCTTTTCCAAATGACAAGTCTACAATATATAGAGAAAGAAAAGAGGCCTTTTGACGCCCTTTTTACAAATGACCCATGTGCATTTCGATCATTGGGAAGAGCCAGCGGCTTAAACATCATATGAGAATTTATGGGCCACGCTATTTGTTTGAAAACAAGACCGCTCCTTCAAGACGATTACGTGGCTTGTCTGCTCATTAATACAAAATGAAGAAATCGGGTCGCGCCGTTAGCTGTTTGTGCCTCTTGATGATCAATTCGTAAACACTGTATCACCTGCTGGAGTAACTGCTTGAGTAGACGCCTTCTTTCGCCACTTGGACTACTTGTCCGTTTCTACACTTGTTCTTTCTTCTGCCTTTAAGCCTTTGAATTCCTTCGGGTCTAGCATTCTTCTTGACAATTCATTTGTGTCTTTCCCGCTTGCCTTGGCTGTTTTCCGCTGATTCCAATAAGTGACACGTGGCGTGTTCTGTCACTGAAACAGGCAGGACACGTGGCAGCGTCCGCTGAATTTATAGAAGCTTCAAACACCTTTGGAGAGTTCTGCGGAAAATGACGCGTGGCGGCTTCCGCGCTCTTCAGCGGTTCGTCGAGGCCCACCATAGTGCTCGCGGGACAAAAAGGAAGGGACGGCGGGTGTTGACACTTGTCGGCTTCCGTCGAGCCTTGCAGGGAATACGTGGCGCGTTCCGCTTCTTTTAGAGAAAACATGTCAAAGCTTCCGCGGTTGCCACTTGGCGCTTTCTGCGCTCTGGCTTTCCCTGGTTTTGTCGCTTCTCAACTCCTTCGGCCCTCGAGCTATCTTCTTGGCGAGTCGCTGGCTCCTTGGCTCCTTTCTGCTTGGCGCTCAGGTATTTTAAAAACAAACGGCTATTTCACCGTCTTAAATTTGACGTCCGCGCACCTGTCACTGCGTTTGAATACCCAACGGCTAGTTTACTGTGTTCAACTTTGACGTCCTCAGGCCCGTCACCCTTGGACCTTCCTTCGGCTTTCTGCTTCGGCCCTTTTGCCCGCGGGCCTTTCCTGCGGGCTTTTTGCATGGACAATTTTCTCGCAGACAAAAAGTCTGTGAGAATTGTCCCGGTCGCTTTGACTTGTTTCGGAATTTTCCTCGGCTTTTTCTCTCTCGTGGCCTTTCCGAATTCCTTCGGACAAAAAGTTCGAAGGATTTCTTCCTTGCCTCTGCCAACTGCCTTAGAAAAAATTCCGAAAGAACTTACCTTTGCGTCTTTCTCTTTGAAGTGTTCTCTGCCCTCCGCAAGGGCTCTTGAACCTGGAACTGCCCTCTGCAAGGGCACTTGTCATTCGGGAGGCTTGAACCTTTTACGTTGAACCGCTCCTTTGAATCAACCGTTGAATCAATCCATTGAACCGGTTCAACAGTTCAAACAATTGTTGAACCAAGGCATCGAACCGTTTGATTGAACCTGCCAATGAGCTTTGCGTTGAACTTTGCCGATGAACTTTAACATTGAACCAAAAACGTTGAACCAACGCATTGAACCAAGCTGATGAACCGATTGAGTGAACCGAGTGATTGAACCATTCGATTGAACCAAAACATTTAACTAAGGCATTGAACCAACGCGTTGAACCAAGCCGATGAACCGTTTGATTGAACCAAAGCGACAAACTTGCCAATTGAAACAAGGCTTTGAACCGAAGCGATGAACTTGCCAATTGAACCAAGGCGTTGAACCGAAGCGTTGAACCAAGGCGTTGAACCAAGGCATTGAACTGGTTCAATGGTTCAACGGTTCAACGGTTCAAAGGTGCTAACTCTTGGAAAAATTATGTCGTTGAACCACTCTTCCAACCTTAAGGAAAAGTGTCTTTGAACCATTTTAGCTCTCTTTCCTTATGAATTTCTTCAGACAAGAGTCCGAAGAAGCTTTGTAAAACCTTGCACTCTTTGAACTGGTTCTTCATCTGCCAAAAAACTACACCTGCAGAGTTCGTAGAAAAAATCTTCCTTGCAGAATCTGTAGAAACTTCACCTGCAGAGTCCGTAGAATTTTCCAGACTTGTGCAAAATCAAAAAATGAATTGGCCCAGAACAGCAAGGGAAGAAGGGGACCCATTTTTGGCCTGTTGGACCAAAAATGGTCAACAATAACAAGGAAGAAATCTCTGTGCCTGTAGTCATTTCAAAGGGTAAAAATCTTAAAGCTGGTAAGGTTTGTTCCACGCTAGAAATTGAAAGCTTCGTTGAACTCAGTAAGAGATATGATGATATCTTCGCATGGAGCTACAGGGATTTAAGGGGCTTTGACCCAAGCTTAGCACGGCATACAATTGAGCTAGATCCTGGCGCACAACCTGTGCACCAAAAGCAGAGGCCCATTAATTCGAAGTTGGAGCCATTGATGTGCAAGGAGCTCTCCAAGCTCGTTGAGGCTAGTATAATACTTCCAATCAAACATTCCTCATGGGTCGCCAACTTAGTCCCAGTACGTAAGAAAAATGGGGAGATTCGTCTTTGTGTGGACTTCAGGGCCCTGAATAAGGCTTCCCTGAAAGGCCACTATCCTCTCCCATCAATGGAGCAGATCTTGCAAACGGTCACGGGAATGGAGAGATTCTCATTGTCGGATGGTTGCTCAGGCTATAACCAGATCCTTGTGCAAGAGTGTGACCGTTACAAAACCGCATTCACCACCAAGTGGGGAACATTTGCATAACAGTGCATGGCATTCGGTTTAACAAACGTAGATGCGACCTTCCAAAGAGCCATGGATATGGCATTCAAAGAACTCATCAATAAGATCATCTTGGTTTAGCTCGATGATATAATTGTTTTCTCTAAATGCGTTGAGGATCATTTGGATCACCTGGAGCAAGTCTTTTAGAAGTGTCGTGAGTTCGGAATATCTCTGAACCCCAACAAGTGCATCTTCGTAGTTCATGAGGGCGCCCTCCTTGGGCACATTGTTTCAAAAGGACTCGCGATTGATCCAGAGCGAGTCAAGGCTATCTCATCCCTCCCTCTTTCGAGCCACAAGAAAAGTCTCCAAAGCTTCTTGGGGAGAATCAACTTTGTGAGAAGGTTTGTGCCTGGCTTCGCCATCCTGGTCAAGCCTCTCACTGCGATGTTAAAGAACGTTGCATTCAGTTGGACGCGCGAGGGTAAGGAAAGCTTTGAGGCCATCAAGTGCGCCATCGTGCAAGCCCCACCTTGATCAACCCAGATTACAGCAAGGATTTCATCCTTTATGCATTTGGTGGAGCCAAAGGCATCTCAACCATCTTGACACAACAAAGCAAAGACCAACTAGAGCAACCAATTGCCTTCTTCAGCCAAGCTCTGAAGGATTATGAGTTGCGCTATAGTTTCATAGAGAAGCACACACTCGCAGTTGTGAGAGCGCTGAAGAAATTTAGACATATGCTCTCCACCAATAAGATCCGGCTCATGGTCACGCATGCGAGTATCAAGGAGTTCCTGCTCAGTAGGGACATTAGCAAGAAGTGAGTTGGCTGGATCACCAAGGTGATGGAATACGACGTAGACATCCAAGTCACCAAGTTGGTGCGAGGAAAGGGACTCTGGAAGCAGTTAGCCGAAGTAGCAATGGAACTGGAGGACGGCGTAGCCCTAGTGTCACATGAAGAAGAGCATGCAAGTGAAGAAATAATGACAAACTGGGTGCAAGATATGAAGACCTTCCTTCAACATAACATATATCCTCCTGGCCTTGATAAAGCTAAGCGCAAACACTTTAGATTGCAGTCCATTCCCTATGTGCTCGTAGGAAATGTGCTTTTCCGAAAGGATCTCAATGGAGTCCTCTTGAGGTGCGTTGAAGAGGAGCAAACAAGCAAAATTCTTCAAGAATTCCATGACGGCCTCATGGGAGGCCATTGTTCACCTAAGATCATTGCCGTGAAGATCATGTGAGCCGGCTATTATTGGCAAACTCTGTTCAAAGATGTGTCTTCTTCACAGGCAAACAAAGGCTTGCAACCTTACCACTGCACCCAATTCAAGCTGATCAACCCTTTGCGCAGTGGGGCCTGGATTTCATAGGCATGATTGACCCACCATCAAGTGAAGGGCATAAATGGATTCTCACAACCACTCACTATTTCACGAGGTGCATAGAAGCGGTTGCCCTCAAGGAGGTCAATGAGACATCCATCCTCAATTTTTACAAAGGCATTGTAATCAGATTTGGCGTCCCCACCACCATTATCTCAGATAATGCACTGGCCTTTCTTGGAACCAGAATCAGTGAATGGGCTGTCAAGCACAATATCTATTTGAGTGCCTCATCGAATTATTACCCTTAGGGTAATGGTCTAGCAGAGTCTACCAACAAGAATCTGATTCGCCTCATAAAGAAGACTCTGGAGGATAATCAACGAGCTTGGCATACTAAGCTCAAAACTACTCTTTGGGCTGATCGGATCACGCCAAAGAGGGTGTTGGGAAATTCGCCTTTCATGCTAGTTGACGGAAGGGAAGCCAGATTACCAACATCCTTTGAGTTGCTTTCATTGGAACTCGCACATCAGTCGGAGTTGCTCGAGAGTGGTCCCCTTGAGGTAAGATTAGTTGAGCTCGTAGAGCTCGAAGAAACTAGAACGCAAGTTACGTGCACCATGGAACTCCAACAAGCACAAACCAAGAGGGTCTTTGACAAAAGGGCCAGTGAGAGAAGTTTCCAAGTGGGAGACTTAGTGCTCAAATGGGATGTGGACAGAGCAAAAGTAGGAAGGCACACTAAGTTCGACACAATATGGAGTGGTCTATATACCATCACCAGTTACAAGCCATCTAACACCTTCCAACTTGCCAAAATGGATGGAGAGGAGCTGGCAATCCCAGTTAATGGGATTCATCTCAAACACTATCTCCATTAATCTTTTGTACATCTGTAAATAAGTAGATTAGATGTTTTCATTTCCCTGAAGCGCGCTTTGCGCGCCCTTGTTTTAGAGTAGTTTCATTTCCTCTAAGCGTCTATGCGCAGTGTTTTCTTAGCTTAGGTCTTTTCCTCTAAGCGCCTCTGACATAGTTCTTGTCTTGTCAGGGGAATCTCAATTCATCTCAAAGCCGAAGGTACATAGCTGGTGTGTTTGCAAGAGAGAGAATCAAAATCTCTAAAGACTCCGTGCCCAATGGATTGCTCATGGTCTAGGTTCTCAAGCATAGCAGACATGCTTCCCTGTGAGTAGCCATAAATGTTGGCCATTTTTGGCTCACGTACCAAACTTGCCTGAATGCAGCGTAGTTTCCTGAAGATCAAGTATAGAGCAAGGTTTGTATAGAATTTCTAAATGAAATTAATGGACCAAAGGGATCTTACAGAGTTGAAGGCTTTTGAAACACTTTGACCTTGTTTAATAGTGTATCTTGCCAACTTCTAAGGGAAAGGTCTACAGTTGCAAAGAACAGGTATCTGAATAGATTTTCATAATATCCGAGCCTTCAAAGATCAAGCTACAGTTCAAGCCTTTTTGGGTAAATCCTTGGGAAATATTTTGGGCTTTCCTTTTGCTAAGTTCATTTCTTTCTACCCGTTTACTTGGCTAAGTGCAATTTCCTTCTGAAACTTTTTGGGCCAAGTGTCGGGAATTGTTTCGGACATTTTGTCCAAAACAAAAAGGCCGAAGGACCCTCTCTCGCAAAGTGTACTAAACAAAAGTCCGAAGGGTCTTTTTCAGCCAAAGTGGTCCATTCAAAATTCCTTAAGGGCAGTTTCTCAAGCAAAGTGTCCTATGCACTTTTTTCGAAGGATATCTTTTCAAGCAAAGTGCCCTATACAATTTTCCCGAATGGGTATTTTCTCGGGAAAGTGAACCAAGCAAAATTTCCGAAGGGTATTCTTGGAAAAATGGACCAATCCATAAGCTCCGAAGGGCAAAGGCCCATTTCGAAAGGGCCGAAAGGCAATTTTGTAGGGCAAGTGTCCTTAACAAAAATTTCGAGGGCATGAATTCTTTCGGACAAAATGTCCGAAGCAAGAGATGAAGACCTATTTCTTTCGGAGAAATTGTCCGCATCAAAAAGGCTAAGTGTGAATTCTTTTGGACATTTTGTCCGCAGTAAAACCCTGAGGGTCATTTCTTTCAAGAAAATTGTTCGAAGAATTTTCACGAAGGGTCATTCTATAGGAAAATGGTCTAGCACAAGGGTCCTGAAGGGTCTTTTTTCAAGGAAGGTGCCCCAAACAAAATGTCCAACAAAAGGTCTGAAGGAAATAGCCACATAATTGTGATCCAGACAGTCCCGCAAACGTCAAATTCAAGCACAACAAATTGCTGTTGGGATCCAAATATCCCATGACAGGGGCGCAGACGTCAAGTTTGGGCCCTTGCAAGTAGTCATTTGGATTTGAAAATCCGTTAAAGGGTCCCCGACTGAATGTAGGCTTGACAAGTGTCTAGATCTCGAGAGCCCGGATCAAATCTAACGACGAGCGGCCACTGGCAGGTCAGTGGGTTCAGGCAGATCTAACGAAGTGCGTTTGAGCATACAAAAACAGATCAACGGCACGCGAACAGAGTCAGAGTCAATAAGCTAAGAGGCCACCACATGGCATAAGCACGAGAGCAGATTTGAACTAGAATGTAATAGTAAGAGTTGAACCGTCTTCTAGAATGGTCGGCAAAGATTTGAACTAGTTTGTAACAGTAGAGTACTCTGTTAGGACTGGCTCTTTAAGTTCTCCTAGGCATGATGAATCAGAATCCCCCAATGGTAGGGATGGCCATGTGACAAATACTATTGGAAACTCTTGGATGATTTGATCAAAACCTTGTTGTTCTTCAAGATTGAACTCGGACCCATAGACAAGTTTGTCATTGCTGGTCTCCTAAGCTATGTTTGAGGAAGGTTGAACAACCCCGTCTAATTGCCCCTGAAACAGGTTTTCACCACTAGACTAGCCTTTCTCTTTACTATTTTCTTGGTCCAAAAGTGCCTCAAAGAGGTTTTCACTTTGGGACCTTAATGTTTTATTTATTTATTTTTGGCTAAGGGTGTTCACCCATTCTCCAAAATAGGCTTCTAGATCCAACTTGATTGAGAACCCTTGTTTGTGGTCTCCCAACGGAACATTGTCCCTTAGGCCTAGAAAATCGCAGAAGGCCTCATCATTCTGAAATTTGTTGACCGGTACTGTTGATTCTTGTTGGCCCCAGTCTATCAGTTGAGGATAATATAAAGGAAGCGGGTTGTGGCGAATAACTGGTCGAAGGGTGCAAATGGCATTAGTGTCAAACAAATTGGTATGGGCTAGGTCATCAAAAGGGCTATGATTGGACTTTGCTTCACTGTCGACATCATCGTCACTAGTTGTTGGCGATGGAACTCAAATAAGATATGTGGGTTCACCCCCAGGCGGTTTAAATTTGAGTCCATAGGTTCCTTTGTACCGGGTGGCAGAAATTGGCTCAAGCGTTCCTTGTTGTTTGGGCTTGAGGCCTCCTCCATAGGCATGTCTCTCCATGATTTTGTTTGAAATGGGATACTTGGTTTTTAATAGTAATCGGCCAACTTGTCAGTGTGTAACCATGATTCATCACCTGCAAGAGGGTTTTGTTCTTGGCCAATGGCCAATGTGAAAATGATAGGTGTTGGACTATGCAATTTGGCTTTTCCCTTCCGTTGCCATTATAGGCAGGGTGGTTTGGCTTTAGGTCTTCCACAGGACTTGGGGTTTTGTGGAAGCTTAGCAATATGGAATGTATCATGGATCAAATATTATCCTAGGCCATTAGCCGAGATAGTATGATGATTAGATATTTCAGGAGGTGGCATGTGGAAAAGTGAATCGAGGGTATCAGGGTCAATGCAATTGGCCTCTGGTGAATCAACAAGTATTTCTTTTCCCTTGTCCTTCTTGAGAACCGCATTCAAGCCAAAACAATAGTTTTAGTTTTAGTACTTGGCCTCCAAATGCTTGCAATGTTCATATGGTTGCAAATCTCCATGGATAGTAACCTCCATTCCTGAATGGGAGAACTTGATACACTGGTGCAATGTTGAGGGGATTGCACGAATCTCATGTATCCAAGGTCTACCCAAAAGCATATTATATGACAAATCGAGGTCTAACACATGGCATAGTGTATCGTGGGTCAGGGCCCAACGATAACTGGCAAGTTGATGGTTTCTTGTGATTCCCGTTCTTCATTGTCATAGGCCTTGATGGTGATCGTTTCTAGCTGGAGATCGGTCGTGGTGTAGTCGAGAAGCTTGATGAGCTTTAGAGACAATATTTAGACTCAATTCATTGTTTATGAGGACATGCTTCACTTTGTGCCGCGTTATGACAACTTTGATGTACAATGGTTTGTTATGCAGAGGGCTAAGGAATGACATATCGTTTTGGTCAAAGGTTAATTGTTGGCCTGGAGCTAGATGTCCAACCAAAGCTTGAAATTTGTCAAGAGATATGCCATTAGGAACTTGAAATTGGCCAAGAAACTCTGTGAAGATGTTCTTGTGGATTGTAGACGTGTGCAACAAATCCAAAATGGATATTTGTGTAGGCGCTTTTTTGCAATTGTTCCACAATTTTGAATATCTTTTCTTGCACAACAGTGAATGGCTTGTTCCTAGCCATTACGGTTGGTTGGATGGGTGGAGTGGTAGATGGTTGTGGGCCTGGTATGGTAATATTCGACTGCCGAGTTGTGATTGCACAATCAGGATTAGATACAAGACCATTGTTGCTAACAAATGATGGTGGAGGACCAGATAGGATAAGTCTTGGTTGCCGGTGCACTTGTTGGTGGTCACGGGTCAATGATGAGTTATTGATATAGGGTCCAAATGTAGTAATCCTTGGTTGCTGGTACTCTTGTATGCAGTCCCAGGTCAAGGAAGGATCATCGACGTGGGTTGGTTGGTTTGAATTGATTAGCAATAGTCTTGTTTGGTTGGTACTCGGTCTTGGATTGATGGAGATGGTAGAAACGTGACCTCCTGCAATATGGCCTAAAACTTTGTTGTAGTCATGTGCAACTGCATGGTAAGTTTGTTGGTTGTTGGCATTGTTTTGGCCTTGGTTCCATCCATTTGGTTGACGTTGGTTCTATTGCTGCTGATTTTGTTGGTTTTGTTTTGGCTATTGATACTATTGTTGTTGTGTGGGCCACAATTGTTGTTGTTGATTTTCATATTGTGGAAAGGGGTTTTGATAGATTCCCAGATTCTGATTAGATGTGGAAGCTCTCTTAGCCAAGGTTATCTTGTCGTTTTCCAACATATTCTCAATCAAATGTTTAATTTGCACATGACACAAATTATGTCCATTAACCTGATGATACTCGCAGAATTCATTTTGCCTATACCAGTCTGGATAGACAATGCCCTGAAGATAGGGCTTCAGAATAGGCCAATTAATCAGATTAGCGGCAATGACCTTAGAAAACACAGATTCAATGGGTTCTCCAAGGCCACTAAAGACACGACGAGCAGGCACATTTCTCCTTGGAGGAGGGGTTTGCAAAGGCAAAGGTTGTTGCATTTGTTGTGCTGGTCTAGGTTGCTACTCTTGCGGCTTTTGTTGAAGAGGATGGTGGTTAGGAGTAATTTGCATATGCGGCGTAGTTGAACAGACGGTGTTTGCACCGTTTGGACATGTCGCGACTCGGTTACTCCGTTCCCCACAACATTCTTGTTGCAATTAAAATGCTTCGATTTATCATAATTATTGCTCTGCACTGGTTGCGACGCTTGCGCTTGGACTTGGTTCTGATTTTGGTCATTGTTCTGGCTTTGATTCTAGTTCTGATTTGATGAGGTAAGTTTAATGATCCCTTTGTTAAGAAGAGCTCTTTCGATCAACAAACCTTTATCAATGATTTTTTAAAAATTGTGTGCACACTGTAGCTCCAAATGGTAAGATATTTCACTGTGCAAATTCTTGGTAAACACAGTGGCTAGTTGCTTGTTTGGTACACTATGGGTGAATCAGCAGGCAAGCGCTCTCAATCGCTGCAGATAACTGACAAAGCTTTCACCGGCTTTCTGTTTGGCTTGCGTCAAATCTACCAACGAAATCTGATGTTCGAGGTTGTAGGAGAAGTGTTGCACAAACTTGTCTGAAAGATCATCGAAATCAAAAATCGAATTCTTGGGCAATTTCAGGAACCACTCCAAAGCTTGTCTTGCTAGACTCCTTGGAAACAACAGTAAAAGGTAAATGTCGCTATAGGCCAATGGTTGACAAGCAACAAAGAATTCGGTTAAGTGGGCCTTGGGGTCACCTTTCCCCTTGTATTTGTTGAACTTTGGTGGTTCGTACCCTAGAAGAAATGGTATTTGCAAGTACTCGATGTTGAAAGGGTAAGAACACACATCATCCAACTTAAACTTCTTGGTTTTATTTCTGGCTTGGATGGCGGCAATTGCATCCTTCATTTGTTGCAGTTTTTGTGCGAGAAAACCGGAAGGAACATTGGCCTGAGGTGGAGGCTAGGTGGTCATAAGTGGGTTACTTTGACCGGGGTATAGTGGATGAATTTGTTGGGGAATGTTGGTTTGGTTAGGGAATTGACCAGGAATTTGCATACGTGGGTTAGGGTGTGATTGTTGGAATTGCACGTGTTGTGCAATATTCTGGTTAGGATTGGGTATGTAGACCTGGTTTTAGGGAAATTGTGGTTGCGATGGAAGGATATTGCTAGGGGTGAAGCATTGTGCCTGTTGAGGTTGAATAGGGACTTGCTGCTGACTAGTCATACTTTGTTGATTAAGGGGGACTTGTGAACCATGGCCCTGTCGTTGAACTTGTGGCACGTTTGGAACAAAAGACAATTGTTGCCTAATAGGTACTTGTGGAACATTGGAACCTCTTGGTTGCGCAAACCCCTGTTGTGAAGTAGATGCATGTTGAAGGTTCAACATTTGTTGCTGACCAATACTTGTACGTTGTTGATTAGACATCATTTGTGATTGTAATGGTATGTTAGTCTGTGACTGAAGAGGTATGTTCGTCACTCCCTGACAAGGTGGAACATTGGTTGCCCCCTGTTGGGGTGGCAGATTGTTTTGCCTCTGTTGCATGGGTATGTTGGACGGTGCCTGTTGTTGTGGAACGTTATTCGTCATCAGTTGTGGTGGAGTAACATTCATCACATTCTGTTGAGTTATGGCACTAGTCTTTGCTTGACTACTTAATCCTTGTGGTTGGGTGCTTGAAGAAGCCGCTGGTTGAGGATTAGAGGTAGTTGTTTGTGGTTGGGAGGTAGAAGTTCCTACCCCCTATGTTTGTGAATCACTCACGGTACTAGCTAAAGGCACATTTTGTTGTGAACCAGTTGTTTGTGCGTTTACACCACTTTGGTCTAAATTGGACATTACTTGCGTATTGTCCGCTATGTTTGGCTCACTACTCTATGTAGAAGCAGAAGACACTTCTTCGATGGCAAGGGCATTGAACATGTCTCCAACCGAAGTGCTTTGTGCGAATGGGGCCATACCCTGATTTTCTTGGCCAATCAATTCCATTAAGACTTCTGTTGAAGGAGCTAACTCGATAAGAGGAGCATTTGACATGGTCATATTGTTGAATTTGTGCGCTAAGTTTAGATATGTCTGGGTATGTTGTCTGCATATGAATGAAGTGGTCCTCCATAAGGCTCTTTCTTGTGACAAGCATACAAGGGTCTTGATATGGCATTGGTACTATAGCGTGAGGATTGCTAGAAGAGGCTTGTTCATTGTTTTGACTATAAGGCATGTTGTAAGGCACTCTTACTAGACTTGGCAAGTTTTTGTGGGGAAAGTCTGCCATAAACATAGCCCCTACCTCTACGGCTCTGATTAAGATCTCGTCCTTGTTTGCTAGCAAATGACAATCAAACAAGTAAGGGTCATAGGCCGATGGCATTGTAACGTAGTATGGTTGATAAGTAGGAGGTATTTTCCACCACGAGTCAAATTATGATATTGCTATCAGGATTCAACTATGTAGTTTTCGAGTCAAACTCATTGACCCATGTTTCATGAGTAGCGGTTCACACAAACCCATCTCTCATGAGAATGAATGGTCCACTTAGCACTCATTGCATCTAGGTGATGCTCATAGGGGTGAAGCATTGGGCCTTCTCGGGAGGTCACCCATCCCAATACTACTCCAACTCAAGCACGCTTAACCATGGAGTTTCCTCTAAGGTTAAGCCCACTTAGCTTGCTATCCCATTTGCAAAACCTTCAATAAGTGTTGTGCCTTATGAACCATTCATTATAGAGCCCCTTAAGCTCATCAATTGATAAGTAGGAGGTATTTTCCACAGCGAGTCAAATTATGATATTGCTATCAGGATTCAATTGTGTAGTTTTTGAGTCAAACTCATTGACCCATGTTTCATGAGTAGTGGTTCACATGAACCCATCTCTTATGAGAATGAATGGTCAACTTAGCACTCATTGCATCTAGGTGATGCTCACAGGGGTGAAGCATTGGACCTTCTTGGGAGGTCACCCATCCCAGTACTACTCCAACTCAAGCACGCTTAACCATGGAGTTTCCTGCAAGGTTAAGCCCACTTAGCTTGCTACCCTATTTGCAAAACCTTCAACTAGTGTTGTGCCTTATGAACCATTCATTATAGAGCCCCTTAAGCTCATCAATTGATAAGTAGAGGTATTTTCCACAACGAGTCAAATTATGATATTGCTATCAGTATTCAACTGTGTAGTTTTCGAGTCAAACTCATTGACCCATGTTTCATGAGTAGTGGTTCACACGAACCCATCTCTCATGAGAATGAATGGCGCACTTAGCACTCATTGCATCTAGGTGATGCTCACAGGGGTGAAGCATTGGGCCTTCCTGGGAGGTCACTCATCCAAGTACTACTCCAACTCAAGCATGCTTAACCATGGAGTATGGTTGCTATTGGACTTGTTGTGCAACCAAAGGTATGTTAGCTAGGTATTGTACCATTTGTTCTTGGTCCTGCTCTGAGGATGGAGGCGTGTGAACCAAATAATGGGCCAAAGGATATTGGCTTTGTTCCCCCGTTTGAGTGTTGTAAGGTGGATAATGATCCGTCTCACAAACGACATCGTCTCCATAAGGGTATTGAACAAAGTCTTCTTGTGCGACCACATTTCCATACCCTGGATTATACATGACACCACTACGTGTATGTAAGACATGTTCAAATCAATGGTGAATGTTTCACAACAAAGGGGTTAGAGTTTTACAAACTCTAAAAAACAATGCATAAAAAAAGACAAAAGGTTCAAACTCAATCTTACTTGGTCAAAGGATGGAGTTGTATTTCCAAAAAGAATCTATGCTAAGACTTGGTAAAAACAGTATAACGTCAAATGTCTAATGTTAAATGTCTCACACAAACAAGGACAAGTGGATGAACTAAAAACAAAATGCCAAACTTTAGGTTCAAAGTGTTCCAAATAGGTCTAATCTAGGAAAAATAAAGGTTGCTAGGTCTTTGGCCAAATGCGGCGTCAAAAGCTAGACTTTAAATAAAATGATGATTTAATTTAACAAACCTGAAACACTTTGGCATAGACTAGGCATTTGACTTTAGACATGAGCTTGATCAAATTGGCATGAGGCACGAAACAAAAGGCACTTTGAAGATAGACTATTTCTCCCAAATAAATGATTAGTTTTTTAATTTTGGGTAAAGAATTAACCTAAGTCACGTAACCCAAAAGAGAAAGATCTATGTCTAAGCCCAAATTTAGACAAGGCCTAAACAGAAATCAATCAATGTTTGAATTTGAACTTATCAAAGTTAATTAAAAACTCAACTTAGGAAAAACTAGGTGTATTTGACCAACAAGCTAGACAAAATTGAACGGCATAACGACACTAAACAAAGATCCAACAAGACACGTGGTTTGATTTCAAAAATGGCAACTTTGGATACAAAACAAGACAAGTCTATGAAACAATTTGAGCAACGTAATGATGTTATTGTGCTCTAAAGATGTAAACAATGGTTTGTTTCAAAGAATCCAAGGCACAAACTTTGAAATGATTTGAGTAGCGTAACGTTACCCGTTTCAATCAAGTGACACACACAATGTTTTTAACAAAAAAAGACTTAGGTAAAAACAAGGTGTCAAACGGATGGCATAACGCCTCTTCAAACAAGGGAGTAATGTGGACACAGAACTCATTTTTGACATGGTACAAACAAATGGTTTTAGAGTCAAAGACCAAGCAATAAAGGACAAAGACCAAATACAACCAGTAAATCGTCCTAAGCCCTAAAACTAACAAGGTTGCATCGTATCGTTGAAATCCATCTATATACGTGCTCTTGGGAGGGTTTTTAAGTGTTAATCCAAAAATAAAAGTGCATGAAGTAGTAGGGTTTTTACACCCCTCTTTTCCCAAGAGATTGTACGATGACATGGACCTTCAGGCTACTCGCTCTACATCAACAATATTTCCACAGTAAGTGGGGTTCTAAAACTTCAATTTTCAACCATCTAGATGGTCCCAAGTGTGGCCAACGTTAGAGATGTCTCACGTCAATTGAGTTCATACCGATTAACTTACTATGCAAGGGTCTATTCCTTTGCATAGCGATTCCATCCGTGGACTACTTGGTGGAATCCCTTGGTTAACCAGACTTGACTCGGGTTTTCGTTACGAAAGGAGAGGTTAGTCTCTCAACCCCTGGCTCTCGCAGTATGCATAAATTGATTTGTATACTCCGCTGTGGAGCAGGGTTGGTACAATCCCGGGAGATGAATTCCAAGGTCAAAGCACCCCTAAAGAACTCGTGAAGAAGCTATGAACTCCCCCTCACAAGCGAAGTTGCATAAAAGAAATGATCTAAGTGAAAAGACTTTAGGGTTGTGTTTGTTGCCCTTTGTTAACTTCCCCAAATATGTATGTACCACTCAATAAGCCCAACAAATACTCAACTTTATCCACAAAAGAATGTTGTACCTTTGGTGTACCCTTCCAATCTTTGCCATGCAAGATGTGCTCAATTTTACAAACATTTTAAGAATTTGTTAGTGGTTGTAATTCCTCAAAAATTTGGGAATTTTCCCTTTTAACATATTGTTGTACCTGCCATGCCAACTCAGAATTTTTGGAGCGAACAATTTTAGAATTTGTCCATCTATAAACTCTTCCCAATGCTTGTAGACACCTAAAAATGGCCACCAATGGCCTTCGATCGGACTTCAAACTGATTCCCACCAACCATTGCAAATTAAGTCTAGGAATCATTGAATATCCCAAATTTGTTTGTGCATCATTCATCAAATATTGAAAACGTGTTGAGGCATTTCTAATTGGGGTATCTTACCGTATGCAATCATAACCTCTCATGGATTCATCTCTAATCATCCTGCGACATCACAACATTAATTAATCATCTCTAAGTGAAAAGACTTTAGGGTTGTGAAATGATATTTGCAAGGGTTTGAGTGGGATTTTGGTGAGTGAATGGTTGTTTTCCTGAATAAAATTAGAGAAGTTCCAGCAAGTTTAATTCAGAAATTCACTTACATTCAAGGGGTGAAAAGGTACAATTTTCCTATTTTCAGTTGTTGCTCATATTGAGGTGGTTATTGATCAAAGTGATTGTTGAAAATTGCCTCTTTATTTCTTGCACCTTGGTGTCTAGGGTTTGGTAGTGATTTGCATGTATTTGGAACTTTTATTTCAGCTAGGGTTTGCTGATTTTTCAATTTTCAGAATTCAGAAATTATTCAAATATTGTGGATTTTAGGGAAAACCCTTATTTGGTCTTTTGACCCAAAAAGGGGACATTACAAATGACTTCTATTGCCATTTTTCTCCCTGTATATTGAGGATAATTACAAGGTAAGGAGACCCACATAACACATAAACACCTTAAGCATTTTTATTTAGTAGGGGGAAGAATGTAAATGCATTCCACTGCTTTGGGCTTTTCACTCTCTAGCTTCTTTCCCCATTGGAAAATCTTAAGTAGCATGTAGTGCCTTATATATCACCCTTGTTTCACAATTCTTACGATTGTGGGATAACCCAATTACCACCCAATCATGTATTAGTGATAAAAGTAATTGAAGGCTTTCACATCCATTTCCATTTAAAGTTTTTAGTTTTTTTGGGGGATTTGTCCGGTATTTTTAAAGTCATCTGAATATGACCTTCATGAGTGGTCATTACAGTAATGACATTTTCCCTCATGTATGTTGGTAATAATTACGAGGCAAGGGGACCCACTTAGCACACAAGCACCTTAAGCATATGTTTGTGGGCGGGAGGAGTGGTAAATTTAATACGCAACTGTGGGATTTTCACCCTGTAGCCTATTTCCCCATTGGTTAAGCTTTTCCAGAGTATTTTCACCTCCTCCCCAATATGTTTTTTTTTTTAATGAGAACTTTCACCTCCTCGATTATACCTTTGGGCTCCAAAACGAGCTTGCCTTCCTCATCTGTGGCCAGAATTTTTGTCTAAGGAACTATATATGCTCCTACTTTTTTCAAACATGAGACACAAAAGCTACCATGATTCTACCCTTTGTTTGGGATATCTAGTGCATAGGCCACCTCCCCAACCTTAGCTTGAATCTTGTATGGTCCATCATTTCGGGACTGAAGCTTCTACTTTCCCTTCCCCTTCAACATCATTTACCTATATGGTTTCAACCAAACGAATGCCATACCCCCACTTCCAAATTGCACTATCTTGTGTTGGTTTTTCGGTTGCTTCATAAAAATTGTACACGTGGCCAATTTGTCCTTTAAATGTGAGTATATGCACTGCATCTCCTTCAATGTCTACAGCATAGGGACCGTGCCCTTTTGAATTGCCCAGTCTATAGGTGACAAAGGCTCGTAAGCATATGATGCCTTAAATGGGGTCATCGTTATGACAAAGTAACAATGGTGTTGTACCACTATTGGACCGGATATAACCATTGCATCACTTGCTCTACTTGTTGCTCACATACATCCTCAGGTACCCTTCCAAGCATTTGTTCATTCCCTGTATCTGTCCATTGGTTTGTAGATGATAGGTTGTACTCATGGTGAATGTTACCCTTGTTAATTGAAACATTTATTACCAAAAAGTACTCTAGAAGATACATTTTCGATTACAAATGATCCATTGTGGGATCCCATGTAACTTAAAAACGTGGGAAATACAACTTAGTAACTTTAGGACCACTGAACCCTGCCTTTGTCGTAGGAATAAAATGAGCATAGTTTGCCAACCGATCTTCCACATCAAATATTACATCCTTACCTTTGGATATTTGGCTGGCCTGATATAAAGCCCGATGGAGATAATTTCCCACTTCTGATTGGGAATAGCATTTGGTTTCAAAATCCACGGGAATAGGATTATTCTCAACTTTGTTGTGCTAACGGGTGTCACACTAAGTCACAAATAGCAAAATGTATATTTCATGTTTTGGCAAAAGAAATTGTGTTTTTGTAGGTTTTCTAAAAGCCGTGTCCTGCAGATGGGGCCTCATGTCCATGCTCAAGTGTCTTCCACACTAAATGGGATACATGCATGAATAAATGCAGTCTATGAAGAAGATGACGTCATTGTGGATTGACCAAGCCTTTCACTTCCTTCCATCTTGTCTTAATTGGACTCTAGCAGGGTCACTTAAATAATCTTGAAGAAAACCTTGCAGCCAAGCAGGTTGCCTAATAGAGATGGCATGAAAGACAGTTGACTTCTCTTGGCATGACATTGCATCTGCCACTGCAGTTTCTTCCCCTTCTTATATAGGATGTCAAAATCATATGCCTGCAGACGATCAATACAATTTTGTTTCTCCTTTATGAGTGTTCCTTGATTCAGCAGGTGCTTGAGGCTGAGATGGTCAATTTTAATAAAGAAATTTCTCCCCAACAGAAACTGATGCCACTTGTCCATTGCATGTAGGATGGACAACATCTCCTTGCTATACGCTGACATTTCCCGTTCTTTGTCATTCCACTTCTTGCTTTTAAAGGTAAGGCGGTTATCATCTTGAAAGAGTGTTGCACCAAACCTGAATCGAGAAGCATCATATTTGATAATGAAAGGCTTGGAAAAATCAGAGTTATAACTGGAGCAGTCACAAGGCCTTGCTTGAGCTCCCCAAAAGCATTTTGTACCTCAACATACCAATCGAAAGCATCTTTTTTGGTGAGTTCAAACCGAGGATGGGCTATTGCAAAGAATTTTGTTACAAACCTTCAATAGAATCCTACCAAGTCTAAGAGATTGCAAAGTTTCTTAAGGGACTTGGGCACATGCAAATCACATATCTCCTTTAATTTGGTAGGGCCTATCTGGACCCCTTCAATGGAAATAATGTGATCCATGTATTCTAAATATGACTCAGCAAATTCACACTTAAAAGACCTTGGCATACATTGCAATGTCCCTTCCAAGGGATATTAGTTAAACAAAAAGTTATTCAACCACTCCAATGATAAAATATTATTTTTTAGAATTTTCCTCAAACCCTAGCAATTTAAAAATGACAAAATATTGCTGCATATGCCTTCAAATTAGCTCCAAAAATAGTATTCTAGTTCTCCAAAAAATAGTAGAAATTATATCAAAATTATAGGCCAAATCACCAGCTAAAACCCTGATTTTTGGACAAATATATAGCTGGAAAATTAAGATAAAATAGCAGAAAAATACATGTGGCTGATCCACACCCTCCAAAGGTTTTATGATGACCCCAAAGTGGGTCACCCAACCCCAAAACTCAGTCGCTGCCCTTTGGTGAAGTATGCAGCCCTCAAAAAGACATTCGCTGCCCTAGGACAGCCCCTGCATGCATGTGTCCAGCTCCTCTACTGGTTCACTCCTTGTGCAAATGATCTTTGGTGTTGGGAACACCCTTGTCTTGTCAATTTTCTGCTCAATACAACTCCGTGATGAGTTGCTCTAGGTCTGAATTCAAGAGTTTTCGTCCTTGATTCAGCTCTCTTGAAGGGTTTTTGTCTTCCAAGTGCAAGCCCTTGCTTTTCGTGCTTAGACTCCAAGAAAATAGTTATCAAAATTAGTCATGAATCAATCAATTGACCATTTCCTTGCTTTATGTAGTCCTCCCAAGTGAAGCGCGCAAAATTGGGAAGGGAGGGTAACTTTAAGGATTTAAATAGATCCTTATGATCTTTTCCTTTTTTTCTTTTTTCTTTTATTTTTATAAAATCACTTAGGTCATCCAAAAACCTTAAAGGTCCCCTTTTTAAGTGAGTTTGAAAACATAAAGTACTTTAAAAAAAGTACTTTTACACATTCACTTAAAAACATTTCAATCCTTACTTCCCTTTATATTTGTTCCTTAGCCCCTAGGAAGGGTTTTAAGGCTAAGGGTCTTCCATCATGTCCCCATCAAAAGAGGGACATGACATACATTTTCTCTTTAGCCAAAATTTATAGCACATTACTCAGATGCTATGATTTGTAATCAAAGATATCATCAAAAAATATAAGACAAGATTTAAATATATTAATTAATTATTACTTATTAAGTAATGGTTAGTTATAAGCTGCCCCAACTATATGTAACTCCTTTTTGCATGGTAAAAGAAGGATGCACACGCATATCAAAGTGTGCCTTCCAGTTTCTCTTCATTCTTTTAGTTTTTGTATTTGCTAATTGGAGTATAGTAGGAATGGCAATTGTAGACCAGACAAATTGCAATAGGTCACAGGATGAAGACAATTTTTTTTACCAATATTTGAATTTGCAGACTGTTACCTGTAAAGAACAGATTGAACACCGGAACATGTTGCTAGGGTGCAAATTTGCACATAGAAAAATTGTGAGTTTGTAGGCTTTTTATTTTAAAGATGTTGCATTTTTCTTTTGCATTGATTTCCAAGTCAAAGATCAAATATTGTGTGTATAATGGCCAATATCCAGAATTTAGTTCTACCTCAAGTGTAGAAATCGACTAGCCAAAACTTTAACATCTAGAGTCACAAGATACTCATGATTGTGGAGTATTGGGATTGCAGTCAGATTATTCTCAAGAAGGAATTAAGACCTGCGATGAATTCTACTGTGGCAAATATCATAAGGAGGCTCTTTTGATGTTAAAATTATCTGTTTTAGATGATTTAATCCCTGAGGTCTAGAATGTCACTATGGCGAGTGGATCTTTGGACTTCAAGACAAGTATCAAATTTCAGAGAAAAGTTGGTCCTTGTGCCTGAAAAATCGATTGTTTTCTCCAAAGATGAATGAGGGTGGATCCCCCTGTTAGAGCATCTTCGGATGAAAGATCTGCGAGACCAACTCGCTCCCATTAACAAAAAGGTGGGTGATGACGACTTGGTTGTTCTTGATTTGAACAACTTGACGCCCTCCTATGAATCATTTGTGGAGGCTTTATACTTGATGGCACAAATTCAAATGCTGACCTTTGATCAAGGCAATTCCTATTTTCTACAGAGGGAATGCAGGCAAACACTGACTAGTGAGTTTAGTTCTAGACAAATAGAGATTTTATATGATGTTTAGTCAAAGGGGAAGTGGAAACGTAATCTTGAAGGATCTACTTTCAATTATCAGGTGAAGTGCTATTACTTTCACAAGGTTGGGCATGTCAAAAAGAATTGTCGGAAACCACAATATGCTCTTTTTCACAACAAAAAGTCGAGGGATCAACCAAATGTGGTAGCAGTTGAAGCTGAATTGGATTCTGAACAAGAGAATGCCCTCATGCCAACATGTTCAAATTAAAGTCGAGGGATCAACCAAATGTGGCAGCAGTTGAAGCTGAATTGGATTCTGAAGAAGAGTATGCCCTCATGCCAACATGCTCATGCCAAAATTCAAACGTTGACCTTTGCTTAGGTTAATTCCTAATTTCTACAGAAGGAATGCAAGCAAACATCGACTAGTGAGTTTAGTTCTGGACAAATAGAGATTTTATTTGTTGTTTAGTCAAAGGGGAAGTGGAAAAGTAATCTTGAAGGATCTACTTCCAATTATCAGGGGAAGTGCTATTACTTTCACAAGTTTGGGTATGTCAAAAAGAATTGTCGGAAACCACAATTATGCTCTTTTTCACAACAAAAAGTTGAGGGATCAACCAAATGTGGCAGCAGTTGAAGCTGAATTGGATTCTGAAGAAGAGTATGCCCTCATGCCAACATGCTCAGATTAAAGTGCTACTAGTTGCTAGTTTGATTCTAGCGCATCCAGACATTTCATGTGCAAGCAGAAGTTTTTTTTATTCAGTTTCTTTAGGTGATGGAAGATCACATGCTATAGAAGGGATATGACATAAATGCATAGTATTGAATAATGTTTCAAAATTCATAATAAAAAACATTAGGAATGCTCTTAGAATGAATAAAAGTATCCTATCTATTAGTCAATTAACTGAAAATCCTAACATTTAAGTGAATTTGTCTAGGAAGAAGTGTATCATGTTTGATGTAGAACAGTTCAAAGTGGTAGCTCTAGGCATTGGGCAAGGTAGCTTGTATAGGATTGTTGACCCTACCACAATCAACTTACATGCATTGGTTGTAGAGGGTAATACCAACATTTTGTGGCATGAGAGATTTGGACACCTCAACTTCATTATTTAGACAAACATAACAAAGTCAACATGGTTCTTGGTTTGCCTACTATCCAAGAAAAATATGATATTTGTGCAGGGTGTTTTGTTGGCAAGCAAAAGCGAAAACTATTTCTAACTAAATGTGCTTCGCATGCAAAGGGGCTCTTAGATCTCGTTCATGTAGATATTTTCAAGCCATCTTGAAAATCACATACAATCCTTGGAGCGAGATGCTTTTTATTGCTGGTGGATGATTTCTCTAGGAAGATGTGCATCTACTTCTTGAAAAAGAAGTCTAACTGTTTTGTAGCATTTGAAAAGTTCAAACTGTTGGTGGAAAATTAGACACGCAGATGGATCAAGTCACTAAGTTCCAACAATGGGGTGAATTCACTTCCAAGCAGTTCAAATACTATTGCAGCAAGGAAGGCATTCATTGACAAATGACAACCTCATATTCTCCACAACATAATGGGGTGGTTGAGAGGCGTAATCAAACTATCATGAAGATGGCTCAATGGATGATGCAAAATAGGGGTGCGCCATACAAATATTGGGGAGAAGCAGTGAACACAACGATGTATATTTTGAATAGGAGTCCTTGCAAAGCTTTGTAGGATGTCACACTTGAGGAGGCTTGGTCCAGAATCAAATATATGGTAACACTTTTTCTTGTTTTTGGTTCTACTGCATACACTTTGGTTCCTAATAAAAAATAGAGTAAACTAGATTCCAAGAGTGCTAGATGTTTCTTTGTTAGCTATAGTGACCAATTTAAGGCCTATAGACTTATTGATGTTTCCACTCACAAGATAATCATTAGTCTAGATGTTGATGTGAATGAGACATAATTCTTCTTTGTTTGTAACCAACAAGCAATCTTTGCGGTATTTGAATCTAGTGTTGTGATTCCTTTGAAAGATGAGAAATCTAGTTCATCTAGTTCTGCTTCACAGATACCAGTGCAACAACTCATGACTGATATTTCTAATACTCCACTAGTATATCAGCAACGCCAACTTGCATTGGTCAACAATTTGGCTGATATTCAGCTAACATAGTATTCCTCTGTGCAACAGAGGCCTAAGTGGTTTTACTCCACTATACAAGATGTTCGGGAGCATGAAATGTCTCAATCAAATGCATGGTCCCTAGAGGACCAGAAAGAAAGTTATTGATTCAATTGAGCATGTTTGCTTTGCTTTTGCTTCTGATCTTTTTACATTCTAAACCACAAAGATATTCCAAAGCAAAAGGCTAACTTGAATGGGAGACTGACATGCAAGTTGAATATGATGCCTTGATGAAGAACCATAACTGAAAATTGGTGGAATTACCTCCAGGCAAACAATCCCTTGGATGCAAATGGGTGTACAAATTCAAATGCAAATTTGATGGTACTTTGGACAAGTACAAGGCTTGTCTTGTTGTGAAAGGATTTTCACAATAGGGGGGAATAGACTATGAAGAGACTTGTGCTTCTATTGTGAAGATTGTCACATTTTGGTTGCTTCTCTCCATAGCAGCTCAGTTTGGATGGAAGGTGTTTTAGATGGATAGAAAGAGTGCCTTCCTGAACAGAGATTGGGACAAAAAGGTCTACATGGTGCAGCCTAAAGGTTTGGGTACCTGGTAGTGATCATCTAGTTTGTAGATCGATTTAGTCTCTATACGTGCCTAAACAATCTCCACAAGCTTGGTATATTAAGATTGATCAACATCTACAATATTTTGGATTCTGAAGGAGACTTTTTGATCTGAATCTTTATGTCAAAAGTGATGGTGATGATATTGTGATATTTATTGTCTATGTTGACGATATTGTCATCACAAGTAGTGGGGCCACTACAATTTAGCAAGTAAAATCATATTTGTGTGTTGCGTTTGACATGACCGATCTAGGCCTCCTATACTATTGCTTGTGTGTAGAATTTTGGCAACATGACCATCTCATTTTCATAGCTTAGGTCAAGTATGCCATGAGTCTCTTGAAGAAGTTTGGGATGACTAATTGCAACCCCTCCCTTATGCCATGGAAGTCAGGGTAAAGTTGTCATCCCATGATGATTCATCATTGGTCAATGAATCACTCTATAGACAGTTGATGGGTAGCTTGATCTATCTTATTTGCACAAGATTGGATTTAAGTTTTACTGTTAGCTATCTTTCTCGGTTTTTGTCTCAACCGAAGCTCATTCATTGGTCAACAACAAAATGTGTTTTGAGATATGTCAAAGGAATTCTTGACTTTGACATCCTATATCAGCGAGTAGAAAATTTCAGATTGACAAGGTATACAAACTCTGATTGGGGTGGATGGGTGGATACTCAGAGGTCTACTATTGGGTACATCTTTTCCTTTGGTTCAAGAGTTGTTATGTGGTAGAGAAAGCTTCAACATACTATGGCTATATCTTCCATGGAAGCAAAGTACAAGGCAGCAGTTAGTCCCAGTTGTGAAGGAGTTTGGCTACGTCAGATTTTGATTGATTTTTAACTTTGTTAGATTACACCTACTCCACTTTCCATTTTTTGTGACAATCAGGGTGTATTGAAGTTGGTGAAGAATTTGGTATTCCATGCTTGTACCAAACACACAGAGATTCATCATCACTACATTTGAGACTTAGTTGATTCTAGTGATATTTTTCTCAACTTTTATGCCTCTTAAGAGTAGCCTGCAGATCTAATTACTAAACCTCTCGGTTCTATTTTGTTTGTAACCTCTTGGTTCTATTTTGTTTGTAAAGTTTTGGGACAAACTCGGAGTTGTCTCCAGTTTAGCCATTAAGATGGGGTATTAAAAATATAAATTAATTATTAGTTTCTCATTAACTAATGGTTAGTGATAAATTGCCCCAACTGTATGTAACTCCTTTCAGTATAATAAAAGAAGGATACACATGCATATCAAAGTGTGCCTTCCAATTTCTCTTCATTCTTTCAGTTTTTGTATTCACTAACCAAAAACTTATGAAGGAATTTGTGTAATACCTTGTTCATCAATGCTTGAAAGTCACAGAAGCATTGCAAAGCTAAAAAATCATAACCCAAAATTGGTATTGCCCCTAATGAGTTTAAAATGATGTCTTCCGTTGGTCTTGTATCTTGATCAATATTTGATGGTATCCATCTATGAGGTCTATATATGAAAAATACTTTTCCCCATGTAAATGATCTTCGGTATGGTAACCTCCTTCAATGTTGATCTTGTTGAGGGCTCTATAATCAATACAAAGGCGATATGACCCACCCTTCTTTCTAACTAGGACCATTGGTGCAGCATGAGGGCTTTTACTCAAGACAATGATCCCAACCTCCAACCTCCAATAACTCTTGTATAAGCCTTTCAATCTCTGAATTCTGGGAGTGCATGTATCTATAAGGGCATACCACTGTTGGGAGCTTAGTGTAGGGTCAAGCTCAATAATATGTTCCAGTTCACTTTCTAGTGGCAAAATCTTTGGTAGGTCTTCAAAGACTACCTTGTACTTGCAAAGCAACTCAGAAATTCCTAGAGCTTGGTCATTTAGATTAGAAGAATTTGCATCCATAGAATACAAGTGGACCACAAATTCGAAATGCCCTTTCTTCAAAATTTTATTTGTTTGCCTTGAGTCAACAGTCTTGATTTCCCTTGGAGGTAAGGCTTTGATAGGATACTCACAGTCCACTTACTTGGATGGCAGGAACTATTATGGGCAATTGATGGAGTATGTTTCTAGTGAGTACAACAACTGAGCACCCAATACAACATCCATTCCCCCATTATTAACATGGAATTTATCCTTGAGAGGATGATCCAGATCAACCACTACTAGGGATTCAATGTTCTGATGTGCAGGTACTTGATTGAGAAATTTCTCAGAAATGTCTTAATGGAGACCGAACCTACGAACTTGTTTTTTGTCTAGAATGTTAAGTTTGTTACCAAGGTCAACTCTCAGAAATGTCTTAATGGAGACATAACATACGAACTTGTTTCTTGTCTAGAATAGTGTTACCAAGGTGTTACCCTTGTATTTACCCTTATTTGATTTTTCATAATTCTTCCTCGAGCAAGCATTGATATATCATTTTCCTTTAATTGGTCAATATGTTCACTCTTCAAGTCATCCCTTTGTTATTAGAAATCATTCGCTTGTTGTCTTGGTTTGCGAAGGAATTTGTTATCTTGAACCACCGAAATTGAACCTTTTTCACAATTCGACGGTTCGTAGGTTCAAAGTTCATTGTTCTATATTCTTGAAAAGCCACTCACTTTTTGGTCCAGCAAGGAAAATTTTGTTAAAAACATGTCTTTATGTTGATTCTTGTTTTTTCCCTTAAAACTTTCGTTGAGTTGAAATCGGCGAGTATAAAAGAACCGGCAGAAACTGAACTTGAACCCATGTACTCTTTTTGTTGGGATACAAAAGTTCATTGTGTGTGGAAGTATAAAAGTGGGAAATAAAGATGGAGAGAATTTACTAGAAAAGACTATATTTAGAACATTTTATAAAGTGAAAAGTTTTAATTCATAAAAATCAAGGGTAATGATTATACATTAAAGTCGAGTGTGGAGATCACTTGCAATTAATGCATGTGTCAGAATTTATGTCATATCAAGAGAATTCAACACGAATGTATTGATTCAGTAATTATTCGACCGGATTTTGTGCCCTTATCAAATAATGAGTAGGCTAATTTGATAAAATAAAACACACAAGGTGCCACGAAAGGACAGTGCTAGAGGTATTGGATTCTCTTGCTCAATTTGACAAAGAATTCAGATTTGGTAAAAGGTGAGTTTCAATTTTTCTCATAACTATTGCTATTTCGTTGTCAAAAAGAAAAGTCATTTTGAGTCTCTGATACTGTTAAGAGATTCAAACATTTTCTGTTCTGTTTATCCAAACTGTAATCATGAAAGTTGCATGCCTTGGTTCTGAACATGGTTCAAGTCTTGTTTGTTCTTTGCCCGAATATGGGGATAAATTTTTAGCTCAATATGATTTGGAAGATTTTAAAGAAAGAGCTAAAAATCTTACATCTACTCCCATGTTGGAGAAGATACTGGAAAGTGGTCTAATTGAAGCCGCAGTGTTCCCCACAGCCATACAATGCCCTGAATTAGTCCTTGAATGTATGAACAAATATGACCCACATGATAGATGCATCCAAACTGTGAATGGATATGTATTGCTACCTGTTAATAGAGAAACCATAATCGCTGTAATGAAAATCTCGCCCAAAGAACCGTATTCGGACCTTTAGATCTCTTCTTCTTATAGTTATTTTTCATTAAAAAAGGCAAACTATAAAAGTATAATCACAAGAAATTCGCTGTTGAAGTTCCAAAAGAGAGGTTCAAGGTTACCCAGACCTTTAACTAGAGAACATATGATACCAGAAGTGAAAGATATTGTCGTGTTGCTGCACAAACTGAAAGGTAGTCCTCAAGCATTCTTTTGGGAGGACTGGATGTACTTCTTTATTCAAGTAATTCTTAGTGGAGAACAATATCTAGACTGGGTAGAGATCATAGCAGAGTGCTTACATCAAGGTTTAAGCAATCTCTTGGGGAGTAAATTTTTTTATGTCTTCATATCTTTTCTACTGCATAGCATCTACAAAAGAATGGATACGGTTACCTCATAAACTCTTAATTGAAGACATTAGAATTTATGATTATTATCCCCATTTACAAATGCAGAAATGTTATGAAAATTACAAAAGGGTTAATGATGTTTTCACTGGCAGAATGGTTTATTTAACAGGTAATGTTAATAAAAGGATGTCTGATAAAGCTATGCAATTGATCAGCATATATGGTAGCTATTTCATTCAATTTTCCAAATTCACCTATATTAGAGTTGAAGGTTTTTAAGGTGAACCTATGAAATCACCCAGATATGCCCTTGACTGCTTTGTGTTAATTGAATTATGTAGGCAATTGGCTCATATAGACAAGAAATTCTTAACGAAAAGAGAGTCAGGTATATCTTTTCCCATTGAACTTGGTCATTATATATGCCAATCAGTTTTTGATGCCTTAAATCTGGAAGTGAGTCTAAAAAAGTTTAATTTTCAGTATTATAAGGCCAGGCCTAAATTTGATATCAAGGGTTTTGCTAAAGATCATTTAGAGTTTGGGAAAAGTTTTTTACACATTCCCCAAATAGAAGACTACTGGGAAGGTTGCTAAAATAGTTTGAAGTCAGAAGACATTGGTGCAGATTTTCTTTAAGCCAAATAGTTACTTTTAATTTGAAGATAGATATTGTTGATATAACATATGATGGTAAGGATATGATTGATCCTCAGTATGAACAGGTAGAGCAGCAACCTATTCCAAAAGTTGATTGGAATAAAGATGAAGATCGAATTGAAGTTAAAATCCTCCCTGTGATAAGAACTAAAAAATGGTTAAAAGAACGAAGACTAGGAAAAATCTAGATTGAAGATCTTCAACCATATGCACCTATCAATGAACCATCATCACCTGTAAGCTCTTTTAACCAGTTTATTCATATCTGTGATGAAGGGATTTCAAAATCAGAGGTTAAAAAGGATTCTACCTCCAAAAAGTCTAAGAAAACCCTTGTAAGCAATTTGCCTAACCGCACTACCAGGTCAAAAGCTAAGAACATGAAGAAGAAAGAATCTCTAGAAAAAGTGATTGTGGATCTGAGTGCTGAGAAGACTCATATAGGATGATAAGTGATCAAGGCCCTGATTCAACAATGACACCGGGAACTGATACAGATCAATAGGTGAGAATCACCTTGGATTCTACCAATTCAATAGAATTACTGGATACCTCTTCAAAGCAACTTATTCTTGATAAGGAAACCCTGGTACTACACCTCGGTGGTTACATAATTCAATCAACGAGAAAAGGAAAATAGTTCCATTTTCTTTACCATTAGAGGACATGGTCAGCAGATGTTTAGGGAAAGCTCCTAAATCTAAAAAGTTGAAAATCACTTCCAAGGTAGACATTGATCCTAATATAGAAAATTGGGGTGCAGAGATAGCTCGGCCAGTGACGAATGATGAAGTTCAAAATCCCATAGCACAGGGTAATACAGTGGAAAGAATAAACCTTGGAGTTGCATCAAGAGCTGCAGATGTACATCAACTTGAAGCATCCACCAAGAAAATAGTAAATCAAACATGGCAGGATGAAAGAGATAAGAAGGAACTGAAACAAGCATTGCACTTGATGGCCGAATACATTGATACCATTCATAATCCAGGTGCTCAGTCCATTTCTTAGTTGCCCCTGTCTTTTAATCCAAAATCTCCAATTAATCAGAAAATGCTTGATAAAATAAATAGAAGTAAGATGGTAATGAAAGTATTCAATGATTGGTTAGATGGGATAATCCAAGAAGGCACCAAATATATTAATGGTTTAAAGAATATATATGACGAAACTTTGATTACCATTGAAGATTTGAAGATACAGAACATCTAATGGTAGAAAGATGAAACAAAATGGACAGCTGCAATTAACCAAATGATTGAAATCCAGAAGTATGGTGTGATAAAAAAATTATCAGAGAAGAATGTGGCAAATTTGAATGACAGGACATTATATGTATGCAGAAAGAATCTTGAATGGAGAAACTCAGTGTCGAAACAGGGGCGGATAGAACTTATAACGCTGATTAAAGAGTTAACTGAATTTACTCAGTCTCTGCATCGTGATTTAGAATGTATTAATGTTAATTATTTGAAAGATGATGGCAAACCCGAGGAAGATATCAATACTGTGATACAGTCGTTTAAAGAAAAGATTAGTTTCGTCAAAGAAAATGAAAATCTTATAATAGATGATTTTTCTAGGTTGTCAAAAGTGGAATCATTACTTCATCTTTGCGTCAAAGCACTTCCAGAGCATGCGGAAAAAGTAGCTGATATTCAGAAGATTAAAGAGGTCTGGAAATAACAAATTAAACATATTGGAGTTCCTAATTCTCCAGTAATCCAAGAATTCATTGCTGCATTTAAGGAATGGAAAAAACAACGTGTCTCTTCTGTGGAGCAAAGCAAATCAAAAGATTCCAATGCGCGTCCTCAGTAGTGATCGTATACTTTACCTGAAAGTTCTATCTTTTAAATCAGTTTTGAAAACTAAATCCTACTAAGAGTTAGAGTTTGTTTAACTCTGAGTTTAAAGAACAGTTACAAGTGAAAAACTATATATATGTTTTAAATGGGACATGTAAAGGGTCCGAAAAGCTGGAATTTTTCTGAACTTTGCTTTTTATAATGTGATGTTTCCCTCTTTGTTTCATTTGTGAATGAAAGAAACAAATAGTTACTGCAGACTTAAATCTATGCGTTTGAGTGAATGAAGACAAGTTTCTGTGTGAATTCATGCTTTAAATGTGTTAATTGTTTTTCTATTGAGAGTCTTATCATATATATTTTATCAATTGTTATTGGTTCACAAAATTCAGTGGTATATGTATAGACTTGATCATTGTTATATATGGAATCTATGTATATAGTCATTGAATAGTTTCATAGAATGAAATATTACATTCATAGCATAGTGATGTATGGATATTAGTATGCCTTAAATGCTTTCTGGGTAAAAGTATATCCAAATGTTAGTGTAGTTTTTATTCATTGAAGATCTTTAAAAAGGGAGATGTACCTTAATTCATAGGAAAATTATTTATGATAATTTACCCAACTGTTGTTTACTTATTTGTTCTGAAAATAACGGGTTAAAGGGTCAAAATAAACATTATCAGAACATGACAAATCTGTCAACCAACACAAGGTAAACTATGACAACCTGATTCTCTTAAATATGGACCAAAAACTTGGTGGTGTCATATCAGAGCAGTCCAACCCTTTAATTGCAGAGAGTGATATTGAATGCTCCCCTATTTCTACTACGGGGAGGGACTGGGTTTCCTGTTCACACTCAACATCACCTTGCTCAAAGGTATCTTCATTATTAGGTTTTGGGTTCAGACTCGGACACACATCTTCAGCCATTTATAACTTTTTGGGTTTACATACATGACCCTTACTTGAGGATTTGTAGCAGTTATGAAAGGTGTTTGCAGATTGGGATTTAGGGTTTGTAACTATTGGATGACTTGGTTTATCTAACCAAAACTCAAGCTTCTCTCCTTCCTTAACCTTACTATCAAATGTATTTCCCTTCCCAAAAATCTTGCTTCTACATGGATTTCTTATTTCCTATCCATAGAGTTTTGTTATCAAACATCCTTACCTCAGTTTGAATTTCTCACTGCAAGGTGGAGATGTAGAAATTGAGCATCATATCTTCTGGGAGTCTGGTTGTTGACTCCAAAACTTGGAATTTCTCTGTATACTCCACTATCACCCCTGATAAAAATGCATGAGTTGGGTATGCTACGGTTCTTCCCAATTTTCATCTGCTCTTTGGATCAAATCCTTAACAAACTGGGTAAAGCTCCCCTCTAGGGTTTTGAGATAGCCATTCATTCCCCTTGTATGAGTTGCCCCATCCAGATGCTGCTAAGCCATGCTTAGTTTCTCCTTAGGGTCATAAATTCAATACACCTTGAATGCTAGCCAAAACATTACTCAACCATGTGTGTACTTGTAATTCCTTCCCAAAATCTTATTGTTGGATCTTCATTTGCAAGTTAAAAGATGGCTTTTTCTAGCATTCGTTGGCCTCTTCCTTCGGCTCCTCATTCGGGGAATCAAGACACCCCAAGGGTTGACACACTACATCAAATTATGGAACCATTGATCCTTTTTCAAAAGATCAGCTCCTTAATATCTGTTGTGAATTTTGCAAGCAATTCTGACACCTCTTCTTTTGTTACAATCTTTGAAGTATCTCTTGGATAAACACCCCTTTGCATTGTTTTTTGCTCTGATACCACTTGCTGCGATCCTAAACTATTTGCATAAAATAAATGCAGGAATATTAAATAACAAAAAGTAAAATGCAGTAAAAATGGGGGATCCAGCTCACCCAAGATCGATTGCTACTGCAAATCCGACTATGACACGAGTTATTACAAAATGGCGGCTCTGTATATTGCATTTAACAAACTAAGATTGAAAATGATACATCTTTTAAGGTTTTCCATCATCATATACTCAATGACAAGAAACCGTACTTAACCAATGGCCAAACCTTCATTAACCCTAGGTACCAAAACATAAATAATAACACTCAGACTAAGGATTTAAGGACAAATCGTCCTATAACATAAATATAATGATATGTTGTGCCTAGATACACAATAGAACTACGAAATGACTGCTATTCTATGTGAATGTACCAGTCAAGATATTTCTGATGATATACATGTCCATAGTAAGCGAAATTACAAGAAACGGCCTTTCTAACCCTATCTCATAAATTCAGCATAATGCCAGCACACCTGCATATAAATACAGGTTCAATCCTAGTCATTTAGTGAAATTCTCTTTTCTTTTTGGCATACTCTGACTATAGGACAAAAGAGAACTGTTTTTGGAGATTTTTCACGAAATTTCTAAGAACCTTAATGCTTATGTCAGCAGTATTGTGTGATAACATCAGCAACATAGAAAGAAATTTTGTGTGCAATTAATGCAATTTTCTGTCTCATATCTGTGTGGAAAAGGACAATGTGGAAGAATGAGCTCCTAGGGACTCATGGAAGTTTATTGATGCTAACATGATGTCAGTGTGGCATCAGCAGATGCCAGCAATTTGTAAGTGTTATTTTGTGTCCTTTAACTGCCGTAAGTTCTGCTGATAGACAATTCCTGCTTTGAGTTCATCAAGGAACATTTTACCAAATTTTGACTTCAATTAATACTTTGGACTGGTAAATTTTGTCTTATAGATTTGAGGCTTCTACACACTATAATATTAAAGATGATGCTTTTGGATGTAACAATGTCAAAAAATTTGATTGGATGGTATGATTTATCCTGATGATGGATCTCATGTTGAGATCTGAAACGTCGAATCAAAACTTTGACAATTATATCATCATCTTTAAATTTGTTCTTATTTTTTGCTATATAAGTATACTTGGTTTCTGTCCTGATATTGGAGTTAGAATTGGCAATTCTTTTCTTCCTCTTCAATAGTTTTGGAATTAGATTTATGGGTTAGCTTACAGGCAAAATTATTGACACAAAGACCTACAGGTCAGCCTATGGGTACATTTATTGGCACATAGGCCTACAAGTAAGCCTATGAAAGTACAATTTACTTTTTATTGTTTATTTGTTAATTGAGGAAAGTTGGAGTTGACAACGTGATCAACGAGATTGGCAAAGAGTGTCTATGCATGCCTATCTATGGATGTGATTTGGTGATGGTCATCTGCCGTACTAAGCCTTCATGTTTCTCTACTCCCCAACATTACTGGTTATTTTTCTTGTATCTTTCTAAGGTGTGTGTGTATGGGCAGGTAAAGGGGAGGCAGTTTGTAACAGTTAATTTTAAAATATAGGATATTTAGTATTTACTTAAGTTGCCGATTCGGGTTCAGGTTTGCCGGTACGGTGAATTTTTTTGCCTTGGGTATGGCCATATTAAAAAATATAAAATATAAAAATTCTAGCCTAATAAATAGGAGTTAAGTGACATTAACCACACAGTATACATGTAAAAAATAAAATAACCATAAAATACTAACTGAATGGCAAATGTCATGATAATCATAAATAGCAATTATATTTTATGACATCAAAATTAATATTCATCATCACGTTACTATTCATCAAGAGCATCAACATCAACATTAATATCATCACGTGGTTCATTAGAACCACAAAGGCTAGCACTCCCACCACTCCCACATAGTGTACCACCACTCCCACTAGCTACACTATGTGTTGCCAAAGAAGTGTCCATGTCAAGTAATGAATGATGGGAAATGAAAGCATCAAAGTCAACATCCTTTGGATCTACATCCCAATGCTTTGTCACCTCTTGTCCTTTGGCTTCTTGTGTGTTATAAGGTGCAAGTTAGAATGTACATAGACCAACTCCTTGACCTTTTTTTGCGCTTCTATGAGTTGATGAAGTTGTATATGCTCCACTTTTGCTCAGAAGAATATGAACTCGCAACTTATATTAAAATTTATAAAAAGTTGAAAATTAAAACTCAAGTCTCAAACTTAAATTTTAAAACAAAAAGAAAGAGTTAAAAACTTTAAAAATAAAAAACATACCTCGGACTAGATTTTGATTGCAAGACTCTGCAGGCATGTGAATCCTTGGCCATGTAGGTGCCACCATGTATGAGCATACTTCTTGTAATTTTCTTGAAAAGCGCCAGGTTAATTACCTTAGGAGGTAATGAAATTCCCAAACTCGCACATAACCATGTCTTCTACTTCAGGATCGGGGAAGAGCTTAGAGAATGCCAACTTATACCCTTCAGTGAGTTCAACATCCCTATATGGCGTCACCCTCCTTGGTAAAGAAAAGATCTCAATGCTATAGAATCTAGGAGTCAATGCAAAGGCAAGGAGATGCAACGGAGTGGTCATTTTGTTCCACCAATCAGTTAGGATTGAATGCACTTGTTTGCAAAATCTCTTCTTGGGATCTTGCTTTTTTGCATTTAGATAATTGTTATTTTCTTAATCATTGAGTCGATGCCATTATATATTTCTCCCAAACACCTCATCATCATCTAAGATCATCAATTTCACTATGTGGGCCATCTCTCTATGCAACTCCCTTCATACACCCCACATGTGGCTAATGACCATGTTGCTAACTACCTCTCGCACCTTCACAAGTCGTCTCAAGACGATTGTGTGAGGGGTGAATTGAGTCTTCGTAACCTAGTAGAAAGTTAAAACGAAAAAATTAAAAAACTTGTGAAAATCTACGAGTACTAGATTAAAAACTTAAAAATTTACAACATCTACTCTTAGAGTGATAGTACTTCCACAGTCCATTAGATTGTTGTGAATGCTTTTGGATATAACTGTATGTGTGCTTTTCAGAACAACATTTCGGGTCACACTTGGTGAACCATCATCAGGGTGAGAGTGAGGACAAAATGATCTAAAATTGCAGCCTAAATCCCATTTATACTTATGATGTCAAGAAGGAGCATGACAAGAAAATAGTAAAATAAAGATAATAATAAGAAGTATAAATGGGCTTTAGTCTGCAATTGGAGATCATTCTGTCCTCACTCTCATCCTGATGATGGTTCACCGAGTGTGACCTGAAACGTTGATCTGAAAAGCGATTTTTGTCATGAACCATCACAATTTAAAAAATACAGTAGATTATATAAAATTTAATTATTTCAATTGAAATTACAATTATTAAAAAAAAAATGCTTCACTTACCTTAAGCAATTTCAAATTCCAGAACGATTCAAAGATGGCTTGGGAGAGGTGATGGTTCTTTGACAAACATGAATCTTCTTAGCCTCGGCATACACCTGTTTGATCCACTCAATTTTGTTGTCTAACTTTTGCAGTACGAGGTTAAATGAGTGGACAACACAAGGTATCCAAAATGTGCCCATACCTTGCCTCCGCCAACATCCCCGTAGCCTTACAATTTTGGTATCCAAAAATGTGCTCATAACTTGCCTCCACCAAGTTGTATCAGATTACCCTACTTTCCTTTGCAAGCTTTGATGCCCTGGCCAGATATGTGACATAAGTGGGCTTTGATCCAACTATATGAGCTAATGTATCTATTATTGCAACCATGACATTTCCAAATATACCCCCACCACCTGGAACCTGCTCTGTCATTGTCACATACCTCCAAAGCGGTGATTGTGGATTGATTTTGAATGGGGGTTGGCCCATGAAGGTAGAACTTGTTAACATTGTAGTATTTCTAGCTGCAATTTTAAAATCCAACACAATATTACAAAAAAACTTGACAACTTGTTAAATACACGACCGGAAAAAAATAAAAATAAAAAATAAAACTACTTTATTGGTAATGCAGGTATTTACTTATAGAAGAAGCAGATTGAATTGACCTACAGTCTGCAGGATTTCTCTTGCTGCTCTTTTGCTCCTTTGTGGAAAGCATATTCTATTTTCTTTCCCAAGATCAACCATACAACTTTGGAAAACTAGAAAACTTGCACAAGGAATTTCAGGAGGATAGATGTTAGATACAAATTGGAAAGTCCATTTGTAGTGCATGGGCCATTATACATTTGTTTCAACACAGTTTCCTTTGTCGAATGTTACTCTGAGTCTGAAAATTTAAGATATAATCAGTGCAGAGAGGCCATTAAACAAAGACACAGAGGAATGCTTAAAAAAACCAGTATATACTAAACAGAGAATCAAAATTTGGCTCAAGGCCACCACTTAAGCATGGTATATAGAAGACTAACAGACCCAGTAACTTACTATGGCTAAACTTAACGAGAACCAAGATTGCAAAAGTGACAAAGCCTGACCGGGGTTTGATCTTATGACAGACAGTGGTCCTGAACGGTCATATACAATTTGCCGGATGCCTTATCAGCTTCTGTGAAAAGGAGAAACTCCCCGTGCATGAGGAGCTGTCTTGACTCTCCGAGACCATTTATAGCACAACCTCCATACTGCGGTCATGTAAACATGAGGAAACTCCTTTACTGTCAAGTTACCCCTGTTATGAAACCATGTAAGACATTTGTGTTAGAAAACCATGTAACATATTTTCTATATAGCCAAGCTGACAAATTCAAAGAATCTTGTAAATGATTTGGCAGCCTGTGTTTATAGTATATGTCTGTTTTTAATTATTTTGTAGTGATCGAAAAGTTATGTTCTCTTTGTGACAGAAGAAATCGTAGTAAGCTGATTTGAAGTCGGTTAAATTATTGAAGTTTTGTTTGTCACTATGCATACCAATGACTTAACTATTGAGATTTTCATTAACGACTTGACATTGTAAAATCTAGTATTATTGCAACAAAATGCAAGCAGTTGTCATTTTTCACAAGATTCAAGAAATATTTCAAGTAATTATGTGCATTTTCTTTTAATATCAGCTACTTTCAAACGCATTTTGAAATTACTTGCATGGAAGGCAAATGATCTGCCATGTGTGTGCATGCATCATGAATGTGCCATTCTCTTATTCTAGGGTTCTCATTTTTAACTGGTGATTCTAGTAAGCAATTAATTAGACTTTGTGAACTCTTTTAGTAATTTCGTTTTCTTGAGTGATTTATTTTTCCGTTAGAGTTGCACTAACCTTCTCATCTTTTTAATATAACTAATTACACTCCCACTAACCATTTGTTGGGCATTGTTAGACATGAATGCTTTTAATTTTATATCGTTTATTTTTATTTACATACAATAAACTAATTAACTTATTTTGTGAGATCTGCTTTGTATTTTAGATCAATCTCAATTAGGCAGTGACTGATTCAAAATTTTAAGTACACTGGTTGTATTTTATATTTATGTCTTTATGATGGTAATAACACAAGGAGAGGTAAAATTTATTAAATGCTAGTTACTTCATATCTAAATTCTTTAGTATTGAGAATAACTTGCTCACTAGAAACAAAGAAAGTATGGTTTTATGGTTGAACGTGGAGGGTTGACACTATCTTGCACTTCTTGTAGGTGGTAGTTGTTCTTCCCGGACAGAATGCCGTCGACAGTTTGAATGTCCCAAGACCAATCAAGGATGTACTTAAGGGGCTGAATTGGTTGCGCAATCTTATTTTTTAACATCTTATTCTTGTTATTTATTGCATTTATTGTCTTGTACATAGTTTTTTTTAACAACTAATCATTCAAGTTTGGCATCTATTTGTTTCATGTAGTGCTTCCTGAACAAAAGGGAAAGTACAAAAAATTAGTCCCTGAATATCAAAGAATTGACCGTTCATTAGTTTAGCCTCTGTATAATAGAAATCATAACCATTAGCAGAAATTGTGCTACTTCTCATGATCCAAGACAAAGGCCAAGAAACTTTAGTGAAATTGTTCCAAGACAAAAACATATAAGAATTGTTTTTTGGGTGCCGGTATCATATTTAAGTTAGATATGTTTGGTTGCATAATTATATTTTAAAGCTCATTTGGATGACATAAATGCAATTCATATTTCATTTGTATGCCCTTTCTAGGTTCCCAAAGTTGGCTATATTGTTCATTAAACTCAAATCTTTTTTTATATGCTCTACCCCTTGATGGAAAATGGTATAAATTGTTTAACTTCAGATTTGGAAAGGACATGGATGTTCAGTAATCGATATATATCATACAAGTCCGACATATATTTGCAAGTAATGGGGCTTCTTTAGTGCAGTAGTATTTTAGGTATTTTGTTTTCTGTGAGATTTTTCACTACATGGTAGTATTGGTAATGAAGTCATTATCACAACTACTATTTTCCATGAACAATAGACAATTTTTTTTATTGTTGGTTGTGGGAACTTTGGTTGAAGTTAGCCTTTTTATGTAATTTGGATCTGTCCTTCCATGTTTCTAGATTACAACTAGTCTACTTCTAAAGCAGAACATAGTTTTAATCCATATCAGCTATACTCAAGCTAATCAGCCGATCTATTCATGTTTTGAGCCGCTTTAAAAAAAAGAGGCCCGAGTGGTGAGGGGCCAAGCAACCCTATTGGTTGATGCCTCCCTCATTTGCATACCTGGATCATTGCTCAAAATTTTGCAGCTGTGTTTTTGGGCCTTTCTGTCTCACACACACATTTCCCTGACACAAATAGTATGTTATGTGCAATTTTAGGTATGTTATGATTATATCTTGTATCTGTTATTTTAGGCCATTAGGACTGCAAATTTAACTGCTCTGTAGTCAAGGCCCGGTTCCATCTTAAGTGTTTTAATCACCCCTAATCTGTTCTCTTGTCAACAGATTATGAGGTTAATATGTAATTCTTTTCTATTTTACTATCATTTAATTTTTTTTCAAAAAGAAAAACATTGTTCTAATCCATATGTTATCTCATATTTATGATGATTAACTATAAACTATAGAATTTAATTAGCATGCACCTGCTATCTGTCCCTCTAAATCCTGAAGACAACATGAACACTATGCAGACATATGCAACCAATCTACCTCAACTAAAGAATTTAAATCATAGTCGACACTAACAAAATAAAGCACATTTTTGTTTCCCAAGATAAGTATGAAGCATTGTCATGTCGTTGACGTGTAAATATGGTCATGAGGTTGAGACCAAGATGATCATGGTAGTGGTGTTGTAGAATTTAAGTTCCAATGTGAGGAATTTCAACAAACAAGCTTCAAACATTGTTGGTGGAGATGCAAAATAGAAGATATGGTTCTAATATTTTTTTTAATGAAATGGTTTGGCCTTTTGGTGTGGATTTGCATCGACAATTAATGTTTTAGACTTCAAATCAAGTCTTATTTGGGCAAACTTTTTTATTATTACAAAAAAGAATATTAGTAAAGAAATATTTCTTTTACATTTTCATGTATATGCCAATATTAATGGGAGATTTAGAAACATCGAGAAAATTTTAGACGTTTTTGTGAAGGGTGGTTGTTAATCTTTAAATATTTGTAACAAGGGACTATCCAAGAAAATTTTGATGTACTAGCTCTAAAATAATTGAAAACTAGTGAAGCATAATTTGAGCCCACTCAAATGTGGGAATAAATGATATTTGCTTGTGAGTGATAAATTATATTTCTTCTTTTTTATTTTTTTCTTCATAATCAAAAGTATTACAAAATCTTAAGACTAGCTCTAAAACCACAGGGAATTATGAAGCATAAATTGAGCACACCCAAATGTAGGAATGGATGATTTTTGTTTCTGAGCAATAAATACTATTTTCTTTTTTAAATTTTTTTGTTGGGTTATTTTTGATAATTCCAGATTGGCATTGAAGTCTAGCCTAATGCGCTAGCATGATGGCCCTTTCACGCAAGATTTAGGTGTTGCACATTCACCCAAAGCACGTGGCAAAGGACCGGTTTTCATAGGCTTTGTCGCACAGTTTGGGTGAGCGTGCAAGACCTAAATCTTGTGTGAAAGAACCAACGTGCTAGCTCATTGGGCTAGACTTTTAACACCAATATGGAATCATCAAAAATAACCCAACATTTTGGTTCCGTTGTCGGTATCTGAAGCATAGTCATGGGAAAATGTTTGAGCGTATTATGTTGGAGAATATAGAAGAATGGGTTACCAGTGTTGAAGATAATATTGCAGTTCCTTATTTTGAGCCAGGAATCTCCACACGGCAGTGGGTGGAGTAGAATCTCTATAGTGCATTGTATGAAACCTACTTTTCGGAGGTCCCAGTTCATTTACATGCTTGGTTAATAGCATATGCCCAAGACGATCAAGGAATCTTGGAAGGAGGCAGTCTTGGACGCTAGAACGGCAAAGGGCTTTAGCATGACATGGAGCCTCGTGGACATGAGCAGTCAATTTTTAGTGGAAAGGAGTTCTGAACAGCTACATTTTGGAGTACGCTGTAACCACCTATTCATTGCCTAATGAAGTCAAGTTCCAATTCCTTCGAGAACCTCGTGGTCGCTATCTTAAGCTTTTTGCTTTTGAAATTAAGAAGTTATTTGTTGACCTTGGACTAGAAACTATACCAATAGAGAGCTAAATCCTCTTGTGCATGAGCCACAAATTTGGAAGGGGAGAATAGGAGTTGGTAGAAGATTGTGGGTTCAAAATGGTAGCTAGCCATCGTGCATTACAAAAACAGAAGTATGATGAAGCTCGGCAAAGGATTATATGAGTTAGCAGCGCGGGAAGAGATCGGGAGAACTCAAGGAGTGTTGTTAGGATCTATAGAGAAGTAGAAACACATGAGGACCCCATCATTTTTGAGCCATATTCTATGCCACTTCTATCCTACAAAAACAAGTTGGATGACAGGAACTGAGGAACTAAGTCTAAACTAACCAGGGTCCCCCACCATAGTGTGCTCATGCTTTTGAGTCAGACAAAGTACACATACAAAATTGGGATACAAACAATTTGAAATCATAAACTGAATCAGTAAGGGATATTGAAACCGAGCCTTTTGACGTTCATTTAGATTTAACACTCTCTTTACCTCTTCAAGGGAATTCTATGGCACAACCTGGGATGCTTGGTGAACTAGGCCTACAAGGACATAATATAGGCCCCAATTTGAGTAATCAACCATCTACCATGCCTCACATCACAAGCACTGTTGTTGGAGGTGGACTAGGAGGTGGTACATGAGGTAGTGGACTTCTTCCTTAAGGGACTGGGGCTAGAGGTTCCCAACAACTACCCATTCAAACACCTCAACCGACTACGGTGTATTATGATATGACACTACACTTACCAGAGTATCGAGGTATGGAGAATGCAGTTGAGCACGTTCACAAATGTGAATTGATTTGGAGGACGTGAAGCATTACATCCTCTGAGTGTAAGGCCACATAGTTTGCAACTATGCTTCTAGAGTGCGCGCATAAATGGTATTGCAAGTTTGACCCTCAACAAGCAGTGATCGACTATGACCAACTAAAGACAACCTTCTTTTAGGAGTTTGACATTCCTGAATTTGAGCAACAGAGCATAGCAACGTTGAAGGACATAAAGCAAGGACTCACTAAAAGTGTGCGAGAATATGACGCAAGGTTTAAAACTTTGTTGTCTAAATTATCATTTGAAATTAATGTGGCTCAACATGCACAATGGATTGTGGGAGGGTTGTTATTGCCTTTCCGTTGAACCTTGTCACAGAGCACCTTCACTAATCTATGCGAGGCTTTCGAAGCTACTCTCCATGTTGAGGCTGTTGGAAGCATTGATACTGGGATCAATCCCTTTATGGAGGCCCAAAGAGCCTCAATGGTGTCGCAACTTGAAAAGTTGATGGCCAATAATGCGCATGAAACACACAGTGGTGTTTGGTGTATAGACTGTGAAATTGAAGGGCATACACGAAGCAATTGTCCGTGTAAGAACATTCGTGCAATACTTAAACAAACATGTGAAATCTGTCATCAGGAACATGATGTCCACTCTTGTCCTCTTCTATAGCGTGCTACGCACACTAAGGCTTCTGACTATTGCAAGATTTGTGATGCCTATACTCATGACACTAACAATTGGCATTTGATTAGTGCCATCCATGAAGCGCAAGCATGTGGCACGTGCCAAACCTCAGTAGCAAATACTCAAGACAATGGTGGCTACCGTGGGTGAGGAAGAGGGCGAGGATGAGGAGGTGGTCATTTTCCACCTAGGACCTGTTACAAATGTGGGTCTCTAGACCATTATCAAAGGGATTGCCTAGATTACCTGACGTGTGCTTTTTGTAAAAAGGACCACCGACCGGAAGAGTGTCCTGACTTATATGCGGCTATCACCAAGAATTGAAATGAAAAAGGTGTTGGTATGATTCGAATTAATAAACCACAGTGGCATGCATGTCCAACCATCCCTATAGTTCAACAGGGAAACATTACCACTCACAGTGGGGGACAGACCCAGTCGATAGCTAATCCTCTCGAGAAAGTGCAATGGGAAGAACCATGAGCTAGAAAGTACCCTGATGTTCCGTAGCACAAGGATGTCCTCCAAGATACGATGGCACTTGTACTAGAACTTCAAGGAGAGATTCAGTTCCTCAAAGAGAAAGACATAAAGCAGCGGGTTGTTGTGCAAAGGGAAGTTGAATCTTGACATGTGACGCAAGATGACTTCCAGGAACTATGCAAGTGTATGTTGGATGAGAATATTGTCCCACATCTCATCGTTTGGCTTGAGAATCAAGCCCAATTACCGAATGAGGTTCACCCTCACGTCACTAGGCAAAGTGAAGATCGTTGTTTAATCATGCTCGATGACAGGACACTCCTAGTTCCTCTACTCCCCCAGAAGATAGAGAAATATTGGTTAATGTTGCCATTGATGGATGGATAATCCAAGACATACTAGTAGATACCGACGCAGAAGTCAATGTCCTCACCAAGGATGCTTAGTGCAAGATGTCTAGTCCAGCATTACAACCTTCACCTCATGTCTTATTCGTGGCAAATAAGACTCGCGCATACCCTATTGGGGTCCTCAAGAATGCAACAGTTGACATACTTGGAGTACCATTCAAAGCGGATTTTGAGGTTCTGGAGCTAGTTGAAGCTGATGATTTTCCAGCTCTATTGGGAAGACCTTGGTGCTATGAGAATAACACAGACTTAAGCTTTAAGAAGCATTACATTAGTTTTGAAAACACTGATCAACATGTTGTAATACCACTAGATCAAGCACAAGGGCCCCCTTACATAGATCCTATCCATGTTGATGAAGATATAAACCATATCTATAACGTTACTGCAAGGAATGATGAGCAAAGAGATCCCACTCCAGATGGCATTCTTCAATGGTCAAATACTCAGTCCATCTCTTACACTACAAGCAATGCATGTAATTGTTGGGCTCATGGTGACTATGACCTCACTGGCAGAATATTCAGTACCATAAAAATCTAAGAGAATCTGTTGCACCAGTTTAATACAGGTTCGTTCGCTTTATCACTGGCCAAATCATGAGGGGACCTATCATAGAGACACCACTTGAAAGACTTGATGAGGCACCAAGGTTCCACGGGTAGATGGAAGTATGAGACTTCATTCAGTGCCTTGAAGAATTTTACCACACTGATGAAGATCGTCTTCGATCTTTGGTTCATCTCTTTGACGACAACGCTACATGATGGTGGCAAACCCATTGTGAACAACTCCTCCAATGGGATCAAGTACGCTCAACCTTACACCATTGGTTTCATGATAACAAAGTAAAGGGAGCAGTCAACTACAACGGAATACAAGCCTCTAAGCCCCACATCGAAGCTTGTGAAACAATGTGGTGGAGCGATGAGTCCTACTTACTGGAATATTTATGCGTGCATGCATTTTATGGAACTTTACGTGCTTGGGCATGAGCATGGTACATTCACGAAGAGCGACACATGGGTACCAGGTTTTGGCATTTGCTGAAGGAGAACATGAACTCGACGTCCTATTCTTCACCAAGACTGGATTTGCACCTCACCCTCCAAGCCATACGTGAAGCGATAGTAAGTGACCCATATCTCGTGGAAGAAAATCTAAGGATTATCCATCAGGACCCTGAGGATCCCCTACACTTATTCCATGAACCATCGATACCCCAAGACCCTGCACCCATGTCAGACCTCAATCTAAACCAACATGAAGAAACAAAAGCTTGTAGTACAAGTGGAAGAAGGTGAAGGATCCACTCCACTTGACCCATTGTCCAACCACTTAGATATTTCTACAGACGTTGGCACAAAAACTGTTTAGGACATAGGTGTTGCTATGGACAACCCCTACCATGGGCCTATTCAAACTATTCAGTGCAACATCAACGCGAAACAAGAACCAAAGCTGGCTACAGTAGAAAACTATTGGATTGACACAGAGATTACAAAAATATTTGAATTGCTAAAAGAATACAAGGATGTCTTACCAAGGAACTACAGTGAAATGAAGGGAGTCCACCCGTCCTTTGGGAAGATGCATATCAAGTTAGTTAATGATGCTCGACCAGTAAAAAAATGCCCATATAGGATGAATCCTATTCTTTAGGTGTGCGTTAAAGAGGAGATTGATGGTATGCTACGCGTCAGAGTAATCACTCCCATTGATGAATCTGAGTGGGTCAGTGCCATGGTGATTAGTATCAAAAAGGATAGACGCATCTATATCTGTGTGGACTACCGAATGCTCAATGCATCTTGTGTAACAGATCCCTTTCCAATGCCATTCACGGAGGAAATCCTTGAAGGTGTTGTTGGTTGTGAAGTGTACTCCATAGATGGATTCTCAGGTACCATCAGGTCCAAATAGTTGAAGAAGACCAGCCCAAGACAACCTTCACCATTGAATTGGGATCATTTGTCCATATTATTATGCCCTTTGGGTTAAAAAATGCCCTAGCAGTGTTTTCATGAATAGTAGTTGAAGTCTTTAAGGACTTCATCCACAAGTTCCTCCAAGTTTATTTGGACGATTAGATAGTGTATGGATTTGTCAAGGACCATTGCGCTAACTTCAAGTTTATGCTTGAGCATTGTCAGGTCTTACAAATCTCATTAATATTAAAGAAGTGCATGTTTGTGACACCTTTTGGTGTGCTATTATGGCAAATTATTTGTAACGAAGGACTCCTGGTAGACCCGGTGAAGGTATCTGTTATCTTCCACCTTCCAACTTCTAAGACTCAGCGCGAGGTTTGCGCCTTTTTGGGCCACACAGGTTATTATAGAAAGTTCATTCGCGGTTATGCAAAGATTGTTGTGCCCCTATAAGAACTTCTAAAGTAGAATGAGCATTTCATATAGACTTGCTCTTGTAAGGAGGCTTTTGAAACACTCAAGGAAAAGCTGGTCACTGCTCCTATTCTTCAATTCCCCAATTGGACAAGGCCATTTCATGTCCACGTTGATGCATTTGGCATGGTCGTTGGTGCAATCCTTGCACAACCAGGTGAAGTTCACTTGGATCACCCAATCTACTTTGCCAGTAGGAAATTCACACCAATTGAAAGAAACTATACCACTATAGAGCACGAGGCGTTGTCAATGGTCTATGGTTTGTAGAAGTTTAAATAGTACCTAGTAGTCACTCCTTTTGTTTTATATACAGATCATGAGGCTTTGAAGTACCTTGTCAATAAAACCATACTACATGGACGGATATGTCGTTGAATTGTTTTGTTCCAAGAATCCTAGTTTTCGGTGATGGTGAAACCTGGGAAAGCCAATTGTGGACCTGACCACTTATCACGAATTGAGAACAGAGAACCACCATGCACCATAGTGGATGATCTTCCTAATGTACAACTTTTTCACGTTACACGGGTGCTTGAAGAATTGGAAGACATTACAACATTCTTGACCACTGGTTCTATGCCTAACTATCTTACCTTGCAAGCCAAGAAGCAACTCACGGTCCGCATCGCACCCTTTCATCTTATAGTAGGGGATCTTTACAAAATGGGTCATGATGAAGTTCTTCGACGTTGTGTAATGCAACATGAGCACCATGAAGTCCTCCGCGAAGTTCATGAGGGTATTGCAAGTGGACACTATGCTAGAGAGGCTATCACACGAAAGGTTTTTCTAACTGGATTATGGTGGCCAACTCTATTCCAAGATGCTAAAGCATATGTTAGGCAATGTGATAAATGTCAACACGTAAGCAAACCTAACCGATGAGATGTTATGCCTTTACGACCCATCCCTTCTCGGGATCCCTTTGAAAAGTGGGTTATTAATTTTGTGGGTCCCATCACTCTAACAGGATAACAAACAAGTTCTTGATACATCATTGTAGTAACTGACTACCTTATGTGTTGGGTTGAAGCTGTGTTAACAAAGGATTGTACTGCTACAACTGTTGCACAGTTAATTTGGGAGAACATCATAACTCGGTTTAGATGTCCCCTGAGTTTCACTAGTGATTGCGGAACCCACTTTTTGAATGAAACATTCACATCTTGCTAGTCGAGTTCATGATTGCACACCACAAAACAACACAATACCATCCGTAAGCCAACGAAATTGCTAAGGTTTTTAATAAGATCTTAGGTACCACTCTGACAAAGATATGTAACATCGACTGAACGGATTGGGATGATAGGGTGTTTGCAGTTCTATGGGCTTACCGAACAACCTTCAAGCACCTAAACAAAAACACACCATTCAACTTGGTGTATGGCAAGGAAGCAATCCTACCAGTAGAGTTCTTGGTACCATCTCTACTTATCATGTGCATAGGACAACAAGATGATGAGTCATCTTTAAAAGCATGCCTAGATACTTTATTGAAACTATACGAAGCTCGTTTCCTCGCTCATTAGAGCCAAAATGTATAAAAATGCAAGCAAATGGCATGGCATGATCGTCATATAAAGAACAAAATATTTTCTTCAGGGATGAAGGTCTTATTGTACAACTCTAAGTTCATGCACCACCCGGAAAAGCTCTGGATACACTAGGATGGCCCTCTTATAATACATAATATTAGACCTACCAGAGCATGTCGGTTATAAAGGATGGATGGTCATTTCCTTCCTAGGCACTATAATGGAAGTTGGTTTAGGCCATATTTCACTTCGGAATAGTTGAAGTTTTTGTAATCAATAAGGCTTATGCCATTAGTTTAGGATTTACTGCATTCAATAAAAGTGTTGCCCTTGTTGCATGCAACTTCAACTTTTCCTTTTTGTAATTTTGTTTTCAAAATTCTTATTCTTTTCGTGGAGGACCACGACACGTTTTAATGGGGTAAGAAGTCATGTTTAAAAAGGAAAATTTGAAAAGCGCGTAAGTTACATAGATGCACAAGTCATTTAAGGCACAAAGGGGTAAGGTTCCCGCCATAAGTTAGAAATTTAAAAGAGACAACAGTCTCCCACCTTACAAAAAGTGTGGGACATAATTGTCATCCACTTCAAAGAAAAGCGTGAGATGGGTCGTGCCATTAATGCAAAAATAATAGTTATGAGAAAAAAGGGATCAACGGCATGATGGGACAATACTATTAATGCATTAATTACAAAACACAAGTATCCAAATGTAGTGACCGTTAAAGATCTACATTAAATGCCACGAAGTGATGGGTGACAAAAAGGCATTAATGAGGTTAAACCCCACTTGGAACCTATAAATATGCAAGTTAAAACCATTTCATACTTTGCATTTTTTTTATGAATTAACAAAGTCGAAGATCAAGTGACTACTAGAGCTGTGTCAATCAAATCCTTGGCAAAGTAAAGAGTTTTCATATACTTAGCAAACCACACAGGTCATTACCAAGTTGAGAAGAGCGATTCCAAATCTGGTTTGTTGGGAAAAGCTTTAGTTTCAAAAGTTGTAGGTTGCAAGTCCGTCATTAAAGGGTGTTTAAGATCAAAAAATTGAAGCAATAATCTACAACCACGTATTTTTTTGGAAACGTTGGACAGTTATGTGTTAACCTTTGGGTTCCTCGAAGGGTAATGCGACCTAATAAAAAGGCTAAAAGACATGAAACCTTGTCGACAATACCAAAAGAAGAGGTGAGTGGAGGAGACTGGGTTCCAATTAGGGAAGAGACCCCAGAAGAACAAACACAGTGCCCAAAAGAACAAGCACAAAGCATGGGAGGAGAAGAGGAACAATGCATGGAAGAAGGAAAGGAAAGTATGGTGTGAAAATCGAAGCAGACATAGTTGTCTTCGATGTAGAAAGCTCAAGCATCCCCATCGCCATCTTTATTAATTGAGGAAATGCAATACCCTGAAACAATGTTGCACGCGGATAACTGGGTCTCCAAGATCTCTACTTGCACTGTCTTTGATTACAATCACCGCCAACCTGGGAACGAGGTTGAGCTCCAGAATGACTATCAGTTAAAACCACTAACACCAAGAACCAAGTGGTGTATGATCTCATGATCTTCAACCGGCTGGATGTTATAAGATTGTTCCAGTTATTCAACTTGCCCTATTTTGGTAAGCCCACAGAGGCAGTTCAATTCCTCCTTTCGCATGTCCATGAGGACTATATCTACTTTGTTAGGCATAGCATGAAGATCACTCTTGAAAGAATCAACAATGTCATAGGACTATTGAGCATAATTGATGACTTGGTCGACACTGAGGAGATACAGAAGACCGCCACATTGTTGATGTATCAGAAGCAGGTGCATGCCATGCACATCAAGAACCTGCAAGATCTTGCCCTCTGGGTTACGGTGCGAATTGTCATGACCAAGATTGAAGGGACTAATCAATGGAAAGAGGTTGACATGATGCACCTTTACATTACTCATCAAGGCTCACAAGGGTTGAAGTACAAATGGGCTATGTACTTCACCTAGAAAATTGTTAGAGATGCAGAGAGGGCCCATCGAGAGTCAAAGTACATATTTCCATGGGGGGTGATCCTCCTCTTATTGGTTTTCAATGAAATTGGGGTGTCAGATTATAGCTCTAGAGTGTTAAAGTGGATGTACACTCCCACTCATAAGTACCCCATTGACCGCTACAAGGCATTCACATGCCCTGGTCACATCACTCCCTCATACAAGATCAAGATGAGGTACTGGTTTGATGGGATGAATGCAATATTCAGAGACAAGTGGCCCATCCCCAAGGACTTACCCCCTTTGGTTGTAGAACAAGCATAGTTTTTTGTAAATCAACAATTCTCCCTCATGCATATCCGAATGAACCCATCCAAAGAGCTCTCAGCATGGCTTAAGTTATCGTACACCCTCTCGGCGTGGTACTTCATAGACTTTGTCAATCGGATATACAACATAGAGCCTATCATCTTGGAGGCTGAAGGGATAGAATTAAAAATTCACATCCTCCGTAAGTTATATGTTTATTCAAGCAAGAGGGCCTACGTGGAGAAGATGGAGACAAACCTAACTGACATACAGGTCAAGCAAACATTGGTCGGGGAGAAAATTCATGAACTTTTCTACATGTTGCACCCCCAAAATAACCCACAGGGTGGAGACCTTAAGGAGAAACTTCTTTCAGTGCCACCTCTAAATAAGAAGCAGTCAGATGTGGGCACCAGCACAAGTGGGCACTAGGCACCCTGAAAATGATAAAAGACTACAGAGGTGTAGTCCTCCAAACCCATACAATTTCATCCCTCTGCACCACCTCCACCTTGACCTTAACCATCTCCATGTTCATCCCCATCTTCTCCCTGCACTTTTCCATCTCCTCCGTGCTCTATGCCTTCACACTCTTTGATTTCGTTCCCTTCATCTCCCCAGCCTACTCCTCCCCTTTCTCCACCACCTTCTCCATCTCCACCTCCACCTCCAACTCCACCATCTCCACCCCCACCTTCTCCGCCTCCACCATCTCCCCCAAGTTATTCTACTGCAAGAGCTACCCAACATCAGCCCCTAAGGAAAACACCCCAACAAGGAGTCCTTGAGGTGCAAGGCCATAGCTCAGGTTTTGATTCTAAGAAAACTCCCTCCTCAACGTGGGAGGAGAAAATCGCCTCTAATGATTTATTGTTTGACATTGAAACACAATATAACAAAGAAGGGGATGGTGAAGAAAGCAAGATGACCATTGGTGGCCATGAGGAGGCCAAGCTTGAGCGTGACCCTAGTAAAGGGAAGGGACCAGCCAAGACCTCAGAAGAGCTAGATGGCGGCGCGGTGAGCAATACACACGAGTGTTACCAATTCGACATTGATGATAAGATGCTCTATCTTTGGCTGCACTTCATTCCCAAGAAGACAATTATGGAAACAAGGAAGCAAGTATCCTTCTTACTTGATATGTATAACAAGGAGCACGAGTTTGAACTCCCGCATGATAGCTTTTCCCTGGGCCCAAATGCCCCAGCGTTGTCAAAACCACTATGGGTAAATCCACAAAAGATCTCTTCTAGCAAGCACCACATTTTTGAAGTTAGGCATGGAGTTTACACCCTATAATATTTTATCAGATTCTAATGCGCGCACAATTGATAGGAAACATGCCAAAATTATAAGCATGTATAATAAGGAAGTTGCAGAGAAACAAGAACTCACTGAGGAAGTGGTCACATTGAAATAGAAGCTCTAAGAGGCCACAAAGGCAAAAGCAAGGGTCTTAAACCTTTGTAAAATAATTTTGAATGAAGACCCAGTGATAGCAGATGGCATAGCCCTTGATGGGGATGCCATAGGAAAGCTGGAGACCCTAGTGAAATTGTTGTTTGAGCGATGCAAGGAGTAAATCATGTCGTGAGATGAGGGGTTAGAGTTGGTTGAATAGTTTACCACGGCCGTCGACATCTGCAAATGCACTATAGAAAGAGTTGGGGAAGTTATCCCCATTTTGGATAGCATTTTTACATGACTAATGTGCCCTAATAAAGTCTTAGAGGTTCGGCTCCAAGTTGAAGATGCCTAGAGGTAGTAGCTGGTTGATGATGTGCTCTTAATAAAAGACCATGTTGAGCGCACAAAAGCATTTAGGGATGTAGAGACGATGGAGGATACCATCAATAAACATCATCAACAACTAAATGCAAGTTTTACATCCCTTTGAGGACAAGTTGATAAGGAGGTTTCCACACTCAAAGACGTCTAGAAGGATGCCACCACAGCCCTAGACAAATAGGTCAAGAAGGCCAACAAGACCCCGAGCCAATTTGAGGAGATAAAAGAATTGAAGGAGGCCATATAAGGAATAACTACAAAGGTTTTTGAGGCATTGTCCCATTGGGACAATCTGAAGAAAGAACTCGAGCAGTCGGGGCCTAAATTTTTGGAGGACACTAGCGCAACTTAGTCAGGGATGGACTAAGAGCATAGTGTGGGGTGACGTTGGCACCATAATTTTGACTAAGTGTTGTCCCAATTTGGCATGGAACTGACACAGTGTGGAAGGACCATGGTGCGGGAGGATCATGGCAAGAGAGGACCATGGTGCAAAAAGACCATGACACATATCTGATAGGCACAAAAGTGCTGTGGTGCAGAACCTAAGAGGTGTAAGAGGATAACGACATGAAAGAACTAGCACGATAGGACCCATTCAGAGGGGAATGATTCATGAGGAACCCAAGGACATAGGACTCAGAACAGTAATGGAGGACTAGGGGATCGTGTGAGAAGTGAGAGTAGCTAGAAGAATAGTTCAAATGGGTCACTCTGACCTTATTGATAGGAAGTTTTGCACTAGCCCGCAAGGAGAGGAACACATGGCAACAAAGATATATCATAGAGTGAGGATATAGGGGGTACAGAGGCCCAGATCTTTAGGAATAACTGATTATTAAGTGTCATGACTCTCAGTCTATTGAGAGTTTGTTGGTCAACTCTTCATGCCATTAATGATTGTAAACACTTGGTTAGGGCCAAACAAGTATAAATACCCCTGTTGTAAAGCATTACAGGGACGAATGAACAAATTTTGGAATGATATTGTGATGGATCTTTACTTTAAGCTTAATATATGACATAACAGGTTGTATTAATTTGTGTTACTATGAGTGATGGTACGAACTAAGTGTTTAGACTTTTATGTGAGATATATCTTATCTTCTTTTCTTTTCTAGGCACTTAATACTAATAGATGATGACTGTAATATGTGTGATGATATTAATCAAACGTAGAACTCATAGGATCAAGTTAGTATGTTTATGCCTTTATATAATCCTCATTTTATTGATATAAAGAGAAGAATATGAACAACTTATCCAAACTATGTGACAAAACCTATGGTAATCGGTCCTTTACCACTTGCTTTGAGTGAGCATGCAAGACCTAAATCTTGCGTGAAAGGGCCAACACACTAGCTCGTTGGGTTAGATTTAGTGCTGATTTGGAATTATCAAAAATAACCCAACATTTTGGTTCCATTGTCAAGACCCGAAGCACTTGAAGCACAGTCATGGAAAAATGTTTGAACGTATTATGCTAGAGAATATAGAAGAATGGGTTACCATTATTGAAGATAATTTTGTAGTTCCTTATCTTGAGCCAAGAATCTCTGCACGATAGTGGGTAGAGAAGAATCTCTATAGTGCATTGTATGAAACCTTATTTTTGGAAGTCTTGGTTCATTTACATGATTGGTTGATAGCATATGCTCAAGGACGATCAAGGAATCTTTGAAGGAGGCAGTGTTGGATGCTAGAATGACAAAGGGCTTTAGCACGACTTGGAGCCCTGTGGGTGTGAGCAATAAATTTTTGGTGGAAAATATCTTTGAACAACTATATTTTGGAGTACGATGTAACCACTTATTCATGAGGCCAAGTTTCAATTCCTTCAAGAAGCTCGTGGTCGCTATCTTAAGCTTTTTACTTTTGAAATTAAGAAGTAATTTGTTGATCTTGGATTGAAAACTATACCAATGGAGAGTTAAATCCTCTTGTACATGAACCACACATTTGGAAGGGAAGAATAGGAGTTGGTAGAAGATTGTGGGTTCAAAATGGTATCTAGCCATCATGCGTTACAAAAACGAAAGTATGATGAATATCGGTAAAAGATTATAGGAGTTAGCAATGTGGGAATAGACCAATAAAATTCAAGGAGTGTTATTAGGATCCATAGGGAAGCGGAAACACATGAGGACCCCATCACTTTCGAGTTGTGTTCTATGCCACTTCTATCCTATGAAGGAGAAACAAGTTGGACATCAAGAACTGAGGAACCAAGTCTAAACCAACTAGGCTCCCCCACCATAGTGCGCACTCATGCTTTTGATTCAGATGGAGTACACATATGAAATTAGGATACAGATAATTTGGAATCAAAAGGGGTACTGAAATTGAGCCTTTTGACACTGATTAGACTTACACTCTCTTTCCCTTTCAAGGGAATTCTATGGCACAACTTGGGATCCCTAGTGGACTACGCCTACAAGGATAGAATACATGCCCTAATTTGAGTAATCAATCATCTACCATGCCTCACATCACAAGCACTATTGTTGGAGGCATTGGAGGTGGACTAGGAGATGGTACAAGAGGTAGTGAACTTATTTGTCAAGGGACTAGGGCTGGAGGTTCCCAACAACCACCCATTCAAGCACCTCAATAGACTACAGTGTATTATGAGATGACACTGCACTTACCAGAGTATCGATGTATAGAGAATGCAGATGAGCACATCCATAAATACGAACTGATTTGGAGGGTGTGAGGCATTACATCCTCTGAGCATAAGGCCAAATAGTTTAAAACTACATTTATGAAGCACATGCACAAATAGTATCACAAGTTTGACCCTCAACAAGCAGTGGTCGACTATGACCAACTAAAGATAGCCTTCCTTTAGGTGTTTAACATTCCTAAATTTGAGCAATAGAGCATAACAACGTTGAAGGACATAAAGCAAGGACTCACTGAAAGTATGTGAAAGTATGATGAAAATTTTAAAACTTTGTTTTCTAAATTATCATTTGAAATTAATGATGCTCAACATGCACAATGGCTTGTGGGAGGATTGTTACTGCTTTTTCGTCAAACCTTGTCATAAAGGACCTTCACTAGTTTGTGTGAGGCTTTGAAATCTACTCTCCGCACTGAGGTAGTTGGAAGCATTGATATTCAGATCAATCCCTTTATGGAGACCCAAATAGCCTCAATGGCATCGTAACTTGCAAAGTTGATGGCCAATAATGCGTATGAAACATGCAGTGGTGTTTGGTGTACAGACTGTGAATTTGCAAGGCATACACGGAGCAATTGTCCACACAAATACATCCATGTAGTACTTAAACAAACATGTGAAATATGTCATGAGGAACATGGTGTTCACTCTTGTCCTCTTCTACAATGAGCTATGCACACTAAGGTGTTTGAATATTGCAAGATATGTGATTTCTATAATCATGACACTAACAACTACCATTTGATTAGTGACATCCATGAAGCATGAGTGCACAACACATGCCAAACGTCAGTAGCAAATACTCAAGATAATGGTGGCTACCATGGATGAGGAAGAGGGTGAGGATGAGGAGATGGTCATTTCCAACCTAGGCCCTGTTACAAATGTGGGTCTCCAAACCACTATCAAATGGATTACCCAGATTACCTGATGTCCACTTTTTGTAAAAAGAACCGCTGACTGGAAGAGTGTCCTGAATTATATGCGGCTATCACCAAGGATTGAAATGAAAAGGGCATCGATATGATTCAAATTGATAAACCATAGTGGCATGCATGCCCAACCATCTCTATAGTTCAACAGGCAAACATTACCACTCATAGTGGGGGACAGACCGAATCGATAACTAATCCTATCAAGAAAGTGCAACAAGAAGAACCACGAGCTAGAAAGTATCTTGATGTTCCAAAATAAAAGGATGTCCTCCAAGATATGATGGCACTTATACAAGAACTTTAGGGAGAGATGTAGTTCCTTAAAGATAAAGACATAATGTAGTGTGTTGTTGTGCAAAGGGAAGTTGAATCTCGACATGTGGCATGGGATGACTTCCAAGAACTATGCAAGTGTATATTGGATGAGGATATTGTCCCACATCTCAACGTTTGGCTTAAGAGTCAAGCCTAATTACCGAATGAGGTTCACCTTCACGTCACTAGGCAAAGTCAAGATCATTGTTTAAATCATGCTCGATGATAGGACACTCCTAGTTCCTCTACTCCTTTAAAGATAGATAAATATTGGTTAATGCTACCATCGATGGATGGGTAATCCAAGCATACGAGTAAATACCAGTGCAGAAGTCAATGTCCTCACCAAGGACACTTGGCACAAGATGTCTAATCCAACATTATAACCTTCACCTCATGTCTTATTCATGGCAAATATTACTTACGTGCACCCTATTGGGGTCCTTAAGAACACAACGGTTGACATACTTGGAGTACTAATCAAAGCAGAGTTTGAGGTTCTAGATCTAGTTGAAGCTGATGATTACCTAGATCTATTGGGAAGACCTTCGTGCTATGATAATAATGTAAACTTAAGCTTCAAGAAGTGTTAAATTAGTTTTGAAAACATTGATCAACATGTTGTAATACCACTAGATCAAGCACAAGGGTCCCCTTACATAGACCCTGCCCATGTTGATGAAGATATAAACCATATCTATAATGTTATTACAAGGAATGATGAGCAAAGAGATCCCACTCTATATGGCATTCTTTGATGGTCAAATACTCATTCCATATCTGAAACTATAAGTAATGCATGTAATTGTTGGACTCATGGTGACTATGACCTCACTAGCAGAGTATGCAGTACCATCAATAGCCAAGAGAATGTGCCAGGCTAGTTTAATAAATGACACATGTTTATTCACCTTATCACTGGGTGAGTCATGAGGGGACTTATCATAGAGACACCAATTTAAAGACTTGATGAGGCTTCAATGTTCCATGGGCAGATGGAAGTACAAGACTTCATTCAGCACCTTGAATTTTACCACACTGATGAAGATCATCTTCGGTCTTTGGTTCATATCTTTGATAGGACAACTGCACGATGGTGGCAAACCCATTATGAATTCCGCCTCTAGTGGGATTAGGTACGCTCAACCTTACACCATCAATTCCATCATGATAACAAAGTAAAGAGAGCAGTCAACTATAGTAGAATACAAGCCTCTGAGCCCCACATCGAAGCTTGTGAAATAATGTGGCAAAGAGATGAGTCCTACTTATCAGAATATTTATGGGTGCATGCATTTTATGGAACTTTAGGTACTTGGGCATGAGCATAGTACATTTATGAAGAGTGACACATGAGTAATAAGTTTTGGCATCTATTGAAGGAGAACATGAACTCGACGCTATCCTATTCTTCACCAAGAATGGATTTGCACCTCACCCTCCAAGCCATATGTGAAGCGGTAGTAGGTGACCCATGTCCTATGGAAGAACGTTTGAGGATTATCCATCAGGACCCTGAGGATCCCCTACACTTATTCTATGAACCATCGATACCCTAAAAATTTGCACCCCCGCTAGTCCTCAATCTAAACTGACGTGAAGAAATTTGTCTGAGTAAACAAAAGCTTGTATTACAAGTGGAAGAAGGTGAAGGATCCACTCCACTCGGCCCATTGTCTAACCACTTAGATATTCCTATAGGCATTGGCACAAGAACTGTTCAGGGCATAGGTGCCACTATGGACAACCCCTACGATGGGCCTATTCAGACTGTTCAATGCAACATCAACTCAAAATAAGAACCAAAACTGGCTATAATAGGAAACTATTGGACTGACATAGATATTACAAAAATCTTTGAATTGTTTAAATAATATCATGATGTCTTCCCAAGGAACTACAGTGAAATTAAGGGAGTACATCCATCCTTGGGGAAGATGTATATCAAGCTAGTTGACAATGTTTGACCAATAAAAAAATGCCCACATAGGATGAATCTTAATCTCTGGGTGTGTGTTAAACAGGAGATTGATGGCATGTTACGCATTGCAATAATCACTCCTATTAATGAATTCGAGTGGGTCAGTCCCATGGTGATTGTATCAAAAAGGATGGGCGCATCTGTATCTATGTGGACTACTAAGTGCTCAATGCATCTTGTGTAACTGATCCCTTTCCAATGCCATTCATGGAGGAAATCGTTGAAGGTGTTGTTGGTTTTGAAGTGTAATCCTTCACAGATGGATTCTCGAGGTACCATCAGGTCCAAATAGCTGAAGAAGACCAGCCCAAGACAACCTTCACCACTGAATGGGGATCATTTCCCTATATTGTAATGCCCTTCGGGTTGAAAAATGTCCCATTAGTGTTTTCACGAATAGCAGTTGAAGTCTTTAAGAACTTCATCCATAAGTTCCTTCAAGTCTATTTGGATGATTGGATAGTATATGGATTGGTCAAGGACCATTGCACTAACCTCGGGTTTATGCTTGAGCATTGTTAGGTATTACAAATATCATTAAACTTAAAGAATTGCTTGTTTACGACACCTTTTGGTGTGTTACTAGGGCATATTATTTGTAAGTAAGGACTCTTAGTAGACCTGATGAAGGTATTTTTTATTCTTCATCTTCCATCGCCCAAGATTCAACATGAGGCCCACACCTTTCTAGGCCATATGGTTATTATATAACTTTCATTCATGGTTATGCAAAGATTATCACATCCCTGGAAGAACTTATAAAGCATAATGAGCATTTCATATGGACTTGCTCTTGTAAGGAGGCTTTTGAAACACTCAAAGAAAAACTAGTCACTGCTCCTATTCTTCAAATCCCTAATTGGACAAGGCCATTTCATGTCCATGTTGATGCATCTGGCATAGTTGTTGGTGCAATCCTTACACAACTAGGTGAAGGTCACCTAGATCATCCAATCTACTTTGTCAACAAGAAGCTCACACCAGCTGAAAGAAATTATACCACTACGGAGCATGAGGTGTTGTCAATGGTCTATGCTTTGCAAAAATTTAGACAATGCCTATTAGCCACTCTTTTATTTTTCTATACATATCATGAGGCTTTGAAGTACCTTGTCAATAAACCTATACTACATGGATGGATCTGTAGTTGGATTGTTTTGTTTTAAGAATTCTAGTTTTTAGTGATGGTGAAATCGAGGAAAGCCAATTCTAATTGAGAACGGAGAACCACCTTGCACCATAGAGGATGATCTTCTTGATGTGCAACTTTTTTGTGTTACATGGGTGCCTAAATAATTGGAAGACATTACAACATTCTTGACCACTAATGTTGTGCCTGAATATCTCACCTCACAAGCCAAGAAGCAACTCGCGGTTCACACCGTACCCTTTCAACTTATAGCAGGGGATATTTTAAAAATGGGGCATGACAAAGTTATTTGATGTTAATTAATGAAACATGAATGCCTCGAGGTCCTCCACGAAGTTTATGAGGGTATTAAGGTGGACACTATGTATGATAGGCTACCATGCGAAAGGTTCTTCTAGCTGGGTTATGGTGGCCAACTCTATTCTAAGATGCTAAAGTATATGTAGGCAATGTGATATATGTCAGCATGTAGGCAAACCTAATTGATGAGATTCTATGCCTTTACGACCCATCCCTTCTCAAAAACCCTTTGAAAAGTGGGCTATTGATTTTGTGGGTCCCATCATTCCAGTAGGATGATGAACAAGTTCTCAGTACATCATTGCAGCAACTGACTACCTTATGTGTTGGGCTGAAGCTACACTGACAAATGATTGTACTGCTGCAACTGTTGTATTGTTCATTTGGGAGAACATCATAACTCGGTTTGGATGTCCCCTAAGTTTCACTAGTGATCGTGGAACCCACTTTTTGAATGAAATAATTCACATCTTACTAGATGAGTTCATGATCACACACCATAAAATACCACCATATCATCCACAAGCCAACGAACTACTGAAGATTTCAATAAGATCTTAGGTACCACTTTGACAAAGATATGTAAAATCAGCCAAACGGATTGGGATGATAGGGTGTCTATAGTTTTATGGGCTTACCCAACCTTCAAGCGCCTAAATAAAATCACACCATTCAACTTGGTGTATGACAATGAAGTAGTCCTACCAGTAGAGTTCTTGGTACCATCTCTATGTATCACGTGTGTAGGACAACTAGATGATGATTCATCTTTATAAGTGCACCTAGATACTTTATTGAAACTAGACAAAGCTCATTTCCTCACTCATTGGAGCTAGAATGTATAAAAACACAAGCAAAAAGCATGGCATGATCGCCATATAAATTACAAAACATTTTCTCCAAGGATGAAGGTCTTATTGTATGACTCAATGTTCATGTGCCACCCAGGAAAGCTTTGCATACACTGGGATGGCCCTTTTATAATACATGGCATTAGACCTATCAGAGCATGTCGGTTACAAAGGATGGATGGTCAGTTCCTTCTTGGGCACTATAATGGAAGCTGGTTTAGGCCGTATTTCACTTCGAAATAGCTAATAAGGCTTATGCCATTAGTTTAGGATTTACTGCATTTAATAAAAGTGTTGCCTTTGTTTCACTCAACTCCAACTTTTCATTTTTGTAATTTTGTTTTTAAATTTCTTGTTCTTTTCATGGAGGACCATGACACATTTTAGTGGGGTAAGAAGTCGTGTTTAAAAAGGCAAATCTTAAAAGCACACAAGTTACTTAGGTGCGTAAGTTAAATGGGCACACAAGTCATTTAAGGCACAAAGGGGTAAGGTTCTCGCCATAAGTTAAAAATTTAAAAGAGACAGTTGTCTCCCAGCTTACAAAAAGTGCGGGACACAGTTGTCATCCACTTTAAAGAAAGACATGAGACAAGACGTGTCATTAATGCAAAAAAAATAGTTATAAGAAAAAAAGTGGCAATGGCATGATGGGACAATACTGTTAATGCATTAATTACAAAATACAAGTATCCAAATACGATGATTGTTAAAGATATATATTAAATGCCACAAAGTGATGGGTGATAGAAAGGCATTAATGAGTGTAAACCCCTCTTAGAGCCTATAAATAGGTAAATTAAACCCATTTCATATTTTACATTTATTTTCAAATTAACAGAGCCGAATATCAAGCGATTACTAGAGTTGAAGATCAAGCGACTACTAGAGTTGAGTTAATCAAATCTTGAGCAATGTAAAGAGTTTTCATATCCTTAGCAAACCACATGGGTCATTACCAAGTTGAGAAGAGAGATTGCAAGTCTAGTTCGTTAGGAAAAGATTTAGTTTCAAAAGTTGCAAGCTGCAGGTCCACCATTAAAGGGTTCGTAAGCTCAAAAAGCTAAAACAATAATATGTAACCACGTATTCTTTTATAAATGTTAGATGGTCATGTGTTAACCTTCGAGCTCCTCGAAGGGTAATGTGGCCTAATAAAAAGGCCAAAAGACTTGAAACCTTACCGAAAATACCAAAATAAGAAGAGGTGAATAGAGGAGACTAGGTTCCAATTAGGGAAGAGACCCCATAAGAATAAGAACAGAGCATGGGAGGAGAAGAGGAACAACGCACAAAAGAAGGAAAGTATGGTGCAAAAATCAAAGCAGGCACAGTCATCTTCAGTGCAGAAAGCTCATGCGTCCCCACTATCATCTCTATTAATTGAAAAAATGCAATACCTTGAAGTAGTGTTGCGTGTGGAGAGCTGGGTTTCCAATGTCTCTATTTGCATTGTCTTTGATTACAATCATCGCCAATCAGGGAACGAGGTTGAGATCCAGAAAAACTATCAGGTTAAAACCACTAACACCAAGAACCAAGTGGTGTATGATCTCATGATCTTCAACCAGCTGGATGCTACAGGTTTGTTCCATCTATTCAACTTGCCTTATTTTGGTAAGCCCGTGGAGGTAGTTCAATTCCTCCTTTTGTGCATCCACGAGGACTATATCTACTTCATTGGATATAGCATGAAGATCACTCATGAAATAATTAGTAGGGTCATGAAACTAAAGTGCTCGGTATTAAGCCTAATTGATGGCTTGGTCGACACTGAGGAGATACACAAGTCTGCCACAATGTTGATGTATCAGAAGTAGGGGCATGCCATGCACATGAAGAACTTGCAAGATCTTGCCCTTCAGGTTACGGTGTGGATCATCATGACCAAGATCAGAGGGACTGATCGATGGAAAGAGGTTGACATGGTGCACCTCTACATTGCTCATTAGGTCTCACAAGGGCTGAAGTACAATTGGGCTATGTACTTCACCTAAAAATTTGTTGGAGACATAGAGAGGGCCCATCAAGAGCCCAAATATAGATTTTCATGGGGGGTGATCCTCCTCTTACTAGTTTTCAACAAAATTGGGGTGTTGGACTATAGCTCTGAAGTGCTAAATAGGGTGTACCCTCCCACTCACAAGTCCCCCATTCATGCTACAAGGCATTCACATGCCCTGGTCACATCAATCCCTCATACAAGATCAAGATGAGGTATTGGTTTGATGGGATGAAGGCGGCATTCAGATAAATGATATTTTCTTGTGAGTGATAAATTATGTTTCTTCTTTTTTTATTTTTTCCTTCATAATCAAAAGTATTACAAAATCTTAAGACTGACTCTAAAACCAGAGGGAATTATGAAGCATAAATTGAGCACACCAAAATGTAAGAATGGATGGTTTTTGCTTTTGAGCAATAATTACTATTTTCTTTTTTTAATTTTTTCCCTTAATAATCATAAGTATTACAACTAGGAATTGCACTAAGGAGTTGCAATGAAAATGTCGATAAAAGCAAAGAAAGTGAAATTTTAGAATATAGGAATGTGCACAAAGAAAAGAAGAGAAATAAATAAAAGTACAATACCAATTTGAATATGAATCAATCAAGGAAGAGGGAATTGTAACATGGAATGGAGTGTTCCCCCTCCTCCACCCTTGTTAGATTGTATGCATTGTCTTGCATTCTTGCTTATTAGTCAAAAGAGGGGAGAGATGTGTAGGTCTTGTAATAGATGAACCCTTGAGACTGTATGCATTGTCTTAAATTATTTCCTATTAGTCAAAAGAGAGGAGATGTGTAAGTCTTGTAACAGATGAACCCTTGAGACTATAGTAAAAGTCAATCCTTGACGTTTAGTATTCCCCATGTCAATTGTTACTTTTTACAATGTAAAACATTATGACTTATGAATTGTTAGAGCCCAAGCTATTTTTAATGGAAATTGTTTTTTATTTCCATGAGTAAAAGGGGGGATAAAAAGTGCTCAAGATTATTCACACCCCATGTTGGCCTGATATATTTTTTTAATTGGATAAGCACGTTGGTAAATCAAGTGGATTTATGCCAAGTTTATAAATAATATAGTATGAATTCTTCCAAGAGCACCATTCACTAAGTCAACCTCCACCCACAAAGTGGTAGTAAGCATAACTTGTTATCCCTTTGACAAAATAATTGCTCCAATTGATCATCATCAAAATCTCTAGATATTTTTTTCCTGGTATGCTTTACATTAATGCATGCAATCAACATGTTTAAATATTTCAACATCTATTTATTATGTGTCATTGCCAAACTATTTGTTGTGTATAAGTGCATTAAAGAATGAAATGAAGATTTTTATTTTGAAGGCATTTGAGACATGAGCAAATTCTAATCTTTAATTTATGGTTCAACATTTTGAATATTCAAGAAGAGATTTTGAAAAGCCATTGGGCATAGATTAGAGCTATTTTGATGGAAAATTTTGTGCAATGTGATAAAATTGTTAAAGTTTCACTAAAAGGTTGAACCATATGATGTTCTAGCATGCATTGGAACTTCTTGTATGAGAAGCAATTGGATTAAGTCACTGATGAGAATGATATATCTTTTGCCAAACTATTTGGACTTGTGTTGTGGGAAAGCCTCATGCAAACGTTAATCAATATGTGTCAACAATTTTTGGCTTTATGAAACTCATTTAATCAATGAGAATGTAACGAATATGTTTCAAAGATGAATATAAAGTTACAAGTGTTTTCCCTTCAAGTGATTTTATTTCCTTTATAGGTATCCAAAGACTTGAATGCATTATTAAAGCAATAATGTTAAATGTTGCAATGTTAGTTGGAGTGAGCAATAGCAAGGGTAAGTTATTTTGAGATGCTTGTAAATTCAATACGAGTTTGATCTTGTTGATAAGGAATGATTTCTTATACTAGCAGTCCTTTGAATTATCATTTTCAATGGAATCATTATATCTTATGAAGTGTAGTGGTGCATAATAATATCAATTACTAGTTGTTGTTCTACAAACAAAACACCATAAGCAGACAAGATGAAAAAATGAACTTTAGAGATTTCGTCAGTCACTTGATTAATATTTATAAAATATGTTTTCATTCTTTTTAAGCATAAGGGAATATTATTGTCAATCAAATTATGATGGATGTCAAAATCATGATGACCAAGCATATCAAGTTCATTTATCTCATTTTCATTGTTGGGGTGGAGCTATGACAAGACTTGTCGCTCATCAAGTTTTTTGAGTCCATGATGAAAGATGCCATCATTTGAATCTTTGTCATTTGAAGTTGTTTCATTCTCAAAAAGTTACAATAAATGTGTCATGGATGGTAGGAATTTTGTATGCTTTCCTAGTTACAATGATTTCTTCAGTAGAGTTGTCAATGTCTGTAATGATGTTCTAAAATGGTTTGTACATGAGAAGCTTGATCCAATAGAACGATGCATAAGTAATTGAATATTTTGATGGAATAACAAAGAAATGAGGCTAGACATGAATAATCAGTGGTACTTTTTTTCTATTTATGAACATGATGATGTTTTTCATAAGACCAACACCTTGTTGATTCTATAAGTGATAGCATCTCTAGTGAAGAAGGTTATTTCATGTATGCAATAATGAAGGTTGAAGTTGCAAGTAAATCGATTGTAGTCTAGGAGACATGACATAGAAACATCTTACCAACATTTAATGAAACAAATGATCGGCTGCATAGAATGAGAAGAATTCTTGGCAACATATGGAAAGCCTCTTGTGCACTAATGTCATGATTGACAATACTATTATTCAAAGGCTTCCTAAAGACAATTGAAGATGGTTTATGTGGATTTTCACCCTCTAAACTTCAGTTGTATTCAATAAATTTAGATCATCAAGGATATAATGATGCACCATTTGATTTTTATGGAAGTTATCTTTTGGAATCCAAGATTATACATATTTTTCAAATTAGTATTTAACATCAACCATTGTAGTTTTATTTTCCCAAACTAATTATCAATATTGGGTGTATATTAAACCAAAGGAAATTATGAATTTGTGCATAACCTCTATGATACCATTCATACATGGAAACAACATTATTTATGAGGTTTAAGAAAAGAAAAGTCATAAAAACAAAAGGAAAAGGGAAGCTGGTTATTGTGTACTTGTACCAATGGTCTTTACTTGGAAATGTTTTTATAGCACTTCATCGACAAGAATTATAAATCTATGGTACATATAAAGGGATGTGTAATGAAAATTGGAGATAATATTATGAATCCTCCAAGGATAAACTTGTTTGTTTTCCATGGGTTTGGAAGGCATAATTTTGTGCAAGTTAGGCCATTTTGTGTCAACAACATTGAGCATGAAGAATAAATTAGGAGATCCTAGTTGTACAATCATGTCATTAATTTGGCATGACATTTAGACCAATATGATCTTTTCCCTCACAAATTGGATCCAAACTGCATCAAGTTTTCAATAAGTTTATCATCAAGTAAATCATGTAGACATTGATAGAGGTCTGCAATAGTCATTGGCAAGATTTTTTTAATATTTTTTTAACAAAAATGAAAGTTGTTCCTTTGGTACGATGACACATAAGAAGGTTAAGAAAAAATATTTGAATCATGGATGACCACCAAATCTATTATCATGATAATTCATCAAATGAAGTGCATATTCATGCATCTGATTGTTTTTGGAACGGATTTGCTTGAATATATCTTGATCTCTAGGAAACAAATTAGGAAATGCCATAACAAACAATATTTGTGTTGTGTTTGTTTATAGGTGACGAGGCAAGTGTTGGCACTAGCATAGCATGTGGTGTTGCTCAATTTTTTGATTGTAAATAGTTTTGTATCTCTTCTATTTTTGTTCATGTATTGGAAAGTACATGAACAAAATATGAAGGTGATTGTTCTATAAAATTAGAAAAGACATTTTAAAATCCATTAGAAGGTGTTTCTATTTTCTGAGATTTTAGAATTTTAATAAATACATGTGGAATCATGAAAGAATCTTCTGTAGGTTCAATAAGTAACGTTGCCAATGCACTTTCATCAATAAGAACATCTTTGTATGAATCATGTGTTGTTTTTTATTGCATAGATTTCAATATACATTATTTTCTAACATAGAAATCATACATTTTTTCTTGGAGACCCTATCTTTCGACAAGCATTATATCCAATTGGGCAATACTGTGAAAGATATGGAAGATATTTTGAAATGACATTAATGTCATGGAGGAAGCTAATGGTATGTCCGATGTATTTTTACTATCCTCTACATACATGTTTCACCTAAAAAATTGGATTTACTCTTTGTTATAAGCATTTTTTTCAACCTCGATAAGTGCTCATGAAATTTCAAGTTGTTCTCCAATGTCCATATTATTCCATTTGGACAAATGATGGCCATTTCATTTAGAAATACATCTATATCAAATGAGGACCTTGTTTTATATTTTAGTCTTCATCCTTAGATAATTTTCCATGCATGTAAAACATGTTTGAATGGATGATACTTGATTTATCCTTTGATGTAAGTGCTTATGTGTTTTCAAAGTTGGAATTATAAAGGCTATTAACAAGCAATGTGTATGTATTTGTTTTAATAGTGGGCAATGGAGAATCAATATGCCTGTCACTTGATAAAGTGTTGAATGTTTAAGACAACAAAGATTCACCAGTATCAAAACATAAATGATTTAGTTAAGGTTTCTTCATGTGTGGTTTATAACATCCAAGTATGGATTTTCAAGGCAAAGCTTCAATACTTATTGAAGGAATACATATAACATTTTGAGCAATACATTGAGCGATTGTGGATTGCAACTGGTTATCTTCATGTTGATTTGTTAAAAGTATTGTTTGATTTGGAAATGTCAAATGTAAATGGCTATTCAAATGATGCCTCATTTACCTTCTACATTTATTTATGATATCTTTATGCATTGTTTTTCTTTAATACAATCTTTATTTTGAGTGTTTCTCTATTTTGAGAAAAATACATCTACAAATTTAATTTCAAAAATGTCAAAAATCTTAAAATATATAACTTTTAAGAAGAGAAATTGATTATTATTTTACTAGCACACAACAACAACAATTGAATTTCCGCATTTATAATGAGTTTTGTTATTATATCAAAAAAATGAAAGTTCAAAGCATGCATTAAAAAAAATATTAATCATCTAGCAATTTTTCATAACTTAAGACACAAAAATACTCTCTTAAAATGTAATATAATTATGGGTTACACAACAAGGATAAGAATAAAAAATGCAACATTTTATATATATTAAAAGTATGATAAAACAAAGGACAACACCATTGAAATTATTTAAGTACAACAAGAAATGTACAACATTCTCTGTGTACAGAAATATGTAGATAACAATAAATACATTATTTGAAATGATGTTTATGAATGAACCAATATGAATAAACACATAACAACATTAATTAAATTTGTAGATTTGCATTTGAAAAATATATGTCCAATTATATTAATTTGAAATTTTATGGTGCAATTTTTTTTTATAAAGTTAGCCATTTATCAAGTTTTCATAAATTTAAACATAAAAATACTAATTCCCAGCAATAGAACAAAAGTAAGAATACAAAAATTGACATTTTTTATACTTTATAATTATAATTAAAAAAAAAAATAGTTCTTTTGAAAATCATTAAGTATAGTAAATAATATACAATGCCCCATCTATAGAAAACTATGTAGATAACTAAATAAAAAAAAAAATGGTAACACTAATTCAAACAATTCATGTCAACTTGTGAATGTATATTGTTCGAGTTTATTTGAATTAAAAATGGCATTTAACTTGATCTTTACCATTGTAGCTTTATTTTTTATTGATATTGTGAAAATAAAGTTTGTCTAACAACACGATCAATGATTTCTTACGTTGCCTTGTCGTCTAAAATTAAATTTTTCACACCTTGCACTCCAATCCCCATCATCGATTTTATAATTTTATCAAAGATGACCACTAGAATTAGCTCACTAATTACATCTTTTATTGCCAAGTGAATAGTATATTTATAATGACATTCAGGCACATCCATCTTACACTTAACACAATACCAAATAGAACATGTTTTTTTAACAATTTTTTTATTATAATGTCTATCACCCACCATAACCAGACAAACAATGTTAAATAAATTATCCATGATAACATTTGGCACAGATGCTTCTACCAAATCTCATTCCATTTTTTTAATATTTTCCATGTGAAGAATTTCAAACAATTTTGATTTGACTGTTATATGCGCTGGCAGTTGAAGGTATTTTCTTGTTGGTGGAGGTGAAGGAATATCATAGTTTTTAAATGCAAGCCAATTGTGCATGTTTTCAATCTCCATTTTTACACAATTGACAAAACATTACATAATTTAAATAGTAGTCCCATCAAAATTTGATGTTTGAGTTATTTTATATTCAATAATGAGCGTTTGGTCCACAAAGAAGTTTAGTTAGTTCTACACTTAATGTATTGAGATGCACACCCCATAATGTCACAATAGTATTATTTCCTGACATGTCTAATTTTCACTATTCACTTTATACCTTTCGTTCTATATTTCTAATGTACAGTGGAAGCAGGAGAGATCGACATAACAACAAAAATAACGTCCATCGTAGATTTGTTAGGTATTTTTGGTATGTTGCTATGTTTTTTAAATAGAGTTGATGAATTAGTATGCCTTCAGTCCTTTAACTACAACTTATTTGAAGGGAAAATAGATTTGATAAATAGAAATGAGAGAATCAATACTAACATAGTCTTTATTCTTAACAAAATAGGAGAAATGAAATACATATGCAATATTACATAGTACACAATATTTCACCTAGGAAACCCTTTCAAAAAAAAAAACTTGGTACAATAACTTCCTTTGCTATTGTATTAACTTAACCATCTTACAATAAAATAAAGTACTTCTCAGTTTAACTTTTCTCCTACTATATGTGGAAGTATATAGAGGTACATTGATAGGTTATCATCAAAGCGGTTACAATACCATGGATACCAAAACCATGGTCTATATAAAAGATGGGATAAAACTACACAAATATATACCAATATGGTCTCAAAATTTTTGGGGCATTGTTCTGAACCTCATTAAGGCCTACCTACCCCCAAATAGCTAGACTGGCTAACATCAGATCGGTCGAGGGTTATCACCCCATCATGATAAAGGTGAGTAGGCCTCATTTTGGTTGTATAGTCTGGTAAAGTATAATCATGAAAAATATACAATACATTTTCAACATTATTATTGACAACAATTATAAAATTATTTGATATGGATTATTGAAATGATTGTACGACTTATATTATTATTATCTAACACTTCTATTTGATAACACATAAACTTTGTCATCTTCAATTTGGTCGTAAAATTTGTCACTAGCCTCATTGAAACATGCCACATATTTCCACTCCTTCATTGTCAATAAAATCAAATCCAAATAATCTTCCATGTTTTTTTATTATTGTACTCTCAAATGGAAATTTTTGCAAGTGTTCTTCCCTTTATCAACCAAATATATCTGCCAACTATTAAATCTTTGATAGGTAAAATAGTTCTTACAATATATTTTCCCATGGTAGGCCTAGCAAAACGTGATGGTATACAAGTTTAGTTTTGTAAAGAGGTATCAATTGATGATAAGCCTAACTCTAATTGATTATTATATGTCTTTGATATACATACTGAATTTATGATCTTCTCATGATTCAACACAATAATTTGATGTGAATAGCCTGTATGAAAAAAAAAAAGTTAAATGAATATGCAATACTAAATCTAAAAAAATGCATTACTTGTGTTCAAAAGGGGTGGAAAATAACTTGCATTTCATCTTCAACCAACTTACCTAGAAAGTTGGTAAGTTGTATGATGGATCTCTCTTGAAGCTCATCCAATGCAATATGAGCACTGAATTTTGTTGGCAAAAAAGTTTTTTGGAAGTTCAATCTATTGAAAGGGAAAATATGATGTCGTATGTCGATGTTTAAAATCAAATGAATAGAGAAAATATTTAATATTTAAACAAAGGGCTTGATTTCAATGCCTCATTTGAGAAAAAAACAAATGGATTTTTTAGTTAACATTACACCCATTATGTTAAAACTCGTACTTTAAAAACAAACACTACGAATTAAAAAAATGAAATTCATGGAAAAAAATATTAAAAAAAAACTTAAATATAACCAACAAAACCAATTTTTTGACATGGAAAAGACAAACAATAAAAGGAAAATGTTAGACTTGGGAAAAAAATTGACACACATTTTGAAATTCATCCCTTTTAAGGAAATGTAAGTGCACTTCAATTTATAATTATTACCTTCCACATCCCAATTAAATGTATGCCTTTTATAATGTTGCATTATATTTTTTAAAATTCATTAAAAACATAAATAAAAATGAACCTATAAACATTTAAAGACATACAATCAACATTTTTTTTCTTGGTTTGAGATTTTTTTTTTCTCTTTTTTATAGGAATTTTTTGTACATAATCGGGACAATCTTTCACTGCCTTTGGATTTGGAATTGTAATTCTTATTTTTTTCAATTTATATGTAAGTTCATACTTTGTTACATAATAGGCATTATCATACACAAGGCCAAAATCTCTTGAAAGCGGCCAAATGATATGAAATTTGGACAAGTAAATGACACTTGTTTCTAGAAATCTTAGCCGATCTTTCAACATAAATTTAATCTTCAAGGCTACATGTTTAGGAAGCCTGCAATGTAAAATGTTTTTGACAAATTGTGACCTCTTAAACTTTTCTTCTCACAAAATGTGGTGTCGTCAATATTGTGTTTTTAAGTAAGTTTTTGTTGGACCTACATATGTTTTCATGTCTTCCTATAGTTGAGACACAATAAACATCATATAAATATAAAGTACAATTACTTTGCATTATTTTAAACAAATGACTATCAATTATTCTGAAGAAGTGAATTTCAATTGTATTACTAGCATCAATGTTATTAAGCCCTTTTTTATTAATAACTATTAATAAAAATAAATGTTCTTTATGAATGACCTAAAAGTATTGACTTTTATTTATATGTATATAATAATTAAATACAATTCTTATTGAATTCAACAAATTTAACAAATTCATTTTGTAGATATTATCTCCTCGTCATACGACTTTAAAACCCTTGTCTCAACACAAACTACCATCGAACTTGGGGTGTATTGGTGAGATTTCATTTTAGAAATAAACCCATCCACACACACACGTGTGTGTATTATATAGAGTTAAATCATAGCACAATTTACTTTTCAAAACAATATTACATTATAAATCCACTAATAAATACTAAATTTAAAGGCATCTTGAATGCAAACTTAATAAAATAAAATAATAAGGCATTCCAATATTGATTAATATAAAGTGTCATCTTGAATTTTTAAACACGGTCACCATTATATTAGAAATGATTTTAAGCATAACAAATAACATACCTATCACATCATTGTGATCATGCAAAAAAAAAAAAGCATTACAAGACTAAGTAATATAAAGCCAAATCTTAAGCCATGGCATTATCATAAAAAATGACATTCTATACCAAATTCATTATTTGTTGCAAATATTCTATGCACACTACTTTATCAAGTATTGTGAAACACAACCAATATTATTATCAATAATTTTACTGCCCCAAAAAATAAATATTTAAAGATATAATCTTGTTAAAAAAAATAAGAACCTATAGTTTTGGGAGAAATATATAAATTTTTGAATAAACATAAAATCCAAAGATATAGCAAATTTAACATTCAATCATAGAAAGCAATATCTTCATGATAAAAAAATTTGCAAATAGCAACTAGTCCATGCTCTATTGCAAATAATATAAAAAAATATTTTAATCCATGACAATATCTTATGCCTATAAATATATATTTTTAAATTAAAGGTACAATTTATTTTTCAAAACAATTATAAATTATAAAATAAAATAGAAAAAATAATCACTAATAAATTACAATATAAAATGTGATCCTTTTACAATTGACATTTTATTTTTTTATAAATTATACAAATATTCTTTCTATTTTCAAGGAAACAATTGCAATTTAAAATCAACAAAAAAATAAATAAATTGCATCTAAGAAAAAATCATATTTAAAAAAATCATATACTTTAGACAAAACATAAATTAAAAAAACATAAAAATTTAAAAAATAATGTAGTTAAAAAATGTTATATACTTTCTTGCCTCAAAACCTTAAAAAAAATTTAAAATTATAATATCACTTGTAACAACTATAAATGCATCAAAAAATTAAAGTTATATACCTTTCATTTTTAAAAACATGTATACTTCATTGCCTCACATAAAAAAGTAAAATTCACAAAATTACAATATCACTTTTAAAAACTAAAATGCACCTTGAATTCAATGTTATATACCTTTCATAAGCTCCCAAACCTAAATTGAACAAACTTGAATGAACATACAAGAAATCAATCAAACGTTAAATCTATATTATAAAAAATAATTCAAAATTTTGCCAATTGAAAGCTTACCTTCTAACAACACTCAAATCCAAATGTCACAAATCTGGACAAACACGTAAAAAAAATCAAATACAATGAAAATTAAATCCAAAAAAATAACCTATATCCCTACATCACAAAAAAAGAGGAAAATAGACATGGAAAATAAAATAACCAACACAACAAAATATTTTTCATATGCACAAGCCAACCCAATATGTTATCCTCGATTACAAATTTTTATCAACGGAAGCATTCAAACCAATATTAAGTGTCCTCTTACAAATAGATATCCCATATATAATTCCACAGTATTCATACCATCGTGAAAATTAGAAAAGAAAAAGAAAAAAAAAAACCCTTTAAAAAAAATTATGAGTAAACCAAAATAAAAACTTTATATTTGGGACAAATAACTTTAACACTTCAATGCAATATTAAACTTTCTCAAGAGAATTGATATTCCATATATAAGCTCAAAGTAGTAAAACCACCGACAATACTAAATAAAAGATATGTAATGAAAACCAACTCAAACAATGAACTTACATCTTTGTATCACAATAAAAGAGCAAAGCAAATATGAAAAATAAAATCATTTGCACAACGAATTATTTTTCAGACACATAAATCCACTAAATCTACTCTTATGAATTGTAACTTTTTACCAACATAGACATTCAAACGATATTAAACTCACCACCATGGAATTAAAAAATAAGAAATTCATTAAAAAAAGATATTTTTCATATAAACAAACCACAATAAAAACTACATATTTACATATGCAAAGGAATTTACTAGTACAATACAATATTAAACTTCCTCTCAAAAAATGATATCCCATTTATAAGCTCAGACTAAGGAATTTACTAGTACAATACAATATTAAACTTCCTCTCAAAAAATGATATCCCATTTATAAGCTCAGACTATTGAAACTAACGGTGAAGTTTAAAAAAATGCAGTAAAAATTAACTCAAATAATGAACCCACATCTTTATATCATAGTAAAAGTGCAAGCCAAACATAGAAAATAAAATTACATACATAACAAAATATTTTTCATATGCAAAAATCAATTGAATCTATTCTTCTAGATTATAACTATTTACTAGTAGAGGCATTCAAACTACTATTAAACTCATGTCACAATATGTATATGTATATGCATATGTATATATATACATATGTATATATATATATATATATATATATATATATATATATATATATATATACGTATGTATATATATATACATATATATATATATATACATACATATATATACATATACATACATATATATATACATACATACATACACATACATACATATACATACATATATATATACATACATATATATATATATATATATATATATATATATATATATATATATATATATATATATACATACATACATATCTAGATAGACATAGACATACATACATATATATATATGTGTGTGTGTGTGTGTGTGTTTTGTGGCATGAGTTTAATAGTAGTTTGAATATATTTGCTATATATTTGCTATATAAACACACACACACACATTAAAACTAGGTTCGGGATTGTCGAGTCATAATGCAATCGTGTTATATGATAACGTGATCATGTTATATTGAATAATAATATGATCATATTATATTGAACAGTAACGTGATTGCATTACCTTTGTGTTAAAAAAATAAAAAGAGAAACTCGATTACAAAATCTTCATTTTACATTCGAGTTCCCTCACCCTCCCATACCTTTCATGATTGTGTTTTACGTAGAATACTCCAGAGAGTGCTAGGAAGTTGCCAAATTCATCCCATGGACCTATTGATCGATAATGTCACTGTGTAGGAGAGGTAAGTGATTGAAATATTTTCTATTTAACCTAATTTTTCATAATTTGTATTGTTTAACCCTAGTTTTTAATTGTAATCTATTTTTTTCAACAGTCTGTCTTGCTAATCGTCCCAACCCTCCATAGAATCCTCTGGTTGCTTTTCCTCCTAACCCTCCATAAAACCCTATTGTTCTTCCTATCCCTCCACCTAACCCTCCTATAGTTCCCCAAAACCCCCTAGTAGTCAAGAATTTTTGATTGACAACATTGTGGGAAACAAACTTGAAATTAAAGAGTTAATTGACAGGATGAGGGATCCCACTTCAACCAACCCCCACCGCACCTAGCTAGCTGATTCCCTACAAACCTTATTAGTTAAAATGGACTCTATAATGAGTCAAATTAATCGATGGACCTCATATAGGGATACTTGTAGGGCATTTTATGCTGACAATTTGTTAGCCCTTCAGGTCAAGAATAAAGAAATTTCAAAAGCCTCCATTTGCACCCTATTCATTGACCTAGCCACCAATGCCCCATTTCTTGTAACCGCTAAACATTTTCCTATCTATCACTATGTACATAACTTAATCATGGCCAATTTTTAGGATCGATGGTGGATGGTATGTGACTATCCACTATGTAACAACCATGAGGTCCCATTATATTTTTTGAGGAAGCTCTATTGTGAGTTTTCCCTCAATGAGATTCCTAATTATTTTGATTTTAGTGAGTTTTAGGGCTGAATAAAAGGCTCTATGTAGGATTGACCAGGTGCACATTATGCACCTAATTGGCCTGCATAGATCCATATCCAAAAGCCTCTTGAGCTTGATATCCCCTTCGTAGTTCAACAAATCATGGAGATAAACACTCTCCATACTCTTAGTTCACTCACTGATACACTCATTTAGCATATGAGTAGGCTTTCAAAGAGTGATGCTATAGATACGCCATCTACCCAACCCTGACCCCACCCTTATATTTTGTGTGGAGTTATGTGCATAGGATCTTCTGATGATGATGGTGTTGGTGGTTCAGATGGATTAGATCATATTCTTATGAGTGATGAGTTTTTGGCATGCAAATTTGGTGTGCAAACATCAGTCACCATACATATGTAGGTATATTTTATATAAATGTCATGTTAAATTTAAGTTATATTTGGAAATTTAATTTATCTAACAATTAATTTGCATAGAGATTAAATATAATATATATGTCATTTTTTTATATTGTAGGAGGTAACAGTTCTTTCGTCATCACAATCAGCATTTACAACATTTGATTTTTCATGATCATTGTTTACATATTCAGATCCAACTGTTGGTCCATCTACTACTGCATCTACCTTTGTTAGGATAACACCATCTGCCCATATGGTACATTTTCTTTTTCTGTTACCTGAGGTCAATACACTATTTTACAAGAAATTTATTACATGCTTCTAGGTATAGGACATTACTTATAAAGAAAACATGAAGCACATTTTGCAATAAAATATTTGAAGCTTCCTTATGAATATACACCCATTTTCCTAGTGTAAGTTAGCTTAGAAGTGATAATATCCTATTAAATAGGAGTCTTGTTCATATACCTCTTGCCCAAAGACTTTCCTAATAATGCAAACTAAAATTCCTATGACCATATTGCATCTAAAACCATAAGGACACAAACTTGACATGACTTCACGTGTAGCATAAATACTTCCTCATCTTTGATATGGGTAAACACAAACAATTCCTTTTCTCTCTTTCCCATCTATATTTATGCACCCAACATTTGTATAAGATCCATATATATATATATATATATATATATATATATATATATATATATATATATATATATATATATAATGGAAAGCATGTGCAATAAATATCCCACACCAATCCACTTAAACAACCATCTCCAACAAATAATGAGGAACTATTATAATCATCAATGTCATGCCCAACACATACATCCTTGTGATTAGGCTAAGATTTAGCATGAGTGTTAAAACCCACCCACTAGTTGCCCAAATCATTTCTCAAAAAGGGGAGATGATTGTCAAGCATGCCTACTCTTTATTCTCCGTCCTTGAAAAGTGATAATAAGATCAAATGACCTTGTAAGACCATACAAAAAGGAAGTAGTTACAAGGGTCCTACCTAAGTCAAACCCCTATTTATAGATAAGTAATAAATCAACAACCAATATAGTCCAACATGCAATATAGTATAAATTGAAGATCTTAACCCAAGTATATTTATATTTATCAATGAAAAAAAGAAACTAGTATATTATATATTCCCTTTCACTAATCCTCTAATTCTGGTTTTGGTACAAGGTTATTGCTCTAACATTTCAATAGATGGCTTATCAATTCAAATCTAAGTGTATTTTCATGTGCATTTTGTCCTCTTCTTTCCTATAATGTGTCATTACATTCGTGTACTTATATAGATAGATATTTTATATACAAGTGCTTCTATTGATCATTTTGGTTTCCATATATAAGATTTGATACTTTATATAAAACTAAGTGAGACCTTGTTTACATGAACAGTTGGTGGCTAGAGTAGACACTCCTCCCTCTCTACGAGTTGAGATAGATATAGGCATTCTTATTTTAATGTCATCTACACCAGTGTTGACAGAGGTATATATTATTTCTTATCATTTTGAATTGTAAAAATAGACTTGTTTTTATAATTTAGTACATGTACTTGGGGTAAATATAACTTATGTAAATGTATTGTGTATGGAGGGTTGTCCTGTGACAACTAATAGTCTTAGTTAGATGATGGTAGGGCAACTTCCCATGTTCCTCTCATATTTTAGATGCCTATTTGAATAGTTGAGCCTACCATTGAATTGTTTGAGTGTGAAAAATAGATTGAGCATGATTGCGAGTTTGTAGTAAGTGCTTGTTTAAATGATTTTTTTTTTGTAGTTTAAAATTAATTTCTTAACAATTGTTTGAATGTATTTAATGTTAGTTTCATAATAATTATTGTATTTGAATAGGCTTAGCTGCAAGTTAGCTATAAGCATGGGACCCGCAGTCAGACCTTGGAGCAATTCAAGGCATTATAGGGGTCTCCATCTACTAGTAGGGCATCCCAGGGAGAGTCTTCTTCGAGGAAGGCAAAGAGAAGGAGGCTATTTGATGAATAGGTTACGTTACACATGAGATGTAATTTTTTGTATGCCTATATGGTAATTGATGTATTTTTGATATTATATATGTGCATATGACATTTAGCCAACATTAGATACTATATTGGTATATGTAATTTTTTGTATGCCTATCATGGCAATCTATGTATTATTGACATTGGACACATGTGCCTATATTGTATGCCTACCATGGCAATCTATCTAATTTATATTAAGTTTTTATTTCATTATGTGTTATTGTACAGTGTTGTTTTGATCTTCCAAATTATTATCTATTAGATCTCGTATTTGATGTTGTACACACGGATTAAAAAATTGTCTTTTCAATGCTATAAATCTTGGATCTCCCATATTTTTTAAATTAAAGTTTTTATTTCATTATGTGTAGTGGAAATGACTAATGACACTCTTATCACTTAGACTTAAAGGCCTTCTTCTCTTTTTACCTACTTCTTGTACACTTTGGAGACACTTCTTGATGTCATTAGACCTCTTACAAACCTCTCACATTCATTTTATAACTCATTTCATACATTCCATTCACAAATGTCCTACCACTCTTTCACTAGGTAATCCTCTTAGGTTTCAAGTACCAAAACTTGATATAGGTCTCAAGGAGTCAGTCTTTTGTCATAGATATTATTACATGGTCAAATCACTCCTGAATTAACCTATTAAAAGTTCTCAAACACACTTCAACATTCAATTCCACATATAGGGCACAATAAGGCACCCTACAAAACAAGGCACCCTATAAGCCTGTGACAACAACATGGAGTATTAGTTTAATTCCAAATCTCTCATGCATCTTTTAAGAGCTGAAAAACCTCCTTTGTTGATGGGACCATATTCTAAGTCCATATATTCAATGGCATACTTGACAAGATTAAGAAACAACTCTTACTTCCCTTTGCAATGTGACTATTAACCCAAAACAGGGTATAGATAGGGTTTCTTTGTTCTACAAGATTGTATGTTGATTCTTTACCATTATCTTTTCTATAAACCATAATTAACCTTCCACCTCAATGATCATTCTCAATCTATATATCATTATCTACACCAAAGTCATACTCCCTTTGTGAGAACTAACCATTTAATTTCATATTGGACTATCATAGGCAAAATAGGGTATATGGGTATATGTTTTAATCATTTATTTGTATGTATGTATAGGTTCAGCATGCTCAAAACTAATATAATGATGACTCACAACTTACCAACTTGGTGGAATCACTCCAAGCTCCCTTCCTTGATTGTGACCTACAGTCACTTCTTGGTTACCACCCACAGTCATTCATCCACTTGCAACCTTACACAAATGACAACATATTCATGGCCTCAAGAACCTTCAAGGATAATATGAAACTAATGCAATCACATACACTAAATGGAGAATCCACAACAAGTCACTTTATAGGTCAATAGGTCAATAGATCAATTACTCAATACCACCTAATAGGTCAATAAGTCAGTTACCACCTAATAGGTCAATAGGTCAAAGTTGTCAAAATTGTCAAAATTTTTGAAGTTGTCAAAATTGTCAAAGTTGTTAGAGTTATCAAAATTATCAAATTTTTCAAAGTTGTCAAAATTATCAAAGTTGTCAATAGGTCAATTACTCATCAAGTTCTCTAATTTAAGTTGTCAAAGTTGTCAAAGTTCAAGTTGTGGTTGCAGAACTCTAGTCCTGATACTTCCTGAGTGAAAACTGACACTGTCAATACATCTAGGGGAGGATAATGTCTAGGACCAGGTTTTTGTCCTCTCGTTAGGCCTGATCAACAAATCCACCACCCATTCTGGCCTCAAGAACACCCTTCCCAATATAAGAAAAATGTAATTTTTTAGCCTAAGTTTAAACATGCATAAAACAAAAATTGTAAGTCATTATTGTGAACCGTCATATCCCTCCTATACCTCTTTAATACCTTTAATCATACCTTATATCTCTCAGGTAGAATCTCTGAGATCAATCCATTAGACAAGTTGCAATGACAGGTCCAAAAATATAAGTTTTTGTCAGTGAACAAGCAGCTTCTTGAGCTCTAACTGGCATTTCTACCTCCAAGACCTCTACCTATAAATCTATCACTTTATTCACATCTAGATAGTAAAATTACATGTTATCAAATTGCCACGATGTTTGAATCCACCTGAAAGTGTATTTTCACTATTGTTTGGAGAGCAAAAACACTGACAGTAAATGTTGTCAAAGTTCAAGTTGTGGTTGAAAAACTTTGGTTTTGATGATTCCTAAGTGAAAAATAACACCACAAAAACATTTGGAGTAGAATATAACATCTAGGACTAGGTTATTGGCCTCCTTTCAAGCCCGATCGACAAACCCACTAGCCATTTCAAGCTTAAAAACACTCTTCCCAATACAAAAAAATGCAAATTTTTAGCCTAAGTTCAAACATGCATAAAATTTAAATTATAAGTCATTATCATGAATAATAATATCCTTATTTTACCTCTTCAATCCCTCTAATTACACCTTGGATCACTCAGGTGAAAGCTTTGAGATCAATCTGTTAGACAAGTTGCAGTGGCGGGTCCAAAAATACAAGGTTTTGTCAGTGAACAAGCAACTTCTTTAGCTCCAACTAACATTTCTACCTCCAAGACCTCCACCTATGAATATATCATTTTTATCATGTTTATATAGGCAAATTACATGTTATCACACTACCATGATGTTTAAATCCACCTGAAAGTGCATTTTCACTACCGTTCTAGAGAGCGGAAACACTGCCAACAAATGTTGTCAAAGTTCAAGTTGTGGTTGCATAACTCTAATTTTGATGCTTCGTGAGTGAAAATTGACACCACCAACACATATTATGGGATGGATAATTTTTAGGACTAGGTTCTTGGCCTCCTGTCAGGCCTGATCGACAAACCCACCACCCATTTTGACCTCAAGAACACCCTTCCCAATATAAGAAAAGTGCATTTTTTAGCCTAAGTTCAAACACGTATAAAATGAAAAATATAAGTCATTTTCATGAACCATTAGATCTCTCTCATACCTATGAAAAACCTATAATTATACCCCTTAGCACTTAGGTAGAAGCTTTGACATCAATCTGTTAGACAAGTTGTAGTGACGGATCTAAAAATGCAAGTTTTTGTTAGTGAACAAGCAACTTCTTGAGCTCCAATTGACATTTCTACCTACGGGACCTCCACTTGAAAATATATCACTTTGATCACATCCAGATAGGTAAAGTACATGTTATCACATTGCCATGACAATCACATCCACCCAGAAGTACATTTTCACTACCATTCTGGCGAGCAAAAATACTGACAATAAATGTTATCAAAGTTCAAGTTGTGGTTGTAAAACTCTAATTCTGATTCTTCCTAAGTGAAAAATGACATTGCCAACACACCCAAGGGGGAAGATAACATCTAGGACCAGGTTTTTAGCCTCCCTTTAGGCCCGATCAACAAACTTACCACCCATTTTGGCCTCAAGAACACCCTTCCCAATAAAAGAAAAATATATTTTTTAGCCTAAGTTCAAACACGCATAAAAAAAATTATAAGTCATTTTGATGAACCATCAGATCCCTCTTATACTAATTTAAGCCCTCTAATTACACCTCAAAAAACTCAGGTAGAAGCTTTGATATCAATCCGTTAGACAAGTTATAGTGATGGGTCCAAAAATGCAAGTTTTTGTCAGTGAACAAAAAACTTCTTGAGCTCCAACTGACATTTTTACCTCTGAGACCACCTATGAATCTATTGATCCAAAAATTAGAAGTTTTGATTGAAAAATATTTCAAGAACATGAAAATAACATAGTAACAATGATTTCTATGAGAAGAGATGTTTTATTACTCAAGATTTCAATACAACCATATGCTTATCTCTAGGAAGAGATGTCTAATTTCCATTTCAGTTTACATCTTCATTTATACACATTTTGAAGGTAGGAGGAGGATGTGGAAAGTCATCAATCTTGAGGGAAATTAGGTGGTTTGAATTCCATGATTTACAATAATATAGAATTTGAGGAATTACTATTTCTAGAAACTTACTATTTTTAAACTGCATTACTAAAATTGAAATTTGGGGAACTTTTATTGGGTTTTCTAGGGTCAAAAACCACTTATCAGAGCTTGGTGCCATCTCACCACATTTTTCTCATTCTTAGCTTTCTAACGGTACAAACAAGAATTCAATCAAAGCTATGGTGCAAAAGTTATGGCTCCCAGAAGTTCCATCATCAATTGGGGTAGAAATGTCACCTGAATTGTTGCCCAGATCATTCATCCCTCCTTAAGAAGCAATGGTCTCTATTGCATCAATATTCCTCATCAGGTGTGGTAGTTTTGTATTATTTTAATTCTCTGTGAGCCACTCACCTTGGTGGCTAAGCTGGCCGCTTTTGACCACCTGATAAATTAGAATAGAGCATCCTCTTATTTTTTTCATCCAGGTATTCACAATCTAATCCTCCTCCATTGGAGAAAAAATCTATGGATCAAGCTCATCAATGTCTAGTTGTTTTTCTATGACTGAAGTGTCCAATAGAGGTGGATGCTATGGTTTGAGGAGCTTCACATTGAATATTAGATGTAGACCAAGGTAGCTGGTAGGTTTAACTCAAAATCATTTTTTCAAACTTTTTGGTTGATGGTGTAGGGACCATATAGTAGAGGCCAAATTTTTATGTGTTGGCCTACAAGTCATTCCTTTTGAAGCTGAAACCAAACCTTGTCACCCATAGAAAAATGGTATGTAATCTTATGTTTGTCATGGTGTTACTTATACTTTTGATTCATCTTCTCCAAGATGTCATGAACCTACTGCTAGATGTGTTGCATTTGTTCAATGAACTTTGCTGCTTTTGTTGCCTCAGATCTCTGATGAGGTGTGTACAATATTTGCTTCTTATTTTTTGGCTTGGCTATCACACATGGGGTGCAAGATTTGAGGTACCTTTCCACATCCTTTCATATATGGGGCTAGTAGAAGTGTTTTTGAAGAACTACCAATGTCTTCTCTACACCAAAGTGTCCATCTATCCTACTAAAATGTGCTTCCCATATCATATTTTGTTCTTTGTAGCTGGAACACAGATGTGCCCCATATGATAGAGGACATTATCTTGCAAATATAAATTATAAACATGTTTACATTCTTTAATCACTTGATATATATCAGAAAAGGTAGGACCTGCTTCATATAAAGCACCCCAAGTGGCAGTCTCATGACTACATAGGTCAAGAACTATTATGAGTGCAGTAATTGGTGGGTGGCTCAGACAATCTATGGCCATATTTGATCTCCACTTTTTGTGTTTGATTATTAGATAGAATTGCTACAGTTATGTGGCCCACTTTTAGTGCCTCTCATTTCATAGTTTGCTTTATGTTTGGATGAATTCCAATGGTCTATAATTAGTTTGCATGACCGTCTCTTTCCCCAAGATGTAGTGTTTCCATTATTTGCAAGCTTGCATAATGGCATAAAGCTCCTTTCATATGTCAGGTATTTCCTAACTATATCAGTGAAAGTTTTACTATGATATGCAATAGGATGGCCATGTTGTATGATGATAGCTCCCATGGCATATTCAGATGCAACTGTCATCAACTTGAAAGTTTGATGCAAATATGTCAAGGCAAGAATAGGGGTTGAGCAAAGTTTGTTCTTCAAATTCTCAAATGCCCTTTGTTGTATTTCACCCCACTAAAATGTAGCTTTAGCTCCTCCTTGAGTCACTTAGGTTAGTGGCCAAGCAACATGTGAGAATCCAAGAACAAACCTATGATACAAATTTACAAGACCCAAGAAGCTATGAAGTTCTATGAGGGTCCTTGGTGTAAGCCATTCTTGAATAACCTGAATCTTCTCTGGATTGACATGGACCCCTTTCTCATTCAAAACGTACCCCAGGTATTGAATTGTTTTCATCTTGAATGTGTATTTTTCAAGATTTACATACAACTTGTGATCCTGAAGAGTTTGAAGCACCTTACAAACATGTTGTAGATGTTCCTCCCATGTTCTATTTGTCAGGACCCCAGCTCATAAAGAGCAAAGTTGATTACCTTTGTATAAGCAACTAAACACGAAATTTAACCAAAAGTAACAAGTAACTAGAAATTCAAAAATAACACAGAATATGAGAGATAATACCCAATTGCATTAATACTCTTCCAGAAGAAAATTACAATAAAGAAGTGCCACACTCTTCTTACACCTCTGAGGCTTCCCACACCTCTAAGACTCTCAGTAATCTTCCCTCAAAGCTCTCTCTCAATTACGGTCACAACAAACAACTCAAACACAGAGTTATTGTTCACCTCCAACTAGTCAGTATCACTACTGCTAGTACCACCGATCGAGTACTCAAAGAACTCCAAGTCTGAGTACACCACGTACTCCAAGCAGATCTCACCTGATCTTGCTACCTGTTGTGTTGCTGATCTCCCTGATCTTGCTGCCACCTGCAAATCAACCTGGTTTTGCACACCTACAAACCTAGACCTCGCACACACCTACACCTGCAGATCAACTGACCTTACTTACCATGTAGATCTTTTCCCTGATCTTGTAACAACCTGCAGATCAACCTAGCCTTGCACACCTACTGATTGAGATCTTACACACCTAAAAGAACCCTTCTCCCTTGGATAGAACTCTAATTCTACAGAATCGATTCTATAAGAATCCTTGAGAGTCTACACCTTTACAATACAGCCCATGAGTCTATTATATATATCCTATGCCAAACAATAATTAGACATCCAATTACAATAATTAGAAACTGCAACTCAAGACTAAAATTAGTCTTTAACATGCAAACAATTGGTTTGTTAACAAACTGTTCGTGAAACCAATAGTTCTGGAACCGCACAGGAGACTGACGTCGATCGCTATCTGTTTGGAGATGATCGACGTCGGTCGATCCATGACCGATGTCGATAGCTTTGTGCACTGGATATGACCGATGTCAGTTGGCCTGACTGACATCGGTTGCTTTGCACCTTAACAACCTCCTCCATGTTTGCATACAGTGAAGCTTTTAGCTCCACAACCTAACACTATTGTAGATGAGTATGTCATCTAGGTAGACAACCATGAATGAGTTGGTGAAGGGACACAGGATGTCATCCATCATACTCATGAAGTTTTAAAGTGCATTAGTCAAATCAAAAGGTATAACCAAAAATTTGAAGAGCCGTTCCTTATATTTGAATGCAGTCTTCCAAACATCAGTGGGATTGATGGGAATTTGGTGATAGCTAGATTTGAGAACAATTTTGGTGAAGAACTTTGCACCATGGAGTTGGTCCAGCAGGTCATTAATCTTAGGGAGGGGGTAGTGATTATTCATAGTGATTTTATTCAGGGCTTGATAGTCAATGCAAAGCTTCCATATTCCATCTTTCTTTGGTGCTAAGACAATCAGGCTGCCACAGGGTGAAGAGGTTAGCCTGATGTGACCCTTTTGAATCAATTCCTGAATATACCTTTTTATTTCATCATTCTCTAAAACTAATATATGATACATAGGATTATTAGGCAAAGGTGATCCTAGTATCAAATCAATAGAATGCTTTACCTGGAAGTGAAGTGGAACTCCGATGGGTAACTTGAATAAGTCATCATATTCTTCTTTGATTTGTCTCATCTGCTTTTGTTGTTATGTTAATTGTGTAGTTAGGACTGCAACATCAGCCTTTTTGGATTTCTATGGTTTGACCACCATGAAAATGAATTGCTTTGTCTTCTCTACCAATCTCTTATATTTCTTGGTACCCCATAGCATCATATTCCAAGAGTAAGGGTGATTCTTTGGGTTCATGATTCATAGTTTCCATGTCGATCATACATGAATGGCTGACCAAGGAGTACATCACAAACATCTAGATTGACCATATCACACAAGACTTCATCTTGGAAAGGTTTTATTGCATATGAAATAAGATACTGATGGGTAACACATAGGTCTCTCCTTAGGCTTAACCATCCAATACTGTATGACTTTAGGTGAGGCTTCATGGATATATTTAGACTTTTCACAACTTTAGCAGAGATTAAATTATTTTGACTCCCACTATCAAGAATGAAATGCAGAAGATTAGCTTTTACCCATAATTTGGAGTGAAACAACTTTTCCTTATCATTTGGCCTTTTCTCATGGGTCTGTGATGAAGAAACAATTGTATCAGGCTCAGCATCTACGATCTCTTCTTCATCCTTTTTGACTGTAGGTTGTGTATGAGACAGAGCAGTAGATGTCAAGTATTGTGACTTAGAAAGAAGTGACTTGATGGCTCGACATTCTTCTTTGGAGTGAGTTTTAATTTTGTGATAATCACACCATTTTTTAGCCTTCCCCTTTTGGGTTTTCTTATCTTGAAACTCTTTTTGCTTCTAATTTTGGCCTCGTGTTTGACCTTCCTTGTCACTTTTCCAATTTGAAAGATGGCTCTTCGTATTCTTTTTTTCATGCTTCTACTCAACCTTCACTGGGAACTTGTATGCCTCACTGAGGGTTTCCAAATTGAAGAGTTTCATTTCCCCTCATATAGACCATTGTAGTCCACCACAATATTTGAGAGTCTTATGTTTCTCACTTTCTTGGATGCCCAATCTTGTAGACAAAGAATGAAAAATATTAGTATAATCTTGAACAGATTGGTCCTTACCTTGGCAAAGTTATTGCCATTGTATATACAGATCATCATATGCTCCAATGGGATAGTATTCTTCCTTTATCACTTCCATGAAATCATCTCAGGTAGGTTCCACCTTAAGGCCAATGTCATCTATACTAAACCTCTTTTTGTACACTTCCCACCAATTTTTCATGGACAACGATGCTTTCAAAAGGGCAAAAGTGATCTTTTCTCCATCGGTGAATTTATTTACAAAAAAGTAGGAAGATAATTGATCCAACTAATTTTCTACTACATTAGCATTGATTTTGCCTTCAAATGTAGGGATATCAAAATTCACCTAAAATTTGAAGGGTGTTGGAGCACTGAAAGGGCATTCTATGGATAAGGAGTCAAGAAGTGCAGATGAGGAGCCAAAATTTTCAAACAAAATTTATTGGAAAATTTGAGAAAATTATTGCAACATCTATGCTTGTTACCATTGAAGGGCTTCATTCACCATTTCTTTGAAGGGAGTAGATGTCTCAGTGTTGTCTACCATTTGAAGTCATTTGGAGTGAATAAATGGATAGTTTGGAAGCTCTATTGTTTTCCACCCAAGCTTCTTGTAGCCTAACCTCATTTCAAGATCATACACTCCCAAGACAAACTTCTCTGATACCACTAATCCAAAACTCAAAAATTTTGATTGAAAGATATTTCAAGAACATGAAAATAACATAGTAACAATGATTTCTCTGAGAAGAGATGTTTTATTGCTCAAGAATGCAATACAACCATATGTTTATCTTTGAGACGAGATGTTTGATTTCTATTTTATGTTACATATTTATTTATACACATTTTTAAGGTATGAGGAGGATGTCTAAGGTCACCAATCTCAAGGGAGATTAAGTGGTTTGATTTCCATGATTTACAACAATACAAAATTCAAGGAATTACTATTTTAGAAACTTATTATTTTTAGACTGTATTACTAAAATTAAAATTTAGGGCACTTCCATTAGGTTTTTGAGAGTCAAAAACCACCAAAATAAGATTCGTGTCATCTCACCTTATTCTCCTCATTCTTATCTTTCTAATGGTTCAAATGGGGAGTCAATCGGAGCTATGGTGCAAAAGTTATGGCTCCCAGAAGTTCTATCAACAATTAGGGTAGAACCGTCACCCAAATTATCACCTGAATTGTTACACAAATCATTCCTCCCTCCTTGAGAAGCAATGGTCCCCATTGCATCAATATTCCTCATCAATTGTGGCATTTTTGTCTTAATTTGATTCTCTATGAGTCACTCACCTTCGTGGCCAGCTGGCCCCTTTTGACCACCTGATAAAGTGGAATGGAGCATCCTCTTGTTGTCTTCATCCAGGTGTCCACAATCTGATCATCCTCCACTTGAGTAAAACTCTACAGATCAAGATCATCAATGTCTAGTTGTTCTGTTATGATTGAAGTGTCTAATGGAGGTAGATGATATGGTTTGAGGAGCTCCATGTTGAATATTGGATGTAGACCAAGGTAGGTTGGTAGATTCAAATCAAAATCATTTTCTCCAAATTTTTTGGTGATGGTGTAGGGACCATATCATAGAGGCTGAATTTTTCTATGTGGGCCTATAAGTCATTTATTTTGAAGCCACAACCAAACCTTGTCACCCACAACAAAATGGTGTGCAATCCTATGTTTGTCATGATGTTGCTTATACTTCTGATTTATCTTCTTCAAGATGTCATGAACCTACTACTGGATGTGTTTCATTTGTTCAATGAATTTTTTTGCCTTTACTACCTTAGATCTCCCATGAGGTGTATTCTATGGTGGATATTGGAATGACTATATCAATTGGTGCCATGGGTTGGAACCTGAAGTATACATGGAATGGAATGTGCTTGGTTGAGATGTGCAGGGCTTGATTATCTCCATGTTGTATGAAAAGAAGCCCCTCATCCCATGTGCATGGATGTTTAGAGTGATACATCTGAATCATGTGAACAACCAATTGATTCAACACTTTTGTCTAACCATCAGTCTATGGATGAAAGGCTATGGACTTCATCAGCTTGGTATCCATCATCTTCCATAGAGTGGACCAGAAGATGCTCAGGAACCTACTATCTCTATTTGAGACAATGGACTTGGGGAGACCAAAATGGAGCCATACATGACTAAAATATAGTTGAGCAATTTCTTCAGTAGGTATATTTTTCTTACAAGCAATCATGATAGCCATTTTTCAAAAATGATCAACTACAACAAAAATACAATCCTTGCCATGTTTTGAAGTGGGAAAACCTGAGAGAAAATCCATTGAGACAGATTCCCAAGGCTTGGTTAGTTCTGATAGTGGCATGTACAATCCTTGCTTCTTATTTATTGGCTTGGCTATTGCATATGGGGTGCAATATTTGAGGTAACTTTTTACATCCTTTCACATATGGGGTCATTAAAAGTGTTTTTTAAGAACTGGTAATATCTTCTCTACACCAAAGTGTCCATCTGTCCTACTGAAATGTGCTTCCCATATCATCTTTTGTTGCTCTGTAGCTGAAACACAAATGTGCCCCATGTGATAGAGGACATTATCTTGCAAATAGAAATTAGAAACATGTTTACCTTCTTGAAGCACCTGATATGTATCAGCAAAGGTAGGATCTACTTCATCCAAAGCACCCCAAGTGGTAGTCTCATATCTTCATAGGTCAAGAATTATTGTGAGTATAGTAATTGGTAAGCAGCTCAGACAATCTATGGCCGTATTTAAGCTCCCATTTTTGTGTTTGATTACCAAATGGATTTGCTACAGATATGTGGCCTAATTTTGGTGCCTCTTATTTCATAGTTTTCTCTATGTTTGGATGAATTCCAATGGTCCATGGTCAGTGTGGATGACCATCTCTTTCCCCAAGATGTAGTGTTTCCATTGTTTGTAGGCTTTCACAGTGGCATGAGCTCCTTGTCATATGTCATGTATTTCTTGACTATATCAGTGAAATTTTTATTATGATATGCAATAAGATGGCCATATTTCATGATGATAGCTCCCATGGCATATTCAAACGCATCTATCATCAACTCAAAAGGTTGATGCAAATTTTGTAAGACAAGAACAAGGGTTGAGCAAGGTTTGTTCTTCAAATTCTCAAATGCCATTTGTTGTATTTCACCCCACTGAAATGTAGCTTTAGCTCCTCCTTTAGTCACTTGGGCTATTGGCCAAGCAACATGTGAGAATCCAAGAACAAACTTGTGATATAAATTTGTAAGACCCAAGAAGCTGTGAAGATCTGTGAGGGTCCTTGGTATAGGCCATTCTTGAATAACTTGAATATTCTTTGGATTGACATGGACCCATTCCTCATTTACAATGTACCTCAGGTACTGAATTATTTTCATCATGAATATGCATTTATTGAGATTTGAATACAACTTATGCTTCCAAAGAGTTTGAAGCATCTTAAAAACATGTTACAGATGTTCCTCCCATGTTCTATTGTAGATGAGTATGTCATCTAGGTAGAAAACCATAAATGAGTTGGTGAAGGGTCATAGGATGTCATCCATCATCCTCATGAAGGTTTTAGGTGTGTTAGTCAATCCAAAAGGCATAACCAACCATTCAAAGACCCCCTCCTTAGATTTTAATGCAGTCTTATAGACATCAGTGGGATCGATGGGAATTTAGTGATAGCCAAATTTGAGATTAATTTTGGTGAAGAACTTCACACCACAAAGTTGGTCCAACATGTCATCAATCTTGGGGAGGGGGTAGTGATTCTTCATAGTGATTTTATTCAGGGATCGATAGTCAATGCAAAGCCTCCATGTTCCATCTTTCTTTGGTGCCATGATAATCAGGCTACCACAGGGTGAAGAGCTTGCCCTGATGTGACCATTTTGAATCAATTATTGAATCTACCTTTTTATTTCATCATTCTCTAAAACTAATCTATGATACATAGGACTGTTAGGTAAATGTGATCCTGGGATCAAATGGATATAATGTTTTATCTGAAAATGAAGTGTAACTCCTGTGAGTGACTTGAATAAGTCATCATATTCTCCCATGATTTGTCCCATCTGCTTTGTTGTTGTATTGATTGTGTAGTCAGGACTACAACATTGACCTTATTGGATTTTTGTGGTTTGACCACCATGAGAATGAATTGATTTGTCTTATCCACCAATATCTTACATTGTTTGGCACTAATTAGGGAGATAGATATGGGAGGTGGTACCTCTAGTACCCTGTAGCACCATGTTTCAAGAGTGAGGGTGATTATTTGGGTTCATGATTCATAGATGTCATGTAAATCATACATGAATGGCTAACTAAGGATACATCACAAACATGTAGATTGACCACATCACACAAGACTTCATCTTGGAAAGGTTTTATTGCATATGAAAGAAGAAACTGATTGGTGACATGGAGGTCTCTCCCTGGGCTCAACCATCCAATATTTTATGGCTTTGGGTGAGGCTTCATGGATAGATTTAGACTTTTCACAACTTTAGTAGAGATTAAATTCTTTTGACTCATATTATCGAGAATGAAATACAGAGGTTTACCTTTTACCTATAATTTGAAGTGAAACAACCTATCCTTATCATATGGCCTTTCCTCATGGGTTTATGATGAAGCAAAGATGGTATCGGGTTCAACATCTATAATCTCTTATTCATTCTCTTTGACTGTAGGTTGTATATGAGATAGAGCAGTAGATATCAAGTATTGTGACTCAAAAAATAGTGAATTGATGGCTCAATATTTTTCTTTAGAGTGAGTTCCAATTTTATGGTAATTGCACCATTTGATTCCAATTTTGGCCTCATGTTTGACCTTCCTTGTCACTTTTCCATTTTGAAGGTTGACTCTTTGTATTTTTTCTTCCATGTTTTTGCTCAATCTTCAATATGCACTTGTATGCCTCATTGAGGGTTTCCAAATTGAAGAGTTTCATTTCCCCCCATATGTACCATTGTAGTCCATCATGATATTTGAGAATCTTATGTTTCTCATTTTTTTGGATGCCCAATCTCACAGATAGAGAATGAAAAATGTCAGTGTAATCTTGAACAGATTAGTCCTTACCTTGGTGAATTTGTTGCTATTATATGTAAAAATCATCATATGCTTCAATGGGATAGTATTCTTCCTTTACCACTTCCATGAAATCATTCCAGGTAGGTTCCACTTCAAGGCCAATTTCATATGTACTAAACCTCTTTTTGTACACTTCCCACTAATTTTTCATGGGCAATGATGCTTTTAAAAGGGCAAAAGTGATCCTTTCTCTATCGATGAATTTATTTACAAAAAATTAGGAGGAAAATTGATGCAACCAATTTTTTAATACATCAGCATTGACTTTGCCTTCAAATGTAGGGATATCAAAATTCACCTAAACCTTGAAAGGTGTTAGGGCATTGAAAGGGCGTTCCATGGATGAGGAGCTAGGAAGTGCAGATGAGGATCCAAAATTTCTCATCAAGATTTTTTGGAGAATTTGGGTGAATTATTGTAGCATCTACGCTTATTACCATTGAAAGAATTCATTCACCATTTCCCTGAAGGGATCAGATGTCTCCATGTTGTCTACCATTTGAAGTCATTTGGAGCGAATAGATAGATAGTTTGGAAGCTCTATTATATTCCACCCAAGCTTATTGTATCTTGACCTCATCCTTAGGATCATACACTCTCAAAATAAATTGCTTTGATGCCACTAATACAAAACTCAAAAGTTCTGATTGATAGATATTTCAAGAACATAAAAATAACACAGTAACAATGATTTCTCTAAGAAGAGATGTTGTATTACTCAAGATTAAAATACGACCATATGCTTATCTCTGGGAAGAGATGTTTGATTTCCATTTTAGGTTACATCTTCATTAATACACATTTTGAAGGTAGGAGGAGGATGTGGAAGGCCACCAATCTCGATGGAGATTAAGTGGTTTGACTTCTATGATTTACTATTTTTAGAATGTATTACTAAAATTAAAATTTGTGGCACTTTCATTGATTTTTTGGAGGTCAAAAACCATCAAGAAAATCTCGATGCCATCTCAATGCGTTTTCCTCATTCTTATCTTTCCAACGGTTCAAATGGGGAGTCAATTAGAGTTATAGTGTAAAAGTTATGACTCCCAAAAGTTTCATTATCAATTAGGGTAGAACCATCACCTGAATTGTTGTCCAAATCATTCCTCTCTCCTTAAGAAGCAATGGTCCCCATTGCATCAATATTCCTCATCAGGTGTGGCAGTTGTGTCTTAATTTTATTCTCTATGGGCCACTCACCTTGATGGCTAAATTGGCCCCTTTTGACCACCCAATGAAGTGGAATAGAGCATCTTCTTGTTGACTTCATCTAGGTGTCCACAATCTGATCCTCCTCCACTGAAGCAAAACTTTGTGAATCAAGCTCATCAATGTCTAGTTGTTCTACTACGATTGAAGTATCCAACAGAGGTGGATGATATGGTTTGAGGAGATCCACATTGAATATTGGGTGTAGGCCAAGCTAGGCTGCTAGGTTCAACTCAAAAGCATTTTCTCCAACTTTTTTGGTGATGGTGTAGGGACCATATCACAGAGGCCAAATTTTTATTTGTGGGCCTGCAAGTCATTCCTTTTGAATTCAAAACCAAACCTTGTCACCCACAACAAAATGGTGTGAAATCTTATGTTTGTCATGGTGTTACTTATACTTTTGATTCATCTTCTCCAAGATGTCATGAACTTGCTGTTGGATGTGTTGCATTTGTTCAATAAACTTTATTGCTTTTGCTACCTCAGATCTCCCATGAGGTGTGTAATCCATGGTAGAGAATGGAATGACTATATCAATTGGTGTCATGGGTTGGAACCCAAAGCATACTTATAATGGACTATGCTTGGTTGATCTATGCAGGGCCTAATTATATCCATGTTGTATGAAAATAAGCCCCTCATCCCATGTGCATGGATGTTTGGAGTGATACATCTGAATCATGTAAACAATCAAGTGGTTCACCACTTCTATCTAACCATCAGTCTGTGGATGGAAGGTTGTGGACTTCATTAGCTTGGTATCCATCACCTTCCATAAAGTGGACGAGAAGATACTCAAGTACCTGTTATCTCTATCTAAGACAATGGACTTAGGGAGACCAAAATGGAGCCATACATGACTAAAATATAGTTGAAAATTTTCTTTAGTAGATATATTTTTCTTACAAGCAATCATGATAGTGATTTTTGAAAAATGATTAACTACAACAAAAATACAGTCCTTGACATGTTTTGAATTGGGAAAACTAGAGAGAAAATCCATTGAGATAGATTCCCAAGGCCTAGTTCATTCTGGCAATGGCATATACAATCCTTGATTCTTATTTGTTGGCTTGGCTATCACACATGGGGTGTAATATTTGAGGTGCCTTTCCACATCCTTTCACATATGGGGCTAGTAGAAGTGTTTTTGAATAACTACCAATGTCTTCTCTACACTAAAGTGTCTAGCTATCCTACTAAAATGTGCTTCCCATATCATCTTCTTTTGCTCTATAGTTGGAACATAGATGTGCCCCATATGATAGAGGACATTATATTAAAAATTGAAATCAAAAACATGTTTACCTTTTTGAAGCACCTGATATGTATCAGCAAAGGTAGGATATGCTTCATATAAATCACCCCAAGTGGCAGTCTCGTGTTCACATAGGTCAAGAACTATTATGAATGTAGTAATTAGTGGGTGGTTGAGATAATCTACAGTGATATTTAAAATCCCCTTTTTATGTTTGATTATTAGATATAATTGATGCATATATGTGGCCCACTTTTGGTGCCTCTCATTTTGTAGTTTTCTCTACTTCTGGATGAATTCTAATAGTTTGTGGTCCGTGTGGATGACCGTCTCTTTCCCCAAGATGTAGTGTTTCCATTATTTGTAGGCTTGCACAATGGCATAGAGACCATGTCATATATCAGGTATTTCTTGATTGTATTAGTGAAAGTTTTACTATGATATGCAACAAGATGGCCATGTTGCATGATGACAGCTCCCATGTCATATTCAGATGCATCTATCATCAACTCAAAAGGTTGATGCAAATCTAGTAAGGCAAGAATAGGGGCTAAGCAAAGTCTATTCTTCAAATTATCAAATACCCTTTGTTGTATTTGAACCCACTGAAATGTAGCTTTAGCTCCTCCTTTAGTCACTTAGGTTAGTGGCCAAGCAACATGTGAGAATCCAAGAACAAACTTGTGAAGTTCTATGAAGGTCCTTGGTGTAGGCCATTCTTGAATAACTCAAATCTTTTTTGGATCAACATGGATCCCTTTTTCATTCACAACGTACCCCAGATACTGAATTATTTTCATCTTAAATATGCATTTATCAATATTTGCATACAAATTTTGCTCCTGAAGAGTTTGAATCACCTTATAAACATGTTACAAATGTTCCTCCCATGTTTTGTTGTAGATGAGTATGTCATCCAAGTAGACAACCATGAATAAGTTGGTGAAGGGTCACAGGACGTCATCCAACATCCTCATGAAGGTTGCAGATGCATTAGTCAAGCCAAAAGGCATAACCACCCATTTGAAGATCCCCTCCTTAGATTTGAATGTAGTCTTCCAGACATCAGTGGGATTAATGGGAATTTTGTGATAGCTAGATTTGAGATCAATTTTGGTGAAGAATTTTGCACCACAAATTTGGTCCAATAGGTCATCAATCGTAGGGAGGGGGTAATGATTCTTTACAGTGATTTTATTCAGGTTTTGATAGTCAATGCAAAGCCTCCATGTTCCATCTTTCTTTGGTGCCAAGACAATTGGGTTGCCACAAGGTGAAGAGCTTGGATTGATGTGACCCTTTTGAATCAATTCCTGAATCTACCTTTTTATTTCATCATTCTCCAAAACTGATCTTTGATACACAAGACTATAAGGCAAAGGTGATCTTTGGATCAAATCAATAGAATGTTTTACCTAGAAGTGAAGTGGAACTCCCATGGGTGACTTGAATAAGTCATCATATTCTTTTGTGATTTTTCTCATCTGTTTATGTTATTGTGTTGATTGTGTAGTCAGGATTGCAACATCAGCCTTCTTGGATTTCTATGGTTTGACCACCATATGAATGAATTACTTTATCTTCTCCACCAATCTCTTACATTGTTTGGCACTAATCAAGGAGATAGATGTGGGAGGTGGTACCTCTAGTACCTTGTAGCACCACGTTCCAAGAGTGAAGGTGATTCTTCAGGTTCATGATTCCTAGATTCCATGTCGATCATACATGAATGGCTCACCAAGAAGTACATCATAACATCTAGATTGACCACATCACATAAGAATTCATCTTGGAAAGGTTTTATTACATATGAAATAAGACACTAATCGGTGACATAGAGTTCTCTCCCTAGGCTCAACCATCCAATACTATATGACTTTGGGTGAGGCTTCATGGATAGATTTAGACTTTTCACAACTTTAACAAAGATTAAATTCTTTTGAATCCCACTATCAAGAATGAAATACAAAGGCTTACCTTTTACCAATAATTTAGAGTGAAACAACCTTTCCTTGTCATCTAGCCTTTCCTCATGGGTCGTGATGAAGAAACGATGGTATCGGACTCAGCATCTATAATATCTTGTTCATCCTCTTCTATTGTAGGTTGTGTATGAGACAGAGCAATAGATGTCAAGTATTGTGACTCAAAAAGCAGTGACTTGATGGCTCAACATTCTTCTTTAGAGTGAGTTCTAGTTTTGTGGTAATCACACCATTTTCCAATCTTTCCCTTATGGGGTTTCTTATCTTGAAACTCTTTTTTCTTCCAATTTTGGCCTCGTGTTTGACCTTCCTTGTCACTTTTCCATTTTTAAGGTTGAATCTTCATAGTCTTTTTTCCATGCTTTTGCTCAATCTTCACTATGAACTTGTATGCCTCACTAAGGGTTTCCAAATTAAAGAGTTTCATTTCCTTCCGTATGTACCATTGTAGTCCACCACAATATTTGAGTCTTATGTTTCTCACTTTCTTAGATGCTCAATCTCATAGATAGAGAATGAAAAATGTCAGTGTAATCTTGAACAGATTGGTCCTTACCTTGGTGAAGTTGTTACCATTATATGTTCAGATCATTATATGCTTCAATGAGACAGTATTCTTCCTTTACCGCTTCTATGAAATCATCTCAAGTAGGTTCCAGCTCAAGGCCAATGTCATCTGTATTGAACCTCTTTTTGTACACTTTACATCAATTTTTTATGGGCAATGATGCTTTCAAAAGGACAAAAGTAACTTTATCAGTGAATTTATTTACAGAAAAGTAGGAAGACAATTAATCCAACTAATTTTCTACTACATCAACATTGATTTTGCCTTCAAATGTAGGGATATAAAAATTCACCTGAACCTTGAAGGGTATTGGGGCACTAAAAGGGCATTCCATGGATGATGAGCCAAGAAGTGCAGATTAGGATCAAAAATTTCTCATCGAGATTTATTAGAGAATTTGGGAAAATTATTGCAATATCTACGCTTGTTGCCATTGGAGGGCTTCATTCACCATTTCCTTGAAGGGATCAGATGTCTCAGTGTTGTCTACCATTTGAAGTCATTTAGAGTGAATAGGTGGATAGTTTGAAAGCTCTATTGTTTTCCACCCAAACTTCTTATAACATGACCTCATCTTCAAGATCATACACTCTCAAGATAAACCGCTCTGATACCACTAATCTAAAACTCAAAAGTTTTGATTGACAGATATTTAAAGAACATGAAAATAACATATTAACAATGATTTCTTTGAGAAGAGATATTTTATTATTCAAGATTGCAATACAACCATATGTTTATCTTTGGGAAGAGATGTCTAATTTTCATTTCAGGTTACATCTTCATTTATACACATTTTGAAGGTAGGAGGATTTGGAAGGTCACCAATCTCAAAGGAGATTAAGTGTTTCGATTTCCATGATTTACAACAATACAAAATTTGAGGAATTACTATTTTTAGAAACTTACTATTTTTAGACTACACTACTAAAATTAAAATTTGAGGCACTTCCATTAGGTTTTTAGGGGTGAAAAACCATCGAGTAGATCTTCGTGCCATCTCAACACATTCTCCTCATTCTTAGCTTTCCAACGATTCAAAATGGGGAGTCAATCAGACCTATGGTGAAAAAGTTATGTCTCCCAGAAGTACTGTCATCAATTGGGGTAGACCTGTTGCCTAAATTATCCCCTAAATTGTTGCCAAGATCATTCCTCACTCCTTGAGAAGCAATGGTCTCCATTGCGTCAATATTCCTCATTAGGTGTGGTAGTTGTGTCTTAATTTGATTCTCTGTGAGCCACTCACCTTGGTGGCTAAGCTGGCCCCTTTTGACCACTCAATAAAGTGGAATAAAGTGTCCTCTTGTTGTCTTCATCCAGGTGTCCATTATCTGATCCTCCTCCACTAGATCAAAACTCTGCAGATCAAGCTCATCAATGTCCAATTGTTCTACTACGACTGAAGTATCCAATAGAGGTGTATGATGTGGTTAGAGGAGCTCCACATTAAATATTAGATGCAGACCAAGGTAAGCTAGTAGGTTCAACTCAAAAACATTTTCTCCAACTTTTTTGGTGATGGTGTAGGGACCATATCATAGAGGCCAAATTTTTTTGTGTGGCCATGCAAGTCATTCCTTTTGAATCTGCAACCAAACCTTGTCACCCATAATAAAATGGTGTGCAATCATATGTTTATCATGGAGTTGCTTATACTTCTAATTCATCTTCTCTAAGATGTCATGAACCTGTTGTTGGATGTTTTGCATTTATTTAATGACTTTGTTGCTTTTGCTACCTCAAATCTCCCATGAGGTGTGTATTCCATGGTAGAGAATGGAATGAATATATTAGTTGGTGTCATGGGTTGGAACCCAAAGCATACTTGAAATGGATTTTGCTTGGTCAAGCTGTGTAGGGCCTGATTATATCCATGTTGTATGAAAAGAAGCCCCTCATCCCATGTTCATGGATGTTTGGAGTGATACATCTGAATCATGTGAACAATCATGCGGTTCACCACTTCTATCTAACCATTAGTCTGTGGATGGAAGGATGTGGTCTTCATCAGCTTGGTATCCATTATCTTCCATAGAGTGGACCAGAAGATGCTCAGGAACCTGCTATCTCTATTTGAGACAATAGACTTGGGCAGACCAAAATGGAGCCATACATGATTAAAATATAGTTGAAATTTTTTTTTAGTAGATACATTTTTCTTACAAGTAATCCTGATAGCCATTTTTGAAAAATGATCAATTACAACAAAAATACAGTCCTTGCCATGTTTTGAAGTGGGCAAACCTGAGAGAAAATCTATTGAGACAGATTCTGAAATCCTATTTGGTTCTAGTAATGGCATGTACAATCTTTGTTTCTTATTTGTTGTCTTGGCTATCTCACATGGGGTGCAAGATTTGAGGTACCTTTCCACATCCTTTCACATATGGGGCTATTAGAAGTGTTTTTGAAGAACTGACAATGTCTTCTCTACACCAAAGTGTCCAGATGTCCTACTGAAATGTGCTTTCCATATCATCTTTTGTTGCTCTATAGCTGGAACATAGATGTGCCCCATGTGACAGAGGACATTATCTTGAAAATATAAATAAAAAACATGTTAACTTTTTTGAAGCACCTGATATGTATTAGCAAAGGTAGGATTTGCTTCATACAAAGCACCCCATGTGGTAGTCTCATGTCTGCATAGGTTAAGAACTATTGTGAGTCTAGTAATTGGTGGATAGCTTAAACAATTTACAACTGTATTTGAGCTCCCATTTTTGTGTTTGATTATCAGATGGAATTACTACAGATATGTGGCCCACTTTTGGTGCCTCTCATTTCATAGTTTTCTTTACATTTGAATGAATTCCAATGGTTTGTGGTCAGTGTGGATGACCGTCTCTTTCCCCAAGATGTAGTGTTTCCATTGTTTTTAGGCTTGCACAATGGCATAGAGCTCCTTGTCAAATGTCATGTATTTCCTAATTGTATCAATGAATGTTTCACTGTGATATGCAATAGAATGGCCACGTTGCATGATGGTAGCTCCCATGGCATATTTAGATGCATCTGTCATCAATTTGAAAGGTTGATAGAAATCTGGCAAGCAGGGGTTGAGTAAAGTTTGTTGTTCAAATTCTCAAATGCCTTTTATTGCATTTGACCTCAATGAAATGTAGCTTTAGCTCCTCCTTTAGTCACTTGGGTTAGTGGCCAAGTAATATGTGAGAATCCAAGAACAAACTTATGATATAAATTTTCAAGACCCAAGAAGCTACGAAGTTCTGTGAGGGTCCTTGGTGTAGGCCATTCTCGAATAACTTGAATCTTTTATGGATCGACATGGACCCCTTCATCATTCACAACTTACCCCAGATACTGAATGTTTTCATCCCGAATGTGCATTTGTCAAGATTTGCATACAACTTGTGCTCCAAAAGACTTTGAAGCACCTTACAAAAATGTTGCAGATGTTCCTCCCATGTTTTGTTGTAGATGAGTATGTCATCTAGGTAGACAACCATGAATGAGCTGGTGAAGGGTCATAGGATGTCATCCATCATCCTCATGAAGGTTGCAAGTGAGTTAGTCAAGCCAAAAGGCATAACCAACCATTTGAAGATCCCCTCCTCACATTTGAATGCAGTATTCCATACATCAGTGGGATCTATGGGAATTTGGTGATAGCCAAATTTGAGATCAATTTTGGTGAAGAACTTCACACCATGGATTTGGTTCAACATGTCATCAATCTTAGGGAAGGGGTAGTAATTCTTCACGATGATTTTATTCAAGTCTTGATAGTCAATGCAAGGCCTACATGTTCCATATTTCTTTGGTGCCAAGACAATCGGGCTGCCATAGGGTGAAGAGCTTGGCCTGATGTGACCCTTTTCAATCAATTATTGAATCTACCTTTTTATTTCATCATTTTCTAAAACTGATCTATGATACACAAGACTATTAGGTAGAGGTGATCTTGAGATCAAATCAATAGAATGTTTTACCTGGCAGTAAAGCGAAACTCCTATGGATGACTTGAATAAGTCATCATATTCTCCTGTGATTTGTCCCATCTACTCTTGTTGTTGTGTTGATTGTGTAGTTAGGACTGCAACATCAGCCTTCTTGGATTTTTGTGGTTTGACCACCATGAAAATGAATTTTTTTGTCTTCTCCACCAATCTCTTACATTGCTTGGCACTAATCAGGGAGACAGATGTGGGAGGTGGTACCTATGGTACCCTTTAGTGCCATAGTCCAAGAGTGAGGGTGATTCTTTAGGTTCATGATTCATAGATGCCATATCGATCATACACGAATGGCTCACTAAGGAGTACATCACAAACATCTAGATTGACCACATCACACAAGACTTCATCTTGGAAAGGTTTTAATGCATATGAAAGAAGACACTGATGGGTGACACAGAGGTCTCTCCTTGGGCTCAACCATCCAATATTGTATGGCTTTAGGTGAGGCTTCATGGATAGATTTAGACTTTTCACAAATTTAGCAGAGATTAAATTCTTTTGACTCCCACTATCAAGAATGAAATGTAGAGGCTTGCCTTTTACCCATAATTTAGAGTGAAACAACCTTTCCTTGTCATCTAGCCTTTCCTCATGGGTTTGTGATGAAGCAACGATGGTATTAGGCTCAGCATCTACAATCTCTTCTTCATCCTCTTTGACTATAGGTTGTGTATGAGACAGAGCAGTAGATGTCGAGTATTGTAACTCAAAAAGTAGTGACTTAATGGCTTGACATTCTTCTTTGGAGTGAGTTCTAGTTTTGTGGTAATCACACCATTTTCCAATCTTCGCCTTCTGGGATTTCTTATCTTGAAACTCCTTTTGCTTCCAATTTTTGCCTCATGTTTGACCTTCTTTGTCACTTTTCCATTTTTAAGGTTGACTCTTTATATTATTTCTTCCATGCTTCTATTTAATCTTCACTGCAAACTTGTATACCTCACCGAGGGTTTCCAAACTTAAGAGTTCTATTTCCCCCCATATGTACCATTGTAGTCCACCATGATATTTGAGAGTCTTATGTTTCTCACTTTTTTGGATGCCCAATATTTTAGACAGAGAATGAAAAATGTCATTTTAATCTTAGACAGATTGGTCCCTACCTTGGCAAAGTTGTTGCCATTGTATTTACAGATCATCATATGCTCTAATGTGATAGTATTCTTCCTTTACTACTTCCATGAAATCATCCCAGGTAGGTTCCACCTCAAGGCCAATGTCATCTTTACTAAACCTCTTTTTGTACACTTTCCACCAATTTTCCACAAGCAATGATGCTTTCAAAAGGGCAAAAGTGATCTTTTCTCCATCGATGAATTTATTTATAGAAAACTAGGAAGATAATTGATCCAACCAATTTTTTACTGCATCAGCATTGATTTTGCCTTCAGAAGTAGGGATATCAAAATTCACCTGAACCTTGAAAGGTGTTGGGACACTAAAAGGGCATTCTATGGATGAAGAGCCAGGAAGTGTAGATGAAGAGGCAAAATTTTCCATCAAGATTTATTGGAGAATTTGGGTGAATTATTGCAACATCTATGCTTATTACCATTGGAGGGCTTCATTCACCATTTCATTGAAGGGATCAGATGTCTCGGTGTTGTCTACCATTTGAATTCATTTGGAGCGAATAGGTGGATAGTTTGGAAGCTATGTTGTTTTCCACCCAAGCTCTTATAGTTTGACCTCATCCTCAGGATCATACACTCTCAAGACAAACTGCTTTGATACCACTGATCCAAAACTTAGAAGTTTTGGTTGATATATATTTTAAGAACATCAAAATAACATGTAACAATGATTTCTCTGAGAAGAGATGTTTCATTACTCAAGATTGCAATACAACCATATGCTTATCTTCAGGAAGAGATGTCTGATTTCTATTTCAGGTTACATCTTCAATTATACACATTTTGAAGGTAGGAGGAGCATGTGTAAGGTAACTAATCTTGAGGGAGATTAATTGGTTTGACTTTCATGATTTAAAACAATACAGAATTCATGGAATTACTATTTTTAGAAACTTACTTTTTTTAGATTGCATTACTAAAATTGAAATTTAGGGCACTTCCATTAGGTTTTTGAGGGTCAAAAACCACTAAAAAAAGCATTGTGCCATCCCACCGCATTCTCCTCATTCTTATCTTTTCAATGGTTCAAATGAGGAGTCAATCAGAGATATGGTGCAAAAGTTATGGCTCCCAAAAGTTCCATCATCAATTGGGGTAGAACCATCACCCGAATTATCGCCTAAATTTTTGTCTGAATCATCTATCACTTTGATCACATCTAGATAGGCAAATTACATGCTATCACATTGTCATGACGTTTGAATCCACTCGAAAGTGCATTTTCACTACCATTTCGAAGAGCAAAAATACTAATAATAAATGTTGTCAAAGTTCAAGTTGTAATTGCAAAACTTTGATTCTGATGTTTCTTGAGTAAAAATTGACACCGTAAACACATCCAGAGGACAAATAACATTTAGAATTAGGTTCTTGGCCTCCCATTAGGCCTGATCGACAAACCCACCACCCATTCTGACCTCAAGAACACCCTTTCCAATATAAGAAAAATACATTTTTTAGCCTAAGTTCAAATACCCATAAAACCTAAACTTCTTTTAGCTTCAAGAATATAGAATTCTTTACTGACAGTGCCAACCACGTGAAGGTGGAAGCTTATCTGGCACCACTAACCTACAAAAAATTGTTAGTAAGCAATTAAAAATGAAATTTATATATGTACTACCTAGCAAAATAAAACATTTGGTAAAATTGATTGCATCTACATTTGAAAAGTCAACATACCTTCGTATTTCAATTCAATGAACCATTACGATATACTCTAACCTTGATAGTATCCAGAATAGCTTCATGGTTTGACTCCTAAACTTTTCATAGTTTCTTGTTTAATGGCCTCCCATGATATTTTTGTAATTGAATATTCATTGCAAGAATCAAATTTGAATAATGCAATGTCTTCTTGTGCATTTCAAACTCTTCAAACAACCATTGATCTGAATTTTTTATAGGATATTGTCAAAACCAAGTTTCAATGACTACCACTGACCCAGTGGGATAGTCAATGTTTTCCCCATCTACAACCGGGGAAGTCAATTTTTTATTTCTCTCTACACACTAACACAAGTAATCAGTGCCTTCTTCATCTACAATAATTGCAAAAACATGCCTTATATCACAAAAAATTATTTTTAGCAACAATATGAAGATATATTTAATGAGAATAAATTATACATAATGAAAAATATTCTACCTAGCTACACTAGATTAGATACATAGTCAAAGTCATCTGATGATGTCATATTTGTAAGTTGCAATGTTATTGGAACCTGATATGTGTTGATTGAAATTATAGGTTTGGAACTCCAATCATTCACCCACTCTTGTGACTCACACTCATTCCAAATAGAGTCCACACATGTAGAATAGAAACATGTCAAGTGTCTCGTACGAACAGTCCAAGAACTTGCATTTGAGCTATGTAGTGAGTGGAGGTCACTTAAACCCGTTAGAGTCATAAAATCCTCATACTTTACCAAGTTTTATTATTTCATTAACCATAAATGTCTACGAACAGTAGAATTTGGTTGAGCACCATGACACATGTTCTCATTACACCATTCAACCATAGTTTTTGCATCTATTAAATAAATGCCCTCTTCAATTTTCAACTTCTCCTTTGTAATGGCTCTTTTTACACATGATTCAACAACATCATGCTCCCCTTTTCCATGGCTAGCCTCAATGAAACTCTAAATATGTTCTATACTAGTGGTAATGTGCACCCTACTCAACCAATAAAACATACATGCATTTTTAAATTGTGATGTGTAATTTTCTGACCAAATGTAATGTTGATTCAAAGTAATATTCCTCTAACTCAACTGTTTATAGAACTTCTGAAAATAAACTTGCACATACTCTGAATAATGTGATCTGTCATCACTAATATAGAAATGGTACTCCCTTAATATTTTTTGTTGTTGCTCTATACTATCAAGTGCATGCATGAATGTTACGTGCACGAATATGACAACTTGTGATGAAGTGTAATACTATGATTGAATTTCCATTTGGGGTTTGAATGTGTAATTCTTAGCAAAATCAACTACTAAAACAATGGAACCAAGTGGGAATGTATCCTTGCATATCTTGAAATGTTCATCCAACCATCTAGCCCTATGTGTGTGCCTTGCATACTCATAAACAATTTTCTCCCCAAATTTGACCAAAATTTCAAAAACATATATCTTTTTTGTAACAAGCCCACACATTTTAGATTTTTTGTAATCTTTTACTTGATAAGTCACTAATTTATATTTGCTTAAACCAACTAATTCTTTTCCAATTTCACTTGTAATCTTCTCATGGATACATTTTTTTAAATTTGGCAATCCACCACAAATGCTACAATTTCTATTTAAACATGATTTGTTGTAAAATAATTTTCCATTTGGTCTTTTGTAGAAGATAGTTGGAATAAATTCTTTGGTTGATTTTGGTGGAAATTCAATGCCACACTCTTGCAAAATGTTAGTATGCAAATTACAATGAATATGACAAAAAACATCATAGTGCATTCAAAATTCAACATGTTGCCTACAACATGTGGTGCATGTGTAATTTATTTTAACATAAAAAGGTTTTGCCATTTCAAAATATCTTTGACAAATAGAAATTTGTGGATGTTTTTTCAAAAATTTAGAGTACAATTGTGTTTGAGTCATATCTAATAAATGTTTTGGATGCGGTTCATGGTTACGAGAACCAACTCTTATTTTTATAACATCTCTTGCATTGGTCGAAACTCTTGTATTATCTTTCCAAAATTAAGCACATAACTCTTTGAGAGTATCGGCTATAGCCTTGTCATTTTGTGGAAGTCTACCAAAGAATGCTGAAAGTTCATTGGTATTAGGTCCATTAAGTCTTTCACGTCTTTAAATTTCTTTCATTATTGTTTTTCTAACCATTAAGTGTTCATCTTGTTTTTAAAACCATTCATTTTTTCTCTGTTTTGTCACTTACTGCACAAGTTGTAAGTATACACCGAGTAGAATTACAATCTTTGGTGTGTGATTTTGGGCCTACAGTATGATATGCATCATGTATATTTTAAACAATTTCATCATTTTCATCATCTATGTTAGATGTTCTTAGTCCTAATATGTACATTATAGGTCTCATCTTAATCAATTTTATCAATGAAACAAATAATTGGCATCTTTGACTATCATACTCCAAATTATGAAAGAAAGTATCCTAAATTTATTGAGCCAGTCTTCTTGAATGGCAATCAAACATTTTGTTATGCATTGGTTTTAAAATATTTTCATCGATTTCAATTAAGTACTTGTCTTTTCTATGCACAATTCTTGGAGGTGTTGGTAATGATGGAATTTATTCAGAGGGTGTTTCAAAACCATTATTACTTTCATTGTTTAGAGGCGGGATGACATTTTATTCATTGTTAATTTCTTCATTATATGTTTCCATAAAATTTATGGTTAATTTAATCATTATTTTTTTCCATCAAATTTTATTCACTCATGGGCGGTGAAGCATCATATATAGACTCATCATCAATAAAATAAAAAACTTATAACTTTGAATGTGAACTTACAACATTAACTAATTCATTATTTTCAATTTTATTATTATTCATTTCATTATGGTCAATTTCAACATTATTCAACTTATTATAGTCAATTTCATCATTGTTTAATTCATTATCGTCAATTGGCTCATTATCCATGGCATTTGGTTTATCGGGATTAGGGTTTGTACCTTGTCTACCACAAAGTTTTTGCATTTTTAGTTTGTGTTTCTCTCTCAAATCTTCTAATTCCTTTGGTGTTTTTTTCTTCAACATCTTCCTCTTCTTCTTCAAACGTGATTTGGCACCCATCAAAAGGGATAATTGACAACTTTTCAAAGGTGGGGTCAAGTACACAAGTACATAGAGAATGTTTGTGAGGACAAAATTATTGATTTGGGTTAAAAATAGTTGTTGATAATTGGGCTTAATATAAAATAATAATAACATGATAGCATTATGTGTTGTATAAGGTTCTAGCCCATCCAACCCATTGAGAAGCTTATATCGATAATAACATGATCGTGTTATGTAATAATGTGATCACATTATTGTCAATATAAGCTTTGGGGTTGGTAATTGGCAATGAGAACCTAGTGTTGCCTATGTTAAGAATAATGTGATCGCATTATTAAATAACATGATCACATTATACTTAATATAGATAAGGGATTAGGGATTAAGGCATTAGTGCATAGGGTTTATGGATTAGGGACTAGGGATTAGGGATTGCAATTTATGTTTTAGGGTTTAGGGATTAGGGATTAGGGAATGTAGGGTTTGGGTTTAAGGGTGTATATAATGTCTAATCACTATATGCCATGTACAAACCTAATTTTTACTACAAAGGATGTTAATTGGGAATAGATTGATTGGTAAATAAGGAAATTTTTTGGTTTACAATTTAGGGTATAGTGTTTAGGGATTAAGTTTAGGGTACTCAGGGTTAATCATAAAGATAATTCTTAGTCTAAATGATGTTAATTTGGGATAAAATGATTGGTTCAAGGTTTAAAGAGTTTATATTTATGGTTTAGAGTTTAGGGATTAGGAATTTTAAGCATTAGGGCTTGGGGTATAGGTTTTAGGGTATATAAGGTACAATCGTGATGGTGATTGGGGCAAATTAGAGTTGATCAACCCCCAAATCACATTTTATAGTCATGCAATTAGGTTGAAGTGGCTCGAAATAACCCTAATTTAATTCAGATGCATAGCTAGATTGATACTCCAAAGGCTTTAGCCATAGTTTGAAAAGTACATTTTAAGACATCTCATGATAAAATTAGTTATATAGTAAGGCATGTATGTTTGTAGCATGTAGTGGGCATTAGGGCATAGGCTTACAATTTATGTTTTAGGGATTACGGATTAGGGATTAAAGCATGGGGTTTAGGTTTAAGGACATGTATATTAATGTCTAATTACTCTATGCCATGTGAACCTAATGCTTACTACAAAAGATGTTAATTGGGACTAAATTGATTGGTAAATAGGGAAACCTTATAGTTTACAATTTAGGGTATAGTGTTTAGGATTTAGGGTTTACAACTTCTAGGTTTAGGGTACATATATATATATATATATATATATATATATATATATATATATATATATATATGGTTTAGGGTACATAGGGTGAATCACAAAGATAATTGAGGACAATTTGAATCAGTTGGACCCATTTGTGATTATAAAATGTGTTTTTGAGTTGTCATTATACCCTGGATATCATCGTGCAGATTGAATGAATTAGTCAAATGGGGAAATAAGTCATATGATTTAGGCCAAACTGAGCCCTGTGAACTTAATTCTTAGTCTAGAAATGATGTTAATTTGGGCTAAAATAATTGGTTCAAGGTTTACAAAGTTTATATTTGTGGTTTAGAGTTTAGGGATTAGGGCTTAAGGTATAGGTTTTAGGGTATATTTATACAATCATGTAGGCAATTGGGGCAAATTTTGAAGCCTTGAACCTATATCTGTGAGTAAAGAATGTGAATTTGGGATCAATTATCCCCCACATCATCACAGATTGAGCCTACGAAGTCAATTGTGGTAATGAGTGATGCAATTTTAACCAAGTTCATCCCTATGAACCTAATTTTTACTATATATATAAAGGATGTTAATTGGGGCTAAATTTATTGGTTTAGGGTTTAGGGTCTATAATTTAAAGGGTTTGGAGTTTAGGGATTATGGCTTAGGGTTTAATGTAAATGGTATAGGGTTTAGGGTTAAATTTAAATGGTACAGGGTAACTAATGGTTTAAGATATCGAATGTAGGGTCCAATCACTAAGGTAATTGAAGAACATTTGAACTGCTTGTGACACCTATTTATGACTTGATTACCTTCATGTTTGTATTTTTAATAAAAGTAGGGTCAATTATGCACGTACATGTTTCTTACATGTTATACAATTGATTGAGCCATAAATTCAAAAAATTGATACCGTCATGACGAGCACGCTCTCCTCTTTCCAAAAATATATTTTTTATAATTTTTGGACTAATTTAAGGTTTCAAACTATGTTGATTTCTAACTATGTCTTTTTTAGATCACTACATGCCACAAACATACATGCCTATACATGTTCATGTAATTTGTCTTTCATTGATCCAAGTGAAAAATAAATTATATGGTGACCAAGTAGGCCTAATTATACACACATTCAAAAAAAAATGATTTTAATTTTTTTTGAGGTAGTTAGGCATGTCGCACGGACGGCTATCCATTTCTTTGTTAGTTTTTAGGATCTATTTACTTGAAAAAATCATTAAAAAAAAAAGTATCCATTGAAAAAATATAAAAAAATATAGGTGACCTACTAAAATATCTTATCTAAATTTTCTAAAAAGGGTTTCAAATAATATTAAACGCTACTCAAAAAATGGTACGCAGCACGGTCGTCTATCTACTATATTTTTTGAAAAAAATAGGAGTTCCTGTTCAAATTTTAGATGTTTGACCTAGTTATACTTAACCATTTTTTTAAAAAAATAGTGTTTTGGAAACTAGACTTGAAATGATACATTTCATGTTCATACACCATCTTCAAATTTGAAGTGTAGATATCTCAAATTATCTACACAAATTTAGATTTATGAAATTTCAGAAAAATCATGTCCACGAATAGGCCACTTTTTGTCCCCCAACTTTGTGCACTTACCCACAAACCAAAATAAAAATTGCATAAGTACAAGAAACTTTTATAATTTCAAATCAATATTAAACTTTCTCTGAATAATTGATATCCCATATATAAACTTAGATTATTGAAACCATAGATGGAAAAAAATACACTACAAATCAATTGAAATAACGAATACACATTTATGTATCGCAATAAAAGAGCAAAGTATATATGAAAAATAAATTACCTACACAACAAAGGTTTTCCATATACACAAACCAATTGAATCTACTCTCTTGGACTCAAACATTTTTCCAACGAAGACATTCAAAAAAGAGTAAAGCAACACAAAAAAATGTTTTTCACGTGCGTAAACTAAAAATTATATATATATTCGCAGACACAATGAACTCTCCTAGTTCAAAAAGACCCATGTCCAACTCAACCCACTTTCCATAATTGTAATTTTTTTACCGATAGAGGTATTCAATACAATATTACACTATCAAAATAAAAATTAAATATTTGCAATATGGAGAATGAAAAAAAATCCATATAGAAAGGAACTCACATCTCTATATTGCAAAAAGAAAGTGTAGAATAGACATGGAAAATAACCTTACAAGCACAACAAGATGACTTTCACGCGCACAAACTAAAATAGAAACTACACATTCATATGTACAAATAACTTTCAATCTACTCTCCTAAACTACAAGCTTTTGTTAATTGAGGTTCTCAAAGCAATATGAAACTTATCATAAATTGATATCTTATATATAAACTTGGATTATTGATGCCATTGTCCATTCACGTTAATAAAACATCATATCGAGCTCTACATCCTTACACATGAATTAATATCAAGCGCATTTCGGCAAAGGAAGACTATCAACCATCAAAACATTAGTAATGACATTTAACATTGTATTATTCAATATTTGTTAGTGCATCATCAATGATCATTTACTAGATCAAAACATTCCCAAGGCATATATTTATCGAAGCAATGTGTTCCTTCCACGCATCAACACCAATGCTACACACATAGCAGTAGAAGGAAGCCCTGATCGTCTAACTATCGACAATAATGAATGACCACTATCGATGGAGCACATAAATAGAAGGTTCCTCCCATCATGTAACACTTGTCGGCATAAAGATCCTAAGATTAGCTCTAAAATAATTGAAAATTGGTGAAGCATAGATTGAGAACACCCAAATATGGGATGAATGATATTTCCCTATGAGGACAAATTTTTTATTTCCTCTTTGTCTTTCCATTACTTGTTATTATGACAAAGATCTTAAGATTTTTGCCTCTTCATCATGGGGCAAGGCAAGTAGTCTTATGATTCTAAGACTTGTTGAGACCACGTAGACCCTTTTTTAAAATGGTTATCAATCTTTGAGCTTTGATTGATAAGCAATCTTCATCATTGCTTTAATTTAGTATCAATGTCTACATCAAGTATGAGGTTTTCCTATATGCTAAGAAGAACACTATAGTCTAGGGAACAAAATTATTCATGCCTATCATGTAGTATAAGTGTACCCATCTTTGGATACAATAACATGGCTTTGAGAATTATTCAAGCTCACCATGATATAAGTGTGCTTTATTGTGTCCATGTTTTTGACAAAGACTAGTTTTCTCCCACCAAATAAGCATAATGAAATAATAACTGTGGCACTCATGCATTTGAAGGTGTTGGCTCTAAACAAAAAGTAGGTCTTTTATTTATGTTTTTTGTTTTTTTTTGTGGAAAACATCTTAAGAGAGACGCCACATTTGGGTAAAATCCAAGGAGGTAGGGGTATCTCTTCCACCAAAATCGATCAGGCCTCGCACCTAGCCTACCTCCTTCGGCATGCTCAAAGAGCACATCTAACCAAAAGATAAAAAGTCACCAAGTTATGCATGTATCAACCAATAAAACCAACAAGACTGATACTTTATGGCTCATGCAAGAACCGAGGTAAAAAACAAGACCCAACATAATTCCAATAAAGACCAGACATGGAAGCACGCTCCACAACTACCAAAAGCAACAAAGAGGAAGCCAATGACCAATCGAGGGGAACCAAAAAAAAATAGCATCCAACTAAGGAGGAAAGGATAGCCTTACAAATTTTCTAACAAGTTCTGATATTTTCTGGGGCTAACAGGAGTAAGAGCTCATTCCTTAACTTTTCCTACCACCATAAGGGAGGAGGACCAAAGCCTTTCACTTTAGATTGGTCAAAATCCCAATTAACAAGTGCATCTGCAACTTTATTGAAACCTCAAGAAGCATGTGAATAAATAACCCTGTCAAATTTTTCTTGAAGCAATTGAATTTTGTGGAGGATTCTACATGTTCTCCAATCCTTGGAACTGTTAGATCTGGAGCCTGAAAGCAGCTTAATCCAAAACTTAGAGTCAACAGTCAACTGAATATTCATCCATCCAACCAGGGAGCCTTAAGACCTTCCACAACAACTTTCCCTTCAGCGGAATTGTTGGTGGTAATACTAATTTTGGTAGAAAAAATAAAGCCATAGAATTATCCAAATCTCTACCAATGCTACAATAACTAGGATTTCCCCTTGAATCTCCATCTGTCTGGATTCTATTGAACCCTGGTATTGGAATAAAGAAATGACTCTTGCCACTAGAATCTACCTGGGAGGGAGGGGGAGAAGGAACAATGTGAAGATCCTGAAGAATGAGTGTCCCACACTAGGAAGGTGTTGCAAGGTGTTTCATCAAATGCATGACAGATTCTCTAGTTTAATTAAGAGTGTGTTGCCAAATCCAAACACTATCAATAACCCTTTGCTTGAAAATTCTAGCATTTCATTTCTTCCACGTATTCCATAAGATGAAAGAAACCCCAACCCAAAGAAATTGATTAGAAAATACATCAAACTAGAACATATGGCTCCAATCTTGAAGGGGTTGAATCAGGGACAAAATACCTATCCACGGGATACCCAAAAAACTCACCAATAACTGCCACTGGTTAGTAATGAAGGGACACGATGAGAAAAAGTTTCCTTATGATCCCTACACAGGACACATCTGAAGGGACCATTAAAACCCCTTTTAATAAGTTGATCCCTTGTGAGAGCTCTGTCGTGAAAGAGAAGCCGGATGAAAAACCTAACTTTAGGCCACAAATTGTGACTCCAAAGTTGCTTGAAAATATTTTGAGAGGTTGAATTGAAGGATAACAAAGAGAACGATAACCATATGCCACAATGTAGATTCCATTACGTTGCCCTCCCCAACCCATTAAGTCTTCCTCATCTGAGCAAGAAAGATCTTTGTCTTTAATAATATGAAGAAGTTGGCTTTTAGCTTCCAATGAAATTTGAATCAACCAAGCTTCAAGAGAAAACCACTTCCTTTCAATTGCCCAGTCTCTGTTGGGCCTATTTGAGTACTTCAAAACCATAATCCAAACTTCATGATGCATCTATTCCATGATCCCATGAAAATGGGGATATTGTTTAAGAAGAGGGGGATAACCATCCCAAGAATCGGTCCAAAAATGGGTCTATTTACCATTCTTGATGATCCAAAACAACTTGTTCTTAATGGGACTTCTACTATATCGTTTGCTTTTTCTTTTTTTTTTCATGGCGAGAATCATGTAATCCATTTAAATGAAAAATGTTGACTATTAAAATTATCTTTAGAGGAGAGGTACCAATAGTTGTGTACCCTCTATTGCATTTATTTGTAGCTACTTCAATGAATCAAATGTTTATGATTAATAGTATGTGTTGAGTTTAAATATTTCATTTCAGGTATTCACATTGTGTGGAGGGCAATTTTTTAAGGCATCTAGAGAAAGGTTTCAAATACAAAGGAAATAAAGTTGTTTCGTAATTTAATACATTGAGTTATGTTTTTCTTGTGCATGTGTCTCATTTATGTTATTTTTATTTCGACTTATTGTGATGGTTACATTTTATTCAAACACTGGTTTTCAAAGTCAAATCTAATAATTTTTATTTAAACAAGAAATGGTCCTTTAATTTACAACTACTTGCTCAACCATTGGCCTCTCTCCCCTAAGCATACATATTTCTATGAATAATTTTGATGCAAGTACATTTGGGCTTGCTTGTAATTCTACATCAACCAAAAATATTTTAGAGTAAAAAATAACTTAAGTTCTTTTGTGCATGGTCTTGTGTAATGTTTTGTGTGCATGGGGAGCTTGTTTTTTTTCACGCAACCATGTTGGCAAATGTAACTTATACTCACTTGCAAAACATTACACAAGTCTTTGTTCAGCTCTATTGCAATGCCAAAGAATTCTTTTGCGCAGCTTTGCTCATGAAGCTTGCAATATCTTATGCAAGATGTCGATGTGCAATGGTACAAATTTGTGGATCATCACACAAAGAATATTCTACACATCTTATGGATATGAAGTGTTGACTTAGCCTTGAAAGGTTATGACATCTACATAACTTGTTTTGTGGAAGATTGTTGTGGTTTCATTAATGTCATTTCATAATGAACTTTACCATGATGCATTATGATGTGATGTGTTAAAGGTGCTTAGGGATTGTAATGAACATTTAATGTTGGTGGCACACAGTGATGTGTTACAAATATTTAATGATGGTAGTGGGTGGTTGTGTGTATTGTTATAATTAGGTGGGTCTTGTGTCTATATATTAACATGCCTCTACACTTGAACTAGTTAATCAATGAGCTTAAGGATATGAAATTATAATGCATCTTATTTGAGAATACGCAATGTTGTGTTGTATGTGAGTTGTATTTTTTCCATTGAAATCTAATAAAAAACTAAAGTATTGTGACATCTTTATTGTTTTGTATTTTCCATCGTGTAATTTAGAAGGCCTTGTGGGCTAAGGCATCTTTTTGTACATTGAACTCAATGACAAATTATTCTATTTTTATTTTTATACCAAGAGTTCTTATCTACGATGTGACATTTTGTTCAATTCTTGATATTTGAATTTAGATGCTCTCTCTATCTATACTCAAAGTTGAATTTTATTGTAATCTTATCAACTATTTATGTGGAATAATTATATTGTTATATTACCTACTAATCTTCCCAACATTGTCGTCTATATTGAAGTTAGATCATTTATAATTTAAATGTAATGTGAATATACTTTAATCTTATTTTGGATGTTGAGGCCATATTTACATGGCCATAATTTCTCTATAAGGATCAAAAGTTTGAATTTGAGAAAGTCCCTCAATTTGTCATCAAAAATTAATTTGAGGAAACATTGACCATGTGAGATAACTTATGCACCCCACATTGTTTGTTCCGGCAAATGGTTGCAAGTATATACATTTTCAAAGAGCGTATACCCTAAAAAAATATTTATCTGATACTTTTTATTCAGTTTTTATTAAATTGGTTTTATTAGCAACAACACAAGTATTTCCATTAGATATGGTAGGGAAGGTTTTGTCACTTACCACATTCTATTCAAATACAATCTAGTAGTTGTAGTCTTGAGTAACAATTAGAGCACGAATATTTTCCCAATGCAAAATAATTAATCATATCAAAAACAATATTTTACAACATGTGGTATGTTGAAATATTTTTCGACATAAATTTAGAATTGTAGGTTTTGGTTGTGAGGAGGGTAGTAAAAATGGATTAGGGTCTCTAACCAATTCCGCAAATACTAAAACATAGATCCCCTCTCCTCCTAGTTCATTGATATGCCCTGTAATTTGGAACTAAGATTTGCATTTCTCAATTAATTGGACGATTGATTTGGGGATTTTGATGGATGGTTTGTTGATAATTCACATTGGTTTTCAATTGAGTTATTAGGATGATAATGAGTACAAATCACTTGCAAGATGTTTGATTGATTAAGATTCACACAACATCTTTGGTAAGAGTTTGTTAAGGATTTATGATTTCTACATAGATCACTCATATTTCTTAGAGATATTCAAAGGTCAATACTTTTACACTTAAGGGTCTATGCCCAACCATACAACTCACCAAAGGATTGCAAGGCATGGGAGATATACCATTCCTAGATGTATTGATCTCAAGAAAATCAGATAGGTCCTTGGCTTGACAAGCCAGTAAGAAAAGTCCTCATATTGATCTTTACCTCCATGCCTCTTTGCATCATCCTCTGTCACACAAGATTGGGATATTTTACACCCTTACATTTAGGATATTTAGGATCTCAAATTAAGACCACATTGAAAAATAAAAATGCTACTTGGCAAAGGTTTTTAGAATGAATGTTATGGATTACAACAAATTTTGAAGGTATATCTACAAGGTAGACGAGAAGATAGCTTATTATCCTAGGTTCAAAATGAATTCAAAGGAAGTTCCTCAAGCTTTCCTTCCTTTTTGTGCAAGGGTTTCATTTAGAATAGAAAATTTTATAAAGACATTTAAAATAAACCCTATTTCCATTCCTCAAAATAAAATAGGGAACATGGTGAAACTAATTAAGGATGCAATTGAATTAAAGCTTGGTTCTAGGGTATATTGCATTAATTGTGTATGTAATCTATCATATATTAGGGACACTAAGAGATCCTTCGAGCAAAAGTTTAAAGAACACGCTTCATACATTAACTAGGGTTATGTCAAAAGTTATACCCTTGCTAACCACGCCCATGACATTAACGAGAAACATAATTTTGGTAAGGGAAGAACGCTTCTTAAAGAGAAAAATTAGGGAGGCTATTGACATTATAAAATGCCCTAAGCACTTGAATATGGATGAAGGGATGGAGCTTCTTGATTCTTCGAGAACCATCTTTCCCCTACTTTTAAGCACATAATCTACTATATTTATATTAGAACTAATTAATGCTATTGAGACTATTATCTAATATGTTTACTCATAAATTAGTTAGTTTCCCATGATGTAATGTGATGAAACCATGAGGTAATTTTCCTATATAAGGAACCCTAGTCTACAAACTAATCAACCAATCTCGATGATGGACAAAAAAGTATGTTCAAAACTTTGATTTTCTAAATCCTCGCACAATTTCTTCTAAAAAAACTTTAGTCTTTAATTTTACGCTTAGTTGTTGCGCAAATTGACGAGTCAGCTTTGTCAATTAACAGACTGGGGATTGATTATTCATTAGGATTTGGTCACTTGGACCATGCCATTAGCATACGTTGATAACTCATCGCACCTTGGTTCTGGAGTTAGAGATTTGATCTCCATCGAGGTGAGGATTGTTCATTTCAAGGATCTATACACATACTTGGAGAGCACCTCACAAATTGACTTACAGATTCTTTTCAGAACCTTCACTTTTCTCCTCAGATTTTGTCTAAACTTTAAGATTTGCAGGGCTTTACTGGTTTGAAGTTATTGAAAGCTATCCAACTTGGAAAGTTTAAGATTTGCAGGACTTTACTGGTTTGAAGTTATTGAAAGCTATCCAACTTGGAAATTGTACGTCACTTGAGCAATTTTGTGACTAACTGATTATTTAAAGATATTATGGACAATTATTTATGTGGTTCTTTCCACATAAGACCAAAATTTCCCATGGTATAACTCTCATATTTTAAGGAATTTCAAGATGTTCAGATTGATCCCACAGTTTGTGATAGTTCAATCATATGTAGCTAGACACCGGACAAATTTCCTTAACTGGTAGACTTTTCTATTCCAAGGTTTGAGATGCGTGGGAATTTGCACCTGATACAAACCTCCTTATTTACTCCTCTGTGACCATCCTACTCTAATCGTAGTCATGCTCTACCACCTTTGTACGTAGAACTTGTGTAACACTTTGGGTATATTATCATATCTTCATAAAATTTCTTATATAATGATAGGTTATTGTCCTCATCATACAGATCAGGTACTCAATTTAGTTGGGTGGTGGCTGAGATACTTTGTACCATATATTTCATGAATAACAGATTTGCCCTGGGGCTACCACCTCGCTAGGCTAATAGTTATTTTTTTGTGTGTTTGTTTACAGTTCATATCCAAAACATTTACTACTAAATATTTTGTCACCATACAACAAAACCAAAATTGCGGCAACTTTGGATTGGGCTCAGTCATTGTTTTGCACAAATCACACAATTGTGGATATTTCAATCCTAAGAAATTGCTAGAATATCAGTTACACTATTCCACACACAAGTATTAAAAATGCGAACTTTCAATCTTAAGACTCCATTTCCGAACCTCAGAGAGCTAATTAGCAATGATACAAAGCAGCAATTTTACTTATCATCCTATGCAGGGGCTTAACCAACAATCCTATTAGAATTATTAATATAAAAGGTCAACATTACAAACTAAAAAGTAGCAAAACTTGATCTTCTCAAGCACCAATACACTGCATTCCAGAAAATTTGAAGCAGAATACACTTACTTTCATCCCAATGTATTTCAAAAGAACAATGATCCATTCTTATCACACTAGTATCAACATGGTTCAAAGTTATTCTCATGAGGTACTTAAAGCAACGCATATATAAGACAAGAAATACAGCCTTTAGGCTTTCGATATGATGTACTTGATTTGTTTCTAATATGTTACCAGCCTTACCACGAAAAACAAATTGAACGGAATTGCCTCACAATAGGGAGGGTTAAATCCCAAACAACCCGATGTGTTACAGTTGGAAAATTTAATGCAAATACTAGGTTTTGGACACAGAGTCTGAATGAAGGGTGAGCAAGTAATGCATTTCCATCCCTGATCAACTTAAACTTGCACAGTTTAAATGATGATTATTACCAAGTCTCGTAATAGAATAAGAGAAACATCCAACAGTTTCGGAATTGTGGTCAATGCCATCGGCTAGACAATTACGGAATCATTGTTTATTTGTACTCTCCCACTTTTTTGGGGTGGTTAATAACTTGGTGTGATGACATAAGAAAACTAGTTTCCAATGCCAAAGCATATACATTTTTCACAGACAAAAGTAAACCTAACGTGTTTCCAAGGAATTACAACTGTCAACTAAGCTTTGAGGAACAGCAGAATGTGAAGAAAACCAGAGGTTTTATTACCCATCTCATAGGGCACCCATTTCTCAAAAAAGTGTAATCTATACAAAAGAGAAAAATGAAAAGAATTTATGGATAACGTCCTCTCAAATAGCTGAACAAATGATGTGTTACACATTTAATCCTCTTCCACCTCAATCAGCCGTCCTCGCATCCATTTTTTCTTTTTCTCGTACTTTACTGTCTGGAAAGATGTTACTTCAGATTTCCCATTAATACCAGGCAAAAATAAGTTCGTATTATGTAGAACAGATGAAATGATGCCCTTGGTGATGTTCTCTGTAGGCATTGACTCACCTTTCCAATTAGGTTTGTCCTGTTTATCAGTCAAAGTCGTCTTTTCTGCAGAAAACATAGCATCTTCTTCACTAATGTCGCCGCTTACTCCCTCGAGTTCGGAGCCTATAGAAGTGTTAACGGACCCAGTGACTTCTGATGAGCCAATTTTAGGGGATGAAATGAGATGACTGGGCTCGTGAGAATGAAGGTATAAACTTTTTGATATTTCACTTCTCAAAGGTGTCTCCAATTTGCATGCAAGTTGAGAGTTTTCGTACATTTCCCTGCTCTTGGTCAAAGATGGTTGATGCACACCATAATTATCACCAGAATCAGCTATTGGAGGATCCGCTACTTCAGATCTGTCCATGAACTGGATGTTTGTATAAGTTGGTCTGCTAAAAACCCTTTCTGACATTGGTGCATCAGCAGTTTTGACAGATTCTGCAGTTTGCATTGAACGTATGGCCTCGTCAATGAGCCTGCGAGTTTCCAAAACAAAAGCTTGCACTACAGTATCGCCAATTGCAGCAGACTCCAATGCTTTTGCTGCTTTTTCTGCTTCTGCTATTAGCAACCTGCTCATCCATACATACAAAGCCATATATCAGAATGACCCACAACTGCATTTCATTATAAGCATTCTCGATGTGTCTAAAGGTAGTATGTTATCCCTACAGACACACAAATGGATAGAAAGTATATGTATCAGATTAACAGTTAAGGGGTCCAAAGAGAGAATTTAAAATTTCTAGATGTACATTGCTCGCTGTATAGCTTCTCTCTTTTCCATTTCCATGGCTGCTCGATTTGATCGAATTTGCTTTATCATCTGTAATTTTTCCCTTGCTTCCGGATCTGAATATGAAGGTGGCAATGTTTCCCAGGGAATGGAAGGCTCTCTTGCATCTTTAAGATTTCTATCACCAGAACTTTCCTTTAGCGTTTGGTTTCTTGGTCTGGAAGGCTTTTCTCTCTTTGTGTCTTCCATTGCAACACATTTTTTATGTGCCATCAAACGGTTTGGCTTTAATTCCTTCTGCTTTCCGGTCATCACTTTTTTCCGGTACTCCTGGAAGTAGAGGAAACAAACCCGGCATTTCAAAATACAGTAGTAAACAAGCAGTTCAGTGCAGTTTAGTGCATATGGACAAGAAAATAAACACTCAGAGATATGTGCACATGCCTCTTTAAGATTTCAATAATGCCCTTACAGGATCTGTCCATTTGGCTTTGATTGAATCTGCTATTTTTTGCTTCTGCTCTGCCGATTTTGCAGCTCCCCTGCATCTGTGCTCCTTTGGAATGGACTTGTTGGTTGCAACAGCCTGCAACCACTCTTGGTGTATATCTTCTCTCAAAGTCTTATAACTATCCCAATGTAATTCATCTTCACCATCAACTCCCCTCGCTGATTCTGCAATGCTCTCTTTCCACTCAACTAAACATGTTTTCTGCAACAGTAATCTCTTCTGGCGCATATCTTCTCTCAAAGTCTTATAACTATCCCAATGTAATTCATCTTCACCATCACCTCCCCTCCTCGCTGATTCTGCAACGCTCTCTTTCCACTCAACTAAACATGTTTTCTGCAACAGTAATCTCTTCCGGCGCACTTCCCATGCCCCCCTCAAAATTGCACGAATTTCTTCTTTTCTCTCCTTACTGCACAAGTGAATCTTTCAGTTATTAATCTGTACCCGTAAACAATGAAGTGGGAATGCACTCTCAATGTTGGAAAAAAAGTGGAAATATTTCCTAGGAAAGAGAAACTTAATGTCCAAATACATAAAAACTAAAAGGCCTTAATCGCTTGTTAATAAATTACCATGCATAAAATACCATGCTGCACCAAGAATAAGAAATGGGCACTTGGAAACTTTGGAAATGGAAGTACTTAAGCAGGGACAACTAAGTCAGAAAAAGACAGAAACTCCAGGGTAAACTTCTTGAGGAAAGAGAAGGAAACAAGAAATCAACATTAAACAGTATCACAAATGGCGAAAACTTCCAAAAACTATAGTTGCACAGAAACTCATATCCTGACCCCTGGCATTTGTCTCCAATCTCTGAAACATATCTTGTTCTCGGGCAAGCATACAGTGGCATCTACAGGCTTCAGAAGACTTCAGCTGACGTCTCTCGGTGTCCACAAACATCTCCGAGAAATGTCTGTCGAAAATCAGGAAACTTCCTTGAAAAGCTTTTAAATGTCCCATAAATTACATGGATCTTTTCCTCTTGAACCAATAGCTGGTGTGAGAGTTAAAAGAGCTCAAGAGAAATAGGCTTGTATTTTGCTGATTTTTGCATGAAAAATTCTGGTATGTTTTGCAGCAAAGAAATTCTTATAAAAGCCCAAGGTGGTACCAGTAAAAATGAAAACAATAAGAAAGGTTAAGATAAATACATGTACACAAGTTTTATCAGTGGATCAAAATGGGAAAAAGAGGGGTGATCCATGTTAGTAGCTTGTGCTAATAGACTACATAATTTCCTGATTTGCTTTTGCAATTTTCTTGTAACTAAGCAAAACACAAGGGATTATCTATGGTCATCAACTTTTGCTAAAAAGCCTTCAAGATAAATTTGGGTTAGCGATCTCTTATTATGAGTTACCGTTCTGCTATAGCAGATGTTTTGTTGACCTGTAGTTTCACATGTTTGGGCATACATGAAATTTTGTAAATTTTCACCTAAATATTAAAAATGCCTTAAAAGATTATGCAGTCATTGTTGATTACATAGCTTCAGCGTGGCTTTTCCATACATTTATTTGTGAGAGCAACATCTATTTTGGACATTTCCAGGTATATGGTCTCTAACTCTATGGAATAGAGCTGTCTTCAGGAACATTGTGGAGGCTAAAGTTTTCTGGTTTGATTTTGTTTGAGATCTCTTGACTTCAGTTTGCCTTATGACATCTCGTGGCCTTTTATGTAGTGCACTTCAATAGCAGTATGCATTGTGCATGTATTGTTAAAAACTTAAATGTTCATAAATTATACTAATTTTTTAATTTTTAATTCTATTTAATTTTCCGAAGACCTATATTTGTATTTGGCATTTCCCTGTACCTCTGTATCATGTTTCTTGAAAAGTTCCCATTTCCTTGCAACTATGAGGAAACTCTTAGAAACAGTACCAGAAATTTCAGAAACTCCTGGAAATAGTATTGGAAAAACCCAAGCTGATTTTCAGCACTGGAAACCTCCACAAACTCCTGAGAACGACTAGAAACGGCTCCAAACATTTCCAGACCTACTGGAAATGTTTCAGGAAATTTCCATCTGCTCTTTAGGAGATTCCAGAAATTTCCAGGATGGGGAAAGGTTCCAGAATCCCAGAAACAGGTTTACAACTGATTGTAAATGGTTTCTGGGATTCAGAGAAATACAATCCACACGGACAAGCAAATCCAGTAAAACACCCTCAGATTATCTTTTCTAAGGTGTGTACGATAAGCCAGGACACTATAGCCATATTAATCAATAAGGATTACATAGTATATTGATATTATAGTATGTGGCATACAATACCATTATTTGTAAGTTGTTTTAAGGTATTACTGTATCATAATTCAGGACATAACAAAAATATTATGGCGAATAGAAATAAAAGATAAACTAGAAAACGGACTGACACATGCTTGGAGCTCTGTTGAACATAAGGGCAACTGACAGATGCTCAACAGATCTCGGGGCAACTGACAGATGCTCAATAGAACTTGGGGCACATGACACAACTCATAGGCTACTTTAAGATGCCTTGTCTACCGCATTAAGAGAGAGACTGCAAGATAGTTCAAACAAGCTCAATATAGTGGAAGGAATTGGTGCTTACCTTTCTGATGCTGCTCGGGAATACTGTGCTAGTGACAGCTTCAGTCTGATCTGCAAGTTCAAGTTTGAATTCAACAAGGGGTCTATGGTCAACTTCATATTTAATTCTCTGTGCATTGAAAACTAAGCAAAGAGGATATATATTTCGATTTCCAAACACAACTCCCCACTTCTTACATGACATCACCTTGGGATTTTTCATAACTTGCCTGGTCCTTTCCTTGATGCGCGCAAGTGTCTCTGCCAATAAAACAAATGAAAGACAATTGTATTGGATGGCGCATAATTCCAGTTAGAATATTTTATACTGCTTCTGAAATGGTACAGCCAAAATGAGAATAAAATATGCCCTCAATTCTCCTTGTGATAAGCTATAAAATGTACACCTATTCATCAAGACCTGCCTGGATTGAGACCAACTTCTTTTTTTAAGTCAAATTATGAATATACTATAATAGGTTGTGCAAAAAAGCTTTTATTTTTTTAAGTGGCTAGAATCAGCCAGTAGGTGCCAATATAAGTTATACACAACCATGAACACTGGGAGAACAAGTAAAACGATATGCCAGTCCTTGCGACAAAAAATTGAAATTTGAAATTCAGACATGCACCAAATTAAAAATGTTATTGATTGACATGGCAGGACCGCTGTGTTGAACTCTGAACACTAAACCTTACCAAGTCAGATAAGATAAAAATAGAGAAAGGACCAAACAAGTTTGCAGATGGCCGGATGGCCAGATTGGTACGAACACATGTACATTTCAGAACTCAGGTTTGACCTATACAAGAAAAACTTATGGAGCCAATAAGGATATTGGCATGGAAAATCATTCATTGCAGGAAATATCGTTTGGTGGCACTTTCAGTCATTTTTAAACAACAATGTTTGGGTAATGTAGAAGGCCTACAAGAAGGATGCATGTAGATTGTATTTTCTTACCACCAACCCCCTAATCCTAGCCCTGTGACAAGGGCTGTTTCATATTATCTGTCTGTGAAGATTAATTAAAATATAACATGGGCTGCTTTCCAAATCCAGCAGAACAATATAAATTTTGATTAGTATTTTATGGATATTTTTTACTTGCTTTACACAGCACGCTGAGAACAATTCATCAAGCACCAATTGAAACTAGAGCCACATTGTACTTTATGTTCCCATAAAAAATTAAAGTAACTACGGTATCTAATAGCTGAAATGACAGTATGGACCACTCTACAAGATATGTCTACAACATTAAATTCGCGAGTCAGGACTGATACATTCCCCCTTTTGCAGAGTGCTTTGCTAAATAAATCTGTTAGGTTTAAAATATATAGGCTTAATATAAAGAAATGGCAATCTTTCCATTCAATTGAGTTTTACAAAGGGAGTTTCATCCAAAGTTTTGCGTTTTCCATTTCTTTCTGACCGATAACCTACTTTAACCTCTTTCTTCAAGCATCCAGCAATCTGTTTTAAGGCCCTTTCACAAGTTAGTGCAATTTAATAGGTCTGGAGATATTTAGCATAATTTATTTTGAGTGTGTATATAATAGTTCTGAAAGTTGTTTCAAGCAACCTAATAGTCAAATTCTAAGAAATGGCATTTTTCTGCTCTAAAATACTATGCACATTTGAATTTAATATTCTATATCAAGGCAAATATTCTATATCAACTAAGGCAAAGTGGCCCTCGCTAATAATAAAGATTCTAAAGTAGGGCTTCAGGTACCGTAAACAATATTTAAATACTTCATCAAAGTTATTTGGACTCAACTTTAACAGGACCTTCCAACAGAAATCAAGGCTCAAATAGAACCTTTTTAAGAGTTTTCCCTTCCAATCGGGTGGGGGAAATCCTCTTGATCGCATCGAAGTCCAATCAAGTAAGTCAAACTCTCTTTCTATGTATGCAGAGATGAGAGCATTAGGTTTTTACTGCTCACAGATGGGGTGATTCCTCCAGTGTTTAGATGTAATTTCCTGGTCATAAGGGTTGCATGGCCTCCAGAAACCAGCACATATCCCCTGCTAGAGAATTATCTGCAGCCAAACTTCAAACTCAGGCATTCTATAAAGCATGGGTTACTGTGTGAGCCCCAAGCCTCACCAGCACAAAATCAAATTAAGTGCTTACGCTGATTTTATTGCACTTCCTACTACTAGGTATTCCTATCTTATCAAGTCCACTGCTACTAGGTATTCCTTAAAGAACCCGTTGATGTACAGGAAGAAACTTGGTCAAATATAGTCTGCCGACTCTGAATTGTTTTGATAGATATTGCTTGATCAGATATATTCTATTTGTGCTGATAAGTGCATCTAATGTCAAGGGAGGGGAGTGAGGGGGCGAATCTCCATCAAGCAACCAAAGATATCATTTATATTTTACTGTTTAATGTACATTTATTGCTCAATGGTTTAACATAACCCCTTATTTTGTTTATTTTTATAATTGTTTATACACCAACGTCAAGAGAGAACATAAACCCATCAGCATGACAATTACAATATGATCCAATGAAGAAGGATACCAGCCAAATTTTTATGCTGCAGATGGTTCCCTGAAATATGATTAATCCAGCAAATACGATAATTGGAGTGACTACTGTCTGGAAGGAACATTTCCAGATGCTACTGACGGGAATTTGAAAGTTTGTCACACCCACTTAAGATATTTTACTGCTAAGTGTCGGACTTCATGTAGTCTAAATCTTTTGATAGTTTCCTTCCAAATTACGTGTGTTAATTTTAAAAGGAGACTCCTAAAATTATGCGGTGGAGCTAAAATTACCACCTCCTGCTTTCAGACTGTGTGGCCCAAGTTATAAGAGATGTTATAACCACACATCATATATAAGATCAGTGAGACAACTCCCATCTAAGTAGCAGAAAGTGAAGATCCAAACAAACCCATCATCAATTTCTTTTGGACTTCGGACATTGGGAAGGCAATTTCTTGACACAGTTTTAACTTATGGGCTCTAAGGCATTGCATATGCTACTCCGTGTTTTTGTTTCTTTGGCATTGCATATGCTATTCCGTGTTTTTGTTTCTTTGGAGCTTCTTTTTTAGTCGAATTTTGTATCTCTTTGTTGAAGATGTAGTAGGCACTCTCATTGAATAATTTTTCAGCTATATACTTTTTTCACTGGACATTAATATCTAAATTAAAATGAATTCCATTGAAAAACTTTACAGAAGAAAGGCTCGCTAGCAGCTGCTGATACAATTTAAAAAGCCTTCCTCCATGGGACTGCCTCCTTAAAACACATTCAGTTCTTTTAATGCTGTGGATCCCGTATCAGAGATTGTCAGATCCAGATTCACATGGGACTGCCCTCGTTTATTATTCAATGTCAATCCAACCAAATTTTACAAGTATCTTAATTTTTTTTGAAAAAATTCTGAAGGTTGGTCATTTGGTACTTTGATAACTGCACTGCAGAATGTAGTTAAGTATTTATCAGATAACCATGACAAGCAGAAACCTTAACTGGATGCAATATATGCTCACTCCAAATCCTCTGTTAACTCAAACTACTTGTGCTGAGAGGCCCAGACAGTTTGCCCTAATCCATGATAAACAATTACAAAGCAAATAAATAAAAATTAGTGGGTGCTAGTATGGTTTGGAAATACCTGGACTATGCTTCCTGCCCTTGTTCCAAGGCACCTTCCCCTTATTGGCTTTACTGATTCTCATTCTCCTTTTAGCTTCCTTTGGTTCAATTTCTGTCTCATCTTCACTGTAACCAGGCCCACAATTACCCTGCACATCACTGTCCATATTTTGTTCTTGCTCTATCAACTCAAGGGTATTTTCAGAGGGCATAACAGTGGTCAAGGCTGCTACAAGAAAAAACCCGTGTGTTTTTGAAGCTTTCTTCCATTGAAAACAAAGTTGTTTTTCCTTCCGGTGGGCACGGATTGTTAAAAAGGGAATACCCGGCATGGAACCACTTTGCAGCTGCACAAACCCAGCTGAAGATTCACAACAATAGAACAACAATACACTCCATACAAAATAAACAAATGAATAGTTCAGGCATGGATTCATATTGTTTAATTAAAGAAATGATGTAAAGAAGTGGTAGACCTGATGGAGGCATGAGTTGATACCAATGGCATGCTTACAGAGGCACCCAGTATTTATCATACTCTGTTCGACGCAGAGCTTATCTGAAGATTCTATGCGCCAATTTTTTCTGACAGCCCAAATAGGTCGACACTGAGCTAAGTTTTTGAGGTGTGTGGCTATGCTCTAGTCCTTAGGTTTTCTCAAAAAAATTCCTTTTAATATTACTTATTAGTATTTGACGGCAGGGATGGTACTGTTGTTATGGCTCCAAGCTATAAATTTGCATAAAATTGTGTGTTGCTTTGAAAATTCAAATGTTTAAAACAAAATTTGATAAATCAAAAATATTTTTACTAAAAAAAAATTATTGTTTTTATAAAGATTCTTTTGGCCAAGAAAAAGTTATGTCAGTGTATTTCCTTTTTAAGGGCTATTTTCAATTAACCAAAAATAGAATATTTAAGATAGATTAATTATAACTTATAAGAATAAACCCAAATTAATTTTGTAATGTTTAAAAAAGAAGTCAATTGAAATTTTTTTTGGGTGGTCAACAATAGTTGTTTAGTTTGAGGTAGGGCACTATTGTAAGGAGCATTTGAATTTCACCTTTATAGGTAATTAATTTGGCCTACAAAGAGGCTTTTTTTTCAGCAAGGGGACTGTTATTGGTGGTTTATATGTTCTAAGGCCAAAGGCTCCCTTTTTCATCGATGTAGGTCCTCAAGGATTGTTATTGTCATCTTTTACCCAGGCAGATGGCTCATTTTTTGTTGCAGTTTGCCATGTGCAACCCAGCTACCAATTTTACTGGAGGTGTGGATAAAATTGATTTCCTTGAGAAGAATGTTGGTTCGTTGGCTAGACCCAGTATTAGCAAGGACTCTATGTACGTTTTGTCATCTTTTGTCATGACAGATTTGAGGGCGAATTTAAGGTTAAGCACTTTGGGAGAGAAAACCTCTACCAAGCAAATGATTGTTCCTAGTCGCATGAAGGTTGCCAACCCTTTCCACAAGTGCAACGGTTTCTATAAATCCAAGAATTATGTTGATCCCAATAGATCTGAACCGTACCTAGTAAGAGTGGATGTTGGAGCTTGCTCCCCCTTCCCCTACTCAACATGTTTCTCATCTTTCTTATTTACTAGGAGATGTGTTTGTGTCCTTTTCAGAGGAGACTCTAGTGTTGGATGTCTCAGATTCGACCATCCAAGTTATGGAGGACGATCTTGGCAAAAGATCCATGTTTGGTAAGTGTATGGGCTCCCTTGTTTCAGCCTTGGATCTTATCAGTTGGGCCTCGACAGTTTGAAGTTCTATTATTGTGCCTTCCTTTGCAATGCTCAGTGCAAGGTTCTTTCATGTAACTTTTCAATGTCCCTTTGACAGGGTGTTTTGTCTAGTTGTCAAGTCTGTGGTGCTTTGGCAATTTTGGGCTTTTCTTCTGCTCTTTATCTCCTTTCTTTGACCCAATAGAGGTGGTTATCTCAGTTGCTCCCCTTTGGATAAGATTATACAACCTTCATCCCTTTTTGAAAAAATAGGAGCACATCAAGTTGTTGATCTATTGTGTGGACTCTTTTGTTAAACTTGATGATAACTCGTTGGGTAGTAGATTTGTGAGAGCCTGCACTATTATTGATCTTTCCAAACCTACCTTTCATTCAGTGCAAGCTAATCTCCTCTAATGGGTCTTGGACTTAGTTTTTCAACTACAAAGGCCTCCTATTCAGGTGCTTTCATTGTACTCTCCTTGGGCATTGTGTTGTTGGGTGTTCCTCTAAGGGTCTATGGCATTCATTTTCTCTTGTTTGACTGGTTTGAAAGGAGGGTTCCTCTGATCAAGATTTCATCTGGCCCAATCATGGCATCTTCTATTGTACTCTTGAGCTCCATTCTCCTCCCCCGACTCCTTTGGCTAGATTATCTTCTCTTAGGTAAGAGGTCCTTCTGAGAGAGGTGTCTACCTCTGTTGAGGCTATGATATCTTCTGCTCTGATGGCAAAGGTTGTTTCTGTTAAGCACAAGCTTATACTGAGAGGGGGGTGAATCAATATAAGATATTTTTTCGCTTTTGACTATTAATCTTAAATCCAAAAACTCAAATTACTCTGCAATTAATATATTCAAAGTAATCAAAGAATACAATGCAAAACCACACAATGCAAATAGACATAGATTTGTGTGGAAACCCTTTTGAGAGAAAACCATGGATAAATTCTCTTAATATAAATATTTGTAGGCACCAACCTACTAGAGCACCTACCCCAAAAATAATTTTGTAGGCACCAACCTACAGGAGCACCAACCCCTTTCACCGAGCACCAACTCAGTAAGAGACACCAATATCTTCAAAACAAAGGCACCAATCTTCTCAGAAAAATCACTCTTTTATCTCAAATTTGTTGTCAAAATAATAGATGATAGAACACTTGCCTTATCTCCTTTAGATTCAATCTACACTTGAGTTTGTTGCTATACTCTTCCTTATACTTGCTGATTTTATTTTATTTTTTAACATTCTCACAAAAATTTGCCTTTAAAAATTTTGCTCTTCTTTTATTTCTTCCACTTTCGAATCTACTTTTTTTGCCATTCATTATGCACTTATTTATAACCCACAGAAAGCCACAAATTAAGGATGTGACTCTTTAAGTGAAAAAGTCCTTTCAAACGGTCACAACTTTTCCCAATAGGTCGGCCAAGGTTGACAATGTCATTGACATTTCTGTCGATAATTCCATTCACTTCCATCGACATTTCTGTCGATAATTCCGTTCACTTCTGACAACAATTCTGTTCACTTTTGTCGACATTTCTGTTCACCTCCATTGACATTTCCGTTTACTTTCTTCAACAATTTCGTTCACTTCTGGCAATCAATTCCGTTCACTTCTGACAATAGTTCCATTCACTTCTAACAACATTTCATTTGACATCAATGACAATATTCCAACAATCTCCCCCTTTGTCATTGATGGTAACCACATACTGAAACCACTCCCCCTTGTTGCACTGTCTCTTCTATCTGAATCCTTCTTTGTTGTAGCTCCCCCTTTATGTGACATCCTCTTTCTATACTTCTCCCCCTTTGACATCAATGGCAAAAGGTCTATCCAAGAGCTAGTACTTAGCTCCTCCTCAGCTGATGCTTCCCTTCAGTGGCAAGAAGCAAAAGAAATTACTCCCAACTTCTGTCATAGGTGCTCAAATGTTTCCTTTGGAAGTGGCTTAGTGAAGATATCTGCCATCTATTCAGATGTGGAAACATATTCCAATTTTACTTGTTGTTATGCCACCTATTCTCTCAAGAAATGATACTGTATAGGGATATGTTTAGTTCTGGAATGCATAATTGGATTATTTAAAATACTTATCTCACTAGTATTATCACAGAATATGGAGATTAGATGTTTATACTCTACTTTGATATCTTTCAAGGTTTGTTTCATCCATATAACTTGTGTACAACATAGCACTGTCGCTATGTACTCTGCTTCTATTGTGGATAGAGATACAAAATTCTGCTTCTTACTCAACCATGATACTAGGCTATCTCCAAGAAAGAATGCTCCTCCACTTATACTTTTTTCATCATCTACACAACCTGCCCAATCTGAATCTGTGTACGCTACCAATGTGAAGTCTTTACCTCTTATGTACCACAACCCATAATCCAAGGTTCTCTTTAAATATCTAAATATACATTTCATGGCTTGCACATGTGTTTCTTTTGGAGCTGCTTGAAATCATGCAACCATACTTACTGCTTGCATGATATCTAGCCTAGATGTCGTCATATATAATAAACTCCCAATCATTAATCTATAAAGAGTTTGATTAGTATTTAGAGATTCATCATCTTTGCTCAACTTCGTACCTATAGCCATAAGTGTGCTAACAGGGGCACACTCCTCCATATGGAATTTCTTCAACATCTCCTTCACATACTTGATTTGGGATATGAATATTCCTTTGTTAGATTGAGAGATTTATAAACCAAGGAAAAATGACAACTCACCTAACATGGACATCTCAAATTCCTTTTGCATATCTTCGACAAATATCTTAGACATTTCCTCATTGTCTCCTCCAAAGATTTTATCATCTACATACACCACAACAATTAACTAGTGATCTCCTTCAGTTTTGATGTAAATATTACTATCATCATATCCTCTCTTGAATCCTTGGTCTTGTAGGTATTTATCAAGCCTGGCATACCATGCTCTAGGAGCTTGTTTCAATCCGTACAAATCCTTCTTCAACTTACACACATAGTTCTTGTTTTCTGATAAGAGGAATCCTTTTGGCTATTCTATGTAAACTTCCTCTTCTAGATTGCCATTTAGAAATGCTGATTTAACATCCATTTGATAAACTTTGAAATTTTTGAATACTGAAAATGCAATAAATATTCAAATTGCTTCTAATCTAGCAACATGAGCAAAAGTCTCTTCAAAATCTACACCTTCTACTTGAGCATACCCCTTACATACCAACCTTGCTTTGTTTCGAGTGACTTGGTCATTTTCGTTCAATTTATTTTGAAAAACCCACTTAGTGCCAATCATATTTTGATCCATTGGCTTGGGCACAAGTTCCCAAGTCTCATTCTTCTCAATTTGATCTAACTCTTCTTCCATTAATTTTACCCAATGTTTATCATGACTAGCTTCAGAAAAATTCTTAGGCTCTACCTTGGATAACAAAGAGAAATTTACATGCCGTATACTTACAATTCTTCTTATGGTTTGCACCCCAGCATCAATGTTGCCAATGACCTAACTTTCAGCATGATTCTTTTGAACAAAGCGAGATGGTGCTTTGGTGTCTTGTCTTTCAAATTCACCCAATTTTTCTACATTTTCTTCTTCCCTTTCTTCTTCTACAAGATTGGGTATTTATAGAGGCTCTTCTAAAGGTTCTTTTGCCTTTTGATTCATGATCTCATCTATTCTAACACTAGCACTTTCTACGATAGTTTGTAGCCTTTTGTTATATCATCTATAGGCTTTGCTTTTGATGGAGTAGCCAAGAAAAATTCCTTCGTCAGCTCTTGAATCAAAATTTTCCAAGTTTTCTTCATTCTTGTTGATAAAACATTTACTTCCAAACACTTTGAAATGTTTGACCGAAGTTGGTCTTCCTTTCCACAATTCGTAAGGATTTTTGTCATTATTAACTCTGATTTGCCCTCTATTCAAGATATATATTGTTGTATTAACTACTTCTCTCTAGAATCTATCTGATAGTTTAGATTCATTCAACATAGTTCTAGCCATCTCTTGAACGGTTTGATTTTTCCTTTCCACCACTCCATTTTATTATGGAGTCCTTGCAGCTGAGTATTGTCTCTTAATTCCATGATCTTCACAAAACTTAATGAATTCATTTGAAATAAACTCACCTCCTCAATCTAGCCTTAGGCATTTTATTTTTAGTTCTTTTTCATTTTCTACTAATGCCTTGAAAGCTTTAAACTTTTCAAATGCTTCTAATTTTTCTTTTAGAAAGGCTACCCACGTCATTCTAGTATAATCATCAATGAGCAACATAAAGTAGATCTCACCTTGCATGCTTTTAGTTCTGGTAGGACCACAAAGATCCATATGAATTAGCTCTAGTGGTTTGGTGGTTGAATATTCCTTCATTCTGAACCTTGTTCTGGTTTGCTTCCTGTGTTGGCATTGCTTGCATAGAGTGCTTGAAGGTTTCATTATCTTGGGCATATCTCGCACAACTTGTTTGTTGCTGATTTTCACAAGATTATCAAAATTTATGTGCTCTAACCTTCTATGCCATAGCCAACTCTCTTTAACTTGACTCAGACAACATTTCTCTCCTCTCATTTCTCCAAGCATGTATAGGTTGTTTATGGTTCTATGAGCATATGTAATTAGTTCTCCCGTGTCTCTTTTTCTGATCTCGTAACCTTTAGAAAAGAACTTGAGTGTGTGTCCTTGATCACACATTTGACTAACACTTAGAAGATTATGCTTTAACCCTTCCACATATAACACATTTTCTATTTTGGTTTTTCCATTATCGAGACTAAGTGTACCTTTTCCTGTTATTCTGGTTGTAGTGTTGTCTCCAAACTTCATAGTGCCTTCATTAACCTTTTTTAATGAGATGAATTTGATTTTATCTCCAGTCATGTGTCTCAAACATCCACTATCAATGAACCATTTGTTTCCTTCATCTCTAGTATGGAATGATGTTTGAATAATCATGGATTCTTCTTGCTTCTTCTTCTAGGTCTTTGATGGTTCTCTTTTCTTTATCACCGGAGCTTTGAAATTTTGATCTTGTCTTATAGATTAAAAAAAACTTCTACAATAGCGTGTTATATGTCCATAGTTTTTGCACTTTTGACAAACTATAGCTTCATCAAAGTTTGATAAGGGAGCAAACAAATTGCAGTTTTTGTTCGAAGCTCCATAGGTTCCTTTGTTTCTGCTCCTGACTTCAATATCCTTGGCTCTCTTTCTACAATCTAATTTCTTATGACCAAAATGATTGAAATAATAACAATATCCATCAAAATAATTATCAAACATGGTTTTATTTGCATATCTTGGAGTAAATGGTCTTCTGAAGTTTTGTTCTCCTTTGCTTTCTTTGTTGATAGAGTTGGTTTTTGTATTTAGGGCTTCTTCCTTCTTGGTCTCCTTTTTCACTGGTTCCTTAAGAGTTTCAACATAGCTCTTAGCTTTCTCTTTTTCCTTCTCATACCCAATGCCTGACTTGTTAGATGGTGATCTTTGACTCTCTAGAATCTTATTCAAAACTTGAGTGCTTTTCTCAAATTTCAATTCACTTGATATTTTAGAATTTACCTTTTCTAGATCCCTTTTTAAAACATCTATCTCAGATTCATACCTTTCATAGTCTTCTCCTTTCTTCTTTAGCTAATTCATTAGATCTTCAATTTTATTTGCTTCTTCGATTTGGACTTTTAGATCAGCAATTACTTTGTTTGATTCTTCAAAGACTTGTGATGTCTTCGCTTTGAAGTCTTGATTCTCTTCTTCATATTTTTGGAGTTGTAACTTTAGTTTTTTATTCTTCTTCTTAAATGCTTTTATTTATTCCAACGCTCAAATAAGTTCTTCAAGGTTCACTTCACCTTCTTCTTCCATGTCTTTGTCTTCCTCTAAATTATCTTTGCTGGTGGTGGCATTTTATTTTGTAGCCATGAACAAAATCCCTTCATTCTCATTCTCAACATCACTTTCTTTGTTTTCTTTGGATGAGCTGCTATACCTCTTGGACTATAAGCTTTTCTTTTGTTTCTCAAATCTTTGCTTGTCTTTGCTTGGCTTGAATCCCTTTTTGTACTTAGATTTGTTTCTCTCATCATCGTTATTTCCTTTATTTGGACATTTGGCTGCAAAATGACCAATTTTACCACAATTAAAGCATTTAAATGGTAACTTTCCTTTATATTTTCCTGATCCTTTCTTTAGCTTTTGAATGAATAGAGCTTCATTTTCATCTTCTTCACTACTTGAATTTTCACTTGATTCTGGTTCTTTGATCTTCTCTTTCTTCGAGACCTTGAATGATGCTTCCTTCTTCAACTGTCTCTCAGATTTGGTTCTCATTTTGTAGGCCATAAGAATTCCATGGAGCTCATCCATTTTCATCGTGTCTAAATCCTTCATTTCTTCAATGGTAGAGACCTTCACATCAAATCTCAATGGTAGGGATTTCAAGACTTTCTGAACGATCATAGATTCTTTAATTTTCTCTCCAAGTCTTCAAATGACATTAACAATTTCATCGACACGAAGAAGATACCCAACAATGTTTTCATCATTCTTCATTTTTAAAATTTCAAACTACCTCTAGTGGGTTTGGAGTTTTGCTTTTCTAACCTTACTATCACCTTCATAAATAGTGTTGAGTTTATCCCAAATCTCTTTTGTAGATTCACAATGCATAACCTTAACAAACTCATTTTATGAAAGCCCGCATAAGATTGCATTCATAGCTTTCACATTGTTCTCACTGGCCTTTTTTTTTGTGGCATCCATTGGTGCAATTTGTGGTGTTGTGTATCCTATTACCACTTCTTGCCAAATATCGAAATCTAGTGCCATCAATTAAGTCTTCATTCTTATGCTCCAAAATGCGTAATTCATTCCATCAAAGGATCCTTGTTAGTGGAGAAACCATCTAGCACTTGACATCCTACCATATGTGCTTTCCAAGATCTACCTTCTAGCAGTTGTGCTAACACCGAAGTAACCTGGCTCTGATACCAATTGTTAAGCACAAGCTTATACTGAGAAGGGGGTAAATCAATATAAGATATTTTTTTGCTTTAGACTATTAATCTTAAATCCAAAACCTTAAATTACTCCACAATTAATATATTCAAAGCAATCAAAGAATACAATGCAAATAGACACAAATTTGCGTGGAAACCCTTTCAAGAGAAAACCATGGAGAAATTATCTTAATATAAATATTCATAGGCACCAACCTACTGGAGCACCAACCCTAAAAACAATTTTGTAGGCACCAACTTACAGGAGCACCAACCCCTTTCACCGAGCACCAACTTAGCAAGAGATACCAATCTCTTCAAAATGAAGGCACCAACCTTCTCAGAAAAATCACTCTTCTATCTCAAATTTGTTGTCAAAACAACGGATGATAGAACACTTACTTTATCTCCTTTAGATTTGATATACACTTGAGTGTTTTCACTGCTATACTCTTCCTTATACTTGCTGATTTTTTCTTTTTAATATTCTCACAAAAATTTTGCTCTTCTTTTATTTCTTCCACTTTCAAATCTACTTTTTTTGCCATTCATTATACACTTATTTATAACCCACAAAATGCCACAAATTAAGGTTGTGACTCTTCAAGTGAAAAATTACTTTCGAACGGTCACAACTTTTCCCAATAGGTCGGCCATGGTTGACAATTCCGTCGACATTTCCATCGATAATTCCGTTCACTTTCATTGACATTTCCGTCGACAATTTCGTTCACTTTTGTTGACATTTACGTTCACTTCTGGCAACAATTCCGTTCACTTCCGTTGACATTTTTGTTCACTTCCATCAACAATTCTGTTCAGTTATGTTGACATTTCCATTCACTTCTGGTAATCAATTATGTTCACATCTGGCAATAGTTTTGTTCACTTTTGACAATAGTTCATTTGACATCAATGATAATATTCCAATAGTTTCCTCATCCCATATCATCGTGGTGAGTGCCACTATTATTCTGACTTCTTTGGTCACAAGGAAAGGGATAAGGTCAAAAGTTGAAAGACTGAGATTAGATGTGGAGGAGATGGGGAATGTTGGTTCATGATTGACTATGGAGGGTTTCCTATCTCATATATGGAAAATTTTGGTCTCCTCCCATGGTTAATTTTGTTGCCTCTCTCTATTGTTGGTGTTGACCAAATTTGACCTTATAGGTCAAATTGGAACGCCTATAGGCAAAAATTTGATCTTTAGAGGTTTATAGGGGGTTTAATATTATGTCATAGGGTGTATTATATGTTTTTTTATGTCATTTAATGCTATTTTAGCCTTGATCATGATCTAATTAGTTTATATGTCATTTTGAGTCATTTAATAGCCATTTAAGGGTCATAAATGCAAGTGGCACAATTTTCAAGGTGTCCAAGTGTCCTAATTTCCTTTAAAATGTCTAATAAGTTATATTTTCTATCAGGAATGTCAGTTCCATCTAAAAATTGTAGGTTATCTAACTGAAGATCAAGAAACCAATTAAAAATAGGGAGTTTGGCACTTGTACAACCCATGAGAGAGTTTGACACATGGGGAAAGTTTTTAAGATGACTCTTCAACTTCCTCATGTTCATTTATATGTTTGATGTACTCTAGAAGTGCTAAAAAAGGCCTAAAACCATTCTGCTCCTTTTTCACCCTTCTAGACACACAAAAGTGGTCAATAGGTTTATGCTTGGTATGGACAGTTGGATAAGTTTCAGGTTAAACACCTTTGGGAGGTGAAATTACACTTAGATAACTCCATTTCCATAAAAATATTTCCAATATTGGTCAACCATGCTTTATGAACCATCTCTAACAAGTTGACTGTGTTTTTTTGCTCACTATTTCCTGCACCCTATAGGTTTTGCTCCAATTTGGATAAGTTCATACAAACTAGTTAGTGATGTTGACACCAGATGATGTTGGATCTCTTATCAAATGGCCTCCATACTTTTTTTCAAGTTTCATGGTGTTTTGGTGAGCAAATCATCTTAGGTTGGCAAATTAGTCTCATTTGAGATGACAGGTAGTTTTCCACCATTTTTAGGATCTTCATGCTTTACTAGTGACTTAAATGAGTTTTTATAGGTTCATAATCATGTTTATAATTATATATTAACCCCCCTTCACCTCTCATTCTCATTATCCAAGCAATGTTCTATGGGTGTAGTCAATGCACTATGCATATGTAGGTAATGCCTTAAATATACAAGTATCTCAGAAGGATGTCTTGATAGAAGGGGAGCTCTGATAGGTGTTTAAAATCATTTGGAGTGGTAAGAGTGCCATTTTTCACTTGGTGAAGGTTTAGAGTGGATCCCAAGCATATATATCTTATACAGTGCTCATATAACTACTCACTGCCTAAACTCACAGTCTCCAGCCATTAATATGCACCTATAGGTGCCCTCATGGAGAATATCATATTGTGAGGAGTGTCTAAGCTAATAAATGTTTTAATGGTAGAAATATTCTATTTTAAACCTTTGGAAATGGGCCAAACTTCATTAAATCTCATAAACCTTGTATACTACCCAAGTTTCCTTCGCTGCCTGTGTGTGAAAATACTCACTAAGTGACATTACAAAGCCTTAAAGGTTCTTGTATGGGAAATTAGAAACATGGTAAAAACTTCTTTTGGATCTAGCACGTGAGTTGAAAATTGTAGACATGCTTGGGGTGTCTAATGGAAAAATAGAAGTATGGATCACCCTCAAACACAAAATGACTGAGTATAGGGACATTTTCCTTAAAGAGTGAAAATAGAGGTTTGGTCAATTTTGCCAAAGTCATACAATAGGGTTATAATGACTTTTAATGCATCCTAATGTGTTTGTATTGTATTAATTACATAGGAAAAGGACTATGCAAGGTTTGGTGGGTAGGTGATCAGTTGAAATTGGTTTTTGTGAGGCCCAAAGTTGTGTTTTCATGCACTAAACTTAGGTAGTGATCACCTACAAACCTGAGCTATAAGAGATCCTTTCACCCAATGTTGAAATAACAAGGTATATTCCCATGTTTAGAAGACCTTATGGAGTGAAAGGGATACCAATGGGCATAGAGGTCATCAGGAGAAGTTGGTTAGTGATGTTTCAAGGTCTAGTGATCACCTGCAGGTGTCCCATCATGCACATGTTCACCTATAGCTGACTGTGAACCTCTATACCATCCATAATAGAGTTGTGCATGGAGATACCACTATTGGTTATTGAAAGAGGATTAAAAATTACTACAAAGTATCTCAAGGGGTTTATAATGAATATTTATCACAGGTTTTGGGGATAAAACCCACTTATAGGGTCCCCTACAGTCACTTATAGGTGATTGTAGGTAGACAATTAACTGAGATAATGTGTATAAGGGATGGTTTAGGTTAAGTTAAAGGTGAATAAATGAGTCAAATAATTTTTAAATGGTCAGGGAAGCTTCAAGAAAGGTTTTAGACATTATCTCAAGTCCAACTAAGCAAACATCACCTACAAGTATGGTACCAAAGAGCAGAACACAGTTAAGGAATAACACTCAGTTTGACCAGGTAGAGTATGAGGAAAATGTGGAAGTTTGGAGGGATGATTGAAGGTTATAACAAATTAATCATAATAATAATATCATCATAACACCCTCATAGTGGAGATATAGTAGGGACAAGGTTCTAATGATGCATCTTACTTTCACATAGTAGAAACCTGCGCACGTCTTTCCCCACAGTCTGTTTTGGTTTTTCATGATTTTGGAGGATCTAATATTGGGACCAAAGGTTTAAATTTTGTGTATAAGGTCTATAAAACTAGGAAAAACACATAAAACATTTATTTTTCTTGAGTAAATAGGGGAAGTGCCCTTTATTTTGTCTCAGACAGAGGGCACTCCCTTGTGAACAAAACTAGCAGGTTTTGGAGAATAAGGTAAAAGATGAGACCAAAAGTTAAAAAGACCCTTAAAAAAGGTGTGATAATTTGTAATAAACCTAATAAAAAATAATAAACATATCATATAAAGGGTGAAATTCAATAGGTGGTCCAAACCCATAAGAGTTGTAGTCAGGCCTAGTAGGTAGGGTTCAGGCCTAGAGGCCAAATGGAGGGTCACTTCTAATTGTAACACGAGATGAGCATTGAAATGGATTGTATCATATTTTTCAGGTCATTTAATACATTTTAAAGCTATTGGGATGTAGGGGAAGTACAAAGAAATCCACTTTTGGCTCAAGACAACTTCAAGCCTACAGGGAATGGAGAAGACAAACTCGATAGGAGAAGTTTAGATGCTCACATATTCTTGGAGGTTGTGCATGGGGATATAAGGAGTTTGGGGAAGTTGAAGGTATTTAAATATGCTCTAGTGGAATTTTTTGGCAACTTCAATGTCAAATCTACATGAACAAGCGTTAAGAGCCTAAAACACTCAAAACCCTTACAAACCCTTGGATAAGGATCAGTTTGAGAAGATGGAGTAATTAATGCACCAAATTAGAATATTTTATCCAAAAAAATGATTATATGTTGTATAGGACTCAGTCAAGCTCCCTACCACTAGGATGAGTTGTATGGAATCTATATGAACATGGTATAAAACTACTTTTCTTGATTATTTTATGTATTATACAGGTTATAGGAGGTGTAAAGAAATGAGATAAACTTTGGGAGTGAGATATAGACTTAAGATAAATCCCCATGTCTATTTAATTCCTTGAAAAAAGTCCTAAGTGTGCCTACTAGCTGCTTCATCTTAGCTAGTCAAAACTGGCATAGTGAACATGGTGGTGAGAAGTGTGAAAACTTCAAGTGGATGGATTTTTAAGGTATACATGATGCCTATAAGGATATGGAGGGTCTTAAAAAGTGTCATCCAATATATTTTATTAATTTTAATATAAAATTGGTGCCTTTTTGGAGGCTAAGTGTGCAGGGTGTGTGAAAAAAGAGTTATTTTAATTGCAAATGGTGATAACTCATTTTGGGAAGATTATAGATGACCATGACTAAAACCAATGCATGTAGAGGCATGTATAAAACCATTCCATCTCATTCCAATCATTGGAACTATCCCTAGTTAGTTATGAGTCATTCAAGAAGCCCAAATAAATAAGGCAATTTTATGAGCTAATAAAGGGAATTACATGCCACTTTTCATGAGTTTCATGACTTGGAAAGCCACTTGTATTTTCTGATCTTGCATGGTCTATTTCAAACCATCATCTCATTCATAAGTAACTCATTATCTCAACATGACAAGTGTTTTTGTGACCTTTGGACTTCTTTCTTCTCCTCTCTCTCTCAAGTTCTATAAGCACTAGCCATTTTGGCCTTTGTAAACAATGCTCCACCTGAGTATGGCAAAGCCCTACTCATTTTCATACCATGTATCAATAAATACTACTAATTTTTACATCTTCCATGACTATTCATAGTGTTTTTTACTTTAATGATTGATCTTGCTTAGTGATAACTCTTATTTCCTTAACAAATTATCTCATTCTCTCACCTATTTGCAATTGGAAAGCTTCTTCTTGTAGGTTATGTAAAGTGTTTATGATGTGTTAAGGTTGAGTGAGTTAGTCTATTCAAACAGTTCCATCTTAGGTCTCTTATCTAGTCCTCTTAGTCTAAACATTCATCACAACCTCATAATGAAATATTGATGTGAGAAGATGCAGATTAGAAAAGTGTATGTTTGGTTAGTCCCTTGTTCTCATGTGTAACATATAGCTGGTTGGTAGTCATCAACTAATTTGATGTATCACCTCCTTTAGGATAGTTTTCTTTTAGTTTTATCTCTCCCTTTTCCCTCACAAGCATAGGTGTAGTATTGGTTTACAAGTGGTACATCAAGGGAACTAGCCCCATCTAGAGATTCACCTCATTCTTAGGCTCACCCATAGCCTATAGGTGTCTCCATTGTGCCACTTGGATGAGGACATATGAGACATCTCCTTAAAGGGTGAAAATCCAAGTGACAACAACTAGTGTTTTGACAACTCGGAGGTTGTTTTTCCTTTAAGGATCTTCATCTTATCGGTGGACAAATTCTTATTTTCTTGATAACTAGTGGCATATTCTTCATTGATTTTTGGTGGAAGTCTTCATTGGTATTTTCTATATGCATAAAATTAAGATAGATCTATAACTTATCCTACTTATTAAATATAAAATTAGATAAATTAATCAACTAACATCTATTGCAATACTTTTTATATCAGGAACATGACCAAATTGGATATGCTAAACCTAACTAAGGGAACATTTATCACACAACACTAAAGGAGAGCTTCCAAAGCCTCTAGGAAAATAATACTATGCAATACCCCTAAGTTGGAATACATGAAATAAAACTAATTTAGTGTTATTGTAGATACCCATATTTGGTACAAACACAATTTCATAGCAAGTTTTCATAGCTCTTTCCTTATATACATATTTTGACTAAGAGTTAGATATCTAGTGGTATGGTCTCATGTGGACCTCTTCAGTTTCATCTTATTTCACTTGCTTTATTTACCCTTGTGGGACTATATATTGTAAAATTATTTGTTATCTAATGCATCCCAGGGATCCCCACCTATATTTTTTGTTATCCCTATGTTTTTAGTCTGTGAACACTTGCGTCTGTGTTGGACTCTTACGTCGAGACAAGTGTCAAACTAAAATTCAAATGTCTGGAGTTATCTTTTTATCATTTTCCATATATTTCATTTTATGACCATTTGTTTTATCCCCTTTGTTCATCCTATTGTTAGCTTTTCGAATGCCACTAGGTCCTAATTCAAATCAAGAGATCCCTATATATACAAAGGTTATGGTTTAATTACAACATATGGAAATTTAATCAAACAAGTTATAATTAGTAAGAATTTTATATTATAAGCTATAAAACTACACTACAATACTAAATTGAATATTTGAAGCATTCAAAAGGTCTTTATACTCTTGCATTATTTATACCAAGTGTTACTATAGGAGAAAGAACATATAGTTACATAGTTATAATTCCACACATATGCCTAGAAGGGAAAATTACATGCAAGTCTGAGGCCCTCTTTGGAGTATTGGCTATATAGGCAACACTTAACAATAGCTGAGGTTGTTTGGGTTAGCTCGACTCATGTGCTAACCTGATTTTACCAAGTTATAAGAGGTCAAAGGCAAGAAGATTAGGGTTGTGATTATTGGTTGGATCTCATGCACATATGGACATAATCTAAGGTACCAAATAGACACATAGGTGATACTACAAGTTTGATAGGAGTTTTGATCCACTTATATGTCTACTTTGGGCTAAACACCTACATCACAATTGGACATCTGTGTTGATGTAAGCATCATGTAGGTAAAAATAGTAAAAAACTCGATGAGTAGATCCTCGAGCCTGAGCAATGTTCTAAAATGATTTTAGATCATTGTTATATCTCATATTCAAACTTCGAATAAGATATGATCTCTCTATTCCTTGGTCTCATTGTACTTGATTATATTTATTGTATATACTAAATTAGGTAAATTTATATTATTGGTTGTATTTTAAGGTGAATCTGAATATAATCTTATTTATTTCAAACAATTTTATTTAATTGTGTGTTTATGTAAAACCCTAAATAACATAAAACATTTGGGTTCTCTCCTTCTTCAAAAAGTTTATTTCAGGTTTCTATATTTATTTTTCAAATCTGATTTCTTTCTTAGGCATCACTTCAGGAATGCTTATTTATATCTTTTCTCAAAGCATTTTACTTTCTCTCTTTGTGATTGGGTGCAAATTTAAATTTATTATGGATTTTCTTATACAAGGCCCCACAAAGCCCCACCCTTTGAATTATTTGTTTAATGCTCTTGATGATCAATGTATTACATATGAAGATTGTATGACATATCAAAAATAGGCTAACACCTCTTCATTTGATTATAAATATGACAATGAAAGAACTAATGATGAAAATACAAGTATAAATGAACATGATAATGATCATAACACTCTTTCATACAGTTATGAGTGTGATGTTATTCATTTTGGGTATGTAGATCCTAGTTCTCTTATTTCTTCATTTTTTGATGATGAAGGGTCTAAAAAGTCAAGGACAATACATTTTGTTAGTGAGTTTCAAATAAATGATACCATAGATAAGCAAGAGGTTAACATTAATAATATTACAAGTCAAAATTTTGTACGTTCTATAGATGCATCAAAAATTGAATGCTCCTCTTCTCCTTCCAATAATGAAATTGTTTAAAAAATTGAGTGTGTTCCTTCTTGTCAAAGTGATATTAATCTTGAAATTCTTATCCCTTATTTGGATCACTCATATGAAAATAGTGAAATTACTTCTCTTTATCAAAATTGTAATGAGAAAAATGCATGTATTAATTCTCCTCCTCCCTTGTTTGAACAACAAAATGAAAAGAAAATCAAAAGTAGCACTACACTTGATATCCCTTCTTTTAAAAGTACAAATGAAAGTGGAACTTGCATTTTTTCTTCTCCTTGTGGTGAAAATTAAGTAGAAAATGTTTCTTTTCCTTTTTCCTTTGCCTTGGCTACTCAAAAGGAGCATGTGTCTACAAGTGAAGTTACTTACCCTACTTCTATTATACGTCATGATACTTCAAATAATATAACACCTTGTAATGATGATGATATCAACCTTCATGCCATCCAAAATGATATACTTATCTCTTTAGCCATGGATACTCCTTTACCAAATATTATGCAACCATGTAATGATCCTCTTTTAAAAGGTGTTCAACAATATATCATTCATATGTTTGGTATGAATGGTAGTTTACAACCTCTAAGAAAATATTCAACTTCTTCACCACTATTTACTTGTGATATGTTATCCATCGTGACTACCATGGGAGATCTTCAACAATAAGTAAATACCCTTACGTTGCAAGTTTCATCTCATGAGGCTACCTTTGAAGAGAATATGTTAAATGAATAACCTATTACTTGAGATGTGTTCAAATCTTCTTACCCTTTGAACTTCATCATGCCTAAGTTATCTTACTTCAATGGTCATAGGGATCCTGCTATTCATTTGCAATAATATGTACATTCCTTTGAAAATTGGGCTAAGCATGGATGCATGATATTTAAGGCCTTACATCGAAGTTTAACTCAAGAGGATCTTGATTGATTTTATAGCCTCCTAAATGGTGCCTTGTCAACATTCAAAAAAATTGAAGATGTGTTCTTATAAAATTTTCATCGATATACCTTACCTAAGTTGTCATTGTAACATTGACAAGTATTAACAAAAAATGAGAATGAGTCCATTCTAGACTATGTTATTATATTTAAGGAAATATTGTATTCCTTAAACTATATCCCCTCAAATCTGGAAGTGTAATTTATATTTAGTAGGGGTCTTATTTCTCCTCTTAGAGAAAGAGCATTGCATAAGCCCTTTGCTTCATTTGATATTTTATATTGGGATGTGCATAAATATGCATGTGATTTAATGAATACAAAAATTGAGTTACCTACTTCACCACCTAAAGGAAAACATGGTATAAATAACATATTTAAAGCAAAGAAGCAAACTCAGAAAGGTCATGAACCATTTCACAAACTTTCTTCAGAACCAACAGTGCATTCTAAAAAATAAATAGTAAAGGTATTAAATAAAGGGAAAGAACATGCTCACTAAATACCCCCTTTAGTTAAACCATATGCCCTTACAAAACATAACCACTGCAGTTTGATTAGTATCAAGATAGACCACATGATATATTGTGCACATTATTGTATAAACAAATGATAAAGCTTCCTCCTAATTTTCATTACCCACCACACAAATTTGAAAAGGTAAAAGGACAACACTTTTGCACTTACCATGGTATAAATGGGCATTGAGATAACTATTGTTTTTCTCTTGAGTAAAATATTACATAGTTTGCCATGTTGTGGCTAACATGTCCCCTTTTCATAAGAAATGGGGGACCCCTCTTTTAAAAACTTTTAACCTGAGTTATTGGGCATGTTCTCACATTTTGGGTGGCTCTGCCTACACTAAGTCTTTGAAATCCCATGTCACCCTATTTATTTTTTATCCTTGATTAAATGATGTGGATAATGAACAATCAATCCAACTAATAGGCCTCATTAGTCTATGAAAGAGGCCATGACAAATCCCCTCTATACTCCATGGTCAGGGTGAACCCTCTTGCTTTGAATGTTTAACACGCTAACTTTGTAGGCTCACCCTTACTCCGATATTCCTAGAGTCTCAATCATGTTCCTAATGTATCAAATTCCAAATTCTTACGTGGTATTATGGAGCCTAGATGGTGGTTAGGTGAGCAGTTAATTGATAATTATTCCTTTTGATTTCACTTAGTCATTTTTTATGTTTTCACATGATCTTTCATATGTCAAAGTCTCGACACTATGCAGCTTCAGCGTTAGGAAAGCATAGCAAAGAAACCAAAATTGATAGAATAAATTGTATTTTATTCAACATGAATGCTAATACAAAGCCTTCACATATTTCTCTATATGCTTCTCTCTATAAAATGAGAGCAAAAGGTGGGTATATATAGGATATACCACCTAAGAGAATAAAAACACATGAAATGTGGGATAAAAGATAAAAAACCCCAAAGTAAGCTTAAGTAAGTGTGAAAAGGTCTAAGTGATAGAACCGGTTAAGGGAATAACCCTTTTCACACTAAGAAGTGAGAAAAATACCCCAAAAAGGTACCAGACATAAAGATAAACCTTTATACTAACAACCCCCCTTATGTAAAACTTAGGGGAAAAGCCTTCAAAATTAAACAATAATGGGTCCCGATAACTAGGCCTAATAAGGTACCCATGTACAATGCAAAAAACCCTCATAAAAGAAGAGAAGGAAAAAACCCAGTGGAAAAAACTCCCCCCCATGAGAGGATGAGATGCAAAAAATGAAAAAATGATGGAAGGAGGTATCAACATGACCTCTGAAGTAGTACATACATCATGAGTATATAATCAATAATCCCCTTATGGAGGAATAAATGTGAGACTATGAGTCCCACCCACAATGAAGTAACTCCTGTGTCAATGGTGAATGCCGAAAGATGCATGCTGAAGATGATCTAATGTTGACAAATTGCATTTTTCCCTTTGGGAAGAAACAAATCCAGTGGTCTATGTAGAATAAAATCCCACTCTAAGAAGTAATGTGAGAAAGGAAGTCTCAAGATAAATGAGGTCTTTGGAAGCTGCTCAAGTGTCACCATGTCAATGCTGAAGAATGAAAATCCAAAGCCAAGTGGAAACATATGTAGAATAGGATCCATACATGAAAAAGCCTCATGCAAAGATGTTTTCTCTAAATGATGCTCAATGATATCCAAGCCAATGCTGAATTGTGATGAATGTTGATGTGATGGATCAAGTACCATAGAAGATTTAGGGGTAGTAACTATAGATGTATGGTGCTCACCATGGGCAAGACAACTGAACCAAGAATAATTTGGTACTACTACAGAAGGTGTCAATGATGACTGAGTTGAGTATGTCAACTCATGAATATTTGTAGAAAGTGTCACTGTAGAAATAAATGTAGGCAAGGAAATAACAAGAGGGTTTGAATGTGCCCTTTAATCATCTAAAAAAGTAGAAGCTCCATGGAAGCTATCATGAAAGAGGAAATGAATATCCTCAATGGTGTCCTCCAAATCTAAAAGATGGGACTCATAAAACAAATTTGTAATATCTATCAAGTATTCATCCCAAGAAGCTATATTTGGAAGATCATGAATGTCCTACTGCAATGAAACACTACAAATAGGAGAGGAAAGAGTGGGTGATGCCTCTAAGAACTGGTGAGATGTCTCCAAATTGATGCTAATGGGCGATAAACTCTTATTGATGTGATCATGAGCAATGCACAATTCATGTTCAAGAACCATGGATGTATGGTTCTCACCATTGGTGAGAGAACTAAATAGAGTAGAATCAAGTGCGTCTATAAAAAGGTGTCAATGATGACTAAGTTGAAACTGTTAACTCATGAATATCTGTAGAATTTGTCACCATAAAATTTTGATCAATATGATCAAGATAAATGCTCGGGTGAAGTTCAACAAATAGTGATTGAATCTTTGCAAGGATAGGGCCATGATATTTTGGCAAATTAATGTTATTAGTAATACAAAGCTGCTTCATTTCATGAATCTGAATGACTTCATGAAGATCATCAAGTTTTCTATCAATGCAATCATCGTAGGTATGTTGTTTACTTCCACAAAACTCACTTTTATGTTTCCAAAAATTAGGATCCATGATTAGAAGTAGAAAATAAATGACCTAAATAATATCACCCCCACAAAATCACTTAAGAAATAATCCACTCCAAGCAAAAATGATTTGGCACTTTATAATTTAGTGTGATTACAATGCTAAAATTTGTTTTTCCAGAGTTTACAAAGTCCAAGATGGAACCCAAAAGTAAAAGTATGAATAAATTATAGAATTATAGCTTCAAATTAATACCAATATGTATATATAAAAAAATTATGCACTTAAAAAAAAAGAATTACCTCAATTTGAGGTCATATGTGAAAGTTACAAGCATTTGAAGGTCACAAAACTGTGATTGTCTATCAGATCTGATGAAAAAACTAATTTTTTGGAAAAATGGGATAAGATGAGAAAAATATGAATACACCAATGCATAGAAAGTGAAATTATATGCCAAATAAAAAAAAAATTATGCTAAAAAAGGAGTTCGTATGCTCAAGATATGAGCCTCTAAAGTTGAACTACAAATTCAAAAGCCTGCAATGGTGAAGGGGTCAAAATCCAAAGATTTTATGCTGATGTCAACATGATGTCATATACTAAATTTGCTATAAATACTACCAATTTTAGGGTTGCTTCCATATTTAATTACTAGTAACTAAATTTAGTTATGACTAAATTTAGTAATGATTAAATTTAGTAATGACTAAACTTGTTGCTGGAATTAGTGAACTGCTAGATTTGGTAAAACCGCCAAAAGAGTTGCCAAATTTAGTGGGGGAAACACTACCATAATTTTTATTTATAGATAACATTCAGTAAAAAAGTAATAAATTTTTTGTTACTCAATGGAAATTAGAATTTCAAAAAGTTCTAGAAAGCTGAGAGTGAGAGGCACAAAAACTAGAAATTGTTTTGAGCAATTAATTATAGTTAGAGATATGTATGAAGAAGACAAAACATGTTTTTTTTGATAAAAAATTTAAATCTAACTTCAAATGTCCAACTGGGATAAAATAAGAGCTAGATCTATCTTCTCATACACCCTAAATGTAATCAAAAAGTTGTATTTGCTCTTGAAAGTCAAAAAATGTATTTTGATAAAAAAACCTTCAAATTTGTTCAAACCTCTCCATATTTACGTAGAATCATTGAAAAAGCACTTGTAGATGGAGCCTCCAATGTTCAACTGGAACAAAATTAAGATAGCTACTATCTTTCTTGGATGATTGGATTGTGGTGGTGAGCTTCAAATTTGCTCTAAGATGCTTCAAAAATCACCTGTAATTGGCAAATAGATAAAGAAACCCCCCAAAATCTGGGATTTCTTTCACAACTTTATAATTCTCCAGATCATTCAAAGATGCAAGAGAAGAGAATACTCATTTTCTAAAGAAAATAACAGATTTTTACTCCCAAATATCTTTAAAAACTATCCTATAATTCACAACTGCTTTGGTACCATGTAAGATTTGGCTAAAAAGCCACTCAAGAATCAAAATGAGTGAAAGGAAATCATAGTAAGAAAACTAAAATTGATAGAATAAACTATATTCTATTCAACATGAATGCTAATACAAAGCCTTCACATGCTTCTCTCTATAAAATGAGATCAAGAGGTGGGTATATATAGGATATACCACCTAAGAGACTAAAAACACATGAAATGTGGGATAAAAGATAAAAAACCCCAAAGTAAGCTTAAGTGTGAAAAGGTCTAAGTGATGGAATTGGTTAGGGGAATAACCCTTTTCACACTAAGAAGTGAGAAAAAGACCTCAAAAAGGTACCAAAAACAATGATAAACCTTTTACACTAACATGACTGAGGGGTAGTCAAAGGTTTCATAATAAGAAAGAGCCATGCGACATGTATCAAACATGTTAATCTCTTGGACTTGATATGGATGTTAGATCCCAAGAGAGCTTGATAAAATCAGTGAGTGCCATGAGGTTTATTATCAAATGTGTCAATTTCTTGGACTTGTTAGGGATGTCAAACCCTTGGAGAGCCTGATGCAATCAAGAAGCACCACATGACCCTAGGTCAAAAACCATCAAACTCTAGCCAATCACCCCATGCCAAAGGAGAATGGCCAGTCTCTTAGACCTGACAATGATCTTAGATCCCAGGAGAGCCTAGCCCATCTAATGAACACCATGTCAACTAATGATAGATTAGTTAGTCTCCTAGACTTGATAAAGCTATTAGAGCATGGGCGATCCTAAACAAATCAAAGGATACAACATGCCCTAAAGGTCTAGAGTGCCCAAATCTGACCAATGAAGCTCTCACCATTGTCAGACTTGTCAGTCTCCTAGCCTGACAGAGATGTCAAAGCCTAGGGGATCTTGACATAATAAGGTATTGACCATAGTTTGTGGTTAAAATATTCATACTCCTTTTATCTAATAGAGATGTCAAAATATGGGAGAGCTTGATGTATCATAACATGACACGTGGCATAACTAAGCATTTTAGTAGGTAGTCTCCTAAAGACCCTAGGATGGCTAAAATGAAACACATGTGGAACTATTGGGGGCTATTCAGAGGATGCCACATTCCATAATTGACATCTCATATTCCCCTCAAAGATATAGAAATTAAGTGTTGGTCTATGCTTAGGTATCGACCATTAGCATGAGGACCAGTTAGGAGGTGACAAGTGGTGTGAACTCAGAGCTCCCAAGAGGATTTAAGGATGAGGTGGCCATGCACATAATCCACTCTAGACATTGATGGAGTAAGGAACTAGACCTTGATTGGATAATCTAAAAATGTCATGTCACCTATACTGGATCTGGTAAGTGGCATGTAATCATATACTCCAAATTTAACTCTAGATTAGGAATATAAGTCAAATATTGAGCCACCCACTTAAATTTGAATCCATGATGAATGAGCTACCAAATTCCATTAATTTTAGGGCATGAATATGGATTTATATAAGTATTCTAAGGAAATCTCATTAGTCATTATATCTCAGGACTCAAATTTAGCCCCCTTGCTTTCTTCTCCCACCTATTACTTTCATTGCCTTCCCTTTCGATTGGAGCTTTTTTGCCAAATTTCATCTCATTTTAATGACCACTTCAACTTTAGACCCTAATGTTGAGCTTGAATATAAGTACACTCTATTCCCAGATGGTTTAACCCAATTTAAACATTATAATAAAATATTTGAGGCCATTGACCAAGTGCCTAAAGATTCAATTATCGATGATGGTGATGAGGCTGAATTTAAAGATGCCCTATGAGCATACTAGAAGTACAACTTACACCAAACCATGGCCAAGCCTAAAGTCCTCCCTTGCACTAACTTATTCATCAAGCTACTCCCAATTACTAGGTAGGTACATGATGATGCTCATGATTGAGTCTGCTTAGCTAGCTCCCAGCACTAAATTGTTGACATCTTGGGTGTAACTTAAAAAGCTTATTACAATCTCTGGGACTCCACTTTTTTATATGACTTAGTGGTGGTGAAAACCTAGACTGACACCTTAAAAATATGTAATTTACTTAAGGATTAGGTGAAGAACTTAGATTATAAATGGGTAAATAAGGAGGATGTCAATTGATACATAGTTTGCACCTTTAAGGAAGAGATCTGAATTTGTATTATCCTACTGAATTGGTTGTTTGAGGTCCTATATTGCCTTCACATCAATATACTATTGGTGCCCCTACTTCACATGATCTTTAATGGCTCCCAAGTCCTTGACCTAGGATGATTAGTTAATTTCAATATGGTCAAGGTTATAGCAAATGCACGAGCAGGGTGACACTTTTACATGATGAGTTATCTTGTAGATGTAGTCTGCAGGATGCTCGCTTTCAAGCCCTCTACCTTTCCTACAAGGATTCTTTGAGGCCATATTATCCATATAATTTTCTATAAACTGTGTGACCACCAATAATTCATGTGATGGGTAAGTAGAGGGGATCCTTAATAATTCATGTGACCCAGATGAAAGTGTCCTCTCAAAGATACTAGTTGTCTCTGATGGGAGTCAATACAAGAACAACATCTAGGACATTTATGAGTGTTTCTATCCAATGGTATACAATACAATAAACAAGGCACTTATGCCTCATATATCAAAAGAAATCAAAGATTCATTGGCTCCCATCAGAGATAACTAGTATCTTTGAGAGGACACTTTCATCTGGGTCACATGAATTATTAAGGATCCCCCTCTACTTACCCTATCATGTCTCAGATCACCTTGATGAGATTGAAATTGCTTATCAATTAGTGAAAGATGTTTTTGTACATTGTATTGGTCACTAGCAAAAACCCTACCCACATCTTCTGATCATCATCTACCATCATGTGTACTACTCTTTCCCTCCCCTATAAAAGATGGTGATTGATCAAGACTCTTTGGCCTTGGGTAGAGCTGAACCATGGGATTAGGACCTGAAAGGCATGATCTAAACCCTTTTAGAGAGATACTCGACTTGCCTCAACCTCAATATGTCCACCAACCAAGTGATGATGATAGGATATATCTTAATGTCATAGATGACCAAGAAGTGTTTATGAGGATCAAAGCCCACCAAAAAGAAAAAGGTAAGAAGGTCCAGATTGAGCCCTCTCATCCCCCCTTTGCATTTGCTTAGTATTCAGGGGATATCATATTGACTTCCCCCAATTTACAAAATAATCATATAGGAAATCTTGCCATCTTCTCCCTCTTAACCAGTGACTCCCCTTTCCATGGCTTTGCCTCCTCTACCTCTAGTAACTCAAACACCTTAGCCTTGGGTAAGTCAAAATCATGCGACTTGGTGGCAAAAAACCCAAGCATAGGTTTCTCTATAACATGTATCTTGACCCTAGACCACTCAGGTTCTAAAGTTTGACATCAGTAGTAGCTCAAAAATGAGCCCAAAGTATTCACCCAGTTGTCGATGCCAAAAAATTGTTGGGTGAATATTTTGTCATCAACTAACTGATGAAAAAATGGGTATATCAACCACAACACAGGGATATTTACACCATGAAAAGTGTGGGTTTACTAGATCTGGATGAGGGAAATCTCTCCTCTCATCAAGGGGAGGTTCCCTATGAATATTTATACGCTATATGTATATATAATTAAGCAAAAAATAATACTTGGGGTGGTATAACAACATCTACCTCTCTTTTTTTAGAGGTGATGTACAAGGAACAAGAGAGAGAAATCTTGGTCATTGGCCAACAACATTCCTCTTCTTTTAGGAATGGTATCCAGCGTAGAGCAAAAAATCACCTGAAGTAACAAAGTTCACAAGGAAACTTGCGTAAGCACAAAGTCTTCCGTAGCCTCCTTCACTGATTCGAAACAAGCATAACCATAGAGTGAAACGAAGCACAAAGTCTTCGCCTAAAACTACAAAAGATAAAAGTATCACAAAGATAAAAGTAGCTCAAAGTCTCTCTTCTATCTTTTAGAAATGCCCTTAGATAATATCAACACACCCACTTTGCTTATTAAATCAAACAAATAAGAGATTATCAGGAAAGAGGACATAAGAACTGTTTCCTAAATAACACAGATAACTTCAACACAAAGTCTGAAATAAACCTGCTTCTCATTCATTTAATAAAACATGATTTACAAATTGAGCACAAAGTCTCAAGAAGTGTCTCAATTTCAGCAGAGTTTTTGCTCTCAATTATCAGAGATATCCATTTACAAAAGAGGTCTCCACTATATATAGGGAAAAACTTTCAAACTTAGAAAATATAAAAATATAAAAATATCTTAGTCAAAGATGACTCATCTTTGACTTTTGAGATATTTTTCTGGATTTTTCACATGTAATTACACATTACAAAATTGCATGTGAAAATGTCCCAAGACAATTACAAAGTGCATTTTGAATAAAGCATAGAAGAACAACTTCAATATTTATTTTTAGTCTTCTTCATGGTCTTTGATTTCTTTAGAGAAATTGTAGTAAGAATCATGATTGTGCAATCAGGGGAAAAAATAGCAATCTGGGAAAACTGCACATTTAATGATCATGATTAGGGAAATGTGCTTGAAAGGGATGAGGCGTGAGCAGGTCAAAAAGTGGAAGAAAAAGGGGAGCGGGCACAGAAAATAGGAAAAATGAAAATTTCCCAGAGTTAGGAAAAATGGGGGAAAGGAATGTATGGGTGGCAAAAATTGCCGCCCTTACATATTGGAGAAGTTCCTGTGCATAGGTGGCAAAAATTGCCCCCTGTGCATGTCGGGGAGTCGGTAAAGAAGAACGTGTAAGGGTGGCAAAAATCGCTGCCCTTGCACCTGGAGGAGAGAAAACAAGAATGCATGGGTGGCAAAATTTGCCGCTCCTACATAGAAGAAACCAAAAGATGCAAGGGCAGCAAAAATTGCCGCTCTTGCATGATGGATGCAAACAATCTTTTTCCATCGGGCGCTTTTCTCTTCAGTCAGGCTTTTCTTTTTTTGGCAGACTTTTCCTTCGCTTTGTCTTTTTCAGCTTTGTCTCTTCCTACTGTGATTTGAGCTATTGGGCTATCTTTATAGCCAGTCAACTTGGTTCTTCCTTTAAGTTCTGCACTCTATTTGAATTTCCATGGATTTGTAGGGGCCGTCAATGGTCACCAGCCGTTTGAACCAATGCGTTTGAAAGGGATGAACCAAATGTTGAACCTACTGCTGATGCTTGCTGATGGAAATTTCTATTCAAACCAAGGAGATGAACCAATTTTGAAAATAACTGAATGTTAGAAACTGATTCTTTTGATTGAACCCACATGCGGAAGTCGTGAAGCCCGTTAAACTTGTAGAAATGAGCCTGTTTGCAAAGTTCATAGATCTAAGAGAAACCTTTGAAAAATGAAGAAACGAAATGCTCAGAACAATTTTTGAAAAGGGAAGAGAGGATTTTGATCTCTAGGTTGTCCCAAAAATGAGTGGCATTTTTTGGGGACAACATCAAGTATACCCTCCTACAATTTTTATCAACTCTAGGAAAGGTGGTAGGGACTATGGTAGAGACCCAAGTGCTCATCCAATGTATCTAGGACTATCTGGAGAGGGTCAGTATAATTGATGGGAAGTACCAAAAGTTGACTATTATGATTAATAAAGACATGTTCCCATAACTCAAATTGATGCCCATTTTAGGTTTGGGCTTATATTAGACCTACATTTGGACCATGAAAATTATGATAGAGGAGTGGCTTGCCTTAGTCTAAATGGTGATGGGACCCCTTAAAGATGGCAAAAGGAATATTTTGAATTATTTCAAATAAGTTAATAGCTTAGCATGGAATGACATTCTACTGGATAGGGGAAAATTTGGAGTCCACTTGGGTCACTTTGACTAGGTCATGAGGGAAAAGGTGGCCAAAGCAAATAAGGAGGGAGATTAGGAAATTTTTGAGCTTTCAACTCAATCTACAATGAACATAAACTAAGTGTCTGAAGTCGAGGTGTCAATGCCTCTCCAAGTTGGACTAGGAGTTTGACCTCGTGGTGGTCATACTAGAGGCCAAGGAGGCAAAGTCAAAGTAAATAGGAACTAACTCTTCCACACCACCTCCACGTATTAGTTAAGTGGTCTCCCATAGATCTTTTAGGGGTGGGCTTACAGTTTTTTATCCATTTTTTAAAATATGCAATTGTAACCAATAAGATTGGCCATCATGGCCTAGGATGGGAATTTCACGCTACTTGGGGGTGAATCCCATATTTATTTATCAAAGTGAAATTGTATTATAATTTTAGGCCACTAATTTTTAGCTCAAAAGTGTTGTCAACATCAATCCAATATTTCACCTATAGTTTCCTTCACCCCTTTTGAATTTTAAAGGATTGGCCAAGATCGATCTTTGTAATAGTACTGGTTATATTAATGAATGTAATTTTAGTTTTATGTGACACATTTTTTATTTATCAAAGCATCATTCATTTCAATCTTAAGTGAATATTCGTGCCTAGATAGTTGTTTTAAGGTTCTATTACATTATGAATGTGATGATTATGATGTGTTTGCCTATCATAAACTCTTCATGATTTATTTTCATTTTCATTACAATATTGATGACGTGTGATATCCTATAAGATATTTTAGAAGTTTATGTGTGATTTACTGTAGACTTCTAGTATTTCTATTTAGTGAGGAACCACAAATTAAGCATTCTTAATTGATTCCCCAAACTCTTCCCATTGTGTAGCATTAGAGTTAAATCCTTTAGTGAGACTCAACACATAGCAGTATAAATTGTGGTAGATGTGATAAGCTCAATTATTGAAGCATTAATTTCACCTTGATATGGAAACTTTCTTCACTGCCTTACATTTCCATCCTTTTATGTTTATTTTGGAGATTGAACTACCCTTTCCCTTTTATTTAGTAAGTGTTAGAGAAAAGTGCCTGGATATCATTAATAGATTCAAATAACTCACTCATTTACATGACCATCAGGACTAACCCACTGGTTGGGGAATTGTATCTCTAAGAGATTATTCTAGGTAGGATCCATTGTGAAGCCAAATATCTCCAATCATGCCCTAGGTTGATTTCAAATCAGTCTTAAAATGGAGGATGAAAGTCCATTAGTGTTACCCACTATTCTCTTTGAAAATACTCAACCTCATGAGTATTTTGGAATGAGAACTTGGACTAAACAACAGATGGCATTAGAAGAAGGGCCATTTTATTTTTAAGGATAATTGTTAGTAGGAACCCAAATCTTGAAGGAGTATTTTATTTATTGAATCTTGTTCCCCCTCCTCTATGCTCTCTCCATTATTGTGTGCTTTAAACACACATAACAGCAATGGATGAAAATTAAGACATAAAAAATTTATATGTTGAGTGCTGACTTATTTGAAATTATGCTTGTTGGTAATAACATACTAACTATTATTTGTTTGTGAAACATCCTGGAGACCAGTTCACCCATCACCAAATCTATGTCCGATCGCAACTGACTGGTGGTTTCCCCCTTGCTATTCCACATAAGACCTAAAATCAATAGACCTAGACCTACCATGATTCTAACTAACTTGTCCCCTTAACTTATACCAAACATAATGCCTAAGATGGCTTAGTTGGCTGGATCAACCATTAACATCCTAGGAGTTGTCTATGATTTGCCTAAAAAACTAGAGAGGTATCTTCCATATTTCACTCCTGGTGTGTGATGGACTATCAAAGAGCATGTGACCTCTTACAAAACTACCCTAAGATTATTAAATGTAGAACATGAGGATGGGGCATGCCATATTTTTCCATTTACATTGATGAACTCAACCTATGAATAGTTCCTCAACCTCCCCAAGGACTCGATCCCTAGTTGGGACCATTTTAGTATTGCCTTCCTCACCTAGTTTGGGTAGGTGATAGACCCCAATGTCATGTAACAACAATTTAATTTTATTAAATGGGAGCCCAATGAGCCTATCAAGAACTTCAATGCTAGGTTTCAAAATATGTATAGCTAGGTTATCATGCTCTACCAACCCAACCCCCAACTAGCACTTGAAATGTATATAAATGCCTCAAACTCTTGGATGGCTATATTTTTGAGATGATATCTAATAATAATGGACCTACCCTTAGCTTATGTAGGGGCCATCGAGATAGAAAAACAACTAAACCCTTAAGGTTAGATGATGGCTTTCATTCCTAATGAATTACCACAAATGCTTGTATTGAGCCTCTTTCCCAATGTTAATTAAAACATCCCAATGCTTCAACCACTACCTATAATAAATCAACTCCCACTTGGTCATGTCACACCAAACCAATACTTGGGTTTTCTTAACCTAGGACACCATGAAAAGGTTCCTCAATTACAACACCAAGTAATGTTGGTAGAAACTAACAATACCCAGACTGTACCCTAGGAGTACACAAAAAATGAGATGAATGTCATTCAATGAATGGTAAAAAAACTCAACAATTATTTCTTTGGGCTACAAAGGAATATGAACAACTCTAATGTAGAGAGTTCTAGAAAAAACTTCACATATCAAAGACCAAATAGGAACTACAACCATTCCCATAATCTCGTAGAACCCTTGACCAATAGGTTACCAGAAGTTAATATCTTCAGGATAGCCTTTCGTAACTAGTGTTGAGTGCATAACATGATAGCCCATGGGGAACTTGACTACATAGAGTTTTTTTTTGCCTTTAATATCTTCCATAAGGAAATAGAAGAGTATGAGGTGGTCCCTAATCACCTAGAGTCATCCAACACGGGCAAAGCCCTTAACACTGCTATGGTACTAGAAACCATGGAACTCCCAAGCCAGGAATAAAATGATCTAAAAGAGGTTATTAGTGAAGTACAAGCATTTTAGTATTTCTAAAGGAGCAACTATGCCCTTAGGAAAAGGCAACTTCAATAACCCTTCACTATCACAACTCCCTCGAATAATGGTGCAACCCCACTTGACTAGAATGATAGGAATGACCTGCCACCTGCAAAACCTGAAGAACTTAAAGCTCCCATAGAAACCACACATATCTAGAATAAAGGAAGCTATAATATAATAGAGGACATGGATAATATCAAATCCAACATAATACTCCATGAACTTGCTCAAATCATAGAGTAATGTGATCTTCTAAAATTCTTAGTTGAGAATCCAACTCAACCCACCCAGGAAAAATCTAAAGTGGGCCATATTAATGTGCTCATTCACAAGAATAAGATAGAAGTGACTCCCTTCCTTTTGACCATCATATTATTTGGGAAAAAATTGCATAATTGCTTAGTAGACTTAGGAGCTTCAACCAATGTAATACCAGTAGGCATTTGCAACAAGTTAGAGTTAGTCCCTATAAAGTTGATAAGTTAGTGGTTCAACTAGAAAAGTTTGAGGTTAGAGTGGTAAGAGAGCTTCTAAATGTCCACATATAGTTGGAATCAGAACCTAGGATTCAACACTTCATAGACATCCAGGTGGTAGATATTCTTGAGGCCTATAGCATGCTCCTCAATATAGATTATTCTAAATACCTAAATGTGTATATGGCCACAAAATTATCTAATATATGGCTACCTTAGAGAGGGGTATCTAATCAAATCAGGGTAGATAAAGAGCCCTACATAAAACACATGATAATTGAGTATAATTTCATTAACAAAAAAGTAAACCTGCCATCTTCAGACCTAGGAATCTATACATTAAGTACAAAACTAGCCAAAGATACAACTGACAACTAGCCAAAATTTCTAGGCCCATGGTCTCTCTATGTAGATGGGACTCATTCCAAATAAGGTAGTGGGGTTGATTTTCTATTAATAAACCCTTGAGGGAAGAAATACCTAACATCATATAAGTTGTAGTTCCCCTGCACAAATAATCTGGTAGAGTACAAAGTGTTAATCTTAGAATTATAATTCACATTAAAACACAAGGAAAACAAACTTAGAATATTCAATGACTCTGAGTTGGTAGTCAACTAGATCAAGAGTAAATTTTAATATAAACTATCATACTTTAGAAGGTATAAGCACCAAACTTGGGATTTAATCAAAATGTTTAGCACATTCAACATCATCCCTATCCCTAAGGAATAAAACCAAGTTACTAACTCAATCACATCTGTAATAATGAGCTTAACCCCCTGGATGACATTGAGTTGAAAGGTTTCTCTATGGAGTTTGTCCCTTGATTATCTATCCCCACTAATGTGATGAACTTTCAAGTCTCTGAAGATGAACAACAGATCATCTAATTCCTTAATAGCATGAGGGTATTTGAAACTTGGATCATTGATGAGGTAGACAAGGACAACCCCAAGAATGAGCTAGACAAGGATAATATCCTTAATATTCATGGGAATTAGATCCCAAAGGGGATGATTTCATTGGAAAGAGTGTTATATATTTTAGACCCCACTTTCCAAACAATGAGGCCCAAGTTAGAGAACCAAAAATGTCATCTCATCAAGCTTGGCTTGGTAGAAAATCCCTAGATAGTTAATTTGGGCCCTGATTGGACAAACTCTAAGATGGATCAGTTGCAAAAATTACAACTGAGATATAAAGATGTAATTTCTTAGGCCTATGGAGACCTTAAGGTCTTTGACTCGGAAGTGATCACTCATACTATCCCCCTCAATCCAGATCAAAGACCATTTAGACAAAGGCAGAGACTAATAAACATAATCATATAACCCCTAATACATAAGAAGGCCCATAAATTACTTGTTGTTGCTATAATTTTAATAGTTTATCATTTTACTTAAGTGGTCAACCTGGTGCCCATGTGAAAGAAAAATAGAGAAAATTTCCTATGTGTAGACTTTCAAAACTTAAACCGAGCCTCAAATAAATATAATTACCTGTTACCTTCCCTTGATGAAGTAATCTAAATGGTGAGCAAATCCTAGATGATGTCTTTTTTGGATGGATTTTTAAGATACAACCAGGTCTTGGTTAATTCAGAAGGTCAGGTTAAAACTACATTCACCACTAAATGGGGCACATTTTCCTACAAGTGAATGCCCTTTGGGTTGATCAATGTTGGGGTAACCTTTCAAAGAATAATGAACCTTGATTTTGAAGGACTTGTAATTATACATTGCATGACCCTTCTCCTCCCTATGATTACACATTAGCTCATATGCAGACTACCAACCTTGGTCATCCTACTTTGAGACATCCACCACCTACTTGGACCTCTACCATATCAAATTCTTACCTTCCATACATCCATAGTCCATATTGGCCCTTTTGCACACAAGACAAACCTTTTAGATATCCCCCAGGGGCTTTCAAGAGCCTATTGACCAACCCTAGACCCTGTTTGACCCAAGTCATGGCTTATGTGAAGGAAACCTATGGCCTAGGATGCAAATTTACTTCACTAAAGTTACATCCTAGGCCACGACCTGGGTAGAGCTTGTCTAAAAGTGCTAATATAAAGCCAAATGATAAAAAAGGCTAATTTTAGGTCATTTGGTAGATTGGGGTTGGCATATATGCCTCTTTATCATTCATTTGAGACTCTTCTGTTCTCATTCCATCCTCTCTTGACTCTTATTCCTTCTTGAATCTCTCTTCATTCATTCTTGGTACTCTTGAGCTTGATTGGGGATAAAAGATCCCATATACTGCTACACACTTACTTGGAGACTCCATTGCTGCTCCCAGTTGTTCCTAATTCATTATGACTTATTCTCAAGCATATAAATTTGGCATTGTACCTAATTTGTGCACTTGGTTGGAGCTCTTACACCATTACAAGTTCTCACTTCACCTCCTCCTTTGCTTTTAGCTTTTGGTTTGGACTTTAGCTTGCACAAAGCTTGGTCTTTCTCCTACATTACTTCCTCGTTTGGATTCATGGTTGGTAGAATATCTGCACTTCATCTTTGAGCTTGATCTGAGGGCACTTTGCTATGCAAAATGAAACTCCATTCTTTTGTGTAGAGTATATGCTAGGGTTTAATCTATTTTAGTGAAATAGTTATTTTATGCATTGCTTAGAGTAGTTTCTAAAGTTTCTTGCATTCACATCATTGATTAAAATATTCCTTTATTGCATATCATTGCTCTCTTTAGAAACATACCTCATTACATAGTATAAATATACATGCTCAAGACAAACTAGAAAACTTGCTTAAACACTCTATCTCTTGCTAAACTAGAACATTGCATTGTTAGAAAATAATAGTAGTAGTTTGGAAAGATAGCTCAAATATAGAATAAGCATGCTCTTGAACCCTTTCCTAAAAATGTCTTTATTGATTAAAACATATTTCATTTAGCCTCAAAGTGCCTTAGCTTATAGATTTACATTTTAGTTGTTATCTATCTCCATTTGGTATTGTTGTTCTTGCTTTGTTTACATAATCAGTTGTCTAGTCTTAGCTACTTGTTTTACTGTGGTTAGACCCATTAGAAAAACTTGCATAATTTGTGTGATTTTTCATGCTAGCCCCAACTTAGTGTGAAATTTTGTCTATAGCTTGGTGTAAGCTGAAATATTGGATAACCATTATAGATCTCATGTAACCCATAAAACCTTTTAGCCTTCTAGCCTCTTAGTGTTTTGCTTTAACACTCTGCCAAACATTGGTGGTTCCATTTAGATTCTTAAAGCTACATTCTAGCACACCCAGTGAGATCTCATATATGATTTCACATTAGTTCTATTTCATTTAGAGTTCTCTTAGCCAACTTCCCTCTGTTAGCTATTAGTCTTTGCTTTCAATTATGTTTCAGCTCTTGCCTTGGTTATTTTCTCCTACTTTGGTTTTATGTCTTTCTCTTGATTGGTTCTCTGTTGGTTTACCTTTTCTATTATCTTTTGTGTTACTCATGTTTCATTGCATCTATGGCTGATCTCCCATTTTTGGGATGCCAATATCGATATTCAGGGTCTCATCCCTAAGCTCACCATTGAGAAAGCCATGCTTGCAATAGAATGCCATAAACACCGTAAGACCCAGGAGCTTCCCTCAACCCAACATGGTAGCCTACACCCTCTCATGTTTGAAAGGGAATAAGATTGGTAGGAATATAACTAATGAAATTGGTCTCCTTTTTACCAGTTCAAGCTTTATTCATCTGAGGATGTTTTATCTCAGCCTCAAGTCATGCCTTATTCACCCATTTAAGGTGATGAGGATCTCCTTGCATAGCTAGGGCTTGAAGAGTTACATGTAATTATGAATGATTACCATAGACATCTTCATGTGAATGAAGTTCTTCCTTCTCCCCATGAGAGTCAGTGGTGTGCTTCCTCTAGAAATAGAGCCCATAGCCACTCAGTCTCGAGTGCCTTGACCAGTTCTTGCATGAGTTCCCCACCTATTTTTTAGCTAAAGACTTTAGAGAAAGAACTCCCTCATATCCATGCTATGGGTCATAGGTATTATAAATCAATAAGGTATCCCCAAATTAGGGGTTCCTCCCATCATCCTAGTCCTTATTTTAGAGTTTTTGATGAGAATGCTAATTTTGATCCCTACTTGTGGACTAGAGTAATATGGGATGCATATCGTGAACATCAATGACTACTGGTTAATCCTTACATGATGGTACATGACCAAAACCATATAGATCTTGGTTATTATGACCATTATCATGAGTATGCCATGGATTACCATCATCCCCATGGGGACCTTCACACTTCCCATGGCCACTCTCCACCCTATGGAAGAGATGATTTCTATTATGAGTGTCCTCCCTGTTAGGAGCTTCTTTAGCATCATCTTCCCTATGATCATGGTTATGGTGATGACTATGGGTATAGGAAACATCATCACCATCAAAAAACCCCTCTTAGAGTTTTTTAATAACTTGATATCAATTATTATTATAAGGATCTCCATTGAAATCCTCTAGCCCCTTGGGTGCATGCTATTCTCCTTCCTACTCCTATCCTTGAATTTCCTAAGTTCAATGGGACGTGGGACTCCAGTCTCATAGAGTATATCATGAAATTAATGATGGCATTTATGGATTAGGAATAGGATGAAGGCATGATGTTGAATCTCTTTACTCATTCTCTATGAGCTGAAGATCTTGTCTGGTTTCAAAATCTACCTCTAGATTCTCTCTCTAGTTTTCAGCTCCTTCTAGATGACTTCCTTCAATATTTCAATATTTCTAGATCCTTTAACCTTGAAATCTAATTACTCACCTCTATGGCTTAGGCCAAGGGTGAATCTAACTTTGATTTTATGCGTAGGTGGAATTCAGACATTCATATGTGTAGGATTAGGTTCTTGGATGACCAAATTTATGATATGTTCATGTGAGCATGGAGGTAGGAGGTTCACCTTGAGGTCCTCAAGAGTGAGCCCACCTCGTATGATTAAGATATTAATGAGTGTTTAAATATTGAATTATTTGAGGTGAATATGGGTATACAACCTATACCAACCCAAAAGTCATCCTCTTTGAGTGATCGTAATCATAATACGATCGATGATGGTGTTATCAATTCTCCTCCCAAGAAGAAGGATAGTCATGAGGTGAATACCTTGAGTAAGAAGCTAGTTGAAAAGAAGGCTTTTGAATCAAACATAACAAAAAAATAGATGGTGTTTCCTTATGACCTGGCCAAGTTTTACAACTTCCATCAGATGATGGGATATGTTGATAATAGTTATGCCACCTAGTAGTCTAGTACACAAGCCTCACCTCCATCTTAGAGTTCTCCACTTTCAGAACCCAACCACAAGTTAAATGTTTCCAAGGGGCCTCTACTTCACCATGATAAGGAGAAGAAGAAGAAGAAAAATAAGAAAAAATCAAAGGCTAAGGCCCCACATTCCCATTCTTACTCTTTTGCCTCTTCTCACTCCTCTTCCTAGGCTGACCCAAGATGGAAAGCCAATCTCAAGAGTAGCAAGGTTGTTATTTATATCAACATAGCCTCTATTAGGTCCCTCTACTAGGTCCAATTACTTTGTCAACATGAGCTCTCATTAGGCCACTGACCCTTTTAGAGAGACTAGTGGTGCTGGCCCCCTATCTAGCCCACAAGGGCAAGAAATCCTAAGGTCAGATTAGACCTTAGGCATAACATCCTTCCTCAGGCTAGAAAAAATCCTTACTCCATCATAGAGGATTTTTAGGGCCTCTCAACTAGGATATCCATTTGAGACCTTCACCTTTGCCCTGGGCAAAGGGGCTCGTCTTTAATAAGCTTGGTTTCTCTCATGTGGTTCCACTATGGGATGATGTTGAAGTTTTATTTAACTCTGATGCATCTAAGCAACTTCCCCCTCCCATTCTCTCTTTTGACCCTACCTTTTTGGTAGATGCTTTGATTTTGGCCAAGAGGGCTAGGTTCCCTCTCTATATCAAGACCTCTATTGATGAATGTCATGTTAAGAGGTACATCATGGATAAAGGACCTGCATTGAATATTATACCCTTGTATGTATTCAACAAGCTTAGGATTAGTTAGAAGAAGCTCTCTAATTCTCACCATAACTATGTTGGTTTCAAAAAATATGTAGTTACATCGATGGGAAACATGAAACTTTAGGTCAAGTTTGGCCTAAAGATAGTCAAAATCAAGTTTTGTGTGTTAAACCTTGATCTTTCATACAACATGATTTTTGGCCATCTTTAAACTACTGCCATGTAAGCCATCATGTCAGTCACATTTCACATGGTTTAGTTTATGTATGAAGGTGAGGTTCACACCATGGAGGCTGACCCAGATCTCTGGGTGTTTCACTACACAAAGACAAAGCCCTCAAGTAAGGCTTTGGCTATCTGCTCATGGGGATATGTAGATTCTCATACACCCCCTATTTTTGAGTCTCATTTCTTTAAGGCTAAACATTTTGATCTCATTGAGTATCGAGAAACATTCACTCCTTTAGAGTCTAACATGCATCAATTAACTCCTTATTCTACTTTGAGATACCAAACTAGCTCATATCTTTTTAGAGACCTCTTCCAAGATGTCTCCTTAGACATTGAGCTTCCCCTTGTATCATACTTTTTCCATTAGAGTATTAGCTCTCTCAATGTGTCTCTTATTGAGGCTACTAAAGTAACTAAGTTTGATCTTAAGTGTTATTCCATCCATGGTATAGCACCTAACCTAATCGATGAGAGGAGAGATTATAAGAAGCTCATGCCCATCCATCCTACATGCCACCATCCTCTTATTTGGTTGGGTTTAGATGTCTTGTTCACCAATAATGAACCCACCTTTAGTACTCCTGTGTTTTGGGTCATGATTGGTGAACCTAAGGATATGGGTGCTCCATATCCTTCCTCCCACATTTTTCCTATTATTTGGCCTCTTCATAAGCTGATAAATGGCCTACCTCAGGGCCAAGTATCTAGTTAAGGATAAGTGGTAGCTTACCCTTGGGGACAGGCTCGAGTCTAGGCTTGTGGTACTTTGGTGAGCCTCATAGCTTACTAGGACACCCTCCCTAGGCCCTCATTCAGTGGATTACCCATCTCATGGCATCCATCATTGTACCCTTGTGGGTCTCCTTTGCCATTTGGCTCGTGCACTCCTCCTTGGAGGCACCTTGGGATAGAAGTAGAGTCTTTTTATTCTTTTAGTTGGTCGGGTTACTGCTCACTTATAGTTAACCCTCTACCATCTCCCTCTCTCTCTTTTTGTAGTCCTTATAGGTGGTTTTGGTTAGTGGTTATGGTTGCTTCTAAATTTCTTAGGTCTTCTCTGGCTAGTATTTATCTATCATGGGCCTTTTACCACCCCTCCTTGCCTCTCATTATGGTTAGTATTGAGATACTCTCTTACAATTGACCCCTGCATAATGGTGGGGACTCTATTGATTGAGATGTATTTCTTGCCTCTAATACTCTAATTCCTCCTCATTTTTGCATGAAAGAGAAACATGATGGAACAATAAAAGCATGTTTTGATAATCTCACAAACATTCTCTTCTTATTTCCCCCTTTCCCTTCAGTTTTAGGCCCTTTTCAGGCTCCCTAGGCTTATTTTTGGCCTCTTCTGGTCCAAGTAACTTTCTCAGCAAATATACAGCTTGAGCAAGCCAATCCATGGCCTAGTAGTGCCCAAGCCATGGCTTGGACTAGCTAGGTTGTGGCTTGGGCTAGAGGGTTGTGTTTTGCTTTCTTTGGGCCTCTGTTTTGTCCCATTATTGCTCTCAAAACCATCAAACCTTCATCTTTAAGGTTTTGGCCCACTCCAAACATAATGGTGGGGTCCATTTATCTCTTTAAGGCCTTCTTGGGTGTTTTTTAGGATGATTTAAGTCTCTTGTATGCCTAGATACTCTTTCCTATCAAGCCCATGCACTCCTTGCCAAATGTACCTTGTGGGCCCTTGGTTGGGTTTTTTACCCATTTTTGTATTTCAAACTATGAAACCTCCATCTTAGAGATTTTGACACATTATGAGTGCATTAGTTATGTCTCTTTTTTAATTTGAGGTTTCTTTAGGCCTGCTCTAGCCCTATTTTGGTCCTTGGGACCCCTTCTATGTACTCATTGACCTCCTAATCCCATGCCCCATCTTGTGGGTACACATGGATACAAGTTACTTAATGTACTTATTTTAGTTAGTCATTTATCTACTTTTTTACATTTGATTCATTATAAATCCATCTCTCTCTTATTCATTGTGGTTACAAGTAGGGTTGTTAGATAGTTACAATGGTTTGGGACTTACTGTAGTCTTACTAACTAGCCTTCATCTTCTATGAACTTCCCCCAACTTTACCTTGTTACCTCTCACCATAGGTGGTATTGGTCAACCATTATGATTGTGTCTTTATTTCATTATTTATTTCCCTCATGTATTTCACTTACACCACTTTGATTTGAGATTACCTTTCTATAGTCATTAGTCTTGCATCCTTGACCCCCATTATAGTTCACCTCTCGGTGGTGATTCATACTGATGGTGGTAGTCAGGACAACCTAAGACTGATAACTGTGGCTTGGGTTATTGATGATTAGTGGGGCCATGAGCTTATTATAGTTGGTTTCTTCCTTACCAGTGAGATGAATAATGTCATCAAGTATCATGTAATAATTTACACCTTGATCGATTCCTATGAGTTAGGCACATGATATATTTAGTTATTCTTTGACTCACTCTTATCTGTGTCTCAACTCACTGGTGTCTGGGCTATCCTTAGTTCTAAGTTACTCCCCCTCTTTAAGGTGGCATTTGATTTTCTTTCTTTATTCGAGGACATCTAGTTCACCCATATCCCTCATAGGGAGAACACTAGGGTTGACACCCTAGTGAATGCCATTCTGGATAATATGATTTGATTTGATATCACTTGTGTTCCTTCTTTATAGGAGCTAGAGCTAGAGCTGGAGCTGGAGCTAGAGCTAGAGTTAGAGTTAGAGTTAGATTTTGGATTATGTAATATTTGCACTCTCAATCATGGATTTCATTATCAACTTATTCTACTGCCATCCTTATTTGGTAAGTACAGGTAATGTTTTATTTTATATTTTTAGTTCTTGATTTCTTTTGCTTTAGTGTGGCTTCTGGGTACTACACAACACTCCTTGTTCATTTGAACATCAACTGCTTATACCTCGGGAGAATATGTAATCATACTTCTCATGACCCTTCTCCTCCTTTGATTACACATCAGCTTGATGGGGAATCAAGAACAACAAACTATGATTCCACTTGTCAGGATCTTGCTCCTCAATAAGAGCACAATATGATTACCTTGTATAAGCAACTAAACACGGAATTATACCAGAATTAACAAGTAACTAGAATTCACAAATAGCACAGAATATGAGAGACAATACACAATCTTGTATTAATACTCATCCAGAAAGAAAATACAATAAAGAAGATGCCACTTCTTCTTCCACCTCTGTGAGGCTTCCCACACCTCAAGGGCTCCCAATAATTCTCAATCAAGAGTTCACTCTCCTACCAAAAACGGTCCCAACACACAACTCAAACACAGAGTTGGTGTTCACCTCCAACCAGTCAGTAATAACCCTGCCAGTACACAAGTACTCAAAGTACTTCAAGTAGATCTCCCATGAACTTGCAACAACCTGCAACTCAAATGATCTTACTTACCATGTAGAACTTCTCTCTGATCTTGCAACAACCTATAGATCACCCTGTTCTTACAATTGGAAGGGTCTACCTTGCCGTCCTCTATTTGCTCATAATTATAATACATGCCAATGGGTCTATAAATAGATCCCAGACTAAACCATAACTTAGACTCTTAATTTAGACACGCAGCTCAAGACTCAAAATAGCCTTTACATGCAAACACTCGACTCAACAAACTAACTGTTCGTGTAACGAATAGTTTTGGAACCGCACAGGCGATCGACGTCGATCCCTGTCTGATTGGAGATGACCGACGTCGACCGACTCCTGTCAATGTCGGTTGCCCTTATGTTCACCCCTGACCAATGTCGGTTGCCCTGACCGACGCCGGTGATTGTGACACTCAGCAACTCCTCCATGTCTGCAAATAGTTGATGCTTTTAGCTCCATAACCTAACAATCTCCCACTTGGAGATAAACAGCTGCAACTGTACTTGTACCTGTACATCATCTAGTATGTTCTTTGGCATTGTATCCCTCTTCAAGATCACTCTTGAAGACCAACCACCACAAAACCTATGGTGCACCTCCTGTCATCCAAATCACCTGCCACATCCGCATCTACAAACTCATGTAAAAAATAACTTGACCCTACATAACATGTGCACCTGCTGTTGGTCCCTCTCAAATACCTGAGAATCCATTGAACTGCCCTCCAGTGCTTCTTTTCCGGATTGGCTCCAAACTTGCTGACAACTCCCACTGCTTGGGAAAACTCAGGTCTAGTACATACCATGCACTTAACCTCATTATGTGAATCAAGACACTATTCATAAAACTGTCCAACCATCAGCGCGCTAACCAGTTTCACACAATCATCTAGAGACAAAATCAACCTGTGACCTTCCATGTCCCTAGAACACACTCATGCCAAAGAATCTTGTTGCTCCCAGATTCCTCATGACACACCTCTGAACTAACTTTACCTTTAGTTCAACAACTCCCTGCATATGTGACCCTGCTACAAGCACAACATATAGAAAAAAGATAATGTAGCTAATATTATCCAACCTGGTAAAGAGAAACACAATGGTCAAACCTCCATTGTCCTGCAGCTTACTCAAGACCATATACCCTAGCCTTCCGTCTCATGTGTCCATTCCCACTCTTCTTTATCTTGAACATCCATTCGTCTCTCAGGGCGTTCTTCCAACTAACAACTCCACCAAAAAACTCCCGTTTGGTTCTTTTCCAAGGAATCACATTCCTCATCCATGCCAAGCTCCCACTGTTTCCTGGATCTACCTGCTCTACTTCTTTAATAACTTCCTGGTTCTTTACCATCAGTGAGCAACAAGTAGTGTAAAGAAGGGAAATGACAAATTTGAGGCTTACTTACCCTTTAAGTCCTCCATATGGGCACTTGAGACTCCTTAACAGCTTGTTGTCCGCCCAAAATTCGTCTCAGTGACCGATGCCAGTCACATCTCAGTCTACACCCGACCGACGTCGGTTCCATGCGACTGCCTCATCACCGACGTCGATTTTCCCTGACCGATGCCAGTGTTAATCTGTCCAGAGTCACCGACGTCGGGCTGCACATAGCTGACGTCGGTCCCTGTCTGGATGCCAACACCAGTTTTATAACCGATGTCGGTCTTTGTGTTTTACTTGTGAGCGATGACCTTTACCCGTGAGCTCCTTTTGGATCAAAACCCTATCCAAATCAACCTTGCTCTGCTCAAAATTCTTTAGCCCCTTCTGCTGATCTCTGTCCGTCATCTTCTCCTTGAAAACCAAGGCTTTCCTGCTCTTGTCATGAACATTGGATTTCTCAAGAAACGTCACTTTCTTTTTTTGCTTACAAAAACCTTGATCCATGCTTTTCAAATCCGAAAGCATACCCTTTGACTCAAGAACATGCATCCCCTTATTATTCATGTGACCAAGCCTATTAAGCCACATCTTCAAATCTACAGCTAAAGTAGATAAACCAGAAGGAGAATCAGTAATACAAGTAGATAGATAAAGCGTACCTACTTTCTTACCTCTTGATATAACAAGTGCACCCTTGGTAACCTTCCAAGAGTTCGCTATGAGAGTTACTGTGCAACCCTCATCACCCAACTTTCCAACAGAAATCAAATTCTGCTCCAGGACTGGGACATGCATGACCTCCTTCAACACCCATGTGTTGCCCGTCTGTAATTTCAGCATCACTTTCCCTTTGCCAATCATTTGACAAGGCTTACCATCCCCTAAATAAATTTCTCCAAAGTCTCCTTGAACATATTCATAAAAAAAATTCCTATTTGGGGATGCATGGAAAGAGGCACCAAAATCTAAAACCCAAGATTCTACTTTATCTAAGGAACATACCAGAGCATCCTGTGCAACAAAATCTGCAACATCTGCTTCTTCATGTCCTTCATGCTGATCTTCATTCACCCAACAATCTCTCTTTAGATGCCCTTGCTTTCCACATTTCCAGCAAGTTATTCTGCCATACTTGGACTTGGATCTCCTGCCTATTTCGGACCTTGATCTCCCATGCTCGATCTTCTCTCTTTGCCTTCCCCTGCTTTCAACACTCAAAGCATTCCCTGATGATTCACTTGTGTTTTTCCTGCAAATTTCTTCATTCAAGATTACACTCACAACATCATCAACTTTTAAGATTTTTGAAGCAGACGCAGTATTACTAACTGCCATTACCAAACTCTCCCAACTTTCAGGTAATGAGCATAAGATTAAGAGAGCCTTAATTTCATCATCAAAAACAATATTGATTGAATTTAATTGGTTTACCAAACCATGAAAATCACTAAGATGACTATGTACAGATCCACCTTCCAACATTTGCAAATTAAATAATTGCTTCATAAGAAATACCTTATTCGAAGCTGAGGGTTTTTCATATAAATTTGCCAAAGATTCTATCAACTCTACCGTTGTCTTAGCCTGTGATAAGTTGGAAATCACAGACGATGCAAGGCTCAACCTTATAGATCCCAGAGCCTTCTGATCAAGAACCTCCCATTCTTCATTCTTCATATCTAGGGGCTTGCATGCAACCCCACCCAACAGTAAGTACAAATCTTTTTGATACAGATAATCATCTATCTGCATCCTCCATAATTGATAGTTCTTGCCATTAAACTTCTCCATTCGTAGCTTACTGTCTTCTGCCATTGCTATACTCCCACTCAAACAGAAACCCCTGTGAGTAACCTGTAATCAACACACACTAACCAGATCTGATACAACCTGTTAGTAACCCAACCAAAAGCTCTGATACCAATTGACGGGGAACTAAGAACAACAAACTATGATTCCACTTGTCAGGATCTTGCTCCTCAATAAGAGCACAATATGATTACCTTGTATAAGCAACTAAACACGGAATTATACCAGAATTGTATAACTTCACCCTGATCTTGCAACAACCTGTAGATCACCCTGTTCTTACAATTGGAAGGATCTACCTTGCCTTCCTCTATTTGCTCATAATTACAATACATGCCAATGGGTCTATAAATAGATCCCAGACTAAACCATAACTTAGACTCTTAATTTAAACACGCAGCTCAAGACTCAAAATAGCGTTTACATGCAAACACTCAGTTCAACGAACTAACTATTCGTGTAACGAATAGTTCTGGAACCACACAGGTGACTGACGTCGGTCCCTGTCTGACTGGAGATGACCGATGTCAACCGACTCCTGCCGATGTCGGTTTCCCTTCTGTTCACCCCTGACCGACGTCGGTGACTATGACACTCAGTAACTCTTCCATGTCAGCAAACAGTTGAAGCTTTTAGCTCCACAACCTAACATGTAATGTTTTATTTTATATTTTTAGTTCTTGATTTCCTTTGCTTTAGTGTGGCTTCTGGGTACTACACAACACTCCTTGTTCATTTGAACATCGACTGCTTATACCTTAGGAGAATATGTAATCATACTTCCCATGACCCTTCTCCTCCTTTGATTACACATTAGCTCACATGCATACTAATGACATTGGTCATATTAATTTTAAACACACAGCTCAAGACTCAAAATAGCCTTTACATGCAAACACTCGATTCAATGAATTAACTGTTCATGTAACGAATAGTTTTGGAACCACACAGGTGACTGACGTCAATCCCTGTCTGACTGGAGATGATCGACGTCAGCTAACTCTTGCCGATGTCAGTTTCCCTTTTGTTTACCCCTGACCGACGTCGGTTGGCCTGACTGACGTCGGTGACTGTGACACTCAACAACTCCTCCATGTCTGCAAACAGTTGAAGCTTTTAGCTCCAAAACCTAATAGGTAATGTTTTATTTTATATTTTTAGTTCTTGATTTCCTTTGTTTTAGTGTGGCTTCTGGGTACTACACAACACTACTTGTTCATTTGAACGTCGACTGCTTATACCTCGGGAGAATATGTAATCATACTTCCCATGACCCTTCTCCTCCTTTGATTACACATTAGCTCACATGCATACTAATGACATTGGTCATCTTAATTTGAGACATCCACCACCTTCTTGGACCTCTCTCACATCATATTATTACCCTTCATACATCCCTAGTCCATATTGGCCCTTTTGCATATAAGATAGGCCTTTTAGAGACCCATAGGGGCTTTTGAGAGCCTTTTGACCAACCCTAGACCCTATTTAACCTAGGTCATGGCTTGTGTTAAGTAAACCCATAGCCTAGGCTACACATTTCCTTCACCAAATCCATGACCTAGCTTGTGGCCTAGGTAGAACGTGTGTAAAAGTGCCAATATGAAGCCAAACAATAAAAAATAGTTAGTTTTAGGTCATTTGGTAGAATGGGGTTGGGATATATGCCTATTTCTCATTTATTTGAGCCTCTTCTCTTCTCATTCCATTTTTTATTGATTATTCTTCCCTCTCTTGACTCTCATTTCTTATTTAATCTCTCTTGATTCATTTTTGGTACTCTTGAGCTTGATTGGGGATAGAGGATCCCATATACTGTTACACACTTACTTGGAGACTTCATTGTTGCTCTCAATTATTAATACTTCCTTGTGGCTTATTCTCAAGCTTCTACATTTGGAATTACACCTAATATGTGTACTTGTTTGGAGATCTTACACCATTTTAAGTTCTCACTTCACCTCCTCTTTTGCTCTTGGCTTTTGGTTTGGAATTCAACTTGTGCATAGTTTGGTCTTCCTCTTACATTGCTTCCTAGCTTAGATTCCTATTTGGTAGAACACCTGTACTTCATCTTTGAGCTTGATCTAAGGGCACTTTTCTATGTAAAGTGAAACTCCATTATTTTGTGTAGAGTATATGTTAGGGTTTAAATTATTATAGTGAAATAGTTGTTTTTTTACATTGCTTAGAGTAGTTTCTAAAGTTTCTTGCATTTGTATATGAGTAAAGAGTAATTTTATTGATTGAATTATTCCTTTGTTGCATATCATTACTATCTTTTGAAACATCTGTCATTGTATAGTAGAAATATACATGCTCAAGATAAACTAGAAAACTTGCTTAAACACACTCTCTCTCTTGCTAAACTAGAACATTGCATTGTTAAAAAACAATAGTATTGGTTTGGAAAGATAAATCAAATATAGAATAGGCATGCTCTTGAACCATTTCTTGAAAAAATATTTATTACTCGAAACATATTTCATTTGGCCTCAAAGTGCCTTAGCTTCTAGATTTACATTTCAGTTGTTATCTCTCTCCATTTGGTATTGTTCTCACTTTGTTTATGTAATCAATAGTCTAGTCTTAGCTACTTGTTTTACTGTGGTTGGACCTATTAGAGTAAATTGCATACTTTGTGTGCCTATTCATGCTAGCCTCATGTTTGTAAGTCTATCTATAACTTGGTGCAAGCTAGAAAATTGAATAGCCACTATAGATCTCCTGTAGCCCATAGAACCCTTGAGCCTTCTAGCCTCTTAGTGGTTTACTTTAGCACCCTACCAAACACTGGTGGTTCTATTCATATTATTGGAGCTATAAGACTAATTAGTAAATTTTTAATAATTTATGTGAATGACATAACTATGTTTTCAAAGTATTAGTTAGATCACATATGCCACTTAGATAAAGTGTTTGAAAGGTGCAAAAGGTATGGTATTTCCATGAATCTCAAGAAGAGTGTGTTTGATGTTACCAAAGCTAAACTTAATGGTCATATCATCACAAAATAAGGTATTGCTATTGATCCAAAAAGAGCTGATGTGATTTCTAAACTACCTTTACCTAATAACTAGAAATAATTAAAATACTTCTTTGGGAAAATTAACTTTGTTCGTAAATTCATTTATGGATTTATAGAAATTATAAAATCCCTAAATGCTATGTTAAAATAAGATGTGAAGGTAGAATGACATGCAGAATCTAAGAAAGCTTTCCAAGAAATTAAGGACACCATTATGCAAGCCTCAATCCTCATCAACCTAGACCATACACAAGATTTATATATCTACCCCTTTGCTTCTAAACACACCATTATTACCTACTTCACCCAGAGATACAATGGAGAAGAACATCCCATTGATTTTATGAGCACTATTGGGTGTGAAGCCAATATTCATAGTCATTATTCACAAACACTATTCATGGTGATGTGGCATGTGGATGATGTGGCTTATGGTATGTAGGTATTGAATGGTGTTTTGGTCTACTGGTGACATAGATGATGTGGCATGCAACTGATGTGGTAGGAAGGTGATGTGGCATAGGCCCATGAAGGGTCCTTTTATGTGATTAAGATGATGTGACAAGTGTGGGGTGTAGCACTCCATTAGAGGACATGGGTTTTATCCTTGGTGAGTCACATGGTTTGTCATGTGGTGTAAAAGACAAGTGGTCATATATGGGTCAAATTTTTAATGGAACTGATGATTCACACATGTGGGAAATTCAAAAGGTGATTGTAAAATCTTTTGGACTTGTATGTGCACATGGATGAAGAAGAAAAGAAGAACATTGTTGTTGATTAACCTCACATGTGTTAGTGGGGTATAATTCTAGGAGTCACGTGGGGTGGATTGGATCTTGTCTAAAATAGGAATTTAATTTGTTAACCCTTAGATATGAATACAAGCAAAACACTATTGGTGTTTGGACTCACTTATGGAAGTGGGGTACAGGTTTTAGATCCACATGGAGGTGGCCCATGATCTTGTCTAAAGTAGGAATCTACTTTATTGACTCTTGGAATTTGGAGATAAACTTGTTGATGATAATTATTCACCCCACATGGAGTGTGGTGAATTTGTTGGGCCACCCATGTTAATTCTTTCTCCCTCTCTATTCTCTCTCATTGTAAAATGATATAAAACATAATGTTCTCCTTTGCATTGTTTATAATCCCATCCTTCCCTTTGGGGGATCACTCTTGGATCATGTTAGGAGGTTGGAGCTTGTAATTCTTGGTAGCTTGGCTCACTTGGATGTTTGGGTTGTAAGCATCATGCATACTTTATTGTAAGCTTGTAGATCCTTGAGGTTAGAGGTTAGAGCCTAAAAGGATATGTTAGCTTGGCTAACTTGGTTGGAGACTTAGAGCTTGGAGGCTTGTTAGCTTAGCTCATGAAGATGGAGGTTGATGCTTGGAGCTCATCTTGGATGTTATAGATGTTAGCATTGGATGGAGTTGAATGTTGTAGCTTAGAGGTTAGTGCCTAGAAGGCTTATTTGTAAGCTTGGCTAACCTGAGTGATTGGTTCTTAACACTTCAAAGAGTTACTGAGAGGATGTTATTATAGAGAGGATTTACTAATGCAATATGAAGTATGGAAGGTGTCATTGCCCTATGGTTTTTGCCTTGCTAGATGTGCAAGGGTTTCCATGTATATCTTGTGTAATGTGTTCTCTCTTATTGTGTTATTTTTATATCTTATTTTATTTCCACATTAATTATTACACATGTTTAAGATTATGTTTTGGTTCCTAACATTGGTATCAGAGCTAGTCTTTAGCTATTGGTACTTGAGCCATGTATGTGTGTTGATCCTAAAAAGTGGTATTAGAGCCATGGTTGTTGGCTAGTTGGTGTAAGTGAGAGATACAGGTGTAAAGACCAAGATATAAAACAAAATAAATTTTATGGTAGGTATTTATCTATGTGGAAGATGGAGAATGGAGGATAATTTGAATAAGCTTTACTAGATAGATCAACACCAACACAATGTTCTTGATGAAGAAGCAACTATACAGCTTGTGGTAGAGCAAGCATGTCTACATTAGTGTAGATGGAGGGTGATGATAAGGAATGTACCTTGTTATGGTTCTTGGCTAGTGGAGGGGTATAATTTGTGGGATTATACTACCACAATGTGTTGATGATATGTTTGGAAATCCATGTAGAGGAGGAGGTACAAAGAAACTTAAAATTATACCTATTGAAGTAGTTTAGGATGATGGAGAAGATCAAGTGAGACTTGATTTTATCAAAATGAGAAGGTTGGTGTTGAATATATCCAAAACTTAAAGATGCATTAAGTGAAGTGCTCGATGGTTAAAATGTAATGGAAGTGAGTAGTTAAGAGGACTTTGGTGTAGCTGATGTGAGTAGCTAGGTAGATTGATGCATATAATAACTCTATATATGAGTTGGTTTGACATGCGGTAGATCAAGATGCAATTTAATTATAGGATTAAAAACTTGGTAAGTATAGTTACACTGAGTAACATAATGACTTCTCTAGAATTGTTGACAGGTGCCATGTTGAGCATGATAGGTAGCAGTTTGATATGTATAGAAGTCAAGTGTTAATTTTTATGGGTTATTCTCTCTCATGTCATTAACTAATATCAATATTATGGTGTGCACTTGTTGTTCATGATTATAATAGCTAGTTTCCTACATGGTGATCATGATGAGATGGAGTAGCTGGAGGGATATGTGTATGAGGCAAAGAGTTGTAGGTTTGTAGATTGAAAATTATACGGGCTAAAGTAGAAGTGAAGATGGAGTACAATGGTACCTTCATGGAAATCCAAGGTTTTAACAAATGTTGCTGCAATGGATTGATGGCATGTTGGTTGTTGGCCCTAACATGATTAAAAGTCAATGGTATGATGGCCCGAGTGAATAGGATGATATAGATAAAACCAAGGATGGAGAACATAGGGACATAAAAGTAAGGAATAAAGTATCCCTCTCCTTGCAGTATTTGAGTTGTCTTCTAGAGTGTCCTATAATAGAGGAAAAACATGGTTGTTTAATGTATTACATTCATCGGGAGCAGGAAAGCCTCATGTATGCCATGGTGTGCACTAAACCAAATACTTCCAAGTAGTGGGAGTAATGGGTTATTCATGGAAGAATACTGAAGAAGGATGGTTATGTGGTGAATTGGGAGTCACTTCAAGTACTATAATCTACTATGGAGGAGTAAATGTTGACAAAGCTAGTCAGGACAGATAAGTTTTTAGTAGTCCATAAAACTTCTACTGGGCTTGTTGTGTGGGCAACAGTGGTCATGGATGGCAACTATGTGGCATAATATGTAGGTATGGTAAATACTATGTATATTTAATTTAAGTGGGAGATTTTTGGGCCAATATTCACAATCACTATTCATGAACACTATTCACATTCACTATTCATGGTCACTATTTATAGTGACATGGCATGCAGGTGATGTGGCATGTAGATGATGTGGCTTTTGGTATGCATGTATTAAATGGTGGTGTGGTCTACATGTGATGCAGATGATGTGGCATGCAAGTGATGTAGAAGGAAGGTGATATGGTGTAGGCCCATGGAGGGTCCTTTGATGTGATTAGGATGATGTGATAAGTGTGGGGCATAACACTCCATTAGAGGACATGGGTTTTGTTCTTGGTGAGTCACATGGGTTTATGATGTGGTGAAAAAGATAAGTGGTCATGTATGGGTCAAATTTATAATGAGGCCCATGATTCACATGTGTGGGAATGTAAAAAGGTGATTGTAACACTTTTTGGACTTGTGTGTGCACATGGATAAAGAATTCAAGAAGAGTACCGTTACTGATTACCCTCACATGTGTGAGTGAGGTGCAATTGTAGGAGTCACATGGGGTGTCTTAGATCTTATCCAAAGTAGGAATATACTTTGTTGATGCTTAGAAATTAAGACAAGAAGAACACTATTGGTGTTTGGACTCACTTGTGGAAGTGGGGCATAGGTTTTGAAGCCACATGGAGGTGGCCCATGATCTTGTCTAAAGTAGAAATCTAATTTTTTGACTCTTGGAATGTGAATACAAACTTGTTAATGATAATTTTTCACCCTACATGGAGTGTGGTGAATTTTTATAGGCCACCCATGTTTATTCTTTCTCCCCCTCTCTTCTCTCTCATTGTAAAATGCTATAAAACATTATGCTATCCTTTACATTATTTATCCTCCTATCCTTCCCTTTAGGGGATCACTCTTGGTTCATGTTAGGAGGTTAGAGCTTGTAATTCTTGGTATCTTAAATCACCTAGATACTTAGGTTGTAAGTATCATGCATGTTTTATTATAAGCATGGAGATCCTTGAGGTTAGAGGTTAGATCCTAGAAGGATATGTTAGCTTGGCTCACCTAGATGGATACTTGGAGCTTAGAGGATTGTTAGCTCAGATCATGAAGGTAGAGGTTGATTCTTGGATCTCACCTTGGATGCTATGGATGTTAGCATTGGATGGAGTTGCATGTTACAGCTTGGAGGTTAGAGCCTATAAGGATTGGTTGTAAGCTTGGATTACCTAAGTAATTGGTTGTTAGCACTTAAAGGAGTTATTGAGAGGATGTTGTTTTAGAGAGGATTTTTTGATGCAATATGAATTTTAGAATCTCCATTGCCCCATGGTTTTTCCCTTGATGGTTGTGTAAGGGTTTCCACATATATCTTGTGTAATGTGTTATCTCTTGTTGTGTTGGTTTTTAGCTTATTTTATTTCTACATTAATTCTTGCACATGTTTAGGATTATGTTTTGGTTCCTAACATTGGTATTAGAGCTAGGATTTAGCTATTGGTACCTGATCCATGAATGTGTGTTGATCTTAACAAACACCAATCTCAAGAATGATGAACCAAGATATTATACTCTCTAAAAACTTGACTATGACTTGGTCAAAGTAGTGAAGAAATTTAGGCACTATATTCTTAGGAATAAGGTGAATGCTATCATCCTAGACTTAAACATAAATAAAATGTTGGGGTAGAATGAATTAGGTGGACATAGAGGCTAATGGATGGCAAAGTTTTAGGAGTATGACTTGGAGATCAAACCAGGGAAGTTGGTCTAAGGACATGGCCTTACCCAACTGATAATTGAGATAGATTCAAGGATAAGTGTACACAAAATAGACTAAGAGATGAGGCTACAACTAGACTAGTATGCTTTGATCATGCATTTATTTTTATATGGAAATACACCACCTGAACTCAACCATACATAGAAGAGATCTCTCTGGTTGAAAGCTGCATAGTATATGCTGAAGAAGGGAATTATCTTCATAAGGAATCATGAAGGAATCTACCTTAGATGTTTGTCCCTAGATGAAGCCAAGGAAGTGATGGAAAGTTTCCATAAAAAATTGAGATTTGGTCATGCTATTTCAAACACCACAACACACAAGGTCTTTCAAGTAGGTTATTACTAGACTACTTTGTTAAAAGTTATTCATGCTCATCTCTATGTTTGTAATAAGTACTAGACCTTTTCCAAGAGGGATAACCATGCGATAAAGCCACTTTATCCCATGATGGAGTCAACACCATTTACCCAAAGGGGACTAAATTTCATTGGGGTCATCAAAACCAACTCATCGAATGCCACAAGTTTGCTCTCATGGCCATAGATTGTTGCATAAGGTGGTCCAAGGCTATTGCAATAAAAATAAGCACCATTTCCAAAGTCATCAACTTCATGGAGAGCACTATAACCACCCAATTTGGGGTGATAGTATCTCTAGTAGTGATAATAGTTTTGCCTTCCAATCCATGGAGTTTACAGAATGGGCTTATGACAATGGTATTATGCTAAGGTTCTTATCTAATCACTATCCCCAAGGAAACGAATTGGTGGAATCCACCAATAAGAATCTAATAAAAGCCATCAAGAAATATGTAGGAGATAAACCCTAGGAATCACACTCATTACTAAATATTGATCTATAAGTTGACCATACTAGATATAAAAAATCCCTCAAGATCTCTCATTTCCTTTTATTTTATGGATTGGAGCCGATCATGCTGGTCACACTCAGATTGCTGACTTCTAAGTTCATGCATAATTTATGAAAACAAATGACAAAGTGATTTCTTGAATCCTAGATATCATTCAGTTAGAGGAACCTTGAATCTGACCCCTAATCAAAATTGAGAAAATAAATCCCACTAAGAGGTCTCCCTAGAAAAAGAGAAGTCAGTAACCACTCTGAGTGATGACTGAACCCCAAATAGAATTGTCAAGTTACAAAAAACCAAGGTTGAGTCTTTGATCCAAACAAATCATGGATGGTGAGACAGTCCTTTACATTTTAGATCTAGAGGGCCAATGATTCTTGGATAACAAGTAAATTTTAGAACAACTCACACCCCAATAAAGGCCACCAAGAAACACTTAATATAACATCTTAAACAAGGTGGGACCATTCAAGCCAATAAAAAGTTGACTATATATTCAAAGCTTACTCTTCACCCTATCACCCATGGCTTGGTCACAAACCCTTAATAGACAAAGACTGCTAAATCTCTTTACAAGAACCTTGAAATAAGACTAAAAAACATGTAGAATTTAAATTCAGAGTCTCCCTTGAAAGAGCTATTTAGGCAACCTCCATCGTAGGTTTTTTGGCTTGGCTGGCAGTGGAGCAAGGCCTCAAATGGGATCATAGGTATCTTTGTTAGGTCTATGGATACTTGGTTGATAGTAGAGAAATTCCCATGAATGCCCCTAAATAAATATGATGCCCAGTTCAACCTCAATTACTTGAATGAAGTCTATAATTGGATAATTTAATTAAAAATCACTCCCTACATACACTAGTGGTCTTATACAAGATAAGATCTCAGTATGTCACTTGTTATTACATGAATTTAGTGCCTTCTTTTTTGATATGTCTAAATATCTCTCTTTTAGTCTATGTGTTATGTAGGAATAATAAATTAACAAGTCAGGTTCTAAGTGCTTGCCACCACTTTCCCTACATAATTCACCATTTATTATGGCTAACACACATTGTTTTCATAAGGAATGGGGGACCCCTATTTTAAAAAATTCATAACTAGAGTTCCTGGGCCTATTATCACTTTTTGGTTGGCTCTACCTACACTAAGTCTCTAAAATCCCATGTCACCGTATTTTTTTTCCTCCCCAAGTAAATCCTTTGGATAATGACGAATTGATCCAACTAACAAGCCTCATTGATCTATGAAAGAGACCAATGTAAATCCCATCTATACTCCATGGTTAGGGTGATCCATCTTGCTTTTAATTTTTAACATGCTGAATTTATAGGATCACTTTAATCATAGATTCTCAAAGTCTCAATCCTATTCTCAGTGTATCAGATCTCAGAGTCCTACATGATGTTATAAATCCTAGCTAGCGACCAGGTGAGCAATTAATTGATAATTATTCCTCTAAATTTTACTTAGTCATTTTTTATATTTTTTCAAGATCTTCCACATGTTGAAGTCTCGATGCTATGTGACTTCAAGATATTCAACTTAGGGGTAGTAAGAGGTTTTAAAATAATAAATCACCACACAATCTGTGTCAAACATGTTAGTCTCCCAAAATTAATGGGGATATTAGATCTTGAGAGAGCCCAATGCAATCAATGAGTGCCATAAGGTTTATTTTTATATGCATCAGTCTCATAGACTTGATACAGATGTCAGACTTGGGGAGAGCCCAATGCAATATAGAAGAATGATGCGGCGCTAAGTCAGAAGTTGTTAGTACTCCAGCAAATCACCCCACACCAAAGGAGAATGGCTAGTCTCCTAGACCTATCAACAATGTCAAATCTTGGGAGAGCCTGACCCAACTAGTTAATGCCAAGTTAACCAATGATAGAGTGATTAGTTTCTCATAACTAATATAACTATCAAAGCCTCGAATAACTCAACCAAATCAAGGACATCACATGTCTTAAAGGTCAAAAGTGCTTGAATCTAACTAATGAAACTTTCACCATTATTAGATTTGTTAGTCTCTTAGTTTGATAAAGATGTCAAATCGTGAGAGAGCTCAATGTAATAAGGGAATACCATGCAGCTTATGGTCAAAAGAGTCAGTCTCCTTTTGCCTGATAGAGATGTCATAATCTAGAAGATCTTGATGTATCACAACATGACATGTGGCATAATCAAATAATTTAGTAGGTGGGCCCCTAAAGACCTTGAGATGGCCATAATGAAGCATAAGTGGAACTATAAGGGGCTAATCAGAGGATGATAAATTTCCCCAATTGACATCTCATCTTCCCCTTGAAGATGTAACAATAATGTGCTAGGTTGTGCTTAAGTCTTGACCATTAGCATGAGGACTAGTCAAGAGGTGACAAGTGGTGTGAACTTGGAGTTCTTTAATAGATTTAAGGACGGTGTGGCCATGTACCCTTGATTGGATAATCTAAAAGTGTCACATCACTTGTACTAGATCTGGTAAGCAATGTGTAATCATATACTCCATAATTAACTCTAGATTGGGAAATCAAGTCAAAGATTGAGCCACCCATTCAAATTTGAATCCAAGATGAATGAGCCTCCAAATACCATTAATATAGGGGATCAATGTGAATTTTATAAGTATTGCAAGGAAATCTCATTATTCATTATATCTCAAGACTCCTAAATAAACCTCCTTATGTTTTTCTCCCACCTTCTACTTTCGTTGCCTTCTCTTTTGACTAGAGCTTTTTCACCAAATTTGATCTTGCTATAATGGTTGTTTCATCTTCAAACCCCATGATTGAGCCTGAATATAGAGACACTTTGTTTCTGGATGGTTTGAACCAATTTAAACATTATAACAAAATATTCAAGGCCATCGATCAAGTGTCCAAAGAGTCAATTACTAATGCTGATGATCAGGATGAACTTGAAGATGCCCTATGAGTATAATAGAAGTGTGGATTATACTAAGCCATAACCAAGCCTAAAGTCCTCCTTTGCACTAAATTATTTAACAAGTTACTCCCCAATGTTAGGTAAGTACAATATGACATTCATGATTGGGTTTACTCAGCTAGATCTTGGCACCAGGTTATCAACATATCAAGCACGTCCTACAAAGCCTATTATAATCTCACAGACTCCACTTTTTTATATGACTTGAGTATAGTGCAGAGTTGGATTGACACCTTATAAATATACAATGTCATTAAGGACTGGGTAGAGAAATTAGATGCTAAATGGGTAAACAAGGATAATGTCAATGCATACATAGTCTATACCTTTAAGGAGAGATCTAAATTGGTATGATCCTACTAAATTGGTTGTTTGGGGATCAGATTGCCTTCACATAAATATACCATAGGTACCCCTACTTCACATGATCACGGATGGATCCCAAGTCCTTGACCTAAGAGGAGTAGTTAACTTCAATATGTTCAAGGCCATAATGGATGCATGGGATGGGGGATACTTTTACATGATGAGTCATCTCATAGATGTAGTCTATAGGATACTCACTTTCAAGACCTCTGACTTTCCTACATGGGTTCCCGATGGCCCTGTAATCCATGTAGTTTTGTATAACTTATATGGCCACCAATATATAAATAACATTAGGGATATTTATGAGTGTTTATACCTGATAGTATACAATGAAATAAACAAAGCTCTTATGCCTCATCTATCAAAATAAATCAGAGAATCACTGGCTCCCATTAGATACTATTGGCACCTCTAAAAGGAAATTATCATCCAAGTCACATTCATTCTTAAAGAGCCCCTTTGCTTACCCTATCACATCCCAAATCGCTTTATTGAGATCAAAATTATTTATCAATTAGTGGAGAGCATTTTTAGACACTATATTGGTCATCAATAAAATGCCTAACTACCTCTTTTGATTACCATCCAGCATCATGTGTATTGTTCTTTCCCTCCCCTATAAAAGATGGTATCTAGTCAGGACTCTTTGGCCTTGGATAGAGTCTAACGTGGGACTAAGAATAAAAGGGCATGACCAAGCCCATTTAGAGAGGTATTTCACTCACCTCAACCTCAATAATGGCCACCAATAGTGGATGATGATGAGTTATATATAAACACCATTGATGACTAAGAAGTGCTCATGAGGATCAAAGCTATAGGAAGGAAAATGGTAAGAAGGTCTAGATTAACCCCTCAACACCCTTATACTTGTTCAATTTTCAAGGGATATCACACTGAATCACCCCATAATTTCTAGAAGAATATTATAAGGGATCCCACTACATTCTCCCTTATGACCAATAACTCCCCTTATCATGGCTCTACCTCCTCCACTCAAATAGCTCAAATTCCTTAGCCCCAACCAAGTCAAAATCATGTGACTCAGTGACAAGTGACCCAAGCATAGGTGATTCCACAACAATCACCTTGACCCCAATCCACCTAGGCTCTGAGGTTCAACATAAATAGTGACCCAAAAAAGAGCCCAAAGTGGGATTAACAATAGGCACCAATGCAAGTTCCTCCCCTCACTCCTTCCATTTTCCAACTACCTCATACAACACCACTTGGTTCCCTACCCCTTCCATAAACCTTTTTGCCAGCACCACCCTTTTTCTCAATTTCACTACCTATTCTCTTCTCTCAAACATCCATGGCCTCTACCATCCTTGACATCCTAGCTTCTTCTTTTCCATCTATCCCTTCCATTCCCCGACTTGGAAATTTCTTGGTTTACCCATTGGCCATTCCTTAGATTTAGGTTCTTGTAAATTCCTTATCTCCATTGGCCACCTCAGCTATTCCAAGAGTAAGTACACCTATGTACACATCTCTAATGATTAGGACCATTCTAGTTGTTCCTCCAATAATTCATCAACTATCATAGTCGACCCCTATGCCCCTCATTACATCGACTCTATCTAAAACAATGTCTAAATCTGACCCGAGTAAAAAGTTGAGGAAAAAGCAAAAGATAGTTCACACTTAACCCATAATATGAGTATTAACTACTCCAATTCTACCATCCCTACCAATCTCTTCTACTACTTTGAAACCAACCCTATTGGATCCTCTCATAGCTCCCTAACCCCCTTTATCTATCACCTCAGGCCCCCAAGGACTTAAATTTAATCAACCATTTTATCCCTTATGATAAATATCTCCCTCTTGAGAGTAATTACCCCTCAAGTGGGCATGACCCAAAGTTAGTGGTGAATGCATATATTCCCTCAAGCCTCACCATTTATTTTTTCCCCTTTTTCCCTCATGCCTCCTCATCCTCCATTAATTTCATCATTCACTTCCTCCACTTCTTCCATCCCTCCTCCAACCCATCCTCTACTTATCACTACCATCTCTACCACCCCACCAATACCTCCCAAGACTTAAGGAATGACCCCAATATCGTAGGTATTAAAGATGATGATGCAAGGCACCTTATAAGTAAAATGGGATTTTGACCACAAAATGGGGTGTATCTAGAGAATAATCACATAAAAATTTATACAAGAGGAAAACCCTATGGTCTGGTAGACATAAAATGACTTATTCTCTCTCACCAAGGTGATCACATGTATCAAATATGATTATACAAGTCACCCTAGAAGTATAATGGGATTTTGACTGTACCACAGGGAGTATGTAGAGAATACTCACTTAAAAATTCATACAAGAGGAAAACCCTATGTTATGTTAGACCTAAAATGATTTATTCTCTCTCACCAAGGTGAGGAATATTGAAGGAAAATAAAAAAATGGTAGAAGACTAACTCTTATTTCTCTTGGTGATGCATTATATGCCATAGAAGCTTCTTGAGGATAAGTAAAGCCAGGTCTGAACTCTTGAGGTGCAAGTCAAGAGATATTTCCCTCATGGGATAATTTGGAATGTCAAAGATGCCCTCCTATAACTTTTATCAACTCTAGGAAAGGTGGTAAGGACTATGTTAGAGACCTAGGTGCTCATCTAGTGGACCCAAGACTATTTGGAGAGGGTCACTATAATTAATGGAAAGTACCAAAAGTTGACTATTGTGATTAATAAACGCATGATCATGAATTTCAAATTTATGCCCACTTTAGATTTGGGTTTATATTAGACCCATGCTGAGACCATGAAGACTACTATAGAGGAGTGGCTTACCTTGGCCCAAATGATGATGGGACATGTGAAAGATGGTAAAATGAAGATACTAGATTATTTTAAAGAAGTTAATATCTTGGTGTTGTTCCACTCATATGATAATCTACTAGATAGGGTTTAGATTCCACTTAGGTCACTTTTACTAGGTCATGAAGGGAAAGGTGGCGAAGGCAAATAAGGAGGGAGTTCAGGTAGTTCTCAAGCTTTTAACTCAATCTAAAGTGAGCATCATCTAAGTGTCTAAAGTCTAGGTGTCAATTAACCTCCCCTCTAGGTATACAAAATACTAGTAGCCTAGGTTGAGATGATCTTTAAAGAGCCTTTAATGAACATTTCCAAGTTGGATTAGGAGTTTGACCTCACTATGGTCACATTGGAGGCCAAGGAGGCAAAGTCAAAGTAGTTGGGAACTAGCTCTTATATGCTGCCTCCACAAATTAGTTGAGTGTGTTATGCCTATTTTCTACACCCCCAAATTTTTCAAAAGTTTAATACTTACTGTCATAGAGATTACTTTGTCATAAAATCTAAAACTGTGTCAGGGACCCAATCGATTGATAGTATTTTAGATGCATGTTTTCAATTATGAAATGATAATGATTGATTGATGAATTTATATTTACATTTTGAAAATCATGGTGGATTAATGAATAAAATACACATATATATTTCTTAATGTGATCTATCACTTTGATTTCAGTGTAATTTAGTTTTGAGACAATTTCAATTGGGAGGTGCATTTTTAGTTTAGACAGATTTATAATGGTTATTTGATTTTAATTGATAGTGTGATTTGATTAATGGTTTAGAATAAATTATGGTGATACAAACTTCAAATTTTTTTTGCAATGAATATTAATGCATTTGAAAGCTAATATGAAGATATAGATTAGATTTATGGCTCAATTTCATTCATTATTGATGATATGATGAATATTTAAAGTTCTAATATGCTTGAGTTGGTTAGTGATGTTGTCAATCTATTTTGTCTAGCTCATAGTCTTATTCATTTGATTTTTCAACTTGATTACCAAAATACATGGTTCAAGATCATGGCTCTTTTGTTTCATAAAACTCTAAAAACCTAATCGACATTCTAAGTCTTGGTCGTTTCAAAATCTAAAAAATTATTCAAAGTCTATGAACATAACTATTTTTCCATTAATGGTATTCTATTGAAACTCATTAAGTGTAAATGGTTATATATTAAATGGATGAGTTTGTTTTAGTGAAATAATTTTGAGGGCATAGGGTGTTATTCAAACTTAATATAAATCCTAACACACATTTTCAAAGAGGCTTAATGTTGTTCGACTTAAGATTTTCAAAATGGTTAAAAGGCTTTATTTGTCACATGGTTTGAAGACCTATGGGGTCATGATGCTAAGATATTGACATTTTTTGAGATCATGACTTCAATGTGAAATATATTTGTATGGGTTTTAGCTTCGAAGGGCCTATCATAATTTGCATGGCATAACTTAAGACTGTAATACTAAAGAATTAGCAATTACAAAGACCACGTGAAGTTTGTATAGTCACTAAATCTTAAGGCTTCTTGGATTGATGATGAAGCAAGATCAAAGTATTTATTGGTTTGTGAGCTGGAGATCAATTGACAAAGATAAACATTGAGACAATGTGAGTTGGTATGAACATTAAATGTGAAGGTGTGGCCTCAAAGTTTTGAGATTAGCATGCATATTTGGAGGTAAGGGAATTAATGTGAAATAGTCTTTTCCTCAAACAATGGAATTTAGTGGATGATATAGTATGAATGGATAGTTATGGTTAATTTTATCGATGCCAATAAATGAATTGGTGGGATTATTAAGTACATGCTTAGTAATTACAAACCAATATGAATAAAACACATCACTCGTTCTATTATGGTAATAAGTTGACAAATATAAGTTTTTGGTTTCTTGATTTTTGGTCATTTTTCACAAGCCCAACCATGAAAGTAAAGCTCTAGCTGATTGATTTCTGAGTTTTAGGAAGAGATTTTAGGTGAAAAGTATCCAATAGAAATCTTGGGGTGCATATCTAGGTATGTTTCAAATGATTTCAAGAGATTTGGAAGGATGTTGTGGTTCTTTTGAGAAAATTTACAGTAGTATGAAAGGAATGATTCTTTAGTTACATGAATGAAGTATTTTAGGTATACATGAGCATTATTCAAAGTTATAAGTATTTTCTAAATGGCTTTATATGAATAAATATGAACTATAATGTGAAAAATGTGTGAATTCATCTTCATTTGTGAAGTTATGACAATTTTTCTTAAAGGGGTTTTAAGAATATTATATATTGTGTGTAAATGGGTATGCATGATGAAGAGAATTAGCATGGTAAATAACCATTTTGTGTTTCTTGTTTATGAGCCATTCTAGGTCGATGAAAGAATAAAAAGGTTTGGCTGTCGAAATACAAAGTATAAATTTGTTATTTTTGAGTTGTAATCTTTCAAGAAATTATTTCACAGAATGTTGGATACTATGGTAATGGTGCATGCATGTCAATATTGATGAGAAATGTCACATGCATGTTTTGGAATAAGTCAGTAAGTTTTGTGAATCTATAGATTTGATAGTTTTTTTGGAGTTGGTTTAGCAATTGAGTTCTAAGGTTTTTGAGTTGAAAGTATGGTTTTGAAATGAACAATTATTATTAACTTGTCAGGGTTTCTATTTTTTTGTTTTCTTTAAAATGGGTCGAGGTCTAGAAAGTTATGAATAATTTCTCTTGAAGATTTGAGTCTTATTTTCTATTGATTTGGTATGAAACTCTGTTAATATTTTCAAAGGGGTGTATTCTAAAAATTGGTGAGAACTTCATTCTATGCATGAAACTCATGTTAGTTTCAAAGAAAGAGCTATGGCATGAAAAATAAATCGTAGACTTTGATTTTAGAATATTTGATGAATCCTCACTCTCAAGCATATTTCATAATTCTATTATTTAATACACACGGTTAATATTTCATTCAAATATCAAGGTTGTAGGTTCAGTTATTTCTATGTGTATGTTTGGTCTTTACTGTGTAAGGTCTCTGTTAAGTGCTTCTATGAGTAAGGTATTTGAAAAAAGAATAGTTTATTCATTCATTCACATCATGATGTATTTCAGTTTGGTTCCTAGAAATATGCATGCATAAGACATATTATCAGTTGTTCAAATTTTCTTTTATATCACGATGCATATATATTGTGGAAATTGGGAATTTTTAATTTGTTCAGAGATTAATTCAATTTTGTATAAGAAAAAATTGAATAACTGAGTCGATCATTCACAAATGATATGCCAAAAAATCATTGACATATATATAAATATTCTTGAGTCTGTGAGCTTATCTATTAGTTTACAGTGGCAAGGGTGATTTAAGGTTTTAGATAAGATGATATTTTTGTTAAAATTTCACTTCAATATTGAAGTTTTAGGTTTTTATTTAAAAATGGATGTTAAGGTTCTTTGATACTCATTTTAAAATTTATATCAGAATAAATGAGTTGGCTTTAGATAGTTTTAATGTTGTCATTTTGAAAATATTTTTTAAAATTTTGTATCTTCATTTGAAATGGCTCAGTTCTTGAGAATTTTAAAAGGTGATCAGGCCAGTTAGATTGTATTGATATAAAAGGTTAGTCATTATTAATAAAATAGTGAGTTATTGTATAATATTCTTAGTTTGTATTTAGAGTTTCATTGAAGTGTTCAATGCAGATTTTGATACAGATATATGTTTTTTTAATTCATGATATGGTTCAGTTTCAGTTTATTGAGATATAACAACCTTCAATCTTTTTTTTAGGCATTTATTGTTTTCCAATTTTAAATTTGATTGTTATATTCTAGATTGATCATAATGTCAATGTGGGATCAACTTGGTTTGGCAAGAAGTAATGATAATAGAGGATGGAGACAAAGTTTCAATAGTGATACTAACTAGCCCAATCCCAACAGAGGTTTTCTTAGGGCTAGTTTTCGTGCAATAAACTTTGGCCCTAGATTCCATAGGGGAACAAAAATGTTCATACACTTTGATGCTTATGTTCTTGAATTTTGGGACATTCTAAGTAATTTCTCTATTAATCTAGTAAATAAAGGATTTTAAGGATATAAAGATAACAAAGGTTTCTTTGGCTATAGGTTTGGAGCTCAAACACCTTCTTAAAGTAGTTCATCTCACTATTTGGATCATAAACTTCAACACTTGCCACTTCAGGTTTCTAATATTGAAAGAATTGAACCTGTTATTTATCCTTTGCTTGCAAATCAAGCCACACAGCTTGAGATTGAGACTACCCATGCTAAGAAATTTAAGAATTTGGCCATCCCTTCAAATGTACCTTCTCCTTCTCATGTAGATATTGTTAGAAAATGTAAAAGGTTGAGTCTAGTTGCTTCTCATAGCGAGCCTCTCTTAAGATCTGAAAGGTTGAATTTAGGAATTTAAAGTTATGTTGGTAGGAGAAAGATAATGAATATTCCACCTTCCACTGTAGAAAAGAGAACTATAAAAAAGAGAGGCGAAAGTCAGTCTGAGCTAGATACACCAATGGAGTTTGTTGAAAAGAATCAAATTAGAGATTCATAACAGGACAACTGATTTAGAAACAAGATTAGTGTCTTTTCCTACTACAAAGATGGAATATAATATTTATTTTCATGAATAAGATAAACATGTAATTGAGGTGTTATCTGATTCAAATGATTATTAATCATCTAAGGGACATACTTTTTATTTATGCTAAACTTTTCATGACAGAACTTGATATTTCAATTTGATACTTTAGTTTCAAACTTTGATATATTTTGAAAAATGCATTAATTTTGAAATTTGATATAATACATATGCTTAAGTTATTTTAATATGCATTATAGATTAATATAAATAATATTTATTAATCTTTGACTTATTTATTTTATGATTAAAATATGTATTATATTCTATTATTAATCAATATGGGTCCCTACCAATTAAGATTAGTACCCAAAGTTTATAATTAAATAAACTTGATCAATTAGGACTTTAAGTCTTAATTAAACATGTCCTTAACTAATAGTTATTATAATTAATTGAATTTTTAACAGTCAATTAGTTTTCATAAACTAATAACTAACTAAAGTTAGTTATAACTAATTTGTAACTAAGTTTGAAGGTATAAGAAGAGATCAAAGATTCATTTGAAGACATAAGAACAACATGTATTGAAGACTTAGATATTTTTGGAAGTCAATCATTCATCTTTCTTCTTTCTATGTAAATCTTTTGAGATAGTACAACTTTTAAAGATAGACCCAATGGTATTTTATTTGATAGTTGAGTAGTTGCTTATGCAACTCATGTATACCCAACTTTATTTATCATTTAATACTAATTATCTAAAGATTTCTAAGTTTAACATCTTTTTATGATTGCTATTTGTAATCCTATGCACATATTCCAAATATTTAACCTAAATAATGATGAATATTTCACTATTTTTTGACACTTCATTGATCTATTTTTATTGTAAAGTTATCATTAAAGTTTTTTTAAAGGATTAATAATAGTTTTCTCAATAATAATGTCCTTTTCTGCTAAGATGACTCTCCTTTGAGACTCGCATGATTTATTTTAATCTATTTAACTCTAAATTTAATATATTGTTTTCTTTAAAATTTTATTGTAATTTGATTTTATTTCTATTTCTAGTTATCTTCTTATTTGTTAGTTTAATTAGTTTAGATCTTGTTCCTCTTCTTTATTTAGATAGTAGTAGAACCCTCTTAGATCACTATTCGCTTTTATATTTGTTTAGAGTTTAAGTTCTTCAAAGTGTTTAGATTTAATCTTTTTTAGTTATATAGTAGTTTTTTATTTATATATTTTAATTATTTGGTAGTTTATTTCATAGATTAGTTCATGTTTAGTTTCTTTATTTAATTTTAGACTTATTTATAATTAGTTTCTGGATTTGTTCAAGTCTTTAGATTAATAGGCTTTAGTTAATTTGGATTTAGTTTTAATAGTTGTTAGTTTAATTCTATTTATTTAGTTTTTAACCTTGTTTAATCTTTTAGTCTTTTGCCTTCCCCTTTTAGTTTGTTTTAATTTTAGTATTTGTCTTAATTAGTTTTTATATATTTAGTAGTTTATTTTTTTAGTAGGCTAGTTTCCTTTAGTTAGTTAGTTTGTTGTCTCTCTCTTCTATTTAAGTGATTGAATGTCTTATCTTTTTTTATCTTAAATCTATTTTTTATTCTTTCTATCATCTTTTGAACTTAACCTAAAGAATATTACAATAATAAGTGAAATATTTTTGAATATATGAATACTTTTTGAATTAGATTTCTATTCTTCAAGAGATTATCTAACTCATAAATTCTCTCCGTTGGATAGAATAGATTACAACTTCTTATTCTAATTGATTCATGATTTGATAAAATAGATTTCTAATGGTTATATTTGAATAAGTTGCATTTGATAACTTATTGATTATTTTCTAAAATTTATAAAAAACCCTTAACATCTTTAGGATCATAGATGAACCTTTAGAACCCCATGATTAGATTGACACGATTCTAACTTGACCTTCACGATAGATGAAAGAGTTAATTCATTGATGGTAAAATTTCCATCATCAACAAATTTAGTGACTCCATTGGGGATATCATTGAAAAATGTGATTTGTTTTTTTAATTTTATTTTCTTCTTGCTAATGGTACTTGGAGGTCAACAACCTCCTATTATCTAACCTACAATAGATATAAAAGATGATCAAGTTGATATTTAATTTAACATATTATGTATGATATAATCATCTTAAAAATTTTCATCAAGTTATAGAAGTCATAAATCAAGAAGAAGAAATTATAAAATTTGAAATTGATTGGTATTCAAATATTACATGTGAGACTCAACGTGATGTTCTAAATTTAAATAGAAGAATTCAGGGAGGTAGAGCAAGAGTTTTAGCTGTTAATCCTAAGCCTAGAACTCATTTTATTTTTGATTCTTTTCTATTTGATGATTTTGTTTTGCCTATTGAAATACTATTATAAATTTAAACTTAGATAAAAAACATCAGGTTCAAGATAATCACTCGATCCAAGTAGACACTGTTGAAGCTTTTAATAGGAGATCAACTTATGGGAGAACAACCAGTAGTAGAATGGAGACTAGAAGATATGATTCATAGGTTGCAAAATAATAGAGATCAAGATGATCTCATTGAAGGTGAAGATGAATTAGAATCTCAGGAAGATCATCAAATAGATATAGCACCATAGATTTTTGCAAATCTAATTAATGTTGAGAACCGTCCTGGTAAGTTACTTTCTTTGAAAAGGTTGAATATACCATAGTTTTCTTATGATAGAGAATCTTGGAAAGATCATTTAAGATATTTTATATTAGTTTGTGCTATTCTTAGAATAACTAATGAAAAAATTTACTTAAGTGTTTTTGTCCAAACATTAGAAGGAAAAGTTTATCATGCATTTGTTAATCTGTCTGCCAAGGTTATTGACACTTAGAGAGATGTTGAAGATTGACTAGAGTTGTCCTTTAATAAAGATAAATAATATTTTGATATCTTGTGAAATTTTCCATTGATCTAGGTGAAACTATTTATCATTTCATTTTGAGATTCACTAAATTGCGTCAAAAGATCCCTTGTGATCTTAGGCCTTCTAAAAAATTATCTAGACTTTATTTTTTGTAATGCTTTATCTTTAAAGTATAAAATAGCTTTAGAAGATAAAGATATTACATAATATAGTGACACTTTAGGTTTCTATATTAAATATGAAAAGAATCTTAAAATAATTGGTTTTAAAGATAGGTCTTTTACAAGCTTAAATCTAGATAATTCAAAAATATTAAAGATCATACAAAGTCTAGGTAATGAGCTGGTCACTATTAAAAGATAACTTAATAATAAACCTTGTTCCTTAAATAAGAGTAATAAAGAAGATAAAAATGATTATATTACTTATTATTGTAATGTTTATGAACTAGATCATAATCCAAGCATATGTTTATCAGTTCTTAAATTCAAAAAAAAATTCATGAAAAAGATGAAATAACTGAAGATCTAACATATAATATAAACACTCTTGATGATCCCTCAAAACATGAGAATGTTTATGTTATAAATACTAGGAATAAAGATTATAATTCTTCTCAAAATAATAAAATAACAAATGATAAGTATTTTTTTGATGATAAAGGGAAATCAACTCAGAATAATACTAATAATTCTAATGATAATGCTGCACAAAATAATCCTTTTGTAACTAAATATAATAACAATCAATATTATAAATATAATTTTTTTAGACAAATTGATGATAAAACTTATAATATAATTGATGATTTAGCAATAATTAAGATTGAATTATCTTTGTGCAAGTAACTAGTCTTTCATGATAACTTGATAAGATTAATGAAGCAATAGAAAATCCTAGAGTTGATGTAAGTTTGTAAGAGGAAAGTAATTATGAACATATTTATGCTCAAAATTTTGACTGTCTTGCTAATTACATCCCTCTTTTCTATGTTATAGTCAAGATTACCTATAAAATAATTCATAATTGCATTTTAGACATAGGTACCTCGAAGAATATTATGCCTAAATCTATTGCAGATCAATTAGGCATATCTTATGAAGTAGATAGTAGGAAGTTTACTGGTTTTGATTCAAGACAAACTACGAGTTGTGATTGGTTTCATTATATGGTCATTAAAATTACACAAGATGAATGAATTAGATGTATGACTAATGTTCAAGTGTTGGATATTCTTGGTAATTATGCAATGCTATCAGGAAGAGATTGGTCTAAAATAAATGCAACTTTTATTGGAAAGGATATCACATAGGTTCTTGTTAATAATGAAATTACTTTTATTAAAAGGGAATATTTTTATAATACCCCTATTGAATCACCTTCTTCATCTAATATTTTTTACATTAAAACTAGAATTGGAACTTAAGAATTACTAAATTTAGATGAACCAAAAAATTAACCTGAAGAAATATTAGAAAAGAATATGTTATGGTCACTTTACTTTAATAGAGCTTGTTCTCAACAAGGTAATGGTGATTAAATTTATTTAATTTATCCTATAGGTAAATTTTTTTGTTATGCCTTCAAATTATATTTCAAAAATACTAATAATACAATAGAATTTGAAGCATTATGTTTAGGGTTAGAAAAGGCCATAGCGCTGAATGTTAAACGTTTTGAATCTTTTAGAGATTTAGAATTAGGAGTTAGACAAGTTCGTAAGATTTATAAAACTAATAAAACTCATTTACACCATTATACACAAAATATTTGGTCATTACTTGAGCATTTTAAATCTTTTAATATCATGCATATTCTTAGAAAAATTAATGTAAGAGTTGATAAGCTTGTAGTTTATGCTTCTAATCTAACTTTAAGTGAGAGTGAGCCTACTACAAACTTTCTTTTTATTGAAGTTCTTCATTTTAAGATTATTGATTTAAATGATAGTTGTCCTATATTTAAATTTGATGAGCATATAGATTCATTCCTTAAATATAATTACTTTGATCATGATGACTATGTACTAAATTATGGTGATTATTTGTACTTAAGTACTAACAAATTACCTACTAGTTTGATGAGTTTAGAATCTATGTTCACACCTAATGACCAACCTAAAATCTCTAGAATAGAAAATCCATCAAGAAAAATCATAAGTGAGACCATTCCCATAAATTTAGGCACTAAAGAGGATCCTAAATATGTTTATTTAAGAATTTGGGCGACTAAAAATGAGAAGGTTAAGTTCATTAAATTGTTTAAAGAATTTATTGATATTTTTGTCTGGTCATACAAGGACCTTAAAGGTTATGATACTAATATTATTAAACATGATATTTCTATTAAGCCTGGTGTTAAACTTATTAGATAAAAAATATGAAGAATCAACTCTTTGTTAGAGGATATCATTAACAAAGAGTTGGATAAAATGATTGATGCTGGTGTCATTTTTCTTGTAACATATTCATAATGGATAGCTAATCTAATTTTGGTTAGAATGAAAATGGTGACATTAGATTATGTGTCAATTTTAGAGATCTAAATAAATCTAGTGTAAAAGATAATTTTCCTCTGCCAAACATAGATCAGATTTTGTAGTAGGTTGTAAGATTTGAAATGATGTCTTTATTAGATGGATTTTTAGGTTATAATCAAAGTTTTGTGAATTTTGAAGATAGATATGAAATTAATTTCACCACATGTAGAGGTAATTTTACATATAAAATAATAATTTTTAGTTTTATGAATGCAAGGGATACTTTTCAAAGAGCCATGCATGTTACTTTTGATGATTTAATAGGCATAGTTATTCAAGTTTGTTTAAATGATCTCACCATTCATTCTAACAAGATATTTTTTTTAGATCATCATCATGAAGTATTCACAAGATGTAAAAAAATTGACATTTATTTGAATATAAAGAAGTCTATTTTTGGTGTGATTGAAGGTAAGTTATTAGGACATATAATTTTAAAAAAAGGTATTTCATTTAAAAAACTACCTTGAACATGTTAAAACAATTAAAAAACTACTTGCTCCTAAGGATTAATCAATTTCAAAGTCTTTCTTTGGTAAAATAAATTTTGTTAGAAAATTTATTTTTGATTTTGCTGATAAATATAATCCATTACAATTACTACTTAAGAAAGATAAAACATATAATTGGGATGAAGGTGCTGAATTAGTTTTTAATTCTGTTAAAAATGCTATTGTAAGTGCTCATATTCTTGCTAAAATTGATTTGAAGAAAACATTTATTCTCTATGTAAATGCTACTAAAAAGGCTATACGAGCTATAATAACACAAAAGTTTAAAAATAACAAAAAAAATTAATTAGTTACATGAGCCAAGTTCTAAAAGATGCAGAAACTAGGTACCCCCTTATTGAGAAATTTATTTTTTATATAGTTTCCTCTTTGATTAAGTTTCATTATTTATTGATGGGAAACAAAGTTTTTATGCGATATAAAGTACCTATTTTGTCTTATCTTTTAAAACGATCAACCATTCAAAGAAGGTTTGCTAAGTGGATTTTACACATTCAAGAATTTGATTTTGAATTTGAAACTTCTAAAACTATTAAAGATAATGAATTAACAAAATAATTAACTAAAAATGCTATCTCTGATATTAATGTTTTAGTTTTATCAGTTGATGAAAATCTAAATGCTAAACCACATTTATAGAGCATGAAGGTTGTTGAATTTTCTAAAATTTTTAAGTTTGATCTTGAAATAAATGAATGAGACTATTTATTGACTAAAGATGATTAGTACCATGATTTAGTTTTTTTTAGATAAGAAAAAAAGGCATTCCTTAAGACTAAAAGCATTAAATTTCTATTTGTTAGAAAAATTTCTATTTTATCATAATTAAAATGGAGTTTTATTAAGATGTATTACACATAATCAAACTTAGAAGGCTATTAGGCACTATCATGGAGGAAATTGTGGTGGATATTATGCTACAAAAACAACTATTTATAAAATTTTGAGAGTAAGTTATTATTGACCTACTTTATTTCAAAATGCTTATAAGTTAGCTCATTCTTGTATGCCTTGTCAATTATTTGTTAGAAGAGATAAACTACCTGTGATGCCTTTAAATCTCATTATTTTTGAATTTTTTTTTACAAAATTAGATATTGACTTTATTTTAGATATTTATCCAAATTCATCTATAGGTCATATATATATTTTGACAGCTATAGATTATTTCACCAGGTGGCCTTAAGCCAAAGTACTTAAAAGGTCAATAACAGGGGAAGTAATTTATTTTCTAGAAAAAATGATTTTCTCTAGATTTGGAGTTCCATATAAAATTATTTTAGATAATGGACCTCAATTTATTTAAAATTAATTCTTAAATTTTTTTTATCAAAATATCCCATTATCTCTAGTCATTGATCTAAGTATTATCCACAAGAAAAAGAACAAGCTGAATCCATAAATAAAAATCTAATTTTTATTATGAAGAAACTAGTCTGTGATAACAAAAAAAATTGGTATCTCAAAATTTTTGAAGCTTTATGCGCTGATAGGACTATTGTTAAAGTAGTAACTAGTTATTCACCTTTTATGTTGGCATATGGGTTTGAGGCTATTTTGTCAATAAAACTTTAAATTTTTTCAGCTAAGACTACTTTACAATATGTAGCTAAAGATACAAATTTAATTGAATAAAGATTACATGATATAATAGTTCTTGATGAATCTAAAGCGATAACATTGAAAAAATTAGAAAGAGCTAAACAAAAATTAAATATTTTTTTGATAAAAAAAGTTTTTAACAAAAAGTTTAATGTTGGTGATTTAGTCTTATATTAGGATAAAGCTCATGAGGATTCAGGAAAATATCATAAGTTTGATTCATTATGGCTTGGACCTTATAGAATTGTCACAGTTATTGGAAACAATAAATTTCATCTTAAATACCTTGAAAAAAATTGATTGTGTTATTCAATTAACGATCATCATTTGAATCTATTTTATGATTAGTTATCTTTTTGTTTGTTCTTTTGCTTTATTTTCTACTTTCTTTTGGTTTATTTCATTTTATGCTCTTTTTGATTATTTTTTCATTTTGGTTTATGTTTGTCTTTTTTCTACTTTGTTTTTGAAGTGATAAATGAAAGATTGAAAATGGAGAAATTTTACATTATGCAAGAAGAATGCAAAGAAAATGTAAGATTATTGTAAGTATCATTCATTTTCAGAAGTTACTCTTACAAATTTAATTTTTATACTAAATGAATAATCTATGCTAAGTTACATGTGGTTTTTATAGTATAATTTCATTTTTAAATTTCATACTTGAGGTATTTGTAATTGATTGTGCATTTATCATGAACTTTTCTATTATTAATTTCCCTTTCTTTGTGCCACGATAGCCAAATAATCCATCCTTTGTTGAAGTTTATTATTTAAGGGGTTCACATTTAGCTGCTTGAGAAATGATTTTCTTAGATCACACTCTCAAGAAAAATTTGTTTTATATAATAAGAAACTTGTTGCTACTTAACTTTATTACACAAAGCTGAGTAGTAAGGTCGCTAGTGTTATGCCTATTTTCTACACCACCAAATTTTTCAAAAGTTTAATACTTATTGCCATAGAAATGATTGCTAGAAATATTGTCATTTAGGGCAAAGGTATACCATTATTGATGATAAAGGCCCCATTGTATTTAATGGTGTTTTTAATATTTATATATTGGTTAATGTGTGTTAATATTTATTTAATATTAATAAATATATTTTTGGTTGTATATAAGTCAAAAGAGGGCCCATAGAGAAGTCAAAGAGTCACGGGGTAAAAGACAAAAGAGGAATGAGACACATTTTCTCATGAAGAGTCATCTTGAGGAATTCCAAGAGTCACCATATGAAGACAAAAGAGGGTATGGTGCATTTTTCCATGAAGAGACACTTTGAGGAATACAAAAAGTCACCAAGATAAAGACAAAAGAGGAAAAGACGCTTTTGCTTATGAAAGGTCACCATATGACTTTTCAAATGTAAGAATACGAAGGGTCATGCAAGTTTGGCATCATTTTCTATGAGGAATGAAGGGTCACAAAGGGTGAATGCCAAAGGTCATCTAAAAAGCTATAAATAAAGGCTTGAGAAGCCATTTGTAATATGCAAGAGAGTGCATGGTTTTTATTTATTTTTAAAAAGAGAAAAGTAAGAGATATTGTAGAGTTCTATCATTTGTTGAGTAAGCAAAATTGAGAGATAGTTGTGTTTTATACACAAGAGGGGTTGGTGCTCCTGTGGGTTGGTTCTCACAAATCTTTGCAAGGGGTTAGTGCTTTTGTGGGTTAGTGCTCACAATTAGTTGCTGTGTTGGTATTAGACAAAGGGGTTGGTGCTCCTCTAAGTTTGTGCTTGTAAAATTTGTAATTTGAGTTTGTGCTCATTCATATACTTGAGATTTTTCTTTATATTTTTTTTTACTTTAGATTTTCACGTAAAAATCTAGTATCTCTCTCTCTCTCTCTCTCTCTCTCTCTCTCTCTCTCTCTCTCGCTCTTGTGTGGTGCATATTATTGTTTCAATTTTATTGCATATCTTGAATGTATGGTTAAGTGGTTAAAGAAAAAAGATTTTATTAAGAAATAAGATATATAATATACTGATTCACCTGCCTCTTAGTATATTTTATGCTTAATAATTGGTAACAGAGTAGGTTCCTTTGAAAAACTTTTACAGCTTGAAGGTAGATCGAGAAAGCATGATGGATGGATCACATGAAGGTTTTTATACAAATAAGGCACCTTTATTTGATGGGACAAATTATGTTTTTTGAAGCATAAGGATGTAGACTTATTTGATGGCCCTTGGATTCAACATATGGTAAGCAGTGGTAGAGGAATATGAAGAGCCATAAACACTTGTAACTACTCCTATAGAAAAGAAGGCAAGTGAAAATAATGTTAAATCTTGAAATGCTATTTTATGTGGTTTATGTGAATCAAAATTTACTAAAGTTATGTAATGTAAATCTGCTCATGAAACTTAGGTAAAACTTGAGAATATTTACAAAGGTGCTAGAAAGGTTCAACAAGCCAATATTTAGACTTTCAGAAGATAATTTGAGAGTTTGAAGATGGAAGAAGAAGAAAATATAACAAATTATCTTTTACGAGTTGATCAAATAGTTAATTAGATTCAAGGTCTTGGATAAAAGTTATAAGAATCAATTATGGTTCAAAAAATTTTGAGATCTCTACCATTGAGATATGATGCAAAAGTTTTGGCAATTGAAGAGATGAAGAATTTAGCCAAATTAAAGATGGATGAGCTACATGGTATTCTTATGACATATGAGATACGAATCGAATAAGAAAAACTCTCAAAGAGAGAAGTTGCTTTCAAGACATCATAGAAATGGAAGACTAAGATTCAAGAATCATGTCATAGTTCTAGAGATGATGAAGATGACAATGGAGCTCTATTCATTCATAAGTTAAAAAGGGCATAGGTAAATATCAAAGAAAATTACCTTTTAAATGTTTAATTGTAGAAAGATTAAACATTTTGTAGCTAAGTTCCCAGATAAGGGTAATGGTGACAATGAAGAAGGAAAGTCTACATATAAGAAGAATTTCAAAGGAAAATTTAAGAAGGGATTCGAGAAGAAGAGTTTATATTCTAAAGATCTTCACTCAGCCAAAGCTAGTGGAGTTAGTGATTCAGAAGAAGAGATTCTATTCATGGCCATATATAAAGATGCCTCCATAAGTAAAATTATAGATGATTAAGAAGAAGAATAGAATGAAGCCAAAGTGAATTTGGAAGGAGAACTCATTTTTGTCTTAGAAGAGTTAAAATCTCTTGAAAAGAAGAATCAAAGATTAAGCTCCAGATCGAGAAAAATGAAAAAGAGTCAAAGGAACTAATTAAAGATCTACAAGCACACTTTGAAGAAGCCAAGAAGAATTAATAAGATCTAATGACACCATTGAAAATAGTAAGTAAAGAGTGTGAAAGGTATGTTATTAAAATTGCTTTTTTAAAAGTAGATCTTGAGAAAACAAATAAAACAATCAATGATAGAGCAACCAATGATTCAAAATTTGAGACTACCACTAATATGTTGAATAAGATATTAGAAAATTAAAGATCAATATCAGATAAGATAGATATTATATTTGAAAAAGAGAAAAAAGAGGCCACTACTTTCACAAATAAGGAAAAAAGAAAGAGCTATGATGAAGCTCTTATAAAAGAAGAAATAAAAAATGAAAAAGTTAAGAATACATAGGACATCTCAAACAAAGAAGGTTGAAGAGAATATAGCTACAAAAATAAATTAGGTCAAAAATACACAAATAGGTCTTATTTTTATAGTTATTCTTTTTATTATAGTGGATATGGTCATAAGAAAATATAATATCAAAAAGAGCTAATAATTTCAGAAATAAGGAGAAGGAAAGTCATGCAGAGTCAAGCAGAAGCCACAACTCTTTTAATCCTCTATCAGGCATTAATAAAGAGGTCATAATATATTACAAGTGCAACAACTTTGGACACATAGCCCAATACTATAGAAGTGTGTTCAATTTAGTCAAGAAAGACCAGATTTTCAAGGCTTCATTTATCAAGAAAAAAGTTCAAACAGGTTCATGGTAGAGGAAACAACTTGAAAAATCTATATTAGTACAGACAACTTTGCATGCAAGAAATGAAGAAAAGCCATGGTTCATTGATAGTGGATGTTTGAGGCACATGATAAGAGAAAAAAATCAAGTTCATAACCTTAAAGAAGATCAATGATGACATGGTGAAATTTTGAGATAACACTACTGCCAAAATTGCCAGAAAAGGTACATTAAGTTTGGATAATGGTAGAAATAAAACTAAAAATATTTTATATGTAGAAGGTCTTAAGCATAGTATTTTGAGTGTAAGTCAAATGTGTGATTAGGGGCAAACACTAAATTTTTATGCAGAATGTTGTGAAATTAGGAGAAAAGATTCAGATGTGTTGATTGTAGATGCTTAGAGAACAAGTAATAATTTATATATGTTATTAGACATCAAAGGTCAAAGATGTTATTTGATTCAGATTGAATAAATTTGGCTATGACACAGGAGAATGGGTCACATAAATTTTAACAATCTTGTCAACATCATCAAAAAGTAAGCAGTCAAAAATCTTCCAAATATTATAAAGCCATCTGACACGCTTTGTGAATCTTGTCAGCATGGAAAGTAGGCCAGAAGGTGGTTTAAAACAAAAGAGTACTCGACCACTCAGATGTTAGATCTTGTTCACACTGATCTATGTAGACCTATGGTAACTCAAAGTACTCAAGGTGAGAAATATTTTACGTTACTTATTGATGATTTTTTACGTATGACTTGGGTAATATTTAAAAAAAAAATTAGAAGCTTTTAGACATTTTAAAGCATTCAAAGCATTAGTTGAGAATGAAACCAGTTTGATAATTAAGTGCATAAGATCAAATCAAGGAGGATAATTCATGTTAGATCAATTTATTTATTTTTGTGAAGACCATGGAATAAAGAAACATTATTCAGCAGCCAAAACTCCATAGCAAAATGGAGTAGTTAAGCAGAGAAATAGAATAATTTAGGAGATGGCAAGGACAATGTTAAATGAATCCAAGATACTAGATAAATATTGGAGAGAGGCAGTTGCTACAATAGTGCATATTTAGAATAGAGCATTATTGAGAGTCAATAGTGACAAGACTCTTTATGAGATATGGAAAGACAAACCAATAACAATTGATTATTTTAGAGTTTTCGACAATAAATGCTTCATAAAGAGAACTGATGAAATACTTGGAAAGTTTGAATCTAGAGTAGATGAAGGTATGTTTCTTAGTTATTCTTAAAAAATTAAAGGTTATAAATTTTATAACAAAATAACCAAGAAAATTATTGAAAGTGCAAGTGTTAAGATAGAAAAAGGTAGAACACAAAGAATCAATGATCAAGTAGACATTCTTGAAATCATTGAAGAGGAAGATTTTGAAGAATCAGATGAAGATGAGAAGAAGGAGATAAAAGACACCAAAACTCCATCCAAATATATTCAAAAAAATCATAATGAAAGTGACATCATCAGAGATATAAATGAAGGAATTTACACTATAAGAATGATGGTAAGTGAATCTGAGCAAGTTAATTTCTCTTTGTTATCCAAAATTTAGCCTATAACTTTTTCAGAAGCTAGACATGATAAGCATTGGGTTAAGGCTACAGATAAAGAATTAAATTAGATAGAAAAGAATGATACTTGGGAATTAGTGCCTAGACCAAAATATCACAATGTGATAAGAACAAAATGTGTTTATAGAAATAAGTTGAATGAAAATGGAGAAATGACCATGAATAAAGCAAGATTAGTATGTAAAGGATATGCTCAGATTGAAAGAATAGATTTTGAAGAAAATTTTGCATCAATGGCAAGGCTATAGGCTATTAGAATGTTTCTTTCATATGTAGTGTTTAAATTTTTTAAATTGTTTTAGATGGATGTCAAATATTCCTTCTTAAATGAGAATATAGAAGAAGAGGTCTACATTGAGTAGCCCGAGGGGTTTATTCTCTCAAATATTAGTAGCCATGTATGTAGATTGAAAAAAGCATTGTATAGATTGAAACAAGCTCCCAAAGTTTGGTATACAAGACTTGATAAGTACCCATATGATCAAGGTTTCAAGAGAGGATTTGCTGACAGTAATCTCTACATTAAAATAGAAGGTGAGCATCAATTGATTATTGTGGTATATGTTGATGACATCATTTTTGGAAAAAAACATTGAAAAGATGATGAAAGAATTTTTTGATAATATGCAAAAAGAATTTGAGATGTCTATTCTTGGAGAATTATCATTTTTCTTAGGGTTGAAAATATTAGTCAGATAAAAAAATTTTTATATCTCAAAGTAAATATGGCAAGAAAATGTTGAAAAAATTTGGTTTTGAGGATTGTGCACCAGTTGGCACACCAATGTGTACAGAAAATAAAGTGAGTAAGGATGAAGATTCACATATTTCAGATCAATCTTTGTATAGATCTATGATTGGTAGTCTTTTATATTTGATAACATCAAGGTCAGACATCATACATGCAATAGGTATGGTTACAAGATATCAATCAACTCCAAAAGATAGTCATGTTCAATTGGTGAAGAGAATGTTTAGATATATCAAGGGGACATTAGATTATGGATTGTGGTATCTCATAGGTAGATATTTCACTTTGGTTGCTTATACAGATTCAGATTGGGTAGGTTGCTTGGATGACAAAAAAATTACAAGTGAAGGAGCTTTTTCCCTTGTTGATAGCTTAGTATCATGGCTAAGTAAAAAGAAAAATTTAGTATCACTTTCTATAAATGAAGTAGAATATATTGCAGCAATATTTTGTTGTACTCAAGTGCTTTAGATGAAGCAAACTTTAGAAGATATCAAGGTAAATATGATGAACCTATTTCTATTTTTTGTGACAACATAAGTGCTATTAGTATTTCAAAGAATCCAGTGATGCATTCAAGAATAAAATATATTCCCATTAGATATCACTTCTTGAGAGAGCAGGTTGCAGATCAATAGGCTAAGATGGAGTATATCAGTACTACAAAGTAGATTATAGATATTTTCACAAAGGCACTACCAAAAGACACATTTGAGTATCTACGGGAGAAATTGGGAGTAATTTTTTTTACTTTTTGCCAATGAGATTCAACATCAGTTGAGGGGGAGCTAAGTGTTAGCTCTAGGTAGACCCTTTGCCATTGATGTCAAAGGGGGAGAATAATAGGTACATGTATAGGTGTAGGAATAGGTACACGTTGCTACAATAAGGGGGAATTACTGTATATTTTTTAGATGGAAGTATGTGCAGGGTTCAAGATGTGGTAGTTTCAGTTTGAGGTTGCCATCAATGACAAAGGGAGAGATTGTTGGAAATATTGTCATTGATATCAAAGGTCTAGAATTATTGGTGATAAAGGCCCTATTGCATTTAATGGTGTTTTTTTGGGTTAATGTGTGTTAATATTTATTTAATATTAATGAATATATTTTTGGTTGCATATAAGTCAAAAGAGGGCCCATGTAGAAGTCAAAGAGTCATGGCGTAAATGACAAAAGATGAATGGGATGCATTTTCTTATGAAGAGTCATATTAAGGAATTTAAAGAGTCACCGTGTGAAGACAAAAAAGGGTATGACGTATTTTTCTATGAAGGGACACTTTGAGGAATATATAAAGTCACCAAGATAAAGACAAAAGAGGAAAATATGCTTTTACTTATGAAGGGTCACCATATGACTTTTTAAATGCAAGGATACAAAGGGTCATGCAAGTTTGGCACCATTTTCCATGAGGATTGAAGGGTCACAAAGGGTGAATGCCAAAGGTCATTTCGAAAACTATAATAAAGGCTTGAGAAGCCATTTGTAATATGCAAGAGAGTGCATGGTTTATATTTATTTTAAAAGAGAGAAAACCATAAGATATTGTAGAGTTCTATCCTTTGTTTAGTAAGCAACATTGAAAGATAGTTGTGTTTTATACACAAGAGGGGTTGGTGCTCAAAAATAGTTATTGTGTTGGTGCTCGAAAAAGGGGTTGGTGCTCCTGCAAGTTGGTGCTTGTGAACTTTGTAATTTGAGTTGGTGCTCATTCATATACTTGAAATTTTTCTCTATGGTTTTTTCCACGTAAAATTCTGGTCTCTCTCTCTCTCTCTCTCTCTCTCTCTCTTGTGTGGTGCATATTATTATTTTAGTTTTATTTCATATCTTGAAAGTGTGGTTAAGTGGTTAAAGAAAAGGAATTTGATTAGGAAATAAGATATATAATATACTGATTCATCCCCCCCTTAGTAAATTTCATGCTTAACAATGACCCTGTCATAAAATCTAAAATTATGTTGGGGATCCAATCAATTGATAGTATTTTAGATGCATGTTTTCAATTATGAAATGATAATGATTGATTGATGACTTTATATTTATGTTTATAAGTGGTTTCAAAAAATATGATGGATTAATGAATAAAATGTGCATATATATTTATTAATGTGATCAATCATTTTGATTTTAGTGTAATTCAATTTTGAGATAGTTTCATTTGGGAGGTGCATTTTTAGTTTAGATGAATTTATAATGGTTCTTTGATTTTCATTGATAATATGATTTGATTAATGGTTCAAAACAAATTATGGTGATACAACCTTTTGAAAAATATTGCATTGAAAATTAATGCATTCAAAATCTAATCTGAAGGTATATATTAGATTTATGGCTCAGTTTCATTCATTATTGATGATATGATAAACATTTAAAGTTATGATATTCTTGAGTTGGTTAGTGATGTTGTCATTCTATTTTGTCTAGCTCGCAATCTTATTCATTTGATTCTACAACTTGATTGCCAAAATACATGGTTCAAGATCATGATTATATTGTTTCATAAAACTCTAAAAACCTAATCAACATTCTAAGTCTTGGTCGTATCAAAATCTAAAAAATTATTCAAAGTCTATGAACATAACTATTGAGCCATTAATGGTATTCTATTGAAACTCATTAAGTGTAAATGGTTATATATTAAAGGGATGAGTTTGTTTTAGTGAAATAATTTTGAGAGCATAGGGTGTTCTTCAAACTTAATATAAATCCTAGCACACATTTTCAAAAAGACTTAAAGTTGTTTGACTTAAGATTTTTAAAATGGTTCAAAGGCTTTATTTATCACATGGTTTAAAGACCTATGGGGTCATAATGCTAAGATAATGACATTTGTTGAGATTGTGACTTCATCATGAAATATATTTGTATGGGTTTTAGATTTGAAGGGCCTATAATAATTTGCATGGCATAACTTAAGACTGTGATGCTAAAGAATTGGTAATTACAAGGACCATCATGAGGTTTGTGTAGTCACTAAATCTTAAGGCCCCTTGGATTGATGATGAAGCAAGATCAAAGTATCTATTAGTTTGTGAGCTAGAGATTGGTTGGCAAAGATAGACATCGAGACAATGTGAGTTGGTATGAGCATTAAATGTGGAGGTGTGACCTTGAAGTTTCAAGATTGGCATGTAGATTTGGCAATAAAGGAATAAATGTGAAACTATCTTTTCCTCAAACAATGGAACTTAGCTGATTATATAGTATGAAGGGATAGTTATGGCTAATTTTGTTGATGCTGATAAATGAATTAGTAGGATTATTAAGTACATGTTTAGTAAATATAAACCAATATGAATAGAACACATCACTCAGGCTATTATGGTGATAAGTTGATAGATATAAGTTTTTGGTTTCTTGATTTTTGGTCATTTTTCACAAGCCCAGCCATGAAAGTGAAGCTCTGGTTGATTGATTTTTGAGTTGTAGGGAGAGATTTTGGGTGAAAGATATCCAGGTATATCCAGGTATGTTTCAAATAATTTCAAGAGATTTGGAAGGATTTTATGGTTCTTTTGAGAAAATTTATAGTAGTATGAAAGGAATGATTCTTTAGTTACATGAATGAAGTATTCTGGGTCTGCATGAGCATTATTCAAAGTTTTAAGTATTTTATAAATAGTTTTATATGAATAAATATGAACTATAATGTGAAAAATGTGCGAATTCATCTTCATTTGTGAAGTTATGACAGTTTTCCTTGAAGAGTTTTTGAGAATATTATTTGCTGTGCATAAATGGGTATGCATGATGAAGAGAAGTTGCATGGTAAATAACTATTCTGTGCTTCTTGTTTATGAGCCATTCTGGGTTAGTGAAAGAATAAAAAGGTTTGGATGTCAAAATACAAAGTATAGATTTGTTATTTTTGAGTTGTATTATTTTGAGAGATTACTTCACAAATTGTTGGATAATATGGTAATGGTGCATGCATGTCAATATTGATGAGAAAAATCACATGCATGTTTTGGAATAAGTTAGTAAGTTTTGTGAATCTATAGATTTGATAGTTTTTTTGATTTGGTTTAGTAATTGAGTTATGAGGTTTTTGAGTTGAAAGTATGGTTTCGACATGATCAATTGTTATTGACTTGTTGGGGTTTTTATTTTTTTATTTTATTTAAAATGGGTTGAAGTCTGGAAAGTTATGAATAGTTTCTCCTAAAGATTTGAGTCTTATTTTCTATTGATTTAACATAAAACTCTGCTAAGATTTTCAAAGGGGTATATTCTAAAAATTGGTGAGAACTTCTTTCTATGCATGAAATTCATATTAGTTTTAGAGAAAGAGCTATGGCATGAAAAGGAAATCACAAATTTTACTTTATGAATTTTGATAAATCCTCAGTTTCAAGCATATTTCAAAATTCTATTATTTAATGCACAGGGTTAATGGTTCATTTGTATATCAAGGTTACAGGTTCAGTTGTTTTTGTGTGTATGTTTGGTCTTTACTATGGAAGGTTCTTGTTAAGTGCTTCTATGAATACGGTTTTTGATAAAAGAATAGTTTATTCATTCATTCACATCATGCATGTAGTTCAGTTTGGTTTCTGAAAATATGCATGCATAAGAAATATTATCAGCTGTTCAAAATTTTGTTTATATCATGATGTATATATATTATGGAAATTGGGAATTTTTTAGTTTGTTCAGAGATTAATTCAATTTTGTATAAGTAAATTTTGAATAATTGAGTCAATCATTCACAAATGATATGTCATAAATTTATTGACACACAACCACACACACACACACACACACACACACACACACACACAGTCTTGATCTATGAGGTTATTTATTAGTTTACAGTGGTAAGGGTGATTTAAGGTTTCAGATAATATGAGTTTTTTGTTAAAATTTTACCTCAATATTGAAGTTTTAAGTTTTTATTTTAAAATGGACATTGAGGTTAAGGTTCTTTGATACTCTTAATTTTGAAATTCAAATGAGAATCTTATATTAGAATTTAGATAATTTTTGATATTATCATTTAAAAATATTTTTTGAGATTTTGTATCTTCATTTGAAATGGCTCAATTCTTGAGAATTTTAAAAGGTGATCAGGCCAGTTAGATTATATTGATATAAAAGCTCAGTCATTATCAATAAAATAATGAGTTATTATAGACATATTATTGGTTTGTATTTAGAGTTTCATTGAAGCGTTCAATACAGATTTTGATATAGATATATGTTTTTTAACTCATGATATGGTTTAGTTTCAATTTATTAAGATATAATAGCCTTCAATCTTGTTTCTTTGGGCATTTGTTGTTTCATAATTTTAAATATTATTTTTAGATTTTAGATTGATTATAATGTCAGGGTGGGATTAACCCATTCAGAAAGAAGTAATGATAATAGGGGATGGAGACAGAGTTCTAATAGTGATACTAACCAGCTCAATCCCAACAAAAATTTCTTAGAGGTAATTTCTATGCAAGAAACTTTGGCTGTAGATTCCATATGGGAATAAGAATGTCCATACACTTTGATGCTTATGATCTTAAATTTTGGGGCATTCTAAGTAATTTTCCTGCTAATCTATTAAATTGACAATTTAGAGGATATAGAGGTAATAGAGGTTTCTTTGGCTATAGGTTTGGAGCCAAACACCTTCTTAAAGTAGTTCATCTTGACATTTGGATCATGACCCTCAACACTTGCCACTTTAGTCTCCTAATGTTGAAAGAATTGATCCTATTATTGAATCTATGTTTACAAATCAAGCCACATAGCTTGAAATAGAGATTGCCCATACTAAGAACTTTAAGAATTTAGCAATCCCTTTAGATGTATCTTCTCTTTATCATATAGAGACCGCTAAAAAATGTAAAAGGTTGAGTTTAGTTGTTGCCCATAATGAGCCTCTCTTAAGATCTGAAAGGTTGAATTTGAGAATTCAAGGCTATGCTGGTAGGAGAAAGACAATGAATATTCCACCTTCCACTATCGAAAAGAGAACTATAGAAAAGAGAGTCAAAATTCATTCTAAGATAGATACACCAATGGAGGTCAAGATGTTAAAAAAAATCAAATTGGAGATTGATGATAACATAACTGATTCAAGAATAAGATTGGTGTTATTTCTTGCTATAGAGATGGAATATAATGTGTCTTCATGAACAAGACAAACATGCAATTAAGGTGTTGTCTAATTTAGATAATTATTAGTCATCTAAGAGATATAGATTTTATTTATACTAAACTTTTCATGATATAAATTGATATTTTAGTTTGATACTTTAGTTTCAGACTTTGATATATTTTGATAAATTTTAGAAAATACAACAATTTTGAGATTTGATATAATATATATGCTTATTTTATTTTAGTATGCATTATGGATTAATATAATAGGATTTATTAATATTTGACTTATTTATTTTATGATTATAATATGTATTCTATTATTAATCAATATGGGTCCACACCCATTAAGATTAGTATCCACATTATATATTTAAATAAAATCGATCAATTAGGACTTTAAGTCTTAATTAACAATGTCTTTAACTAATAGTTGCTATAATTAATTGACTTTTTAAAAGTCAATTATTTAACATAAACTAATAACTAACTAAAGTTAGTTATAACTTATTTGAAACTAAGTTTGAAGGTATAAGAAAAAATCAAGGATTCATTTGAAGATATAAGAATAATAGGTATTGAAGATTTAGATATTTTTTGAAGTCAATCATTCATCTTTCTTCTTTATATACAAATCCTCTAAGATAGTAAATTTTTTGTAGATAAACCCAATAGCATTTTATCTGAAGATTGAGTAATTTCTTATGCAACACAAATATATCTAACTTTATTTATCATTTAATACTGATTATCTAAAGATTGCTAAGCTCAATATCTTTTGATGTTTGCTATTTATAATCTTATGCATAGATTCCAAGTATTCAACCTGAATAATGATAAACATTTCACTATTTTATGACATGTTATTGATCTATTTTGATTGTTAAGTTGTCATTCAAGTTTTTGTAAAAGAATAATGTTGGTTTTCTCAATAAAGATATCTTTTTTTTCTAAGACGACTCTATTTTGAGACTCACACTCTTTATTGTGATTTATTTAACTCTAAATTTAATATATTAGTTTCTTTTAGCTTTGTTCTAATCTAATTTTATTTCTATTTCTAGTTATCTTCTTATCCGTTAGTTTCTTTAGTTTAGATCTTGTTCTTCTTCTTTATTTAGATAGTAATAGAACCCTCTTAGATCACTATTTACTTTTTGATTTGTTTAGAGTTTAAGTTCTTCAAAGTGTTTAGATTTAATCTTTTTTAGATATATAGTAGTTTTCTATTTATATAGTTTAATTATTTGGCAGTTTCTTTCATAATTTAGCTCTTGTTTAGTTTATTTATTTAATTTTAGACTTATTTATATTTAGTTTCTAGATTTGTTCAAGTCTTTAGATTAATATCCATTGTTTAGTTTAGATTTAGTCTTAATAGTTTCTTCTTAGTTGTTATTTTAATTCTGTTTAGTTTAGTTTTTAACCTTGTTTAATTTTTGAGTCTTTTGCCTTCCCCTTTTAGTTTTTTTTTAAATTTGAGTATTTATCTTAATTAATTTTTATAGCTTTAGTAGTTTGTTTTATTAGTAGGCTAATTTCCTTTAGTTAGTTAGTTTGTTTGTTGTCTCTCTCTTCGATTTAAGTGATTGAATGCTTTATCTTTCTTATCTTAAATATGTTTTTTGCTCTTTTTGTCATCTTTTGGAATTAACTTGGAGAATATTACAATAAAAAGTGAAATATTTTTGAATATATGAATACTTATTGAGTCAGATTTCTATTCTTCAAGAGACCATCTAACTCATAGGTTTTCTTTGTTGGATAGAATATATTACAGATTCTTATTCTAACTGATTCATAATTTGACAAAAATAGATTTTTGATTTTTATAATGGAATAAGTTGCATTTGATAACTTGTTAATTATTTCCCAAAACTTATAAAACCCCCCTCACATCTTTAGGATCATAGATGAACCTTTAGAACCCCATGATTATAATGGTATGATTCCAACTTGACCTTCGTGATGGGAAAAAAAGTTGATTCATTGATGGTACAATTTCCATTATTAACAAAGTGGTGTCCTACAAATCTTTTAGGGGTGGGCTTAGATGATTTTATTTATTTTTTGAACTATGAAGTTGTAACCACCATGAGTGGCCATTATGTCCTAGAATGGGAATCTCATTATACTTAGGGGTATATCCCATCCTTATCTATAATAGTGCATCTGCATTATAATTTTAGGGTCAAAAATTTTTAGCTCAAAAGTACCATTGAAATCAAGCCAGTATTTCACCTATGATTTCCTTCACCCATTTTTAATTTTAAAGAGTTGGCCAAGATTTATCTTTGTAGTGGAACAAGTTATATTAATGAATACAATTTCAATTTTGTGTGATACATGTTCTGTTTATCAAAGCATCATTCATTTTAATCTTAAGTGAATATTAATACCCAAGTAGTTATTTAAAGGATTTGTTACTTTATGAATGCAATGATTATGATGTGCTCACATGTCATAAACTCTTTGTGAATCCCTTTTATTTTCGTAATAATACTGATGAATTATGTGATAACCTATAACTTATTTTGGAAGTTTATGTGTGATTTATTATAGACTTCTAGTATTACTATTTAGTTAGGAACTAAAAATGAAGCATTCTTTACTACTTCCCCAGACTCTTCCCATTGTGTAGAATTGGAGTTAAAGCCTTTGGTGAGACCCAACACATAATTATATAATTATGGTAGATGTGATTAGCTCAATTGTTGAAGCATTAATTTCACCTGGATCTATAATTTTTTTAAACTACCTTACCCTTCCCTCCTTTTGTGTTTATTTTGGAGACTTAACTACCCTTTCCCTTTTGTTTAGGATGTGTTAGAGCAAAGTGCATGAATCTCAATAATATATTCAAATAACTCACTCATTTACTCTTGGCCATTATAACTAAATTTCTGATGGTGGCATTACATCTCTCAAAGATTATTCCATGTGGGTTTTGTTGTGAAGCCAGATATTATCTATAACCATGCCTTGGTTTGATTTCAAATTAGTCCTAAAATGGAGGATGAAAGTCCATTAGTTTTCCCCAATATTCTCTTTGAAAATAATATTATGATCCACACTTGTAATATTTAAAAATAATGCATTACCTCGCTCTTTGACATGTTTCATCCTCGAAACATAGGAAGAAATTAAATAATGAGTATGCTTCAAATTATTGCACACTTGTCTCCAATCTCGATCTTCAAGCCACCCATATGTGATCTTAGCAGGTGATAGCTCTCCATGTATGATCCTTTGATTATATTCATAATCATAACTCAACTGCTTTGGTGTCCATGCATAACTATTCCTTTTTTGATTTCATGTACCATAGTTCACTGCGCTACTCTAATTCCATCCATGACCATAGTAGGTATTCTTCTATGCATAATTAGAGTGATTTCCCCATTCATTCCATATTCTATAGGCCACTACATTCCTATGATTCCATACTTGATCATAGTAATTCTTCTTTGGATTCCATGCATAGCCATTATGATTAGAAATATGATTTCCTATATAACCAAAATGATTTTTGTTATGACACTCCCTCATTGGGTTCCATGATTGTTTCCTCTCATGATGATGTGGGTGTCTATATACCTCAACTTTTTCCTCTTTTTATTTGACTACTTCCACTTTATTTGTCTCTATTTCTTGAGTAGATGAAGTGTTAATTTATAATTGTAGTGTGTCTTGATCTATGTCATCTAATTCTTCCTCATGCTCTTCATCACTTATTTCAATCTCATCCTCATGATCTTCGTTGACTATTATTGGTGCCTTTCCCACTATGATACCCTATAAAGTGACCTTCTTTTTATTATACCAAAACTTCATGAACTTTTTATAAACATTAATATTGATTGTTTCCAAAGTCTCTTACCATGGATATCCAAGAATTATATCCATATCATCCATATCCAAAGCATAAAAATTTAAATGCAAAACATATTTTTCCATAATGAGCTTCAAATCTTCAAACCTTGAAATATTCTTACCATCTACTTGAACCTCTCATATATTCTTTGATTGAACATGTAGATGATTGGCTACATTTATGTTGATGAAGTTATACTTACTGGTAGGGTTTATGAACATAACAACATTCTTCTTTTGAATGCATTCGTGAAATTGAAAAATTGACTCAGATTTCTTTGGAGCCAAATAATTTGAACCCTTATTAGCCAATTCTTCTTCTTCTTCTTCACTTGTATGTTCTTCTTCATTATCATTCTTTTCTTCCACTAATTTTTCTTTTTTAGCAGCTTCATTCTCTTCTTTATTACCAATTTTTTAATATCCCAATGATCTAGGAAGATATGTTCCATTTCTTTCCATGAAGAAAACCTTTCTGTACAGCTCAACTGATCAAACCAATGTAGTGCAGGCCCAAACAAAAAATAAAATAATCATCTTTCCTCAATTTTTTTTAAAAAATGATTCTCCAAAAGGAGCCACCATTCTCTACCATCAATATCATCTTCCCCTGAAATTTTTTGCAACTTCATGATTCACAAATAAAAACTAGGGTTTGTGAAACCCTAAAATGTCAATAAATCATTCAAATCATATCAAAATTATCCCAAATTTTTAATGTAGCTTCCTCATATTATATTTTAACTTCAAAAAACAATTTGTGTAAAAATTCCACAAATTATGATATGTAGAGTGAATATATGAAAAATACTAAAATCATAATAACTCACTCAAAATAATTTAAAAAATTATAATTTTTTTAATTTGTTTCTCTTGAATTTTTTTATATCTTAAGTAAAATTTTTGAAGAGAAAATCCTTATATTTTGCAATATATAGCCAAATTAGTAAAAAACTTAAAATAAAAATAACTACCACAAAACTAATTAAAAAACCTAAATTTTTTTAATGTGCCTTCCTTAAAATATTATCCATATCTAGGAAAAAAATTATGCATAAATTTGAAACCAATAGAAATATATTGATGATTCCATGAAACTAGGGTTTTACCACCCACAAATTACCAAAATCGAAGCTCTGATACCACTTGTTATGATCCACACTTATAATATTTAGGAATAATGTAAAGATCAATTCAAAATAATAGATATTGGTGGACCAAGATGTATAAATATTCAATATATCCAGAATACCCTTAAGGTAGGGTAACACCATACAATACTCCTTTAGGAAGGAATAACTCCACAATGTCTCTTTGAGGGGACAACCTCTAATATCCTCTTACAATAGAAGACTCAATGCTTACATGATATCTTTAAATGATAATCATCTCTTTTATATAAATCTATAATGGATGGGTAACCTCTTAATCCCAATGTAGGATGACCATTACCCAATGCACTAATTCCACAAGTTACTCTATTACTAATATATTGGATCCATTTAACTACTAAGGGGGATGTGTTCTACATGTCAGCATCTCCATCAACCCATATACAATAATATATCATATCCCTAGGTACATAGCAAATAATCAACCTCATGGGTATTTTAGAATGGGATCTTGGACCAAACAACAAGTCAATTAGGAAATTATTATATTTTGAAAAGATATATCTAGAATTTTTTCATATACTTATTTTAGAGGCTATTATAAGAGGGTTGAGACATCCCATGCAAATATTTTGAAGGAACACTTAGTCCATAAACCTTCATATAAGATGACCCTATTATAAGTCCTTCTCCTAGTTTACATTCTACCAAGATTGATCTCTTTCACACTGATCCTACCAAGGAACCATTGGTCAATCAAGTCCTTCATAGAGACACACATGGAGAAGCTGTACCTACATAAAAAATATGGGTACCTAAAAATATGCATATATATTCATAGGATATTTATATAAATACTTTAGAGTCAGTGACAAATAAAACCGATAGTGCCATTACAACATGATCATTAAATTTGACCTTTCTTATTTCCAACCAAATATCATTGCATATAGTGATAACTCTTATTCCTACAAATTCAAATAATTCCTTAAATTGAAATATTTCATACAAATGTGCAATCTATTATATATCTATCTACATAAAAAAAACAAATATAACTAAACTATGTAAATGTCATACATAACTAAACCTTGCAATCCATATGAAGCAAAAATAAACCATGTGAATAGTGTCTCATATATATCAAAATGGTATATATTTTACACAATAATAATATCGATCATATGTTGGGGGAATATCCCCAAGTTTATACTCATCATCTCTATTTATATCCATTGCCCTTTCCCCTCTCAATGTAGAAACACCTAGGTATAGTGTGGGTCCCCATGCCTTGGATAACTCACATAATCTTTCCTCATATGCACCTAGTTGATGCATTGTATCCTCATGCTCACACCAAAAAGTGTCATATCGATCAACCAAAACATGCATGATCTCCATGTAACTATGCTATATGATGTCTTGTCTCTCTAACTCAACATATAACTCATTATACTTAGTGGTAGTGGTATGATACATGACCATAACCCTTGATATTGGATTAAATAACGGTGCATGAGAACCTAAAACATCAAAAAATCTCTCAATAAATATTTTTTAGGCTATATCCATGGGTACACTCAGAGTGAGGTTCTGTATAACATGGTCTACCATGGTAATCCACACCTAATTTCCTGCAAACACAAGACATAAAAAATATAGATTAGTTATAGTTATCATACCAAATACTATGTCAATCAAATAAAACAATTTAAATTTAGGTAATTACATGTGGATCTGATATCTATTGCATATACATGTGTTAATCCCACATGAACACCACCTCCATCTCCCCTACATCTCCTTGTGTTGCAAGTATGGCACCAGGTTGGGCAACTATAAATTGGAATAATAATGTCTAATGCTCCCCTTCCAACCATTATGTGTAATCATCAATACACCCCACATCATCCTCTATAATTTGGGAACCATGAGATCTCTCTCATCACTAGGACATGGGGTTAGATCCCTGAGTATCAGTGTCAGTTTATCATTGGGCCTATACCCACTTTTCACTATATGTTACCATGGGTATGGTGTTGATGGCACCCATGCTCTAAGACAAAATGTCATCAAACATGATCATATTAAAATAAATCATATACATGAGTCTATTACATGTTAATCCAAATCCTTTAAATCTCATGCCCATCCTCAATCCACCCAAAACATGTCTTAAAAGATGCCATATAATTTAATCTAATGTTAATTTATCCAAAATAGTATGGTACTCCATCATGGTATGCAACCTACCATGAGAGAGTACCCACGTCTCCACAAATATCTTAGGATGTGCCCAACCTACTAACGGTATACTAATGGGATGAACTACCATAATATGCTCATAATCCCACATTTATAATAAGGTACTAGCTCCAATACCACCATTGCATCTCTCCAATGCAAATCTATAAAAATCTCTATATAGGTGGGTTAATATGGTATGACCCTAAGATTATTATGTACCCTCTTGATAAATCTATTAAACTATTTGATACATGTGATAGGAAATCATAACTGTGCCACCATTTACTTCTATAGATGAGGCTAACAATATACAAATGAACTTTCATAGTCATGTAATATCACCTCTGATGATGCTATCAAGGTGAACCATGTTATTTGAATTTACATCTGGTGTTCTCTACATAACAAAATATATATGTGACCATTGAATGTAACCATTACTGCCATCTCCTACAACCTATGCTCTCTCACCTCTAATAGGGAATAAAAAAATGAAACACACATCCTCTAATGTAACTATCATCTCCCCTATTGGGAGCCATAAGGTATAGTATTTGGGTTCATATCTCATCTAGTGTTGTGAGAAGGTGGACGTCATATGAGACCTATCCTAATCAGGCCACATGTCCCAATCTAGCCTTATCTATCATAGCCTAGTCGATTGCATCTATCCCTAACTCCACTAGAGAGGCAAAATACCTACCATGCCAAAATTATTGAATATGTACATATCTATGCAATCAAAATGATTAAAAATAGTTATTGGTCATGGTATTCTAGAAATAAAATATAGATTTTACAGTTGAAACTTAAAAAAATTAGAAAGATAATAACATCAAATGTTAGTGTTGACATAGGACATAATCATTAGATAGTTACACTAAATATCAGGCACTAATATTGAGACCTAGATGCAGCTATACCAAGATTCGATGAAAGTGTCCATCGACCCTTAAAAAACAAATAAATTTTCTATAAAGGAACAAAATGCAAAAAATTAACTTTACCATTTAATTCACACTTAAACCTACTTTTTAGCTCATCAAAATCCTAGCTAGCTAGGGTTATTTGGAGCACCTCAAATCATATTGGTCATGGGGATCTACCGCACGACATTGTATTTTTATATTCAGTGCTCAAAATTTTAAAAAGATCAAAGTACAAATGAATTGAAATTTTTATTCAACACATTTAATATACAACTTCCATAAGAACTTCAAATGCACGTATCTTGAGTACCAAATGTCTAAATTCAAAACTGTGAGTTGCATAGGGACCCAAGAAATGAGCCCTTTCATATTATCTCAATTTCAAAAGCTTTTAGGAAATACCAAAAATTACCTAAAATTTTGCTTACACAAATATTATTTTGAATAATAGGTGTTACCAACATAATATTACATTCTACAGTACCAACACTACCAGGGTAAAATTGGTTATTGTACACTTAGATATATGACAGTGCCAATGATTACTTTTGAGATGAGGTGAATAGAAAATTATATTTCCCCTCCTCCCAAAAGCGGGGCATATCAATGGGGGCATGTCATAGAGACATCAATTCCACATATTCATAGTTATTCAATACATAAAATATTTAGATTACATTAGGGTCAAGTTTTTGAAACGTGTCCTTCACATTTATACATAATTCTCAAAGTCTCCACATTATAGTGGGGGCATGTTATGAAAACATGTCCTCTATGCCTAGGTCATGCAAAAACTATCTAAACCTCAAGCATAGTTTATGACTCAGATACATATTTAGGTTAACATTTTATACATTGGTATTACTATTATACACAGATTGCATAACAATGGTACTTATGCAAAACCAAAAGGCATAATCTACATAGACTATTGTATTCACTCCAGATATGATAGGGGGCATGAATAAGGGTTCATTCCTTTTAGGTACTCAAACATTTATCTATCTTCTAGATTTACTAGGTTATCATGGACTTTATCACATCATAGATTGACACCCAGGTTAGACTACTATAGATTGTTATTTGAGCCTTATCTATCTATAGTTATTGGTTGTATTTATAGGTTGGAGTGATTAAATCATCCAATCTCACTAGGTTATGAACTTGAGTTGTGATAGTTGGGAGATGATACTCTTGATGACCGAAGCACTACTCTTCCTATTCTAGGTTGGGGGCATGATCACCTCCCAACTTTCCTCACTTTAGATACAACACCACCAAGGTGTAACCCAGTTTAACACTTACGAGATTACTAATCTTCCTAGATAAAATATGGATGAGGTTAAAAGTCACCTTCTACTTCCATTACTACATAACAAACACATGTGTACTCTATCCAAGCTTTTTATTTATGTTACTTTCTATTATTGTTCATATATAAATTATATACACTAATTACTTTGTGACATGCCCTTTATTGTAGGCAATATAGAAATAAAAATTTCAAAAAAAGACAAGGTATGTTGTACACACAAATGTATTCATTTTGTTTTCCTTTAAACTAGTAATTTTAGTTTTTATGCATTACTATATTAAAAAGCGGGGGGGGGGGGGGAGGGGAGGAATATATATACCCATATTTGGTACAAACATAGTTTCATAAAAAGTTTTCATATCTCTTTACTTATATATATTTTGAATAAGATTTAAATATCTAGTGGTATAGTCTTGTGTGGCCCTCTTCGGTTCCATCTTATTTCACTAGCTTTATCCACCCCTATGGGACTATATGTTATAAAATTGTCTTTTATCTATTGTATCCTAGGGATCCTCACCTATTTTTTTTTATTATCCTTGTGTTTTTAGCCTCTAGACACCTATGTATATGTTGGACTCTTGCATTGACATAAGTTTCTAACTATGACGCAAGTGTCTAGACTTATCCTTTTATCATTTTTTATATCTTTCACTTGGTGACCATTTGATTTTCCCATTTTATTCATCCTCTCATTAGTTTTTCATGCACCACTAGGTCCTAATTCAAAATCAAGAGATCCCTATATATACAAAGGTTATGGTCTAATTACAACTTCAGGTAATTTGATAAATTTATAATTAGTAGTTATTTTATATTCCAGGCTATCAAATTACATTATAGTACTAAATTGAATATCTGAAGTACTCAAAACATCACTATGCTATTGCACTATTTATACCAAAGGTTATTATAAGAGAAAGAGAATATAGTTGCATAGTTACAATTACACACACATGCCTAGGAGGGAGAACTCCATGTGAATCTAAGGCCCTCCTTGGAGTATTGGCTATGTAGGCAACACTTAACAATAGTTAGGGTTGCTTGGGTTAGCTTGAATCACATGCTAATCCATTTTTACCAAGTTATAGGAGGTCAAAGTCAAGAAGATTAGGGTTTTACTTATTGGTTAGATCTCATGTGGACATATTTTGAGGTACCAAACATACACATAGATAATAATACATGTGTGATAGGAGTTTTGATCCACTTCTATCTATACTTTGGGCTGGACTCTTGTATCAAAGTTAGAAATCTGCACTAACGTAATTATCTATGATTGATGTAAGTGTCCTATGGGTGAAAATATTCAAAAACATAGAGTGAAAAAACCCCATATCTTGAGCAATGTTCTAAAATAATTCTACATCACTATCATATCTCAAATCTGAACTTCGAACAAGTTATGATCTCTCTATTTGTTGTTCATATTATATTTGATTATATTTATTATATATGCTAAATTAGGTAAATTTATAATATTTGTTTGTATTCTAAGGTGAATCTGAATATAGTCTTATTCATTTCAAATAGTTTTATTTGCTTAAGTGTGTTTGTGTAAAACCCCAAATAACATAAGATAGTTATTAAATCATATAACACAAATGGGGATGGATAAAACAAATAAAACCATGAAGGGATCATGGTAGCCAAATGGGGGCCTAGATCAACCAAGGTGGAAAATGAAAAGAAAATAAAACCCTTAAGCTATACTAAGTTTAAGTATAGGTATTCTAAGCAAGGAGTTAAACATTCAAACCTATTTCCTTATGTAATATATATTTATCAAATGAAATTGTAAAAATTAGAGATACTTACCTTCGAATGAACCTATCAAGTCTTAATCTCCCCCTTGGCTAATGGTGTTTTATAATATATTGTTGTGGCTTTGTAAGGATCACACAATACAAATAAGCTCCAAGCTAAAATACTCCTACTTTGCATCTAAGACTTCCTACAAGACAAGTTATCTTCCCTCCAAGGCAAACCCTTAGAAATGGCTCCTTTAAATGTAGATGTAGCAAAATTATGAGCTGTAATATTGAAAAAAATGAATTTTCCTCTTTATTGTATTGAAGTGAAGGTTGTATTTATAATAATGGATAAGTCCTAACCCTTCTAAAATTTTAGCCAACAAGGTTGGCCAACACAACCCTATCTATAAAAAGTTATAGTTAAGCCTTTAACTAGGTCAACTAGGTTAATTTAGTTCCATAACATGTATCATAAATTTAATAACAAGGTTGACTAGGCTGACTTAGTAGGAAGAAATTGGTGACAAGGTCAACTAGATCAACTTTGTAGGAAAAGTGGCTCACTTAGTTAGGGCTATTGAGAAGGGAGATTAATTAGGGGATCAATGAATGAAAAGTGATAAAATAGGTGGTATATGTAAGTTAACATTTAGGTATGTAAATATAGATTCTTATACTTTAAGTTATATTATATATATATACTTTTAGGATGTCTAAGAGTGTTTTTGGACCTCTAAGAGCTATAATGCAAATTATAGGTTTTGGAGGGTCCTATTGGATTTCAGACTTAGCCATATTTTAGGGAGACATAATAGAATGTAAATGGATAGAAATTATAATGAATATTAACTAATATTATGAATGATAGGATTAAACAACAATCTTTTGATGCACCAATGGTCAGCCCACCCCTTTCTCGGTGCACCTTTTAAGGCATGCACTTAAAGAGATTGAAACTTGACAGGATCCTACAAGAGAGAAAGCATCAATAAATGATAAAGTTTTAAAAATATTATACACTTTCTTTATCTCTTTATGGGATTTTTATCCTTCTACTTACTGTGGAGTTTTATTTTTTATTATATTCTTTTTGTACAAGGCTTTGGGGCTTTTCAAAACCTATATCTTTTACCATTATAAAAAAAAATTATTGTTCATATTTTTTTTATTATATTTTAGATAAATTTAAATCAACACTATTTTAATATAGATTAAAATATGGGTGGGAGTATTAATTCAATGTTTCTTCTCTATTCAATCTAGTGTCAACTCTCTTTTAGTTGCATTATCATTACTTACATTGTTACTACCTTGTATATATTAAGGAGATCATACAACCAACTATTTTTTTATTAATGTGGAAGAATTTGGTGAAAAATAAGGAAAAAATCACATTAACACATTAACGTGTATTTATTCTATCTTTATTTTAGTTTGCATTTTACATCTTACTCTAGGATGATACTTTAAACTTTACAACCCTTACATTCTTTATAAAAGAGAAAATATAATTGTAGTCCTAGACACAAAGGATATTATATATATACAAAGAACCCACAATCTATTGAAACATTTTACTATAGGCCATGCCAAATTTTAGGTCATTTATTAAAGCTCGTAAGTAAACTTCATAAATTTCTGCATGGAGAGGGGTCCAAATTTAAAATCTACACAACAATGCTACCCAACCTAAAAAACAAGCTTATCCAAAATGAAAACAAAGAGTGAATTTTTTTAATGAAATATATCCATATATTAACCAAATAGAAATATACAAATAATTTACAAAAAAATAAAGGTGGTATAAAAGCATGCCACATCACACCGGGCAGAGCCCAGGAGCAAAATCACAAGTATCATAAACTAGGCAGAGCCTAAAAACAAGTCACAAAGTCATTAAAAATGATATAAATTTTATGTAGCAAGAGCAAGGATAGAAGGTGAAGGATCTATATCATCAAGACCCCATCCTAATCTTGGTAAGTCATTGTCATCTAGAATAGGCTCCTAGCCAGTTACTTGGGTAGTATCCGTATCATCATCTTCTACTTGTGTTTGCATGGGTGAAATGGCCAAAAAAAGCCTAGGAAACTTATCTAGCACATATATTCAGCATCCAGATGGAAACCCCCAAGCATATGAGTGTGGAGGAGGAGGAGGAACACCCTATCCATCTTGATCAACATGGGAAGGAGGTAGTGGCTGCCACCCTCGCTATTGCCCAGGAGGGGAAACATGTTGGTATAGGGTGCCACTATGAGAGATATGCCTAGAATGGTTGTGATGATTCCCACCATGAGGTGGATGAGGTATTCTATCATCTAATTTAGGATACTTGGGTGGAGAAGGCAATATTTGAGCCATAACACAAGGAACATCTCCCCAGTGGGAGAGGAGATCCTGAAGATGCCCAAGATCCATAGACACTTTATTGGCTTGGAATTGAATTTATAAAAGAACATTAGAGATGTTAAAGGATTTATGTAAAGTAGATATTATAAAATCAGTAGAAGAATGATTAAAAAAATAATTATTTCTTTCTTTCCAGATTTAGAAGAGAATATCCACTCTGAAAGTATACCAGACTTGCATATACTTGAAGGGAATCACGAGTTTGTCTCCAAGGAGGATATGCTACCAAAGGAAGAATTTGGGATGGAAAGGCCTAAAAAGATCATGGATCTAAGTCTAGACCCTTTGATATTTGGAACATAACTAGAAGAGATGAGGAAGTGTCTCAAGGTGGCCACATAAGGTGAAAATAGGTAGGTGGACTCTAAGCTAGATGAGTCTTATGCTAATAGGCAAGCCTTGGTGCAATATACACCAAGAAAATGAGCAAGCTTGGGATCTACACAATCCCCCCAAAACATGTTGAAGTAAAAGCTCCACATTTTAATAGATGATTACATCCCCTAGCAAGCGATAATCTTGTCAACCATGGGTAAATAGGGGTGAGCTATGCATAGCCAAGCCAAGGGGTGTAATTACAAAAAGGGGTCTCAATATACCATTTACAGTCCTTCTACCATGATCGAGTGGAATGGAACAAGATTTTATGGAGCATGGAAGTTGGGATGACATTGAGGATCTCTTGATAGGACTCCTAGTCTATATTTTCTATCTAGAATTTAGCTTTTTCCTCCTCCTAGGATAACCAAGAGTGAGAACACCTATAGAAAATATCTTAGATGGTATGAATTCCTTTATGGTAGAGCTTGAGAGCATTGACCCAAGGGACCTCTACTAGGGGCATATCATTGCAAGAGAAAATGGGTGACCACCAGAGAGAATGGGATTAGGTAGAGAGCCTAATCCAAAAATTGGAGCCATTCTAGAGCATCCATGGTTTAATCTTTTCCCAGGCCTTCCATATGTTTTTAGCCACAAAGGACCCTATGATTTGGATAGGAGATTGAATGAAGAGTAAATTGGAGAAGTCAATCCCTTTCCAACAACACCTTCTAAGCTTCTTGGCCCTTAATGGCCCACACAATCCATTTGGCACATAAGGCAGTTCCTTATCAGGCTATATCAATGAGCCCCATCCCTCTAGCATCACATATGAGGCAAAAATATTCATAGGCCACCCTATGGAATCATTTACCCTACAATGAATTAGCCCAAAGGAAATATTTGAGCAACTTCTCTAGCTTATGGTAAGATTCTTTGGAAGGTACCAAACATGACAAGTAATACACATGGGTGGATGCAAGAATTTTCAAGTAGATTTGAAATTTTCTTGATAATGAAAGAGACTTGATCAGCCAAAATTATAGCTTCTTAACAACTCTTTAAACAACATATTATCACAACAAAGGTGATGAGGAATCAAAATCAAAGGAGATGCCAAGAAATTTAAATATTTTATCATGTTGGATCCACTTCCAACTAAATTTGGCAACCCACATTGGTAGAGGGAGGTAAGATTGTTTATAAAAACGAGTTTTATGCCATTGGATGTTGGACCTATAGGCCACATAGAAGGTGTTGAGACACTACAAGGCATTATCCACATTGGTTTCATCCTCAATGAGAGTAAGGAAGGAGTCATTCGTAAAGGGGCCATTGAGTAATTACATATCTTTGTGTGGGTTCATGACATCATAAGGGAGATAAATTACCTTAATAAGGCCCATAGTTTGGGCATTGCTAAGAAGATATCCAAAACCCTCAGCTATAATCACATATAGGGCAGAAGCCAATGGACACCCTTGATGAATAGAATAGAACAAGCCAAATTTCTTAGAGGTGACTCTATTAATGGAGAGAATAGTCAAGGCATCAAATAAAAGTATCTAAATAGTTTGGATGAATATGGAATAAAAGCCTAGGGCTTGAAGCATATCTAGAATAAAAGGCCATTTGATGCAATCATACACTTTTTAAAAATTAATTTTGATGAACATAACTTGTTGCTTAGATCATTTGGCCCAATCCATGCCTTCCTAGATGACAATGATTTTATCAAAAATATAACTTCTTTTGATGAAACTAGTTTATTTTAGATACACAATAAGAGGCAACATATTACACATCTATATTACTAGAGCCTTAGAAATGATATTATAAGAAACATTCAGGAGGGTGATGGGCCACTAGTTTCAAATCAACTTAGGATCTCCTTGCTTAGGAATTTGATATTTCCTTTATTTATATTGGTACCCAGAGAATGATTTCAAAATGCTTCTTGATAAACCTTATTCAAGTCACTACCCACAAGGTCCCAAAACATTTTATAGAATTCATAGGGGAAGCCATCAATGCTAAGGGATTTGTCATTATCCATGTGAGACACTACTTCATACATGTTGTCAATAGAGAGGGGCCTATTGTAAACCACCTGATAGGTAGGAGTGAGTTTCATGGCACCACTAAAAGGAATTACTGAAGAGTAGATTCACACTTAGTCGAGGATGCTTGAGATTTTAAAACTTGCTGATAATGGTGGACAAAAGCTTACACTATTAGTGAAGTCTCTGTGAGTCTATTGCCAGCCTAAAAAATGACTTGTATCTACTTCTTTGATTTTTTAGCTTGCAACAATTGGAAAGAACTCCTTAGAATATTTATCTTTTATCTTAAAATAAAGTGTTGAGTTTTCATTAAGATGGAATAAAATAAAGGAAAATAAATATAAAATTTAAAATACATGATAAAAAATAAAGACAAAATTTCAAATTGGGATAAATAAAATAAGAAAAAGGACAATTATTTGCTCTAATTTATTATGTGATCTCTTATTTAAAAATTTTTTAGGAGAGAAATTAAATGAAGAGGAGATTTGTGATGAAAAATAAAAAGAGAGAGTCAAAGTACATGATATCCGATAAACTAATGCCACATTTATGGTAACACTGTCACTTAAAGAACATACATATTTTAGTGGGATTTTGAATTAAATTATATTCTAACACTATAAGAAAAATAATACACCAAATAAAAATGTCATAATATTTATCTATAAAAAAATAAAGAGGTGGTTGAGAATACTAAAAGTCTCTTTCTTTCAAAAACATACAAAATTCCTTTTAAGAATGCCACCATCAAGCGACAAAAATATATAACAAAAGGAGCCACAAGTTATGGTGTAATTGCTCATGTATTATGATTTTTTTATTATAACATATACAAATAAAAGTCATTATTAGCATGGAATATTTTTTTCATAAACCAAAGTAACAATTTGGAAATGATATTCAATAGTCTTGTTGGTAGTAATCAAACCAAGGACACAAAATCTAATGTAAATGTTATGAATTGTCATACACCTAGGGAACAAAAATCTCATGTATAGGGTAGGTATCAATTGTTAAGACAACTTATACATGAAGAAAGAGATGTAAAATTCTTATCCAAAATTTAAATCATTGTGTAACCTTATACTTTTTGTATCCTATTTAAAAAACCATGTCAATAAACATTTCTTTGGCCTACATTACTAAACTTCATACCTTGATTATATAGAAACATAGAATGTCTAATGATACAACAAAATCCATTCCGTTATTTCCTTTAAACTCTAGTGCCTATAAAATAATCCCCTACTTATTTAAATGTTGATGGCAATCACATAACTAAAGCAAAAGAGCTTTTTTGAACCAATTCCATAAAACACGCTATGAGATCAAAATTTGTGGAACCTAACACAAAAATGGCCTCCATGTGAGCCACTTATTTCATGAAATAAATATTAATATTCATTGTCAAACCATTTTTTAGTGAGGTCAAACATTGGCATTTGCATTTGCATTTTTTTATTTTCTTCTAGTGAATTTGTTCTTTGTAATTAATGAAATTATGAGCCTCTACAGTTTCACCATTTATCTCTATGTGAGGTTATGAAGTTGAACATCTTGGGGAGGTTGTCACCAATTATATAAAATCCACAAATTCATAGTTACCTACATGGTTCTATTTATACTTTCTTTTACATTGTAAATTGATGGTGATTTGAAATATTATATGAGAGGAGGATGTCAATGATGCTAGCCACATGTCAATTGATGCAATGTGGTAGTGACCCATGTATGGGAACATTGGAAGGAGAAAATGGCTATGGAAGAGGTATTATCAGGAATAAATATGCATTTTCACAATTAATTCATTACAAAAAAAAATATAACTAAGTTTCCAATCTCATCACTTACATGGTTGTCATGCAACAAAAAAAATCTCTCATGCTAAAAACATAATATTATTTAACCCTAAATTTAGATATGGGGAATATCTAGGGAAGGGGTATTAGTTTAGATTTTAAAAAAGGATGGTGAAATAAACTAATGAGTATGATATATTTTTAAATCTTGATGTCAACGTTGAGGGGTCCTTGTCCCAATCACTTTTGACTAGAGATCCAACTAGTCTAGGAAATAAATGGGGGCCTAAATCCCCAAGATAATACCAATGAATGACCATAACCACTCTGAGAATACCATCAACGACCATAACTAGCCCAAGAATACCATTTATTATCCATAATTGGCCCAATAATATACCATCAAAGGCCACAACTAGCCCAAGAATACCAATGATCATCCACAACCGAGCTAAGAATACTAATAATCAGCCATAACCAGAGCAAGAAAACCAATGATTGGCCACAATCAACCCATGAATACTTAATGATCGACCACATTCAACCTTTGATACCATATTAAGATTTGAACATGGGTGATGATTGAAATAACCAAGTCACTCTACCAACTCATCCACATATCATCAGTGTAATGAGTAGGATAATTAATATAAACTTAGATAAATAATATTCTAAAGTTATATAATTGAGATTGCTAAAAATAATAAAGTACATATTTTAATAGATATTATAATGAATATAAAATAATGATACTTTGTTTACTATGCTCATGTTGGTCTGATCTAGAATAGGCTAGAAGTAGACTGGAAGGTGATCATAGAAAAATTGTCAAATTCTAGGAATATTCTTTGTGGCTTCCAATGCTTGTATCAGATTTCAATAGTTACGTCAAAGCAGGGGTTAAAATTGGACATAAATTTCCTATAGAAAATACTAGATGGATATTGATGCTACCAACTAGAGCTTTTTAGGTTTTCTATCACCATTCTTTTGATGTATATAGATCATGCTCATATATTGTCACTCTTTGTCAAATGATCAAATCCTAGATTCTTCACCCTTGGAGTGACTAGGGAAAAAATGGGTTAGTAGGCTCACTGTGTCAAGCTACCTCAAAGATGCCTCTATTGATAGGCATTGCATACATAGCCAATACTATGAAGAGGGCCTCAGACGTATGTAGTTCTCCCTTATAAGTTGGTTTGTGTGTTCACAAAGATGTAATGTATGATAAGCAATGCCATGTAGTGATCTAGCTTGTAACTTAGGATATATGGATCATGAAATACTCTTAGAATGCTTCAAACATGTGGGAATATTGATCCTATGACTGAGATAAATAAGGAAGTTTTTCTCACTTGAATGCTTGATTGAGTGATTATTGGTAATTTGCCTTATGAATTCTTGGTATTTTATAGGTGACGAATGAATGAGGGTTGATATTGTATGTATAAAAATACATTTTAGTAATATATTGAATTAAATCACTTAGGTTGACCTTTGGGATATATTTACTTTACAAATTGCATGACTTTTGGGCACTAGACACTTTATAGGAAAAGTGGACACTTATATCGATGCACATGTCTATTTGAGATAAAAGTGTCTAGGAATCTAGAAAATAGGTATAGGTCCAAAACTAGTAGTGAAAGATAATGATTATATTTAGATATTTTTGCTTAGTGTAGAAGGCCTGATCATTAGAATAATAATGGTCAAACTAAGAGATAAAATATTTAGGCACAAAGAGATAGTGAACATGAACCTTTCAATAATGGGAATGTCTATAACTAAAAGGTAAAAACATGATAGGTATTTTCCAAGTGTATAATACTAGAGTAATACATAATTTAGATTCTATTATCTACATTTATTCCCCCCTTAATCTAGTAATGAAACTACTAGTTTAAAGGAAATAAATGCATATCTAGGTGTGTATAACACACCTTGCCTTTGTGTGAGCCCAATTTGAGTGCTTTTTTGGTGACTAACCTATAATCAAGATGATTTTATAGTATATAATCAGTGTATGAAATTTGAATTTGAAATAATTTTAAATTCTTGAAAGTAGAAAGAACAAGGTTAAGAGTATGCCTATATGTTGATGCAACCATCTTGCCATTTAGCAATTTGATTTGAAAAGATACCTCATTATGAATCATATAATCCAAGATTAGGATGAATATAAACCTAAAAGTGTGCATGCACACACACATATTAGAGGACACATGCCCTCAACCTTGATCTAAAGATGAGTTGCAACACATCCATTGAGCTTGTTTCATCTCAATTGTGTAACCCAAATATGTACATGATCTAGTGAGTGTGAGCAATTTAATCAACTCACAATATATATCTAGTGAGGGTGGATGATTTAATCAAATCTAATATATGAATTTGGTAAAGTTAGATGGTTTAATTAAGTCTAACTTATAAGCTCGAATGATTTAATCAACTCCACCTTCTAAAAATGAACAAACTACTATAATAGATTGGCTTAATAATAGTCTATAAAAGCCCAAACTATGTATAATAACAATACATAAAGTATTTGAAATCTATAAAATGATTTAATTTTTTAAATTTAAGTGCCCTTTTCATGGTATATGCACCTCATATATCTCTCAAGCTGAAATCTAGGTATAGTAACAATATCAATGTATTGAATGCTACCACAAATGTATATTTGAATCATATATTGTGAAATCTGGTGAATTTATAATTGATACAAGTGTGGAGGACATGTTTTTATGACATGCCCCCATTAAATCTGGAGCATCTAAGAAATGACATCAAATATGGAGAATATATTTACATAACATGACCCCACTATAATATTGAGAACCTAATAACTGGCGTAAATATGGAGAAAATGTTTTCATAACATGACCCCATTGTAATATATAGATTATGAGTACAAAATAAGTGTGGAGGTCATGCCTTTTTGACATGCCCCCATTTTGAGGTGAAGGGAAGTAAAATATGGTAGTTATCTAACCTCAAAAGGATAAGATATATACAATCATGTAACATATAGGGGTAACATGCCTAGGTAGATATAGTAAAGAGGTACACAATATGTGATCGCATAAAGTCCTAAGAAACATGATATAGTTCATGACAACATCAAGAAAGTAACAACACAAGCTTATCAAGTAATCAAACACACAAACAAACATACTCAAAATTAAATGCAATAGGAAATGGTTCAAAGAGACCTAAATAAGAGGCATGCTCAAATTTCACATAATCAAAGGGACATGACTTAGTCAATTCTCCAAAAAACATAGGATGACATTCAAATGTCCACATACAACAAACAATGACATATTTAAATGTCCAAATAGGAAAGTATGATATGGGGGCCATAATCAATGGAGCATGTTAAAATGATCTAATAGGAAATACAATGCAAGACAATAGCAAGCAAGGAAAATAGGAAACCAACATGAACATAACATATCAGTTCTTAAACATATGTGTTTGCAAGTAATGTTAAGTATATAGCATATCAAGTATATTGTGGAAGGTATAAGCATGGATAAAGGCATGTGTAATCATATAAGCTCAAACATGATAATGGAAAGTGATCATAGAATAATATAACTTGGGTGTATTTTGATTAAAAAAACAAATTCCCCCAATGTACTTAGGACACAATTAGAGGGAAATCCAAACATCTATATTTGTATATATTATGTACCTAGGTATACCTGTATCACACTAAAATAAAGCGTGAAACATGTATTATAGGAAATAATGATATGATATTTGTAGACACTCTATTTTCACCACTTCTTTATCTAAAAAAATAATCAGAACAAATTTTATGCAAATCAAAGTGACTTTATACAACATTATGATTTAAGCTTAGAAATCACTCAACATCCCAATTTCATTTGCATATTGGACGTAAATGTTCCAAAACACCTATTATATACCTAATTGGGATAATACATTGTATGATATTATCACCTTCTTCTAATTCATCATCATGCAAGTGGCTACTTTACAGGTAATGATTTTGACCAATCACATAAGGCAAGTATTCAACTCTCAAAATGACATAAAAGCTAATTGAGATTATTTAGCTAATCATATAAAACGAAAAATATAACTTCTCATTAAGTGAAAAATCCATGGAATTAGATAATATTTGAATTATGCAAATCCAAATATTCAACATATATATGAAATTATGTCATCATCATGACATCACAACAAATATCAAGAATGATGACATCATCATGACATAATTTTAAAAGTTGTCAACACTAAAAAAATATTGAACAAATATCTAAATTTATAAACCATGACTATTTAATGCAAAATATTAATTGCATTTTGCATACCAAATTTGACCAATGTTCAACCACACATCTTGAACCAAATCTAGCAATTGGAATCAATTCAAAGAATCTATAAATACAAGGCCCGTTTACCATTATTGTCAAGTATTAAAAATACAACAAAGTGCTACCATTTTTAGTAGCATTTCAACCATAAAAACTTTAAACTATTTCTTCTACTTACTTAAATCATCTATAGTGTAAGGGGAGATGTTACCGACATGCATGTACGACATTGATAAAGACTCCAAGCTCTATATCTGGGCACAAACATGTATGCATATTAGATGGAAATGATATCCATGAGGGCGATAATAATTTTGAAGTATTTTCTATTTGTTTATCTTTTTTAGATATTATGCAATCCAAGAATCATGCTTGAGAAGTTAGATTGCTATTTTTTATGCTTGTTTTATATACTAATGAGAATTAACCTCTTCTAGATTCATGTGTTTACATTTTTCATACTCGATGGGACTATCACACCCAAAAAACCTTTTGATTACTTTTTAGCATGTTTCTTTATCAATATTTATTGTTAAATATTTCTTGGTATGGATAAAAATTTAAAAATTTTCATTGTAAAGAAAGAGTTATGTATCGATGATTTTGACCTTGTGAATTGGTGAAAATGCCCCTATAGATTGATGAATTTGATCATGTTGAATTAATGAATTTGACTCTAAAATAGGTGAAATCAACCTTAAAATTAGTGAAATTACCATATGTAATGGCAAAATTGCTCATAATAGTGAATTTGACTCCAAAATTAGTGAAAATGATCCTATAATTGCTGAAATTTCTTAATTTTCTACTTGCATGACCTATCTTTTAGAAGCCATAACATTTGACTCAGGTGTCAGTTTGACCTCTCATCTATAAAAAAAATGAAGTTATTGAAAATATGCATGCACCCATAACAATTTTTTTTTTTTTTTTTTTTAAATGGTGAAAATGCCCAATAATTGGTGAAAATGTCCATGTGAATCAATGAAAACACCCCTATTATGTATTTTTTTGACTTTATGTTCTGTGTTTTATGTAGGTTCTGAAAATCAATGAATTTGACCCTAAAATTAGTGAAAACATCCCTCACATTGGTGAATTCACTCTCAGGCCTATGAAATGGTGAAATTATCCCTCAGAAATAATGAAATCACTTTAATCCCTACAAAACAACAAATTCACATTGGAAAACAGTGAATTCACCATGTGGTAAAAATCAAAGACCTTTAAAAACCAAAATTTTTACCCATTTCAAACTACTGATTATTTTCTTGTAGGACCTTGAGGAGAGAAGTGCATTTATATTTAAAATAAGTCCATTTTGCTTTAACATTTCTATTTGGGTTTCTAAAAATAACCAACATTTCTATTTTTGGTCTAAAAAGAACACACTTTCAATTTGGAGATTCTAAAACTTGTTTACTTTAACTCTATTTCTTTTCATATAAAGTTTATTTACTTATTATTGCTTGAGTGTTTCATGTAATGACTTATGCATATTCCATCCCCTTTCTTAGGATGACTCAGAAATGTAAAGATCACCAACTTGTTTTATCCTGAGGAATCTATTATATATGTTCTCTCCTTATTCTTAGGAACCTAGGTGACTTAGAAATAGTGTTACTTTTCCTTTTCCTTTGATTATGTAGGGTGGATTTTATCACCTTCTCACAAATCCTTAGGGCATGGTGACTGGGACATAATTAACCAACATTTGCACCAACCTTATTTATCTGGTAGGGTATATAAATTAAGGCTACACTCAATTATTCTTTAGCTAAAATGTTCCTTAGAGCTTGAACTTTTTGGTAGGACTTCACTAAAATATTATGAATGAAATGGTCATGAAAGGAAAAGATATTTACATGAATATCCTATTGAGTTAAAATTTCTAATTGATATATTTGTGCCCTTCAAGGACCATCTAAACAACCAATAAAAAAATCATAGTAGAAGCCTCTTTTGCTGTGAAACATTCATTGATGCAAGGGTGCACAATTATTAGCCCCTAAATATTACCTTATATGTACAAACCTTTGAGATAAAGGTGGAATTAAAACATCACCATAATTTCATTTAATTATTTAATGAATCCTTAAACTTTTAAGCCTCTCAAAAGGTGAGTACATTATAAGATCAATGATTGTGATGTAATCCTATGTCAATTCTTAAAATAGATTTGTGATACTTGTGTATTGATGATTGATCATTGTGTCAAAAAATAATTCATATTCAAAACCACATTCAAAAATATGTCAAGTTTCAAACTAAAGTCCAAAACATGGTCCCTACCACACCTGTGAGATGAGGCATTACCTTACCCAGTTTTTGGGTTATCTTTACCCCATCTTAGTGTTATGTTAACTAATTATACCATTATAGTGTTCATGTGGTACCATTATACCACCCAATTGAAAACCATTTAAATTAGGTCCATTTGGACCCAAATCCAGTTTGAAATTACTTATTCACATATGATAATTTTTTATCTCATTCTTATACCTAGCCAATCAAAACCAAATCTAGTTCATTTTGAACCATGTACCAAGCTAATCAAATGTAGAACTGGTTCATTTTGAACCATGTGCCTAACTAATCAAAGCCACACTAGGTTCATCTTAAACCACATGCCAATTCCAATCTAGTTCATCTTAAACCCCATTCCAATCTAATCATCTTGAACTAGGTTTTAAATCTAATTTAAAATCATGTCAACTTTGACCAAATTTATCCCCAAAGCTAAACAATTCAAAGAATACCAAATTAGAGATATATTGACCAAATCCAATTATTCTGAATCAATCACATGCCAATTCAAACCATTTCTTGTATTTATATTCAATCTCCCACACCTGTTAGTTGGGAATGATGAAGTCATGTCATCATTTATTCTTTCTTTTACTTGAATCATATCAAGTCATTCCACCCTTTTTTGGGGTCAAGCCAAGCCCATTATAATTACATTAGACCAAGACTACCCTCTTTGGGATATTTTCAAATACCATATCCACCTTATTTGGGCCAATTTTACCAAGCCAATTTCACCCTCTTTAGGCCAATTCTACCAAGCCAATTTCACCTTCTTTGGGCCAATTCCATTGTAGACTAATTCTCTTGCATGTATCCTTGTTTGGGGACTTTCTTCCTTCCATATTGATATATGACATTGAAAACCAATCTGGTTGACACCTTATTCAAATAATACACTTCCAAAATAAGAAAACCATCATTTTATAACTCATACAAGAGAGAGTCAATATCCCGTATTAATTTACTATAGACTGATTGCATACCTTTATTCAAAAAGAGAAAATACTTATGTTGAAGAATAAAATTGTATACCCACCCCAAAATAGCCACATCATTAATTATTAAGTACATTAAGATGGTTTGCTCTTCACTAATGAGCTCATGGTTACTTTAATGATCTCTCTAGATGCTACTTTATTTGATAATTACCTATTTACTTGTATAATATCCAATATGATCTTAGACTCACAATAAAGCCAATCATTACCCCTCCAAGGGACCTTATCTATTGATGATCCAATTGTGTCCAAGTTTGATACTTATTTGATCAATATATGTCATAATCCCCTTCCCAAACATGAGCATATTCTTTCACTTCCAAAGTAAGATCAAGATAGTTAAACCATTATCAACATTTATATTAAATCACCTATATTTGACCAAACCCAAACCATTATTGGTTCACATTTATTTGGTGAATAACCTCTCTTTGACATAGGACCCATATTTAAAAGGACCATAATTATTGAGCAACAACTCATTATTCATCCATTATCAAACTTTCCCCATTTTAAAAAATTCCTTCATCTTGCAACCTTCATTTCCAAGTGAAAAGTTAAAAAGGTACTTGTGGAAAATGCAATTTGACATGACATCTTTTTGGATATGTTTACATCAAAAACATGTTCCATTTTGTATCCAACACTATTATCATCATCAATAGCTATATAAACATCTACATCAGAATTAGGTTTTACCTTAGAACCAATATTAGAATTAGGTTCTATTCTAGAACCAATATCAAATTTAGCATTAAAATCAGAATCAACATCAGTCTCAACATCGGATTTAGATCCCCTTTATTAAAAATCAGTGTCAGAATGAGAATATATTAATGGGTATTATGACATTGGATATACACTTCTACTAAATCCACTTGAGTCTACATCAACTTTAGAATTAACATACCTTAGTAGATGTTAAGACATTGACTACATGCTCCTTGCAGATCAGATTAAAAACATTTTTGATCCTTCCATAATTTTTGAGGAACTTTCCTTTGATATTGATGCAAGTTATTATATTATCCTCTATGAGGAATGTGCTTCATTTTACCCTTCCATTGATATTACACATACCTTTAACATTAACAAACTTAACCATTACATTACCATTCCATTTCCCATAAATATCGATTGAGATCGATAGAATCACACATTTTTGAACTCCTTCCATGGTGATATCCCAATGACATAATTTATAAGGAATCAAGATAACATTCAAGTAGAATAAAAATCTCATAGTGAAACCATATTTGAAGTGCTAGGGGACAATCAAAGTTTAAACTTAGAATCTTCTAGTGAAAACTTGTTTGAGGTGCTAGATGATAATCAGAACAAAAATATAGAATCCTTTAGTGAAACTTTTCTTAAGACTCTAAGGGATAATAAAAATGAATTATCAATGTTCCTTAGTGAAATATTATTCAAGGTACTATTGGATAATCCAAACTAGAACAATCAATAAGAATTTGTTGGTGAAAACCTCTTTGAGGTGATAATAGCTAAGACAATTAATTTCTCATTGCCCAATGAAGATATTCTTGAAGTCAATATCAACCCTACCATAACCAAAATCTAGTTTAATCCAAAATCAACAATAATGTGTGTGATTACAAATCCCAATCTTTACCTATCCCCCAACCATTGCACATTCCATTATGTTACCATCACTCATTCAACTCCTATATTACAATACCAAATCATTATTTAATGCCTATCCTTCTTTACCTTTCCTGGAGAATATGTTGATGATGAAAATTATACCATCTATAAATCAACACTTTTGATTTATTATGAAGGTCAAGTTGGAATCATACCAGTCTAATCATGGGGTTATAAAGGTTCATCTAAGATCTTAAAGATGTGAGGGTTTTATTATAAGTTCTGGGAAATAATTGACAACTTATCAAAGCAAATTATTCTATTATAAAAATTAGAAATCCACTTATCAAATCATGAATTGGTTAAGATAAGAATCTGTAATCTATTCTATCTAATAGAGAAAACCTATGAATTAAATAGTCTCTTGAAGAATAGAAATCTGATTCAATAATATGTATATATTCAAATAAAATCTTTGTTTCTTGTTTTTAATGTTCTCCAAGTTTACTCTAAAAGAAACTTAGAAATAAAAGAGATAGATCAAATATAAAAGAAAAGATTCAAACACATAATTAAAAGAGTGAGATAACAAACAACCAACTAATAAACTAAGAAAATCAAACTACTAAACTCTAAGAAAAATATAACAAACTAAAAGAAAACATCCTATTAAGGAAACACAATACTAAAAAAAAAAACTAAGATAAACACTGTAATCCAAAATAAAATAAAGAATAAGACAAAGACTAAAAGATTGAATAAAAATCAAAACTAAATCTAAAACTAATAATTATGTATCAACTATTAAACTAAACTTGGACCAAACAAAAAGCTATAATCTAAAGAATTAAGTAGATCTAAAACCTAGTTAAACTAAGTATGAAATAAAGTAATCTTAAAGGGCTTAGGTTGTAAAATAAATGTTAAATGACTAACTTGAAGAAATCAGAAAAGGTTATAAAAGGAAACACAAACTAATTAGGAACTGAATAAGATTAGATCTAAATACTTAACTAAATTAAACTCTAAACAAGTCTAGAGAAAGCAAAAATCTAAGAAATATTTATAGCTATCTAAACAAAGAAAAGAACAAGACTTTAGAAACAAGACACTAATTAAATTTTAAAATAAAAATAAACTAAACTAAAGACAAAAATAAAAGACAACTAGAAACAAAAATAAAAATCAAATCTAGAAGAAAATTGAATGATTTAAATTATATTAATGTTAGAATCAAATAGATTACAATAAAGCTTGTGCGTCTTAAAAGAGAGTCGACTTAGAAAAAAAAAGATAAATTTTATTGAGAAAACCAACATTATTCCTTTACAAAAACTTTAATAACAACTTTACAGTCAAATAGATCAATGAAGTGTCATAAAATAACAAAATTTTCATCATTATTCAAGATGAATACTTAGAATCTGCGCATAGGATTGCAAGTAGCAATCATCAAAAGATGTTAAACTTAGAAATATTCAAATAATCAGTACTAAATGATAAATAAAGATGGATATACATGTATTACATAAACAATTACTCAATCATTAGATAAAGTACCATTGGGTCTATCTACAAAAGTTGTACTATCTCAGAGGATTTGTATAAAAAAAGAAAGATGAATAATTGACTTCAAAAAATGTCTAAGTATTTTATACCTGTTGTTCTTCTATCTTCAAATGAGTCATTGATCTCTTATTATACCTTCAAATTTAGTTGTAAATAAGTTATAACTAACTTTAGTTAGTTATTAGTTTATGTTAACTAATTGACTTTTAAAAAGTCAATTAATTATAGCAATTATTAGTTAAGGATAAGTTCAATTAATATTTTTAAAAGTCTTAATTGATCAAGTTTATCAAATATAGACCAAGAGTACTAATCTTAATGGGTGGGGACCCATATTAATTAATAATATAATAGAATACATATTTAAATCATAAAATAAATAACTCAAAGATTAATAAATCCTATTTATATTAATCCATAATGCACATTAATTTACTTAAGCATATATATTTATATTAGAACTCTAAAATTACTTGTATTTTCCAAAATTTATCAAAATTTACCAAAGTCTAAAAAATAAAGTATCAAAATAAAATACCAAGTTCTGCCAATAAAAAGTTCAACAATAAAATAGAGTTTATCCTTTAAATGACCAATAATCATCTGAATCAGACAACACTTCAATCACATTTTTGTCTTGTTTATGAAAACAAACATTATATTCCATCTCTATAGCAATAAAAGACACCAATCTAATTTTTGAATCAGTTGTACTATCATCAATATCCAATTTAATTTTCTTCAACATCCTAACTTCCCTTGGTGTATTTGGCTTAGATTGACTTTTGATAGTCCTCTTTTTCAAAGTGGAAGGTTCAATATCAATTGTCTTCCTTTTACCAACATACCCTTGGACTTCCAAATTCAATATTTTAGACCTCAAAATAGGCTCACTATGGGAAACAACTAGATTCAACTTCTTACATTTCATGACATGTTCCCTATGGGAAACATAAAGTACATCAGAAGGAATGGCCATGTTACTAAGGTCTTTAGCATGGGAAGTCTCAAATTCTAACTGTGTAATCTGATTTATAGGTAGAGATTTAACAATAGGCTCAACTCTATCAACATTAAAAAGTTGGAGTGGCAAATGCTGTGGATTATTATCCAAATGATGGAATGAGCTACTCTGAGAAGGGGTTCAGGGTCTAAAACTATGGCCAAATAAACCCTTTTACCTTTATAACCCCTATTAAATAGATTAGTAGACAAATTACTTAGAATGTTCCAAAGTCTAGGATCATAAGTATCGAAGTGTATGGACATTCTGGTTTCCCTATGGAATCTAGGACCAAAATTCTTTGCACAAAAACCACCTCTATGAAAACCTCTGTTAGGAGGCTAGTTAACATTAATATTAAAATTCTATCCCCATCCCCTATTGTCATTACTCCTTTCTGAACTAGATCGATACCAATTTGATATAATGATAAAACTGAAAGATAATAATCAAATCTAAGATTGGGAAATAATAAATGGCTGAAAGAAACAAAACTGAAGATGTAATAGCTTAATAAATGAAACTAAAATTGTATCATAAATTAAAATTCATCACACTGTATCTGAATATCACATTTTCTATTTAGAATAATGTAATGTAAACCAAATTGTCTATCATAATATCTCACTATCCCATTAATACATCAATTATATCTATACTTTAAACTAAACTAAATTCTCAATCGTTAATCTCAATATAAGATTTTGATATAAATTTCAAAAATTATCAAAGAATCTTAATCTCAACATCCATTTTCAAATAAAAACTTAAAACTTTAATATTAAGGTGAAGATTTAATATAAGTCTCATTCCAACTAAAATCTCAAAATCACATTTGTAACTATAAGCTAACAGAAAACTTACAACTTCAAATAATCCACATATATATATTAATTATTTTCCTAGCATAACATTTGCAAGATGGCCAACTAAATCTATTCAAATCCCCATATAATCATTTCCAATTATTTAAAACTACCAATCCAAACCACTTATACTAAACCAAACCCCAAATTTTTAGAGCTAATCACAACATACCCAATCCACAATAAATAGTCAAACTGGAACTAAAACATCTTCATTATTTCACAAATATTGATATTTTTAGATCATAAATTTCATAACAGATCATCAATTTTTCAATCCATAAGAAAATATTCTAATGCAAATCATTTATTCATGCAAATCCTTTCTAAAATTGAATGCCATATATTTAAGATAAAAACCCTAATTCATGCCATATCAAAATCCAAACAAATTGTATGCTGCAGCTTATCTTCTTCATGCATATAAACCTATCTGAACAAACTAACCCCTTATCCATATATATCCATTGATAATTTTAGCACATGATTTGAAAAATGGACAACCAAATCAAAATCAAACTATCAACCCTCAAAATGACTACTACCATAAATTCATCAATTGAGCCAATCTAAAAAGAATCATCAATCTACAAACTTACACAGAACTCAAGAAAACCTATTCATTTCTAATTTAATAAACTATTCTCAACTACAAATGTAACTTCAAAATACGTGCATCAAATCCTTTCAATATTTTCCATATTCCATACCATAACAACTTATATGATCTTTTGAATATTCAAAATATACCAAACTAAAACTACTCATATCTTATCTATGTCATAACCACTTTCAAAACTCATTTACTTCTCCATCTAGGAAAATACTTAATCGTTTATCATAGATTTAACTAAGACATAAACCCTAGATTTGACATTAATTTAAATCGAAGGATATTTGCAGACTGATATATTTGACAAACACTTCAAAACTAAAATAAACATCCTTTTGTATGCATGAAAGCAAGAAACCATAAAATCTCAACTTTCAACCCTTAAAATATATAAGTAACCATTTATCCAAAAATATCCCAAAAAAAACATACCCAAGAGTCATTTGCTCATGTACTTGAAAAGATTTCAATATTAAGTCATTTGAGGTAGTGTTTCCAAAACTAGAACAAACACTTTTATATGCATGATAACAACCGAAATCAAAAACTTCAACACTTTAGACCTTCATAATTCATATAAATTATTCACAACCCATAACATCTTTAACCATGCAAAAATAGACTACCAAAATACTTAACGAAAATCATCACAATCTCATAGAGAATCTACATGTAGGAGGGTTTTCAAAAACCTTAAACCATTTGCCATATTCTTTTACAATTCTTCACAATAAATACTCAAAACTTTATTAATCATCATGTAGAATAGAACTCAAACAAAAATTTCTTCTTCACTTTAATTTTTCTCATTCATTACAAAGATATGTTTAAATAACACTGATCAAAACTTGTATAGACATACCTGGTAATACTCCAAAGATCTTCTTGATGAAAAATCTCCAAGAATCATCTACTAAAAATTCCAAATTTTGATGAACTAGAGCTCTACTTTCATGAGAAGCTTGTGAGAAATGAGCCAAAACCGAGAAATAAAAAAACTTATATCCATCAACTTGCTTCTATAACTAACCAAGTGACGTGTTGAGTTTGCATTGGTTTGTATTTATTAACTATATGTTTAGTGATCCCACCAAGTCATTTATCAGAATCAAAAAAGTTAGCCACATCTATCTCTTTACATTATATCATCAACTAATTAGCAAGTTTCAAGGAAAAGACTATTCACATTAATTCCCTTATCACCAAATCTTCTTTCCAATCTTGAAACTTCAAGAACATATTATGAGTTAAATGCTTATGCCAACATTACCTGCCATGGTAGATCAAGATGCCAACTAGACACAAGATTAGCAAACCATCAAGTCAATGAAACTGATCTGTATTTATATCAAAGTCACTTTAAGAATATACCCCAAAATTAGGAAAACCAAACATTATTCATGATGAACTCACAACCTCATTAAAAATCAATGCATAAACCCATGGCCTATAAGGACTTAAGTCAAGACACAATATAAGCCTTTTTAATAAATAATAAGATTAATATCTTATATCATTAGGATTTAATCCCATGGAACAAACTTAAAGCATTAATCTATTGATCATATGAATACATATGTGCCCAACAATATGCTAAATGATGTTAACAATGCCTTGAAACTTATGATCTTCTTTTGAAATTGATCTTTAAATACTAGTTATAATCTTGAATGGTAATGACTCAAACTAGGAAATTAAATAGTGATCTTAATTAATGTAATATAAATCTAAACTTTGACAACATAGACAAATAAATTAATCACAATCAAAGTGATGAAAGTTTATTAGACTGGAAAGTTAATTAGAAATGAGCTATGAATCAAAATTTTGCCTTGAGAACAACTTTCAAATGCATTGATTTTCAAATATGATAATTATTTATATTACACCATCATTTGATCTAACTCATTAATCATATCAATTATGAAGATCAAAGTAACATCATAAATCTATTGAAGTGACAAAAAAATGAAAGCCCATTTATCAACTAAAATGATCAAAACAATTGATCATATTCACAAATATATATGCATATTTTATTCATTAATCCACCATAATTTTTAAGACCACTTATAAACATAAATAAAATTCATCAACCAATCATTATCCATTCATAATAAAAAATGCATCTAAAATTCTATCAATCAATAGGGTCCCCGACATAGTTTTAGGTTGCATGACAAAGTCATCTCTATGGCAACAAGTATAGATTTTGAAAATAATTAGGGGTGTAGAAAATAGGCATAACAGAATAAAAAGACATCTTGTCTATATGTTTGGAGGAAATATAATCGATGGTCAATGAAAATCACAACAACACTAGTGTAGTCTAAATTAGTAGCAGGTTCTTTATAAAGTAGCTATTCTGAGTGGGTATTGGTTAGATAGTAAAGAGTCTACATTATGAATATCATAATCCTCTATTGATTTGAGATGTTAAAAATAAAAAAATAATTAAAAATACATAACATTCAAAAGAGAAAAATAAATAATTCATCCAATGATGAAAACCATGCTTATGACACCTTGTATAAGTACCAATATGAAAACTAGGTTTATGGCATCATACATAAATAATTTATTATCTACAAGTACCTTGACACTTGGTAGAAACCCCATATGAATTACTTTAGCCTCATTTTCATTGAAGACCATTCCATTATATTCCACCCATTTTAGCCATTCAATCCTATTTAGCCTAACCCATTTTATTAGGACCATCAGTCTCCTATCTTGACATTGTTACGTAAGTATAAGGTATATTGAGACCTATCTAAGAATTTTTTTTGGCATATTACTCACACAAAACTTTGATGACTATGAATATTTGGTTCCCACATGACATGGTGGTACTTGGAGACTCCTAGTCCTTTCCCTCATTATCATCCATTATTATCTTTCACTGTAGGTTGAACTGTAATGGCTTGAGGTCCTAAACTACGTAGGTAGCATTCAATTTTTGAAATTAGTATTGTAGCATAAAATTTCACCCTTGTGAAGATTTATTTAGGATATCTCACTCTTGGCTACAAAATGGGAATAACTTCAGGCTGTGGGTATCCTGTAATAAGGTTGAACCTCTAGAAAAGGTTGGCTTCTTCTTGGTAGATCACCTAAACTAATTTTTTTGCTCAAAAAAGGGATAGAAAGGAGGTATGGGATGACTAATAAGACTAAATGGGTGATGAATAAAATTAAATGACACTCAAATAATATTTAAACAAACACTAATTCAACATAAATGCCATCTTTGCTCACATAATCTCACAAATTTGCCAATTTACATCAATATTTCTTAAACTAGGCTCATTAAGCAATAGATGAAGCAAAAAGGGTTATAAAATTCATGCAAAGCATCCATTAATGGTAGAAAAAAATCAATTTAAGTCATAAAAATATCTTGAAAACTTGTAAAAAGAGGCAATAAAGAAGACAATGAACATGGAAGAACACTTCTTCATAAAGCCATCATACACAAGCTTGCTAAACACAAGTTGAAGGTAAGAGATAGGTGAAAAATAATCTTATTTGATTTAAAAGGTAGTTATTACCAATTTTTACAAGTTTTTTTCTTGTTAAATGAGATTCTATTATAAATGATCCCAAAAATGGGAGATATAGGGAAGAAGAGGAAGAGAGGAAAAGAGAGAAAGCTTTAGCTCTTCAATAAATGCATTTCCAACCACTCTCCAAGCTTTCATAATTGATTTCCAATGTAATAAATGGAATGAATCTCATTTTTATTCTTTTATCCCTTTCAATTTGTATTTTATCTACACTTTTTAGTCACTAAGCTCCAAAAGGCACCAAAAGATCTAATTTGGCCTATTAGGCACTTTTGGGCTAAAGGTTTCTTATCTTAGATGATGTCACTATCCACTCTAATTACCTAAACATATTTGATATTCTATAAGTCTCCTTCAATACCTTGAGATTATTTATCAAAACTTAATTAAATCCTTTTAACCTCTCCCAATTTCTAAATTCATCAGATCTCTCACTTGGTCTTCTAGAAGCCTCTATACACTTGTGAAGGCTTGTCACTTTAGCATTTAATGCTTGGGGACCTTGAGGGTGACTTTGATTACCTTATTCAATCTCCATTGTTGATAAATAACCTGTAATACACTCCTAAAACCATTTATAACTCCATTAGACTTTCAAATTGAATATTTACTCAAAACATATCTTAGAAGGGCTTCATGAGGGCCAATAACCCCCATTTCAACTACAACATTGACCAATTTTAATTATACATTTTTCTAATTTGAAATCAACATCATTACAAAGAAGGAGAAATAATATTTTAGATGTAACAAATTTAATTTAAAATGGATCTATAGATCAAAATATATGGCTAAAAAAAAGCACACAGTCAAACACAGTTGCATCAGTGCCTTCAAAAAATGGAAAAATGGGAAATCATGGCATAAGATATGAGCAAAACTTGTCATATCTTATATTTACAAAAAGCTCTTAAAAAGAAAATAAAAAGGGCATATTTAGTCTTTTTAAATGATTAAAGTGACCCATATGACCTGTCCTCTAAGTGTTTTTTGGTAAAAAATTGGCTGAGTGATAACTCTTCCCAGAAGGGTCACTTCACACCATCATAATGTTTTACTAGAAACTCACATAACTAAAAAACCAAGTGTATTACATTTTTATACTATCAAGGTACAATAATAAAAAATTTAATATAATTTGGACTTCATTTTATCATGCACAAATGGGATTTAAAAATTCTCACTTGGTAGATTTAACAATTGGAAACACAAAAAAGTGACCAAGTAAAAAATCAGCTCAGAAGCCAATTTTTAACCCTATGCATTTTTCACATTAAATCTGATATGTGCATACTATTTTTTTCCATTTAAATCTAATAAAATTTATATATAACCATGAGAAATTTGAGAAATATTTGGCCTCATTTATTTCTAATAAAATGAGATTGAAACGTGCACATTGGCCAGATCTGAAAACTAGAAACATAAAAAAATGACTAAGTAAAAAATCAGCTCAGAAGCCAAATTTTATAGATGTGCATTCCATATATGGGAGGAAATTTTTGGTGCATTTTTTTTAACCTCACATTATTCACAAATTTTTATACCATCATGTGAAATTTTAAGGTGATTGGATTTCATTTGGCCCTGTGAAAAGGTGCTTAAAAAGTGTTGCGCAAGCTGATTTGGCACCTATGAGTGAGTATAGGATTCTTAAGTCCTACAAGGGGTTTGACTCCTCTAAAATTTCTTGAGGCCTTCAATGTCTTATTTTATTTCTAAAAAATAATTAAATAATATTATTGGACCATTTTAAACCCCTTTCAACTGTAGATCCACTATTTATTCTTGGAATTAGCCTTGATAGACCTGTAACACACTTAGAAAGTGAGAACCAAGAAATCTAGAGAGCAAAAATTGGGCATATATTGAAATTTATGAGGTATAAATAAATCATTATTTTTTCATTAGGACTTGGAATATATCCTCTAACTATTCAAATATTTTTATAACATCATAAAATCCTTTAAAACTCTCAAAAATGCCTTTTCTAACTGTGCCCACTTGCATGCTAAAACCTTGAAACTTGTAAATTTGAAAATTTCCAATTTTGAATTAAAAAATTGAATGTAATCACTCTTACCAGGTGTGGTAAGAATTAAAATAACCTTATTATACTTTACAAATACTTCCATGAGGTCCAAAACTCTCCACCAACCTGTAGACTTCAAAAATGTCTCCTAGCTCCAATGGTGGCTGCCAATGGACATGTGGGGGAATGTGATAAAACAATGGGTAATTAAACCTTTATTAAAACCAAAAAAATATGTTATAAAATTATAATAATTCATTAAAAACATCTCCACAAAGTTTCATACTTGGATCCTACATGTTAAGGTCTGTAGATGGATTTTCTTCAAATTTTGCTTAAGCTACTTTTTGACTATCAACAGACAGAGGGGTGATTGTAATAAAATAGTGAGTATTTTACCTATTATATTGGCCTCAAAAAGATTATTTGTGTATATATAACTCATGATTAACATATCTACCAATTTTCATAATTTGATCATGCATATTAAGGTGTGTAGGTGATTTTTACCAAAACTTACCAGTAGGTTGCCTAAATTTTCATGGAGAATGCCTCAAATCTGAGACAAAACATCAAATATATCCCTTGTTTTTCATGCCAAATATAAATAATATTGGGATATAATAGGTCAAAATTACCTTATTTACCAAATTTTATGTCTTGACACCACGTGTAGGTACCCCACAACTTTAAAAACCTTCAAAACTACCTTTAAAAGTTGATTTTGTACTATATCTTCATGAGTTGGCATTGCTTAAGTGGTGTTGATGAAGGTTTGGAGATGTCCATTTGTTAATTTACTTTCAAATTATACCTCATAATATTAATCTTGAATGGAAACATCTTGAGTTTCACTTTAGGGCAAATGATTGAATGAGTCAATGAAGTTGCCATTTGGATGGCTATAGGTGTAGATTTGGGGTATTAGCTATAGGTGAAATTGGTAAATGTCTATCCCCATATATTTGAAAATTTAAACACTTATTATTATACCTTATCCATATCATCATCACTTTAATGTTTCCCATAGACTTTCCTCTTGTTCTAATGTCTCTCAGACTTGGCTCTCAAGGCACTTGGGTTGGCTGTAGGTGATATTTTGAGCTAGGAGAGCCAAAACACTAATTTTTTCTTGGAGAGGATATTATCTTAAAAACCTGATTTTATAGGCCTAAAAAAGGATGGGGAATGTTCTAAAGAGGGCCGAGAACATTGAGTAAGGTCATGAAGTTGGTCTTCTCTTCCCACCATTGGATCATCCACTGCACTAGGACTGCCTATAACATATTTAGAGCATCTTTAGAGCACCTTATAACATCTTTGGATCACCTTAGAACATATTCATAGTAAATTATAACCTTAGAGCACCTTAGAACATTTTTGGAGCACCTTAGAACATTTTTGGAGCACCTTAAAAAAGACGACTAAATGGTCTAGGAGATTGACCTGATCCATCTAGGTAAAAGTTTCTTATGTAGGTCAATTTTGGCCAATAATTAGCTCAACCACCCTTATTTCACACTCTCACAATTTTAAGAACATCCTAATCCACTCTCTCACCATTTTATGAATTATCAATCCCACACTCTCATCATTTTATGAGCTAATGCATTTTACATCTCTTAATCCTTCATTGAGTTGAGATGCTCAAAACCCAAAAACATTCTCAACATTTCCAAAAATCCTAAACATTTGAAAAGGGATTAAAATATCCTAGAGATATATAAATCCACAAAATTCAAAAAAAATTTGTATTTTCCTAAATCCAATAATCATCCTTGATTGATCATTGAGCTAGTCATGTTAGCAACCGTTATGATGTGTCCTTCCCAAATTTTCCTTACTAGGTAGACTCATTATTTGTTCCAATAATTTCTACCACCTTATGATGTATCCTTCATTTTCATGTATCCTTACTTTGGGGAACCATTCCATTATCATTATAATTTATCCTCTCAAGTGGATTATTTAACTTCATAAAATGATAAGATGATTTTTCTTTTTAGTTTGTGTTCGCTTATGTGTTTTTTTGATTTTATTGTTGCCTCCTTGGCTCAATCCATTGTACAAAAAAAGTCATCATCATGGTGATTCTTGTATCACCCTTTTATTTGAGTCTATTCATTGACATACATCAACATTATCATCATGTTTTTTTTATCATTAGTGTGTTATTTCCATTTGTCTATTGGATCAAGAGTCAGTCCTTATGCACATATAGCTAGGCCATCATGGTGTTTTATATCATTATGTATATTTTCATGTGCTATATTAAAAATCAAGTGCTAGAGGTTTATATATAATGTCATGCTATGATGACAAAATTTCCCATTATAAGTTCATTGATTATTTAAACCAATCCTATTGACCATCTTTGATTGCATCACATCATCACATTCACCTTGGTCAGATTAAAATAATTGAACATTATAGTTGTATCAATGTTAATCATGACATGCATATCTAAATAAGCATGTAACAAAATATTCATACACATTGATAAATTATTCTTCTCAATCTTTCCATAATTATTTTCGTCATTCCATTCTCTTCCATTTCTAGGAGAACTACATTGGCTTGAGGTCAATTTAGACTATGTAGGTAACACTGAGTTACGTCTAGTTTCTAAGGACAACTCAACCACCATTATATCATTTTTATTCAATTAATCATTATTATGTTCTTCTGATCATCACTTTCATTACCTTTCAGCATTTTCTTGTGCCTAGGATTTTTGTGGCTTTTTCATTCTTTAAAAGGTCAATATACCATCACACCTACATTTATGTCATTCATATCATCTTAATCTGGCAATGGGTTAAATCCTTGATCTATGATTTACAATCAATCAATTTCTTAACCATCATTTATCAAAATGAAAACCCATCTTACTAAGGTAAATAATATATACTAATTAATGATCAAATCTACCCCATTGGGGCAAATCATTAATCAGATATTCTCCTCTCTTTAGAGTAATACCATCATTCAGCCTTTCTTCTAATTCCAAGCTCTACAAATTTTATCCTCTTTGGGAAAATCAAAGTGTGCAACTTGTTTTAGGATATATCATTCCCCAAGCCTATAACTTTCATCTTGTTTAGGGTATGTCAAAGTGGGTTGATTATATTGGAATGTATCCTTCCCACTTCCCTCCACCTTGAGTCTAATTTAATTTTCTTATTTTTTAACATTATATATCAAATTGTGCAAGCATTAGCTCATTTGGATTAATCTCATCCATGGGTTAATTTCACTCTTCTTCTTGCATCTTCCTCTTTTTTTCAAGAGACCATCTATGTATTTCATGCCCTCTTGAGGTGGAATCATGGGTAATAAATTATTTGTTCATCTATTTTTTATCCTCCTTGTTTCATATTTTTCATTCTTTTTAAAGTCGTTTCTTTGTCTAGTGTCTCACAATACCTTATCAAATAGGGGAAAAATATAGATTCTCTATTTTCACCACTTCTATGTCTAAAATGATAATTAGAATGAATTTTATGTAAATCATAGTGACTTTATACAACATTATGATTTAATCCTATAAATCATTGAACATCCCAATTTCATTTTCATATTAGATGTAAATGTTCTAAAACACATAGGTGCATCCTTAATTGGGGAAATACATTGTATGCTATTATCACCTTCTTCTAATTCATCATTAGGTAATTGGATACTTTATAGGTAATTATTTTGACCAAATAAAAAAGGAAATTATTCAAATCTCAAAATAACATAAAATCTAATTGAGATTATTTAGCTACTCAAATCAAATACAAAATCTAACTTCTCCCTAAGAGAAAAATCCATGAAATTGGCTAATATTGGAATTATGAAAATCTCAATATTTAATAATTATCTAAAATTATGACATCATCATAATATCAAAATAAATATTAGGAATGATGAATATTGTGACCAACATTCCCCATCTTCAATTTTCATATGGGGACCCATTTTATTCCTCTTTGGCCTTTGATTTGCAATTGTTTGGATGTTAAAATCTAAATATTGAATTTGTGCTTCATTAATTTTACCAAGTCTACATAGTAAATGTTTATTATAAATCCTTGGTCTAAATAACATATCTAGAACTAGATTTATATAAATAATGATATGACCTTTTAAGGTCTTTTATAATTTTTCCTTTAGCACTATGACCAACTTTTGTTTTTGTTTAATGTCAAATGACTAAATGCTTATGAAATTTCCCTTTTACCTTAGTTGATTTCATATAAGTCAGAATTTTTTTACGATTAGATTTAATAAAAATTGGATTCTCTTCATTAAGTTTATATACCCTTTTTAGTTCATTTAGAAAACTTAACCATTTCTATTTTGAAAAGCATAGCCATTTTCGTTTGAATTTTCCTAACCATTTATTTTTGAAAATTTGAGTTGCTGATTATGTTTCTTTGAATTATTATATGTAGGTGCCCATTTTAATCCTAGAGCCATGTGTTAATATATTGAGGCTCATGATAGTCCTGACCCCTAAAAAAATCTTGCTGACACTTAACCATTTCTTTGAAAGTTTCTCCTAGATCCATGTGGTGAGTTTCCATCATTTCATGGCATTTCAAAAATTTATTTTTAACCAGGAACCTTCTAAGCTTTGGGTTAATGGGATTGTTCCACATTCCATTATATTTATGACATGTTGACCTATATCCATTCGCATAATTTAGTAGGCCTCTAGGTGAGTGGATTAGTAAGGTTACACCTTGTGGCATCATCCAGGTGACTTGCTACCTCAGGGGAGCTGTACAGCAGTGGGCCCTCTAGGCAAGTGGCTGAGTGAGGATAAGACACATGGTAACATACTAATAATACATGGAAAGTAAAAATTAAAGAATATACAAGCCTTGGGTAAAGTGATAGGCTACCATGTGGTAAGGAAATCAGCCTCAGTAAAGGAAAGAAGGCCAATAATTGAATAAATAAACCTAGTCACCAAAGGAGATCGAGAGACAAAATTGATGGTTGTCAAATCTGTCAAACCCATAAAATAGATTGTGTGTAAATTTTACATAGCCATATTAAGAATGCAAGTAGTTACTCACCAACTGAAAGGCCCAAAAGTGATAGAATTAAATATTGGGTAATGATAAATTGATTTTAAGGTCCTAAATTTAGGCCAGATAGACATATCCATTTGATTAGTCTACAAATTGAGTGCAAAAGTATAAGTAGGGCATGGTAGAATAGTAGTCCCAAGAAAATCCCAATGATAATTTACCACTAATATTTGAATATATTCATAATTTGTCCCTAGAATTGAATGTAGAACACTTAGTATGGTGCAAGTCATTACTTGGTATGCACATTATAAGGAGTCAAAAGAGAGAAAGAACATAAAGAAAAAATATTTGCTTTAAAAGAGGCATGGATTCTGATTACAGATCATGTTTAGGCTAGTAAATTTTTCAAAATGCCAATTGCATTTTCAAATAACCATTGAATATTCTAACCACCTCGGTAGTGGGCTGAGTGAGCTTCATGGAAAAATTTGTCTATATAGGGGACATTTTTATTATTATAAAGGGTCGACAAATTTTAGTCCTAAAATGATATTGGAATTTAGTCAAGATTACACCTATTATTATCTCTTAATTTAGGAATTTTCTTGTCTATTAGGGTTGACACTTGGTGTAAAAAAACTTTGTCAAAATTGTAATATATTTTTTTACTTGTTTAAAATTTGTCTTCTGCTCACTGAATGTTGTCTATTATTTCTTTTTTTGAGTCCATACCTGTGTCAAAGGGGTTGGTAATATGCTTAGTTACATAATTTAATACAATAATTATATTTTTTTATAACTAGTTTAATTCACTTATGAATTATTTTCATTTCCCTTAAAACGTTCTTTGCTTTATGTGCTTGCTATTATAAAGTAATTTGAAAGGTCATTGTAGGTATTTTGTGTGTTTAGATTTAGTGAATAAATTTTGAGTTGTGCATTCATATTTTATACTTTAAGATTTCTCATTATGTCCCTAAAAGTTTGTACAACTTCTAAATTAGGTACATAATGGTATAACTATGACTTGGCATATTTCAGCTCTTGAAGCACTAGTATTCTCATAACTGGAAACTCTCTTTTCTGCTTTCCATTTATCATTATTTTTTATGTTTTTTTAATAAATAAACTACACTATCCCCTATTTTATAAAGTGTTAACATGATACTCAATGGTACTCATCCCTTAAAGATTAGAACAAAGAATGAATTCCAACTACCATCAAACAAACATTGAGCCTCTGGTGGTAACAATTATTGTTCTTTGAGTAAAATAAGGTTAAACTACTCAGTCCTTAGATTAAACCAACACCAATCCTAAAATTAACTAGGGGATATATTTATCCTATTCACTGTCCCCTACTTTTCTCCCTAGAACACTCAACTTCTTGAGCACCTTTAGACCATAGGTTTTTGGGGGTGAACAACAACTGACACTAGAAGGAGGGTAGAGTTGTAGTTTAATATTTGATTGAGCATTAGAGTAGTTATAAATTATTTAAAGTATGTGAAATTTGGATAATAATTGTTATATACATTTAAAATTCACTAACATTTTCTCTATTTGATTCTACTTTTGCTTCCCCAACCCATAGTAAGTTTAAAACACATGCAATAATTGGCCCACTAAGAGTAACTATGGTTAAATTATGCATTATAAACTAAGTTAGAGACTAGTGCATGTATTACCCTATCCTAATCCATCAATAGGAGATTGATTATCTTACCACTGCAAATCCACAAAAAGACTCAAACTGGTGGAAGAAGACCTAGACCCATAGTAAACCTAGTATCCACTAGCTCTTCATCTCAAACCACCAAAAACTAGTCTATACCCATAGTATCCCTTATGACTTGGCTTGATGGGTCTGTAATAAACATATTTGGAGTTGTCCATGACCTACCCAAGAATCTAGAGAAATACTTGCCTAGATTTACTCCTAGTATGGGAAGGACTACAGAGGAGCACATAACATCATACAAAACTATCTGATACTTCTCAATGTTGAGCATGAAGACATGGCCTATAGGCTATTCCCATTCATACTCATGGACATAACATACAATTAGTTCCTAAACCTTTTTGAGGACTCCATTACAAGCTAGGACTAGTTTAACAACATTTTTCTAACCTAATTTAGGCAAGTTCTAGACCCAAGTGTCCTATATCAGTAGTTTGCCTACATTAGATGTGAGCCTAATGATACCATTAGGAATTTAGATGCCCATTTACATAAAATGTACAAAAAAGTCACTAGTATTTACAAAATCAATGCTCAGATAACATTAGAAATGTATAAAAATACATTAGAACCATGGAATGTAATGTTCTTGAGGTGAGATCCTGTGGCAATAATTTTAACTTTATCATATGCTAAAGCTGTCAAGGTTGATAGGAAACTCAATCCAAAAGGATAGATGATGGATCCCATCCCTATTTCCTTACCTAACATTCCCACCTTGAGCTTCCTTCCTAATGCAAACTAGAATGTGCATATATCTCAATCATTACCAATAATGAACATGCTTCCAATGAGACATGCTACTCCAAAACAACACCTAAATTCTATTAAACTAGTGAATAGTGAGGTGGTTCCTTAGTTGTAACACCAAATGATGTTACTCAATGCTAAAAATACCCAAAATATACCCCAAGAGTCTACAAAAATGATTTAGATGCCATATAATGAATTGTGTAAATACTAAGTAATGAATTCCTTAGTTTGCAAAGGCAAATGGGTAGATCTGGTGCTGAGAGTTCAAATAGGAACTTCACTTACTAGAGTAAAAATAGAAATTATAATTGTCCCCATAATCAATCCTCTCCCTCTCCCAATAAAATACCAAAAATCAACATTTTTGAGATAACTCTCCTAAATTAGTGTTGTGTGAATAACACAACCCAACACAAAGAGCTTGATTACATTGAATTCTGTAGTGCCTTTCCCATTTTATAAAGAAAAAATAAAGATTATGGTGTAGTATCAAACCAAATCAAATCATCCAATGTTGGTAGGCCACCTAACATAGCCATGGTACTAAAAACCATGGAGTTCCCTAGCCAAGAAAATAATGAGCCAAAAGAGAGTGATAGTGAAGTGCATACTTTGTAATAGTTCTAGAAGAGTAATTATGCCCTTAGGAACTGAAAGCAACATCCCATCACTAACTCAAATTTTATAAATAATGGTGCGATCCCATTTGATCCCAATGCTAGGAATAATCCTCCACCTCTAAATACTAATGAATCTAAATCCCATGTGGAAATTCAACCACCCCAAGGCAAAGTTGGATACAACGTAGTCGAAGATATGAAGAATATTAAAGGGAATATCTCTCTTCATGAGCTTGCTCATATCATTTAGCAACATGATCTTCTTTTGAAGTCACTTATTGAAAATAGTCTAGCCTAAGTAGAAAATTGCCCATACTAATTTGCTTATTCATAAAAATAAGACTGAAGTTCCTATATTTGTTTTAATTATTAGATTATTTTGGAAGAACTCACATAACTTATTATTGGACTCAGATGATTTAGCTAATGTTATGGCTATAGGTGTGTGAAAAAAACTAGGTTTGGTCCCTATCAAATTAGACAAAGTCATAGTCTAACTAGATATGTCTGAGGTTAGAGTATTGTCAAGCTACTCAATGTACACATGAAATTAGAGTTAGAGCCTATAATCTATTCATATATATCCAAGTTATAGACATACTAAGCATACATAATGCTCCTAAACAAGGATTGGTCCAAGTTATTGAGTGGATACATGCAAATAGACTTCTCCCACACATGGTTGATCTGGAGAGGTGTATCTAATCAAATTAGGATTGATAAGGAATGTGAGATGAAACACATGATAAAAAAATATAATATGATCAATGAGAAGGTAAACTTATTATCTTTTAATTTAGGGATCTACACTTTAGAGACAAGACTAGTTTGAATTACCAGGTTTATGGTCCCTATATATTAATGTCACTAGCTCTAAATAATGCTTAGGGGTAGGAGTTTAAATTATTGATCCTAAAAAAAGAAACACCTAGCTGATTAGCAGTTGTAATTTCCATGCACCAATAATATTGAATAATATGAGGCATTGGTTCTAGGACTGTAGTTTACTTTAAAACATAAGGCCAAGGAATTGAAAGTATTTAGTGATTTTGAGCTAGTTATAAATTAGGTGAGGATTAAGTTTCATTTAAAATTGTCATACCTTAAAAAGTATAAGCATAAAACATGGGATTTAATTGAGATGTTTAATGTATTTAATATCATACCTATCCCTAAAGGAAGAAATCAGGTTACTGATTCATTAGCATCCTCAACTACATGCTTAACCCCCTTGACAACACTAAATTTCAAAAGTTTTCCATTCAGTTGGTCCCTTATCCCTCTATCATAGACAACATATAAAATTTATAGGTCTTTGAATATGACCAACATATCATTGCATTCATTAATAATGATGGGGTATTTGAATCCCAAATAATTGATGAGGAAAATATGGATAATCCTAGAGTTAAACTTGAATAAGATAGAATCATGAACATCCAAGGGAATTGAATCCCAAATGGGATGATCTCCATTGAAAATATAGTTGACATATTCAACCCTGCACCTCCAATTAAGAAACTGAAAATTGTGTAGACCATTGATTATGACCAAAATTGGATTCCAACAAAGCTTTAGAATTATTTTTACCAAACATTGAAAATTAAGCCTAGGAATCACTAAACATCCCACTTTCATCCACACATCATTCATTAGTGATCATACTTATGTTAAGACATCTCTATTTATGGTATTATCATGTACACAATAATAACCTCTCATAGATTCATCTCCAATCACTTTGTGGCCTTATAAATGGTAGTTTGGCCTATGGACCCATTAAATAGGGAACTTGAACAATTCCTAAAAGAGCTAAAATTGTAATAAAAATGAATCAACTAATTAAACTAGATTAAATGCTTAGATAAATAATCCATTTAAAATTAATGAATATCTAAAAATGGAAATTCAAAAATTTAAAATATCAATCTTCTTCATCATTGCTTTTGTGAGTTATCAAGTTCTCCCAAAATATCTTAATTTTTGAGTCATGCCTATTAATTGAAAATCATAATTACATGAAACCTCATTAACTCAATTGGAGTTAACTTTAACTCACCTAGGGTTGGTTTGAAATCAACCATGCTTAATCTTAACCTAACTCAACTTGGGTGAGAGTTAACTTTAGAAGCTATAAATAGAAGGCCTCACCCATTGCTCTTTAAGCTATCTTGGTGTAAAGTTATTATGATCAAATACATGTAAAATCTTTTCTAGTGCAATGTTATTATGCCAAATACCTCCAAAAAGATTCATTGTAATGTTACCATGCCAATTTCATAAGCCAAGTCAAGCTAAGCCAACCAACATTATCAAGGTGCCAAGGAAAGGTGGAATAATGGAGCTTCATTAAAAGAGATTTATTGAGCACATAACCAAGCAAGCCAACTTAACAAGTGGTTTTGGATCTACAAGGAAGGTAAAAAGAAGATTTTTTTTGTTTTCTATTTTTTATTGTGTGCTTGTTACATATGCTCTCCTTAGTGTCTAGACTAGATGTATTAGTGTTTAATGTGTTTGTTTTGATTTGGCTTTTTTAACTAACATTATACTAATATCCCAACTATAGATTCCTTGTTCACATTAATGGCATGTTTGGTGGAACCGTACATCCCACAAGCATGAATGTGTTGGAGAGTTGTCAGTGATGTCATGCAGGTGTCTTGGTGAGTGGATGAAGATCCTTGATAGTCTATGTGACAATGACAAAGTGTGTAATGTGCTTGTCCTAGTGTGCTTAAATGAGGCTTGGTTGATATTTGGTTTTGGCATGATTAGATATGTTCAGGGATGAGTGTGGTGATTAGATCATGTGAAATAAGTCTCTAAGATGTTATATATGCTTTGAGAGCTTTTATACATAAGTGGAATTCATCTGGTAGTCCATATTTTTCATCTAGACAGTTTAGGTCTAGTGGTAGGAAATTTTAAGTTGGCAATTTGCTGACATCACCATTTCCATGTGTGGATGAGTCAATGGGAGTTGGTCATATAGTTGTGATCACATTTGTACCTAGTTACTATGCCCTAAATCTCAGGTCATGCACCTAATCATAGTAAAAAATATGTGGGTACAAAGTTAGGTTCTCAGGCATTTTGACAATGTTTTCCCATAGTCAAATTTGCAAAGTGGCAAGAAGAGTCGAGTAAGAATTTTAATGGTGGCATATCTCACACGTGTGGATGTTTTAGGAGAAGGTGATCATATGGGTTTGTTCATTTTATGCCTAGTTGTTAAGCATGGTATATAATGAGAGGGGGGGTGAATCAATATATCATATATCTTATAAAACTTTCCCTTAATCAAATTCCACTTAATCAAACATTCAAGATATGTAATAAAACTAAAATAATAAACACCACACAAGAGAGAGAGACACCAAATATAACATGGAAACCTAATGTGGGAAAAACCATGGAGAATAATCTCAAGTATATGAATGAGCACCAACCCAAACAATATTTGCAAGCACCAACTTGCAGGAGTACCAACCCCTTTGCTGAGCACCAACCCAAAAACTATTCATGAGCACCAACCCATAGGAGCACCAACCCCTTTTTTGAGCACCAACTCAACAATTATTCATGAGCATCAACCCACAGGAGCACCAACACCTTTGTCGAGCACCAACCCACAGGAGCACCAACCCCTTTGTCGAGCACCAACCCAACAACTATTCATTAGCACCAACCCACAGGAGCACTAACCCCTTTGTGTATACCACACAACTATCTCTCAATGTTACTATCTCAATAAATAATAGTTCATTACAACATCTCTTTCCTCTATCACTTTTGCTCTTCTAAGATAGATATAACAAATACAAATCATATTCATCTCTCACAATACTCTTCTAAGCTAGATATTACAATATCAAATCAACCTCTCTCACACATATTACAAATGGCTTCTCAGCCTTTATTTATAGCTTTCTAAATGTCCTTTGGCCTTCCCCCTTTGTGACCCTTCAATTATCATGGAAAATGGCACCAAACTTGTATGACCCTTCATATCCTTGCCTTTGAAAAGTCATGTGGTGACCCTTCATGAGCAAAAACATCCTTCCCTCTTTTGTCCTTATCTTGGTTACTTTTTGTATTCCTCAAAGTGTCCCTTCATGAGAAATTGCACCCTTCCTCTTTTATCTTCACTTGGTGACTCTTGGAATTCCCCAAGATGACTCTTCATGGGAAAATGCATCCCATCCTTCTTTTGTCTTTACCCCATGGCTCTTTGACTTTTCCATGGGCCCTTCTTTTGTCTCATATGCAATCAAAAATATATTCATTAATATTAAATAAATATTAACACACATTAGCCAAGATATATCTATTATAAACATTATTAAATGTAATGGGGCCTTTATCACAAATAATGCTAGACCTTTGACATCAATGACAATATTTCTAATAATCTCCCCCTTTGTCATTGATGGCAATCTCAATCTTGAAATTGCCATATCCTGTCACCTACACATTCTGTCATCTAAAAACATACATTAACTCCCCCTTACTGTAGCAACTTGTCTCTATTCCTTGTACCTATTTTTTCACCTATACTTGTTATTCTCCCCCTTTGACATCAATGGCAAAGGGTCTACCTGGAGCTAACACTTAGCTCCTTTTCAACTGATGCTGCACATCAATGGTAGGAAGTAATAGAAATTACTCCCAACTCCTCTCATAGATCTTTGAATGTGTCCTTTAATCATGCCTTTGAGAAGATATATGATAAATCATTGCCTATCTTTTGAGAATCTACAATCAACTCATTTGAATATTTTCTTCTAATCTCACAACCTTTTGCATAAAACTTTAATGTGTATCCTTGAACACATGTTTGACTTACACTTAATAGATTATGTTTAAAAAACATTCTTAGTCTTGGTTCTACTATTATCCAAAATTAAAGTACCTTTTCTGGCTATCTTGGCAGTGGTTTTATCTTTGAATTTCACTATGCCAACATTGATCTTATTTACTCTTATCTCCTATCATATGCCTCAAACATCCGCTATTAACAAACCATGGCTGATATTTATTTCTTACCTGCAAACCTATCTGAACCATCATAGAATCTTTAGGTTGTTTCTTCTCCCATGAACATGTCTAAACCTTCTTCTTGATGAATGAAGCTTTGAAACTCTAATCCTTCTTGATTGAATCTACATGAGTATCCTTCTCTTTATTTCTGAAACTGTTAGCTCTTTTTCAACATTCTAATTTCTTATGATCATATCTATGTGAGACACCTTAAAACTTTTAAACACTGCATAGCCTCAAACCATAATACTGATGCAAAATTTTCTTCAAAAATCTATTCCCTCAAAAGATATACAAATTAATCTGCTAACTCACCTTCTTGTCATGCAATATAGCCAAGACCCAATAGCATCTACCATGCTTCAATTTTTATTAAAAGTGTCTCCTTGAAGCCTAGAAGAGACACCCCACACAAAGGGTCCTAGAAACAAGTCTCAGGAGATTTCCACATCTCCTCTGTTTCTTCCTTGATCTTCTTGTGTTTTTATTTTAGAATCCATTTAAGCATGTCTAACCTTTTTGACTTACTAACCTCAACATTTATGATGTTTTTCATCTTCTTAACTTTTGAAACTATCTTATCTTGACAAAGCTCATGCTCAAAAGTAACAAGAGATTCTTCACAATCCTTCTTATCTAATTCTTTATCTACTATAGCAAGTAATTCATTCTCACTCTTAAACTCAACCTGATTAACCTTTACTATTTTAGGTCTCCAAACCTAAATTTGACTCTTCTCATATTTTCTAGGGCTCTATATCCTTTGACATACCTTGAATATCTCTTTACTTTATTTTGACATAATTTAGCAATATGGCCAACCTCATGACAACAAAATCAAACAATATTTCTCATACCTTTTTCTTGAATGTGATAGAGATCTCCCTTTGACTGATTGCTTCTCCTCATATAGTCTCTTGCCCTATGACCAACATGATGACAAACAAAACAACGACCATGAAAAGAATTTGAAAACTTGAAAGCATTGGGCTACCTGATTGGCTTCTTTAATTTTCCTTCAAAACTTGCATCCTTCTTTCCTTGGACTAATATTTCATGATATTTCTCAACCTTGATTATAAGCTTCTCATGATTATCCTGTAAAGAACCTAACTCAACCTTCAACTGATTACACTCTTCTTCTCTTGATATCAAACTTGAATTTACAACCTCTAACTAATTCTTAAGATCCTAAATAAATATCTTATTTTCCTTTACTTCTATAGCCAACTTAGAATCCAAGATACACACCTGTTCTTTAAGAGCTTCAACCATAAATTTCAACTCTTGATTCTCCTTCTTTAGTTGCTTAGCCATCTTGTGCTTTTCCTTGATCTACCTTCAAGATGTTAAACCCTTTCTAAAGAAACCTGCTTTGATACCAATTTTTAAGCATGGGATATACTAAGAGGGGGGGTGAATCAGTATATCACATATCTTATAAAACTTTATCTTAATCAAATTCCACTTAATTAAACATTCAAGATATGCAATAAAACTAAAAAAATAAACACCACACAAGAGAGAGACACCAGATATAATGTGGAAACCCAATGTGGAAAAAACCACGGAGAATAATCTCAAGTATATGAATGAGCACCAACCCAAATAATATTTGCAAGCACCAACTTTTAGGAGCACCAACCCCTTTGCTGAGCACCAACCTAGCAACTATTCATGAGCACCAACCCACAGGAGCACCAACCCCTTTTTTTAGCACCAACCCAACAACTATTTGTGAGCACCAACCCACAAGAGCACCAACCCCTTTATCGAGCACCAAACCAACAACAATTCATGAGCACCAACCCACATGAGCACCAACCCCTTTGCCGAGAACCAACACAACAACTATTCGTGAGCACCAACCCACAGGAGCACTAACCCCTTTGTGTATACCACACAACTATCTCTCAATATTACTATCTCAACAAATGATAGTTCATTACAACATCTCTTTCCTCTCTCACCTTTTCTCTTCTAAGCTAGATATAACAAATACAATTCATATTCATCTCTCACAATACTCTTCTAAGCTAGATATTACAATATCAAATCAACCTCTCTCACACATATTACAAATGGCTTCTCAAGCCTTTATTTATATCTTTCCAAATGTCCTTTGGCCTTCCCCCTTTGTGACCCTTCAATCCTCATGGAAAATGGCACCAAACTTGTATGACCCTTCATATCCTTGCCTTTGAAAAGTCATGTGGTGACCCTTCATGAGCAAAAATGTCCTTCCCTCTTTTGTCCTTATCTTGGTGACTTTTCATATTCCTCAAAGTGTCCCTTCATGAGAAATTGCACCCTTCCTCTTTTGTCTTCACTTGGTGACTCTTGGAATTCCCCAAGATGACTCTTCATGGGAAAATGCATCCCATCCTTATTTTGTCTTTATTCCATGGCTCTTTGAGTTCTCCATGAGCCCTTATTTTGTCTCATATGCAACCAAAAATATATTCGATAATATTAAATAAATATTAACACACATTAGCCAAGATATATCTATTACAAACATTATTAAATACAATGGGGTCTTTATCACCAATAATGCTAGACCTTTGACATCAATGAAAATATTTCCAACACTAGTTTCTTTGTGCTAATTTTTATATCATGTGATAAAGCGTGTTAAAAGATATGCATATGCAAAGTTGGGCTCCCAGGTAGTTTGACTATGTTTTTTCATACTTAGCCAAATTTGCATGTGATAAGAAAAGTTGAGTAATAATTTTGATGGTGCTATATCTTGCACATGTGAAGGTGTCAAGAGAAACTAATCATATAGGTTTATTTAGTTTTGAGCCTAGTTTATTTGCACTAAATTTTAGATCATGTGCTAAAGTATGACAAAAGTTATGCAGGAGCAAAGTTGGTCTCTGAAATAAATTCTAAGCATAGTTGGCTCTATGGAATACAATTCTGAGTGAGCATGTTGATGATGGCATATATTACACATGTGTGGGTTATAGGAGCATATTATTATATGGTTAGATTCTCTTATGTAAGGAGATCATTTGGTTTATTTTTGAGATCATGAAAGTGAGAGAGTCAGAAGTTACGACAGAGCAAATTCGGCCTTCTAGGAGTATTTCAAAGGTTCTCATAGTCATTTCTACACAAGTTAAAGTTCGAGAAAGATCGACAGTGCATGTTACTCCAATAAGTTAGGAAGTAGTGAGATGAGGATAGGTGCATCATGTTTAATGAATGAGCAAAGGTAAATTATAAGGATCTAATGGTGAGTAGGTGTTCATACAGATTGATCAAATGGTAAGCATTGTTAGTTAATGACTTGACTGATCTATAGAGATTGATGGAGCATGTAGAGTCAACATTTAAAGATTGCACAAGATGAGGTCAAAGTGATAGAGGTTTAACATTTGAGAATTAGTGCCTATGTATTAGGAATTGAAAAATATTTATGGAGTGTATTTGATCTGAGCAGCAAGAACATGAGATGCGAGCTTTGTGGTTGAAGTTTAATTATGATCATTGACATTTGAATATTTGAATCTTTGTAAAGGAAAAGATTAGTGTCTAGTGTTTGAGCCATAGCTTTTGATAAAGGCATAATTTGATGGTGATATAAAAAGAAAAGATGAAGAGGACTCCATGGTGAATTTAATGAAATTAATTAGAAGATCTAAAAGTGTGTATAAACATAGTTATTAATGTTTAAAGTTGATTGTGTATTCATGCTTATTTTTCAAGTGACTTGAGAAGGATGTTTGAGCTTATGTAGATGCTTTTTCGATGTCTCATGATGAATTGGATATTGGGGAGTGTTTTAAACTCCATAATGATGCTCTATGTAGATTTTGGAGGTGTGATCAATCTATCTTCAATATGAACAAAGCTTAAGATGGTGATTGTGTTTTTGTTCATAATGTTCATGTGCACCAGGTCAGTGTTTGAGTTGTTTGAGCATACAAAGAGGTGAGAAAATATGATTTTGATCATTCGAGGATGCAAAAGGGGACATAAGTGGACCCATTTATTTTAAAGTGGTCTTGTGTTCCTAATTTGATTGATAAAATGGTAAATGGGTGAATAAGTCTTTGTGAGACCTATAAGAGCTACAAGGGCCTTATTAAAAGGTGTAGCTACTTAAGGGTGATCCATAGATGATATGGATGACATATGAAGATTATTCTAAGCCATGTATTCATGTGAGAGATGAATTAAGGGATAAGGCATGACTAATGGCTGACCAAGGTTTTGATTATCAAGTATGCTCTATAAATAATAGAACCAAAGATGATGATTTATAGATTTTGCATGTGAGAAAGTTAAAGAGTGAAGGAAACCAAATCAGACTAAGAGTACCTAGTTGTTGGGTTGATGAAAAAAGAATATTAAGGAATATGTGTATGATCTATAGGTCACATTTTTGATGATAGTATAGTATGCTTTTAGTTTGAATTTTTGTGAAGAGATCTGAGTGTGCATATGAGGACTATTTGAATGAAGAAGGAGAGAGATTGTGGCATGCCTATGTGAGAGGCTTATATGAATTAGAGAGAGTTTATGAATTTTTTAGATAATTAGAGGTCCATCGTTAGGTTTTAAAGACATCAATTCTAAGGTGGAAGTGTTCATCTCAAGGAGGGTCTAAAGGACTTGATCTTCTTTAGGGGAAGTTGTTCCTTGTGAAATAGGGTTTCACTAAAAACCTTTGGTCAGAAGGAATTGATCAAGGTAGTAAGTCATAAATACTTGATCGAATAGGTGGTCATAAGGACTTTATCATCTCAGGGGTAGGTGCTCCCTATGGAACTACTATTTCACTAAAGGTATTAAGTCAAAAGGACTTGACCAAGGTTCTTGATCCGAAGGACTTGATCAATCTCTTATTTGTGATCATATTATAGGATAGTAGTCTATGTGTTTGTAGGATTGAGAGTGGGTTTTATTCCCTAAGAGGTTTACCATGTAGATCTTGTGTTGTGTATGTGATCTTACATTATGTTCATTGTTCACTACTATGAATGATCTATATGCTTCATGAGTGATTATATTGAATGCTTAAGTATTTGCAAGTGTTTAAAAAGTGAATTGGATTGTTTTCCACCATTGATTCACCACCCCTCTTAGTGGATTATACCTATAATAGAATGGAGTTTCTTGAGAGCTTTTTTGAGCCAAGAATATTTTATTCTAGAGGTTAATTTCTAACTTTTCTATGTTTGTTTTGTGAATATGGATTTGCAAATTCACGATTGTGTAATGGTGAATTCAGTAAGGTAAAGCATAAAATCATCAATCCAATCTACAAAATCACTCTAGTTTAGCCTTGGCTCTATGAAATTACAAAATCAGGCCCATAAACTTTGAAGTCATTAAGCAAACAATGAATTCACTCTAATAGGAAAACAAGTCTTTTTATTTGATTTTTTAAGATAACTATGAAATTGTCTTTCATTTGAGAATTTTTTTGTTTAAGTAGTGAAATGTCCTTCATAGTAGTGAAATCACATTTTTATGTAGCAAAATCATATTCCAGAGTTGTGAATTCATGCTACCTAGCTATTAATTCATTCTGTTGAGTGGCAAATTTGTTCACTAATAGTGAAATTGACATAAAATCATGAAATCATTGCTCTTTATCTATGTTTTCTTATAGGTTTTCCAAAGTTTTGAAATCATTTACTTGAGTTGAAAAATCATTTGCCTGAGTTGCAAAATTGTTGCTTGAGTTACAAAATTATTTGTCAGAGCTACAAAATCATCAACTTACAAAAGTACAGACCTTAGTTGTGAAATTATAGACCTAAGTTAAAAACTTATTGAATAGAGTTGTGAAATAATTTTAAAACAATAAAATCATCCACTGTGAGTTTTAAGCATTCTATTTTGACTATGTTTTTATGACAATAATTTTGCAGTTTGTAGATCTACTGTGTAACTATGAAATCATCCTAGAGAAGTGATTTTGTGTCACTTTAAGATAATTTTAAAGGATATTAATTTTGAAAAGAAATAAGAAAACCCAAAAAAACTCTTTTTATGACCCAAAGACCAAAGAAATAAAATTTTAACACTTTAAGATTCAAATCACATTTACATTTGATGTTTAAAAATTGTGTACTTTGTTTTTATTTTTCAAAGTTCACAACTCAAACAATGCCAAGGGGCTAAATTTCACATCATATTTCACTTGATGTTATAAAAATGAACTCAAACTTTAGTTAAGTTCTCATAAGATCTATTATTTTTTTATTGTTATGGTGTGTTTGTTTTAAAAACCAAGTCTAGCATGTATGCTCTCCCTCCATCCCCTTTAGGGAACTTGGGTTATAAAAAATGCTTCAATTATTGATTTTGTCACTTTCTCCAAAGTGTGGAAGGAAAGTCACCAAGACACTCCCAAAAAATTGATTGATTTGGGTGATCCCTAAAATGAACCTAAAGTCCTATAATTTTTATTTCTTGCATTTGACTTGTGGGCAGGAATTCATAGCCTCCCCATGAGTAATCTAGGGAAGTGTTGACCCAAGAATTCATCTCCTGACATAAATTCAACCCCACTCCATGGTATGGGTATATAAATTGAGTCTAACTTGTTGGGATGCTTGTTTAAGTAGTTAAATAAGCTTCATTTGTAATAGACTGCCTTGAAACATAGGTTTAACTCAAACATCACATTACATTGATCAATTGAGGGATGTAGTGGTTGTGAAAAGGATAAGACCTTTTCATAACAAACAAATTAATGTGGATCTAAATGACATGTTGTGCCCTAGTGTTAACCACACATATGAGACCATTTAGAATGTATGAAACTTGATAGTTTTTTAGACAACTCCACTTTCCATATAAATATATATATTGTCAATGCAAGGTGAGTAGCTTGAAGTTACATGTTATCATATAAACTCTTGAGAGAAGATGGGGCCTAAAAACCCCACTTTTCATGCATATTTAAATTTTTAGATTAAAACCATTATTTACTCTCAATATAAAGTTTATAGACAAAATTTGATAGTATGAATCCACCTTTTCAGTTTTTAGGATTAGGATAATATATTTAGGTGTTTTTGTTGTTTTTCATTTTTACTTACATTATCTTGAGTAAAAAATGTATGTTTATTTAAACCATGTCCAAAATAATCCATGTTTTCACATCACTTTTTTATTTAAAGATGTGTTATGCCATCTATTTGACACCACACTTTACCTTAGTCATTTGTCAAACATTTTTGTGTGTGTGTGTATGACTTGTTTGAAAGGGGCATCATTACTTTGCCCATTTCATTTTAAGTCTTGTGCCTTAGATTTTTTGAAATAAAACATTTGTCATACCTTTAGATCAAGATATCATGATTACATTGCTTTCATTGTTTCAAATACTTGTTGCCTTGTATCTAATCTTAATCTCAAAACCACATATGCCTTTTTGATCTATGCCTAGTATCATTATGCCATCCATTTTTATCTAGCTTGTCATCTATTTAAAAACCAAGTTTTTTTAAAAAAAGTTCAAAATTGGTCTTATGAAGTTTAGATTCAAATGTTGATTGGTTTTTTCCTTTTCCTCACTTAATTTTGGCTTAGACATTTATCTCTCACTTTTGGGTTGTGCAACTTAGACTAATTCCTTGCTCAATTTAAAGACTATTTTGGTGCCTAACTTTGATAAGTGGTCTATCTTCTATGTGCCCAAAGTCCAACATATTTTTCAAAAGGTCAAATTTGTGTTTAAATCCAAATGCTTAGTTTGAGTCTAAATGTTTCAAAATTGGTTTAGTTTAAATTTGTCTTTTAGACCTAGTTGTTTCAAGTTTAGCTTTTGTGTCATGTTTCTAAAAGACCTAACAAATTCCCATTTATTTTTAGACCTAGTTTTGTTGTAAGTCTATATTTTGTGTCATGCTTCCAAAGACCTAAAATTTTACCTTTTGTCTTAGACCTAATTATTTTGATCCCTATCTTTTTCCCTTGTTCCCAAAGACCTAGAAACCTTTTATATTTTTAGACCTAGATTAAAGTTGTTTGAAACACTTTTTACCAAGTTTGGAATTTAGATTTATTTATTCACTTGACCATTTATATGAGACTTTTGAAATAGACCTTGAAAACATTTTAGACTGAGTTTATCATTGGTGATTTTGGATAAAAACTCCATTCTAGGCTAAGTTTAAACCATTTGTAGCAATATACTAAAGACTTATTCGTAGACCAATGTTGCTTTCAAACCTAGACCTAGACCTAAACCAATTTCATAGACCAAGACCACCCTATTTAGGATAATTTACAAACCCAACCATGATGATTATAATATTGCATGATCACCCTTATTTGGGATAATTAAAATAAAAATTTCTCCCTTTCAATGATAACACTATTTAATCTAATACCTATGCCAATAATCCTCATTTGGCATGCATTAGCAACCAAACTCTGCATCACCCTTTCATTACCATTCTAGGCATTTTTCCTTTGGATTATGCTAGAAACTAAGCTTCTCAATTCCAAAGGATGACAATTCCAGGCCTTCATCCTTTAGCCTACATTAGAAACCAAGCTCCACAATGCCTAAGGATTACCATTCTAGGCCCTCATTCTTTAGTTTACATTAGAAACCAAGCTTCGTAATGCCCATTCATTACCATTCCAGGTCCCCATACTTCAACCTAATTAAAAAACCAAGCTTAAAAACACCCATTCATTACCACTCTAGGTCTTTCCAAATTTGGTATCTCATTATACTAAGAAAGTTGTATAATTGTGACTAGGTAGAGCATAACTACCATCCTAGATCTACATCTAGTCTTTGTTAAGCCCATTTTAGATGAGCCTATTTAAAAAGAGATCATTATTGAACCATTGATCATTCTCCATCCATTTATAAACTTCCCCCACTTTAGAAAATCTAATTTGGTCTTCAAATCACAATAGATCTAGTCATTACCTCTCCAAGAGCCATATTTTAAAGAACAAGATGTGTCTAAATATGAAGTTATACAAATAATTGTAAACTAAGGCCAAGAGAAACAAACTAAGCCACCATGTTTTTGTTGAAAAACATATTTTTGATGAGTTAACCTGTGTTGAATCACCCTTTATCCATTACCCTATTTTTAAGGAGCCTTACTTTGACAAGCCAGTCTCTATGGAGTTTCCTGTTGACCTTTTCCCTTTGGTTGAGGAGTCTCACTTTGACAAGATAGTATTTGTTAAGTTACCCCCTAATTATTATAGCATCCTTTGAGAAAATCATTATCTCAACCATTACCCTATTTTTTAAGGAGCCTCACTTTGACAAGCCAATCTTTGTGGAGGCTTTCTTATCTAAGCCTATTTTTAAAGATCCTATTTTTCAACTATAGGACATTACTCATATAGTACTAAGAATTCAACATAAAGACTTTATCACAACACTAGATGAAGAATTATAATTATAATTAGGTTCTCATTTTGAATCGATATCAAATTTAGCATCATAAGTAGAATCAATGTTAGTCTCATCATTAGATTAAGATTCCCTTAAGTTAGATTTAGCTTTAGAAATAGAATACATTCATGGTTGTTACAACATTGGTTACACATGCCTTGTAGATTAATTTGAATACATTTATGATCCTTCCATAGTTTTTAAGGATGATTACTTCAAAATCAAGACAAATTCTCCTGGTATATTCTATGAAGATTGTGTTACCTTTCCCCTTTCCACTACCATTTCATATGCCATTAACAAAACCAAACATAGCCATTATATTTACATTCCACCTCCCAAAAGTGTCTATTGGGATGAACATAATCACACATTATTAACTACATCCATGGTGACATATCAATTTTAGAATATCGAGGGGACCAAGACCACATTCATGCAAAAGAAGAACAATATCCTAATGAAACATTTTTGAAGGCACTAGGGGTAATCAAAGTCCAAACTTAACATATTATAGTGAAACCTTGTTTGAGGTGATAGAAGTTAATCAAAGTCAAAATTCAACATTCCTTAGTTAAAACTTCTTGAATGCACTATGGGATAATCAAGACAACTTTATTGGTGAAATTCTCTTCAAAGAACCAATAGATAAGCACAATAGTTCTTCAATGCTTGATGAATAAATTATCAAAGATAAAATAAATATAACTTCCAATATATAACATAATCAGATGGTAGCTACTCTTAGGCTTAAACATTAGGCAAATCTAGTGGTCATATCGAGAGTATATTCACAAGTCTTCGGCCTTGCCATAACCAAAATTATGTCGAATCTAGGATTAACAACATTATGTGTGCATGAAGATCCCAATATTAATTTATTTTTAAAACATTATACATACCATAATAATCCATTTATTCATTCTAGACTTATAGTACATTTCTAAATCAGGCCTATTAGCCAATATTTATCTTTATTTACCATCCCTAGTCATACTTTCCTTTACATAGGCTATGAAGACATCTTGTCTTGAAGTTTGGAGGAAATAACATTAACGATCAATGAAGATTAAAACAACATTATTGGAGTCCAAATCAGCAATAGGTTCTTGATAGAGAAGCTATTCATAAGAGGTGTGGGTTAATAATTTACATGATTGACTATTCTAGTTATATCATATGTTGATTAGGATGTGCATCTTCACATCAACAGGAATAAGAAAACCATATCTTTGCCTTTCCATTTACCTTATAATTTTCATTTTAAATTCACCTTTTCATTGTTTCATACCCTACCATTTACCTTACCTTGACACTTGGGGATAACCTTATTACCATTTACCTTTCCTTACCATTTACTTTACCTTACCATTGACCTTGTATTTCCATTTACCTTGCCTTTTTCATTTGCCATTCATATTACCATTATTTCATACCTTTTCATGTGCTTATCCTTGTCCTTTGCCTCACATTACCATCCTTTCATACCTTTTCATACATTTGAACTATAGTGAATTGAGGTCCATTTAGACTATGTAGGCAATGCTTAATTTATATTTAGGTTAGCTCGATCACCCCTTTTCTAATTCTCTTTCCATTTTGTGAGTACCCTAGGCCAAAACTCTTGCCATTTTGAGACTGGTATCTTTTCAACCTCTAATGAGTTAATACACCCCAAAAAATTAAAAAAACATTCAAAATATTTCAAAATCTTAAAAATTAGAAAATTGACGTACAATCTCTTAGAGAGATATAAAGCCTCAAAATCCAAAAACATTTATCCTATCTAAATCGAGTCACCAATACTCAACCTAATCTACAAGGGAAAATTTTTGGTGGGTTTCAATTCACTCTTTTAGGCTGAGCTCATAGCTTTCACCCTATTGGGGTAACATCAAAGTATGCAACTTATATTGGGATATCTTATCATTGCATGTAATTCCCTTTCATAAAACCTTAATTAGGGACACCAGCTATTTATCATTCCATTAAGCCTTCATGCATAGATATTAACTTGGTTAAAAACATGATGCTTTCTTTTGATTTTAATTTCAATCTTTTTGTGTGTTTGTTTACTTAGTTGTTTGTTTGTTTGTTTACCTATTTGTTTGATTTTGTTGTTATGCCTTGGCTCAATATATATGTATTCATTAGGTGATTCCTTGTGCATTGTTATTGAGTCTATCCATAATCATACATCAACATTTTCATAATAGTTTTTATTAGTACATTATTTTCAATTATTTATTGGATCGAGAGTCAGTCCTTATGCACATTATGACCAAGTCATCATGGTGTTTCATATCATGATATATACTATCATGTATAACAAAACTCAATTTGGTGGATATTACAAGTAATGGTGCCATAAAAACTTCTCCTTGTTCACCTTAGTAAATCTTCCCACCCTCAATCAAATTAACTCATTAACCATTCTAGTTGTATTAATGCTAATAAGGACCAATATATCTACATTATAAGGTACAACCAAATCACTCACAATGATTAATTCTTATTCTTATATTCTATTCCTTATTCCATTTTCTCTTACTTTTGGGTGAACTACATTGACATAAGGTCCATTTAGACTATGTAGGCAACACTTAGATACATAATGTATCTCAGGTTAGCTCAGCCACCTTTTTTATTCTAATCATCTCTTTCATCACTATGTTCATCCTTGTGTGCCTATTTATTTGTGGCTTATTCAATCATTAAACCATTACATCTGCATTTGTGATCACTCATCTTTAATCTATGTAATAGGTTATTTACTTAAGTTATGCTTACCAATAAACCCTAATGGGGCACAACCAAAAATCCTTAGTCAATCTAAGTCATCTTATTAATTATAACGTCATATAGGTAAATCATTATTTCAACTCATCTTCCCTAGTGGGGCAAATGCTTATGCCATTGATTATAATTAACTTTGGGCAAATCAATATCTCAACCTCTATTACTAATTATAGCCACCTTTAGGAAAATTAATTATTTTAAATCAAATGTGTGTAAGCATTATCTTGATTGGATTAACCTTACCCATGGGTTAATTTCTTTCTTCTTCTTACTTAATTTTGAGGGGCATACATCAATCATATGTGTCTACCACTCCCTCAAGGGGAATCATCATAGGCTTTCCAAACTTTGTTTGGAACATCATTCTTCAAGCATTATCTTCTTTTTATTATTAACAACTTTTTCATTATTTGAAAATATGTTATTCTGCCTGTGTCTTGCAACACCTACCCAAATAAGGGCAAATTATAGACACCCCATTCTAGCCACAACTAGCTTCTAACTATGCTTCAGACTAATTTTTATGAAACATTATAAATTAAGCCTAAGAATCACTAAATGCCCCAATTTCATTTGCACATCATTCATTAGTGCTCATAATCATGTTGAGGCATCCTTATTTGGGGTATTATCCCATATGCAATAATAACCTCTCAGAATTCATCTCCTATTACCTTGTGACCTAACAACTAACATTTTGGCTTTTGGACCCATTTAGTGGGGAATTTGAACAATTCATAAAAGAGCTAAAATTTTAATCAAAATGAATCAACTAATTAAACCAGATTAAATACTTAGCTAAACAATCCATTTTTAATTAATGGATATCTAAAAATAGAAATTCAAAAATTCAAAATATCAAGCTTCTTCATCATTACTTTTATGAGTTGTCAAGCTCTCCCAAAATATCTAATACATATCTTAATTTATGAGCCATGCCTATTAATTGAAAATCATAATTACATGCCACATCCTTAACTCAACTGGAGTTAAATTTAACTCACCTAGGGTTGGTTTAAACTCAACCATGATTAATATTAACCTAACTTAACTTGGGTGAGAGTTAACTTTGGAGGCTATAAATAGAAGGCCTCACCCATTGATATTTAAGCTATCTTGGTGTGAAGTTATTATGCTCAAATACATGAAAAAGATTTTCTAGTAGAATGTTATTATTTTAAAATACCTTGAAACAGGTTCATTGTAGTGTTACCATGCCAATTTCATAATCCAATCCAAGTTAAGCCAATCAAGATTACTAAGGTGCCAAAGAAGTTTGGAACAAAGGAGATTCATTGAAAAGTATTTATTGAGCACATATCTAAGTAATCCAACTCAACAAGTGGGTTTGGAGCTACAAGGAAGGTAAAAGGATGTTTGCTTGTGTTTTTTAGTTATGTTTTCATTGTGTGCTTGTTACATATGCTCTCCCTAGTGTCTAGGATAGAGGTGTTAGTGTTAGTGTGTTTATTTTGATTTGATTTTCTTGAATAACACTCTACTAATATCCCCTCTATGGATCCTGTAGAGTAAAAAATACTCTACGTTTCATTCTGAGTTTTAGTTGTGTGCAACAAAGTTTTGTTCCTACAGCATAATTTGGTTTGAGATGTTGAAGTTTTGAAAATAGAGCGCGAGCTCTATTTTCCTTTTTATTCATTTTGTCTAAGTGTTGGGGTAAAATCAGAAGCTAACAAGTGCCGTTTTTTGAGGCATCTTTTATATTTTCTATGAGTTGGTCAGAATGTGCCACCTCTCTCATAACGACTCGGAACATGCCAAGTGTTAGCATCTGCAGTTTCATATCGGCACCCGCATTTCATCTCTTTCCAGTGAAAGGTTTCAAAAGCTAAGTATCAAGATCAGGTGGAAAACACTAAGTGGTAGTCACAGAAGGTCTCAATGTTGCTTTTCTAAAAGCGATGAAAGCTGCCATGTACTCCAGCAAGAGAAAGTAGAAGCCACCACGTGTTGCGGTCTAAATTATCTTCATCTTTGCTTCGCTGATATAGCAAAGACTGTGGTGGGTCCCAAGTTTTGTTTCTTAAGTGAGAGAAAGCCACCAAGTGTCGCTGTCCATGTAAATGTGAAATGAGACCCAAATTGTTTTTATGGTATAAACAGAGTAAAGTGGAGACTGCCACGTGTCATCTTTTGTAGGTTTCTAAAAGGGCAACTACAAGTAGTGGAGGTCACCACGTAACCCAGGTAAGAGAAGCAAAGATTACCATGTGTCTTTTAATGAAGAAAAGATTGACACCTGTCCCAGTGTCCCTTTTAAAAGAAATGCTATGAATCTTATTATCTTTTAAGCTATTGGAGTTTTGAGAAAGTGGATAGCGACAAGTGTTAAAGGCAGAACGTGGCTAAGCAAAGACACAAAAGAGTATAAGTTATGTGAAAAGTATTTCATGTCTTCAATAGGTGATACAGAACATGACAAGTGTCATCCTCTGATGTTTGCTAAAGTAATAAGAGGAAATTGGCTAAGTGTCACCTAGCATTCAAGAGAAGGGAACATCTTGCAATCTATTTTAGCCAATGAACTACCAGAAGACAAAGCATTCCAAAATCTATAAGATATCTTCTATTAGACACATTCAGTTAGGGGAAGATTTCATTTAGGCTATTAGATTGAGAATGATTTGACAATCTGGAGTGAATCCAAGCCTATAAATAAGAGTGCAGGAGATAGGAAATCATCATCCATTATCAGAGAGAATTTTTGAGAGAGAATTATTGTAACAAGTTTAGAATTTCTAGAGCTGTGGCTAAGTAATATCATTTGATTTTGTCTCATTTTCTTGAGTTGGAAGGTTTACATAACTGTACATGTTTTTGTGCCTCTTATGTAATTGGAAAATTCAAATAAGAAGATTGAACCCTATGCCTTTGTTGATATTATCTGTGTCATTTGCAAAAGTAGTCTAGTTTATAGATTTTCTAGAGCTATGATTAGTAATGTCATTTGATTTTGTCTCATTTTCTTGAGTTGGAAGGTTTACATAACTGTACGTGTTTTTATGCCTCTTATGTGATTGGAAAATTCAAATAAGAAGATTTAACCCTATGCCTTTGTTGGCATTTTCTGTATCTCAGCAAAAGAAGTCTATGCTGTGAGCCTCTGTTTCTATTATTTCAATCTTTTACATTGATCATGCACTTGTTTTCTATTAAATGTAAATGAATCCTACATATAGTCTCACTGTGCTCAAGATTAAGGTCAAATTACATTTAGGCGCATCGCCATAGATTAGATTTTCTTTCTTGCATTGTGTTTCTATTAAAATTCCTATCCCTTTTCCCAGTATTTACTCAATTTAAATAAGAGCCAGCTTCTCTAAAATCTAGAGGTTGTTTCAAGATGCAAGTCCCACATCTTGAAACTTCCCATTGTTGTTGATTAAAATCAAACACAATTCTAAATCATCAACAAATTCCTTGTTTATAAATTATAGATCATTAATACCAAGCTATCAACTTTAGTTCTATATAAAATCCCCAAACTATCAATGTAGGTCTAGATTGGATAGACAGAGAAATAAAACTACTTTAGAGGTTGCTACTCAGCTATAAGAATGTTATTGTCTGGGCTTATGGAGGCTATAGACACTAGAAAATTTCACATTCGATTCTAGTCATCAAAGTGCCTTGATTGTCCCTTTTAAACTTCATCATCGAAATGACTTATTTTTATCTATCCCATTCATCTAACTTATCTCGACTAACCTTGAGTCCTAGCTATCTAAACTTAGCCAACTCAACTCACTCTTTCTAGATAAACACCCTTTTATACCCTTTAACCCTCTTCAAACCCATTTATGTCTGGTACTTCGACCATCGATAGTTTAGGTAACCATCGATAGTTACCCTAACCATCAATGGTAAGGTCCCTGAGCTAGTAAACACATCATTAACTATTATCGAGGCAATTAGGAACAAAATTTAATTCTATTCTCCACTTCATCCTCTAACACATCGAATGCCTCATTACTCATCATCCTTATACTTCTTACTCCACCTTTTTCTTATAAAAAGAAGTGAACAAGAAGAGAAATAGATCCACAAATACATGTCCAAATTATTCATATAGATACTCAAGTCTTCCAGGCATTCAAAGATTCTTCATGTAGGTTTCTCTAGTAGCCACCAACCGAAACCTCTGACAAATTTCTCCTAGTTTTCCTTCAAGCACTATTATGATTCCAAAATCTCTTCAAGATAAAGTAAGCATTCGATTGATTTTATTTCTATATCCTTTCATCAACTTGAGTATCTTTATCAGGATCCTCCTCCTCATACCCTTCCCATCTCATTTTGGTTACTTTAGACCCTTTGCCTTTTCATCCTATCATTACCAAACTTTGAACAACCCTATACCCTCAACCATACACGATCTAAAAACCTCTTACAATGTAGCTTTCTAACATTTTAAGTCCTAGTAGGTAACCTTTGATGGTTACCTGAATCATCGATAGTTTTCATAACCACTGATGATTAGCCTTTTGTGATCCAAAACTCTCATTTTCCACCATTAAACCAGTCATTGAATAGAACTTGATTTTTAAAAATTTTTATAGGAAACTAGACCAAAATAGAATAAAACATTCATTTAATAAATTAGCATCTCTTTTGTTAGTTTATTAAATCATTAGATTACATGATCAAAGTATTCATTTCTATTACTTTCATGTATGCAACTTTCCTTTCTTTCCTTTTAACATTAACTTGTTTTACGAGTGTAGATTGATAGCCTCAAAATATAGCTCATGCTTTCTTGGATCTTACCTCAGATAGGTAATCCACCCTTCCTCCTTATCTAACAAACAAGATTTCTTTAAGTGCTTTCTTAAGCAAGTCATCTTCCCCTAGCCAAAGAAGAGTTCTCCACATCATCTGGTTCATGCACGCATTTCTACCAAGTTTTTCTATCACATCCATTTTAACATTTTCTGTAGCTTTTATCTCTTTATTTCTTCTTAGTCATAAAAGTGAAAATTCTATCTTAAACATTTTGGCACACCCAGAGGGACCCTAGTTCCCTTTCTTCTTATTGTGGTGCCTAGTTCCCTTTCTTCTTTATTATATGCTCATCGAATAAAATCTAAAACATTTCCTTTTGGGTATAAAATAGATTTCTACATTCATGGTTTTCATACTTGATTTAACTCATCTAGTTAATTAAATTATAATGAATTAATTGTATCACACATATGTTACACAACCAAACCACTCGCACAAAAACAAACATCATAACATACTTGAGACAAGGCCCATTGGGATTTCATCACCCATTAGATCACCTTACCCTTTTCGATGATCCTACCAGGATTTCATCACCAAGGGGAGGACCCACTCCATTATATGATAGAGTATAAAATCTAGACAAATGATATCTATTAGATAAGCAGCCCAAATGAGCTTTGGGTTTGTTAAGTGTGGGGAGAAAGCCTCTAGTATCAAGCCACATACCTAGTCTAGTACAGATTCTTTTTGAGCACCATAACAAACTTGAAACCATCATTAGGTTTCTATTTTAGTACTTAGTTCACAATACAAATTTTTTTCATAGTCTCTAAGGCATAATCCAAAAGTGATTTAAAATGAATCCTAGGATTACTTGTGCTTTTAGTACATACTTTGTTTGCCTTGAAATTTTCTTTTTTTTTTCTCATTATTTGAGGTGAAAGGTTCACTATTATTTTAAAATTATTCACATGGTTCTTAATAGGCAATAAATGTGGAATAAAACCCATTTAACATCCCCTACCTCTTCCTCTTCATCATCTATGGGGTATAATTCAAAGGTTGAGGGTTCTCCTCATCATTCTCCCCCACCTACCATGCCTCAAATTGTTGTTGAGGGTGATGCCAATTTCACCATTTTCATTGACAATAACCCCATTTCCCTTCATCATTATCTTAACACATTAGCACATCATACCCCAATTGCTTCAATTCCTCCCATGGATCCTCTTTTAGGCATGCCTCATGAGCTTATGGTGGGTGTTACTTCTATGTAAACCTTGGTTACCCAATCTTCTTCTTCCACCCATAACCCATTTTTTACCACCACCCCAATCTAATCCAATATTCACACCCATAATCAAACACCCCTTATACCAACCCACACATCTAGGTAACCCAACCTCTTGTTACTTATCCCACACTCACCTTGGGGGTAACTTCTACCCCTCTTTCCATATTCCTTCCACCATCACCACCCAACCAACTTATACCCATCTCCAGAAATTGGTACTTTCTATACCTAAAACTCTTCCACCCATCAACATAAGAATTACTACTCAAACTCAACCCCAACCCATTGATACATCCATACCTCCAACTACAATAATGTCTCAACAAGTTCTCGCAACCTCTTATCAATATGTGCCTAATCCACAAGGTCACGTAGCTCCTTTAACTCAATATTATGTACCCATGAATCCTTATGGGAAACCATCTCATACTCTCATGACCACCTACCCATATACATATTCACAACCTCATTATAAATATGTTACATCTACCATACCTCAACCCAACCTATCCTATAATACTCCATCTACCCAACCTCAAATTGACTTGGTCAAGGTGTTAATTGACAAAATGACCAATCTCAAATCATCCATCTTAGGAACCCATAACCTTCTATCTTATGACAAAATATGCAATGAACCTATCCACCCATCCATCCCAATCCGATCTTATGCTCCTTAATGGGAATTACCTAAATTTTCTAAATTTTAAGGAAAATAGGACCCATAAAAACATTTGAAGGCATTTCTCCATTTGTGTTATTTAATTGTACATGATGGTGCCCTCCTCCTTCAAACTTCCCCCATGTCTTTAACATGACCTACCCTTGATATAGTGCTCTCACCAAGCACTCCATCTTTGATTTCACCCAACTCACCCAAGTCTTTTTAGATCACTTTTAGGTGAACATATCTAAAAAGGTTTTCATAATTGACCTTCATTCCGTTAAGCAATTTGATGATGAATCATTTGCTTATTTCATTGCTAGATGGAGAAGTCTTATCAACCAACTTTATTTCTCATTACCACAAGCTGAATTGGTTGAGATCTTTTCATGAGGTTGTTCCAAACACATTTCACCCACTCTCAACTTTCAAACTTTTCAAACTTTTGATGAGGCCTTTACCATGGAATGAAAACTAGAAATCTAATCCATTGAGGAAGGAAAATTAAAACTTCAAAACAAGAATTCCACCTTTAAATCTAATGATCCTTCCTCATCATCAAATCCCATGAATCAATCTAACCCTTATAAATGTAAGGCATCTGCTAACTCGATTGTTCTCAAAACTGTTCCACTTCCAACCATCAACCAATACAACCCCTCAACCAATTCCTCTTACTATTTTAAACAACCCAACCCAAATCAAACCCATGTACCTAAAAAATAATACACTCCTATTAGAGAATCTTACACTTTAGTTTTGGAGAAAATCCTCAAAACAAACATCATATAACTTCCACCAATAAAACCTCCTCAAAAATTTGACACTACTCACCCCACACCTGGCTGGTACAATGAAAATGATTCATGTGCATGCCATTTTTTTATTGGACATGATGTTAGTAGGTGTAATACATTTAAAATGATTGTCCAAAACATGATTGACAAGGGATAACTCATATTTGACAATCCCAATGCACCCCCTAACCAATCCCTTGATATTTTTTGTAAACCATTTCCCAACTATACACCCTCTAAAAAATATAATTAAAACCAACCCAAATCATCTCACACACATGAGGTCAATATGGTCATCACAATCATTGATGAACCCTTTGTTGAGGAGACCATTGCCTCAACCTCCATTTCATCCATCCCACTCATTTAAGTAGCCAACTCACCAACCCTTCCTTTAGACATCCAAACTAAGGAAGCCACCTCACCCTCCTCCTTACTCAAGAAAATCATGGACTTACCCGCAACTCCTTTAGAAAAACTAAAGGAGGTAATCATTGCATCGACCACCTCTCCACCCATTTCTTCACCCATGGAGAAGAACTCACCTACCATTCCTTTGGAGGTTAAACCAAAGGAATAAACCATATCCATATCCTCATTTACACCTATCACATCTATATTTGAATAAACCAACCTCTCTTTTAAAAGCACTCCAAAAGAGGAAACCTCTTCACCTACACCTTTCATGGTAGAATCATCCTCCCAAACTTTACAACCCTCTCCCAAGAACATTACCTCACCTCCACTTAAAGGCTTAATATTTGAAACTAAAGATTAAGAAACTAAGCTCATCTACAAACCTTTTTATAGATTGGTTCAAAATATGGCATTCACCTCTCAACCCAGCCTAGATAGGGCCAATTTTTGGCATCTTCTGGGTCTACCTTATCAAAATAAGCCTAAACCTTTAACCACACTTCCTTCAACCTATAAAATCATCACACCTCCAACCAACCCTTCTCCTTCAATGACTTTAGGATAATCTGTTTCTATGCAAAATTGCTTTCTACATTCAAAGAAGAAATAAGAAACTAAAAGAAATGGTCAAGGCTAGAAGTACCTGATAAAGTCATGCGCACCGAAATCAGACGTTGAAAGATTCTCCTCTTTTGCTGTGGAGGAATGACACCTGCGAAGAAAAGGCTAAAACACAGAAAAATGTTAGTCAAAGATATGGTGGGCTGTCAGGCGAACGCCCGATCTCGGAAGTACGAAGACTCCCTAGAAGGATATCAACCCACTGATAAAAAAGAGCAGAATATTGGATGAAAGTAGATGATAATGACAGAAATAAATGATAGAAAAATAAAGAGCGTACCTGATATGCAGCACTTTTCTGCACAGTCACCGGCGTCGGTCTCTGTGGTGCCGGCGTCGGTTAGGGAAAGTGCCAACGTCGGTTAAGGTGCCATCGTCGGTCGGGGTAGTGACCGACGTCGGTAGGGGTAGGTTCTGGGAAAGTCTGGACAGGTTTGGGACAGGGTCTGGGAGAGTCGAGACAGGTCTGAACAGAGTCGGGACAGGGTCTGGGAGAGTCGGGACAGGGTCTGATAAGGTCAGGGTAGGGTTTTGGATAGAGTTGGGACAGGTTTTGAGAGAGTCTGGGGGGTTTTGGACAGAGTCTGGGAGAGTCGGGACAGGTCTGAACAGAGTCGGGACAGGGTCTGGGCAAGGTCGGGACGAGGTCTGAACAGAGTCTGGGGGAGTCGGGACAGAGGCAGGGATAACAGAACTGATAAATAATAACTGAGAAAGAAATGAAATAAACAGAATAATACTTACCTGCCAAAAGACGCGATGAAAGCCATAGTGTGCAGATTGGTTGATGCCGAGAGTGTTGATGTCGTAGTGTTGATGATTGCTCGGGGTTCGCAGGTTGATGGAGGAATTCGCAGGGTGGTTGCTCAGCGTTTCGAATAGCGTTCGGGATCCTGGTCTCGAATGGTTGGCAGAGGTTGATGAAGGCGGGGGACGGGGACAGTTCCAGAGACGGTTCGTCAACCGTTTTGGGAAACCGAATGGTAACTGATAACGGACAAGGGCAAGGTGACCGACGTCGGTAGGAGTGCCGATGTCGGCCGATAGGTGACCGACGTCGGTGACATCGGTCGGGTAAAGACCGACGTCGGTAGATGCATAATGGGGATAGAGTCTACCTTTAGCTTTGTGCTCATTTTTACATGCTGCCAGGGTCAAGGTTGGTGAAACAAGTGATCGGCAAGGGTTCAATAGGCGAAGAAGAATAAGACGGGGAATGACCAGGGGAGTCGACATGATTTCGGTGTCTACATTTGCCCCTTTTTGTCTTGTTGGTTGTTCTGGGCAAACTGCAAGACAAAAATAGGAGTGAGTGCCCCAGGTGAGGGATAAGGTTGATTTCATCTTGTTGGTTGTTTTGGACGAACTGCAAGACAAAAATAGGAAGCGAAATGCCCCGAGTATGGATAAGGTATTCCCCCTCAAAGTAGGAGTCGAGGGAAGGGAACCGGGAATCGGGTGCTAGTTTGACAAAGAGCGGATGAAAAAGGAGTGAGGGTGAACGCTGCAAAGGTCGTGATTGGGCGCATACCACTGCACGAGGTGGTCAGGCCAAAGTGTTGCAGGTCAAGGGTCGAGGAGTGCCAAAATTGAAGTAACCGGGCCCCAGCATTTAGTCATTTGCTGATCGGGTTACTCAATCTAAGCTGAAGCTCCAAATGGGTCATCGCGTTCCAGGTATCCCAGGCTCAGGAAGTACTCCTAGAAACGCGAAAAAGTCACAAGTAGGGCGGATCAATCGGTGTGCGATCCTATACTTGTGAGGGTCCAAAAAGGTCTGTGCACAATTCTGCTAACCAGTCATGAGGTAGCATACATGCAAAAACAACCAAGGCAACAATGTCTTGGAAGTGGTCGAGGTCGGAGGAGATAGGCATGATCTCCAATGGTTGGTGGTCGATGGATGGATGAATGGACGAAAGGATGCGGCGGAGCTAACCCCAGAAGACTCCATGTAAACTGAGTGCTGCCTACATAGCCCTGGTGATAAGGCCTCAGACCAATGTAGTTCAGACAAAGGGTCCGAGTGGTAGACAGGTGGTTAAAATGGTTGATAGATTGGTCATGATTATGATGAAATGATGAGAAAAAAAAAAAAAGATGTCGCAGCCTTTTCCAAATGGTGTATTCTGCAACATTGGTTGAGGGGTTTTTCATCCCTAGCAATATTCCATATGCGTGATGGATGTATGCTAAAAATGAATTGAGGTCTATTTATGCTTCAGCAAGTATTGGTTTATGCTTAACATAAATTGGGGCGAGTCAATAGTTTCCATGTGTATTGGTGTCCATAGAAACTAAGGTAAATAGGCAAGGTCATGTTGATGGTCTGAAAAGAGAGTTGAGCTGAGGTGATTGACAAGTGATGAGGGTGGATGTGACCAAAGTGTAGAAGAAGTGAAAAGCATATTGCTCTTTCATTGACAAGGACCAAAAAAGAGAGTATAGATAGGGGTTATGAGAACCAAGAGCCCCATTCATGCGTGACGTCGTTGACCATAGTTATGTTAGAGCGGTAATCGAATCACTTAGACATTAAAGTGAGCTCGAAGTCCCTTGAGCAGGTGATAGGAGGAGGAAAGAGGGTAACCCGTTTTAAGAGCAGAGATAACTTTGCCCCTTTTTATAGGAGACCCTGAGACAACTACAAGCCAAGTCCGTGACTCGTTTTTTTTTTTTTTTTTTGGCGCAGACTGATCGATGCGGGAAGCCTGCATAGAGATGTCATTTGCTTGGTGGTCAGGTTGTGAAGCTGATCAATGCGGGAAGCTTCTAAAATAATGCTATTTATTACCAGAGTAGTCATAGCCATCCTTCGAGGGAGTGGTCTAGATTTTTGTTTAATAATGTTTGAAAAGTTGGCCTAGCTGTCCTTCGAGGGATCAGTCTAGTAATACAGCAATGATAGCACAGCTGTCCTTCGAGGGATCAGTCTGTCTTTTTGATTTTGATATTGATATAGTGACCATGGATATGTTTTGACATCTTGATTTGTTTTAATAGAAATGTGAGTCATGGACAAGATTATAGAAGGTCAAGGGCTCCCTTTTATTAGGACAAAGCATCCATACATCATAAAAGGGTTATAAGAATTGTTAAGAGGAATAGGGTTGAAAGGAAGTAGGATGAAGAGGACAGGGATTGCTCAAGGGACGAGCTCAAGTTAAGTGTCAAGTGGACGAATACTCGACTAGCAGTAGAACGGTCACAGATGCAACGCATAAAAAGGCTCATGGTCTGATAAGTCCCTGGTGTATACATGTGCGTGATAAGGTCCGAGTCAATTAGGAGCAAACTTGCCCCATTTGCCTCTTTCTGGATTGGTCAGGTATTGATTGATGAGTGGATGTGAAGTTGGTTGATATGGTTGTTGATTGGTTGAGACAGGTTGAATGTTTTGATAAAAAGATTGGGTCGAATGTTTGGTTGAGATTTGGTCATTTGATAATTGGTCAATGGTTGGTCGAGGGTTGATTGGTTGGTATTTGGTCTTTGGTTGGGTCGAATGTTTGGTTGAGGTCGGGTTAAATGTTTGGTTGCTAGTCTGGTTGAGGTTAAGTTGAAAGAGTGATTGATATGTAGTCGAGACTGTGTTGAAAAATTGGTCGAAGTTTGGATGAAGGTTGAATTCCCCCAGCGGCTAGGGAGAATGTTTGACGGATTAGTTAAGGTCGATTGAGGTTTAGTGGTCAGATGGACAGTGTTGATGTCGAATAAAGGGGTTAAAGGCAGCGAAGGGACCTTAGCCTGTCGTGGAGATCCCGATTTAGATGACGAGGTTGGAGAAGTATGGGTTGGTGTTGATAATTTGTTGAAGGGGCGGTCAAGAGGATCCTTGATAAGAAAGGAATCCTTTTTCCGGTGGTGACGAATGACAGCTTTAAGAGCGCAACAACGCTCGGTGTCATGTCCCAGAGTGTGATGATAAAGACAGAATTTAGAGTTGTCGAACCAAGATGGCCTTGATCTGAGAGTTGATGAGTGGGGTGGTGTTGAAGGTTTGTTGATAACGTGGTTGAGAAGAGAGGTGTAATTCCCCAGACATTGGTGAACGACGACCTTGAGGGCATGACAATGTTCAGTGTCGTGCCCAGGCGTGCGATGATACGCACAAATGCAAGTGTGGTCGAACCATGGTGGTTTTGGTCTGAGAGAGTGATATGGTCTAAGAGGCGGGAGATTGAGATGAGAGGACTGCAACAATTGCCGTAAGAGCAAGGCATATGAACCTGCTAACGGATCGGGGTGTCTTGTTGCAGTGAGGGTTGGTGACGTTGGTTTGGGAGGCGAAAGAGGCATTGGTCGATGGTTTGAAGGAGGTATAAGTCTGATGGGTTGATAGAATAATGGAGGTGACTTACCTCTGTGAAGTATGGGAGTGGGAAGCACTCCGAGAAAAGTAGACGGATGTGGGCCTAAGATTGAAGGTAATGACGAAGATAGGGGAGGAGGCCTCCGGTGTGGTTTAGTAGCCTTCTTTGGTTTGGGTTGAGGGCCACCTTTATGCAAGGCAAGATTAGATGTGGGGTGAACACCAAGAGGTTTAATCCCTTTGGATATGATGGACGCCTGCGCGGGTTTGGACTTAGATGTGGACGGTTTTCCTCTCAATGGAGAAGGGATTGAAGGTGTGGGCTCTTTAAGTGGAAAGAGCTCTAGAGTAGTCATGGCTTCTGTGTGTGGTTGGGGAGTCAAAAATGTATGATCGTCTATGGATGATAGTAAGGATGAAGGCGAGGCAGCTGGTGTTGATGTGGTCAAAGCATCCTCTGATATGGGAGAAGTCGCTGGAGGACAAGTGGGAGAAGAAAGTTCTTCGCCATGTGGAGGAGGTATAGGGGAAGAAGGGTCTTCCACCTGTGAAAGAGGTTGGTCAGGGATAGGAGAAAAGATAGTGTCGACCGTGTGTATATCATGGTCTTGAGGGTCATTGGTTATAGTTTGGATGTTGTCTTGAGTAGGTGGGTGATTAGAAAGGGGTTGCTTGAAGATGTCAAGGTTTTGGTTGGGCGGTGCGTTTGGGTTATCTAAAATAAGATTCCCCTTGTCTAGCATGTCCTGGACGATGTTTTTGAAAGTTTGATAGTGATCCGTGTCATGGCCTTTGACACGGTGATAGTTGCAAAAGTGATTCTCCCTGTACCATGCAGGGATAGGTGTTGAGGGGTCGAATTGATGTGGTCGGATTGGAGGGAGATTGAGGACCCCCTGCTTGACGAGTTTATCCAAAACAGAGGCATATGACTCCCCAATTGGAGTGAATTGACGCTGTATGGATTGACGTTGAAAATGTTTATTGATGTAGTCTAATGTTGAAGATGATGAGCGGTTGGTTATTGTTGAAGATGATGGTCTAAAGATGACAGTGTTTGCCGACCCCTTAGATTGAGAGTGGGCAGAAGAAGGTCTGGAAGAAGAATGGTCATTGTTAGTGTTACACAATTTGACCTTATCTTCTTCAATGGCGCGGAGTTCAAGCTTTCGGGCCATGGTGAAGGCCTCGTCGAAAGTGTGGAATGTTTGAACCCGCAAGGTGGACGAGATGTGACTGACACATGCTCGAGAAAAGAGCTCAATGAGCTCGGGTTGAGGCAAGGAGAAGGAGAGCTGGTTGATCAGGCCTCTCCAACGGGCGACAAAATCGGCTATTGATTCGTCGTCAAATTGCCTGATGGAGTAAAGGTCTATGATCGAAACTTGTTTAGTGATATTGATAGAAAAATGGTCAACGAATAGTTGGGCGAGTTGGATGAATGAAAAGATAGAATGTCTGGCAAGAGAAGTATACCAGTCAAGGGCAGGGCCAGAAAGGGACATAGGAAACGTGCGTAAAAGTAATGCATCGTCGTGGGCAATAAGATAACAGGCATGTCTAAATGCCCGTAGATGTTGTTGTGGGTCTTCCTTACTCTGAAAGTGAGTAAATTTAGGACGCTCCCAATGGTTGGGGTATGGTCGGATAGGGACAGAAGGGTGGATGGGCTCGCTGCAAACTTGTTCATATGACAAAGTATTGCTTGAACCGGAGATAGAAGCTTCGAGATGAGACATTTTATCCATCAGCATCTTGATAAGATCTGCTGACGGATTGGCAGGTTGAGCGCCCCCTAGGTTGTAAGGCGCTTGGAAGAGGCTAGAGGAGGCGTGCGACATAGTCGGTTGTACAATGTACGGATGACTAGTCGCAGGGGCAGAAGTAAAGGTTAAGGGTGGTTGGGTTATGAAGGTCGAAGGCATAGGCTGACTAGATACCGCCAAAGGAGGTTGTGTGACGGCATTGACAAAGGGTGAGGTAGGCACTCCTGCATATATAGGCGCAAGAGTGTGTGGGGTCGAAACAATCAAGTTCTGGTATAATGTAGAACTTGGTTGAATTGCAGGTGGTTGAGGGGGTAACAAAACCCCGGTGGAGGTTGGTCTAAAAATAGATGAGGAGGCCAAACTTTGCGTATAGGCCATGGTCGGGTTAATGGTTGAGGCGAAAGGTTGAGTCGTAAAAGGTTGGGTGGCGAACGGTGTTGATGTCGTCGTCACGTTGTCCGAAAGGTCCCGCATTGGTTTTCTTGCGAGATAGTTTTGGAGGGCTGCGGTATTGAGGTCCAAGAATCTTGCAAAATCTTGGTCCCCTTCTGGGATGATAGGTGTCTGGGTTGGAGATAGTCTAGTAGGAATTCTTTCGGTCTTCGAATAGAACTCCATTATATGATTATTTATAGACGGGGTAGGCGAAAGCGATTGATGGTTAGCGTGGTCAAGAAGAGTCTTGGTTTGACTACGTGTCAAAACCATTCAAGGCAAGAAAGAACGTCCTCACAAGCTCAAACAAGCAGATAAGAACTAAAAAGATGAAGACACAAGCAGATCCTAAAACCCTAGAAGTAAATTATTAGGATTACAGTGGCTTATGCCTTAGAATATGTGTGTAGAGGAAGATTGGTTTTGTGAGTCGGGTCCTAAAAGAAGCAGTCTATGGATGGTTTCGGGTTTTGTTATGGTGCTCAAGAAGTCTGTGTTAGGGTCTGGTATGCGGCCTGGTGCTAAGGAGCAAGCTCCCCTCACTTCACGATTCCAGTGGTTAGCTGGTTTCGCTTAGCCAAGATATACCTCGCCTAGAGTTTAGACTCCGCCAGAGAACGGAGTGGGCTTCCCCCTTGGTGATGAAATCCAAGTAGGGTCACCGGGACGGGTAAGGTATCCGCTGGGGGATGAAATCCCAGTCGGGCCTTGTCTCAGGTAAGTTTTATGTGTGTTTTGTGCAGGTGGTCTGGTCGTGTAACATCAAGTGATCTAGATTAATTCAATATGCGGTTTAATTACTATGTGTGGTCTAAAAGATGTAGGCAAACAGAGATGAATGCAAAGTGTTTTAATGTCCAAGTCGAAATGTTTGTTTGTATGAAGACGAATGGAGAAAGAGTCGAAGAATATGACTTTTAGCTAGTCTAGAAGTGCAAGAAAGAAAGAAATGTTCATTTTAGTTCTGCTTATGATGTTGTATAAGAAGAGACGAAAGGAGGCGAGAAGGAAGAAACCTAATGCACCTAAATGAACGAAATAAAGAAAGAACCCAAGGAGGACCTAGGGTCCCACCGGGCGTGCCAGAATGTTTCTATGCAAAATTGCTTTCTACATTCAAAGAAGAAATAAGAAACTAAAAGAAATGGTCAAGGCTAGAAGTACCTGATAAAGTCGTGCGCACCGAAATTAGACGTTGAAAGATTCTCCTCTTTTGCTGTGGAGGAATGACACCTACGAAGAAAAGGCTAAAACACAGAAAAATGTTAGTCAAAGATATGGTGGGCTGTCAGGCGAATGCCCGATCCCGGAAGTACGAAGACTCCCTAGAAGGATATCAACCCACTGATAAAAAAGAGCAGAATATTGGACGAAAGTAGATGATAATGATAGAAATAAATGACAGAAAAATAAAGAGCATACCTGATATGCAACACTGTTCTGCACAGTCACCGGCGTCGGTCTCTGTGGTGCCGACGTTGGTTAGGGAAAGTGCCGACGTCGGTTAAGGTGCCATCGTCGGTCGGGGTAGTGACCGGCGTCGGTAGGGGTAGGTTCTGGGAAAGTCTGGACAGGTTTGGGACAGGGTCTGGGAGAGTCAGGACAGGTCTGAACAGAGTCGGGACAGGGTCTGGGAGAGTCGGGACAGGGTCTGATAAGATCAGGGTAGGGTTTTGGATAGAGTCAGGACAGGTTTTGAGAGAGTCTGGGGGGTTTTGGACAGAGTTTGGGAGAGTCGGGACAGGTCTGAACAGAGTCAGGACAGGGTCTGGGCAAGGTCGGGACGAGGTCTGAACAGAGTCTGGGGGAGTCGGGACAGAGGCAGGGATAACAGAACTGATAAATAATAACTGAGAAAGAAATGAAATAAATAGAATAATACTTACCTGCCAAAAGACGCGATGAAAGCCATAGTGTGCAGATTGGTTGATGCCGAGAGTGTTGATGTCGTAGTGTTGATGATTGCTCGGGGTTCGCAGGTTGATGGAGGAATTCGCAGGTTGGTTGCTCAGCGTTTCGAATAGCGTTCAGGATCTTGGTCTCGAATGGTTGGCGGAGGTTGATGAAGGCGGGGGACGGGGACGGTTCCAGAGACGGTTCGTCAACCGTTTCGGGAAACCGAATGGTAACTGATAACGGACAAGGGCAAGGTGACCGATGTCGGCAGGAGTGCCGACGTCGGCCGATAGGTGACCGACGTCGGCGACATCGGTCGGGTAAAGACCGACGTCGGCAGATGCATAATGGGGATAGAGTCTACCTTTAGCTCTGTGCTCATTTTTACATGCTGCCAGGGTCAAGGTTGGTGAAACAAGTGATTGGTAAGGGTTCAATAGGCGAAGAAGAATAAGATGGGGAATGACCAGGGGAGTCGACATGATTTCGGTGTCTACATTTGCCCCTTTTTGTCTTGTTGGTTGTTCTGGGCGAACTGCAAGACAAAAATAGGAGTGAGTGCCCCAGGTGAGGGATAAGGTTGATTTCGTCTTGTTGGTTGTTCTGGACGAACTGCAAGACAAAAATAGGAAGCGAAATGCCCTGAGTATGGATAAGGTATTCCCCCTCAAAGCAGGAGTCGAGGGAAGGGAACCGAGAATCGGGTGCTAGTTTGACAAAGAGCGGATGAAAAAGGAGTGAGGGTGAACGCTGCAAAGGTCGTGATTGCGCGCATACCACTGCACGAGGTGGTCAGGCCAAAGTGTCGCAGGTCAAGGGTCGAGGAGTGCCAAAATTGAAGTAATCGGGCCCCAGCATTTAGTCGTTTGCTGATCAGGTTACTCAATCTAAGCTGAAGCTCCAAATGGGTCGTCGCATTCCAGGTATCCCGGGCTCAGGAAGTGCTCCTAAAAACACGAAAAATTCACAAGTAGGGCGGATCAACCGGTGTGCAATCCTATACTTGTGAGGGTCCAAAAAGGTCTGCGCACAATTCTGCTAACCAGTCATGAGGTAGCATACATGCAAAAACAACCAAGGCAACAACGTCTTGGAAGTGGTCGAGGTCGGAGGAGATAGGCATGATCTCCAATGGTTGGTGGTCGATGGATGGATGAATGGATGAAAGGATGTGGCCGAGCTAACCCCAGAAGACTCCATGTCAACTGAGTGCTGCCTACATAGCCCTGGTGATAAGGCCTCAGACCAATGTAGTTCAGACAAAGGGTCCGAGTGGTAGACAGGTGGTTAAAATGGTTGATAGATTGGTCATGATTATGATGAAATGATGAGAAAAAAAAAAAAAAAAAAAGATGTCGCAGCCTTTTCCAAATGGTGTATTCTACAACATTAGTTGAGGGGTTTTTCATCCCTAGCAATATTCCATATGCGTGATGGATGTATGCTAAAAATGAATTGAGGTCTATTTATGCTTCAGCAAGTATTGGTTTATGCTTAACATAAATTGGGGCGAGTCGATAGTTTCCATGTGTATTGGTGTCCATAGAAACTAAGGTAAATAGGCAAGGTCATGTTGATGGTCTGAAAAGAGAGTTGAGCTGAGGTGATTGACAAGTGATGAGGGTGGATGTGACCAAAGTGCAGAAGAAGTGAAAAGCATATTGCTCTTTCATTGACAAGGACCAAAAAAGAGAGTATAGATAGGGGTTATGAGAACCAAGAGCCCCATTCATGCGTGACGTCGTTGACCATAGTTATGTTAGAGCGGTAATCGAATCACTTAGACATTAAAGTGAGCTCGAAGTCCCTTGAGCAGGTGATAGGAGGAGGAAAGAGGGTAACCCATTTTAAGAGCAGAGATAACTTTGCCCCTTTTTATAGGAGACCCTGAGACAACTACAAGCCAAGTCCGTGACTCGTTTTTTTTTTTTTTTGGCGCAGACTGATCGATGCGGGAAGCCTGCATAGAGATGTCATTTGCTTGGTGGTCAGGTTGTGAAGCTGATCAATGCGGGAAGCTTCTAAAATAATGCTGTTTATTGCCAGAGTAGTCATAGCCATCCTTCGAGGGAGTGGTCTAGATTTTTGTTTAATAATGTTTGAAAAGTTGGCCTAGCTGTCCTTCGAGGGATCAGTCTAGTAATACAGCAATGATAGCACAGCTGTCCTTCGAGGGATCAGTCTGTCTTTTTGATTTTTATATTGATATAGTGACCATGGATATGTTTTGATATCTTGATTTGTTTTAATAGAAATGTGAGTCATGGACAAGATTATAGAAGGTCAAGGGCTCCCTTTTATTAGGACAAAGCATCCATACATCATAAAATGGTTATAAGAATTGTTAAGAGGAATAGGGTTGAAAGGAAGTAGGATGAAGAGGATGGGGATTGCTCAAGGGACGAGCTCAAGTTAAGTGTCAAGTGGACGAATACTCGACTAGCAGTAGAACGGTCGCAGATGCAACGCATAAAAAGGCTCAGGGTCTGATAAGTCCCTGGTGTATACATGTGCGTGATAAGGTCCGAGTCAATTAGGAGCAAACTTGCCCCATTTGCCTCTTTCCGGATTGGTCAGGTATTGATTGATGAGTGGATGTGAAGTTGGTTGATATGGTTGTTGATTGGTTGAGACAGGTTGAATGTTTTGATAAAAAGATTGGGTCGAATGTTTGGTTGAGATTTGGTCATTTGATAATTGGTCAATGGTTGGTCGAGGGTTGATTGGTTGGTATTTGGTCTTTGGTTGGGTCGAATGTTTGGTTGAGGTCGAGTTAAATGTTTGGTTGCTAGTCTGGTTGAGGTTAAGTTGAAAGAGTGATTGATATGTAGTCGAGACTGTGTTGAAAAATTGGTCGAAGTTTGGATGAAGGTTGAATTCCCCCAGCGGCTAGGGAGAATGTTTGACGGATTAGTTAAGGTCGATTGAGGTTTAGTGGTCAGATGGACAGTGTTGATGTCGAATAAAGGGGTTAAAGGCAGCGAAGGGACCTTAGCCTGTCGTGGAGATCCCGATTTAGATGACGAGGTTGGAGAAGTATGGATTGGTGTTGATAATTTGTTGAAGGGGCGGTCAAGAGGATCCTTGATAAGAAAGGAATCCTTTTTTCGGTGGTGACGAATGACAGCTTTAAGAGCGCAACAACGCTCGGTGTCATGTCCCGGAGTGTGATGATAAAGACAGAATTTAGAGTTGTCGAACCAAGATGGCCTTGATCTGAGAGTTGATGAGTGGGGTGGTGTTGAAGGTTTGTTGATAATGTGGTTGAGAAGAGAGGTGTAATTCCCCAGACATTGGTGAACGATGACCTTGAGGGCATGACAATGTTCAGTGTCGTGCCCAGGCGTGCGATGATACGCACAAATGCAAGTGTGGTCGAACCATGGTCGAACCCTCAACTTCTAAATCCTCCATAAAAATAACCCCAAATACACAATTCCAACCTAAACCATTCACCAAAACTATTTAATCATCTTCCAAATCCATGGTGAGACCTCTTCCATAAGGGACTCCCACTCTACCTCATAAAGCCAAAACCTTGGCACCTTCAACACCTTTAACTAAATCCTATTCAACCATCTTTCAAAGGTTGTTGAAAAATTCCTCTATCCACTTACCACCCATCAAACCATTTTACCCTTATAATAAATTTTACCCCTCACATCCTACACCATCTTGGTTTAATGACCAATTTATCTATGCCTATCATAGAACACCTGGACATGATATGGAAAGCTGTAAAGCTCTTCAAGCCCTTATCCATAACTTGATGGATGAGGATGATTTTTTATCAGATGAACCACCTCTTATCCCATTATCAATTCAACCATCTACTCAACCCTTAAAAACCATATCCTCACCCACACTCTCATTTAAAAGTGAGGAGGAACCTGAATAACCATCTAGTTTAATGCCTTCTTTTATGCATACAATCCACATGGTTACTAGATCTAGGGCCTAACAAAAATTTAAGGAGAAGGATAAAGCATCCATCCCTTGGATTTACCCTTCCAAATCTCAACCTACCAACCAACCTCACATACCCTCACCTTTACCCACTCCATCACCAAAACCCAAGATATCCATTTTAGGTGTCCCTTTCTCTAACCCATCTGAATCCTTACAATGTGTAGTGTTTAAGAAAATTCACTAAACTCTAGTAAATATGAGTCGTTATGAACTTATTAACACCTCTCCCCATCATCACCAAACTCTAGTAAAGATGCATCTTTATGAACTTATTAACACCTCTCCCCATCATCACCTAATACTCATTGAGACCTTCCAATCCATTGAGGTTCAACCACATGATCTTAACCTCTAGCTACCTTTGTTAGCACTCTTCACCACTCCAACCTCATCATGTTTTAAGATTCTAAGATTCCATTTGTTCATCCTAAGGATCTTGATCCTCCCTTTTTTATCACTTCATACATCAACCAAACCCTTATCAAAAGGGTGATGGTTAATGGAGGAGCTAGTATCAACATTATCTCCTCGCATGATTATGAGCAACTGTAACTACCCAAGAACATCATGTCTAAAACTATAGTGGTATTTCACTCTTTTAGTGAAATCATGGCCACTAATTTGGGTATGGTCATCCTTCACATCCATTTAGGATCTCACACTATTCCTAAACTCTTATATGTTTTAGAGGGTGAGTTCCAATACAATGTTTTACTTGGATGCCCTTGGATTCATGCCATGAGTTATATCCCTACCACCTTACACCGATGTGTCAAATTTAATAATATGAGTCAAGTCAATACCATCAAATCCAACCCAAGTTCCTTCTCTTTATGCAATGTGACCTATCATCCAAATGATGTCATTATTCCTACTTCATCTACTTTACCATCCACTAACAACACTCCCACCATTACCCATGCTAAAGATTTGATGAGCTCATTCATCCCTTCATCCCAAATTCCCATAGAGGATACCTTGGAGTGCACATTCCAACATCTCTCACTTGGAGAATACCATCTTCTAGATTTTGATACATTACCCACTCCTCAAGAGTATGGGAGCCTCATCCATGATCCTAGCTATGACCGTAACATTGGCACCATCATTTCTTTCAGGCTCCCCAATCATCAAACCAAATTCATCTATGGGGGACTTGATCATCCACTTATCACTCCCACCATTACCTCTTATACCAAACCATTTATCATAAACTTCTCATACCTTGATAAACCAACATTTGAAAAATTATATCTTCACAAGTGTGCCTAAAAAGGATTGGTCTTGGCCTTTATGAATAGGCACCCCATGAGCTACCCATGATAAAAACCCAAAAGCCTTGAGATTCCTTCAGATTTGGATTTAAACCACCTGAAGAACCCATCAATTTATTGAAACCCATCACCAACATTAAGGATGAAACCTATTCCACACCAACCCATTCCCCTTCCAAGTCTGAGGACTTTAAGGTCATTCCTCCTAAAGTTTTTTTTGATCAACACTATTAGTTTTGGCCCCTTGGTCTATCAAAAGGATAGATAAACTAAAACCCTTCCCCTCATACATTCTAACATGATAAAACATGATTCTCCCACTATATATACCATTCAAAAATAAGATGATAATTCCATTCTCACCTACCTTGGTGTAGAAAGTTCTTCTATCCATAAATCTTTTCCTCCTAAGAATCAAACCATGTTGAATGAATTTACCATCGATGTGAACTTGGGTACTTTGGATAATCCTTGCATAGTAAAAATTAGTCAATCCTTAGATTTTAAGGAACAACAAAATTTTCCTTCCTTAATTCACAACCATAGCATTCAATTTACCTAGTCCTATAAGGACATACTAAGAATCAAACCCTATATTTCCCTCCATAACATTTTCACCTATCCTAATTCCTAATCCATACACCAAAAGCTTCACAGGATGCATCCTCACATTACACTTCTTGTAAAAGAGGAGATTCAATGTCTCGTATAGTTATACTTCATCCAACCCATAGACTATCCTCAATGGGTTTATAACATTATCCCTATCACCAATCCCATAGGGAGACTTCACCTCTACCTTGAATTTCATGACCTTAACCTTGCTTGTCCAAAGGATGACTTTATTTTGCCTAACATCGACCAACTTATTGACCTTACTGATGTCCAAGAAATGTTATCTCTTATAGATGGTTTTTTAAGATACAATCAAATCTTGATTTCCCCCAAGGATCAACATACAACCTCTTTCATCACCCCATCGGGAAATTTTTACTATAGGGTCATGCCCTTCGATTTGAAGAACATAAGAGCCACTTACCAATGTGTTATGACCTACATCTTCCATGACCTCATTCATAAAATTGTGGAGGACTATGTAGATGATCTCCCTAGGAAATATAAACATTACAAGGACCACCTAGCTATTGTTACCATCATATTTGAATGACTCATCCATTTTCACATCAGGATAAATCCCAAAAAATGTATTTTTGGGGTCTTTAGGATTCATCATCTCTCTCTAAGGAATCAAAGTAGACCTTACTAAAGTCTGAGCCATCCTTGAGATGCCATCTCCAACCCACATTAAACAACTATGTAGCCTACAAGGCAAACTCCAATCCATCAACTGTTTCATCTCTCAATTATTTGATAGATGTTAACCTTTCCACCATCTACTTAAGAAAGACACTTCTTTTAAGTAGACTAAAGACTATCAATAGGCCTTTGATTTACTAAAAGAATACCTTATTTCTCTATCGATTCTCACCCCTCATAAAGAAGATCAACCCTTCTACATCTATTTATCCACCACTAACCATTCCCTAGGGGCAATTATTACACATCAAGATGAATAAAATAAGGAACAAACTATCTAGTATATTAGTCAAACACTTATAGGGTATGAGAATTGATACACTCATATCGAGAAGATTTGCCTTGCAGTTATATTTGTGGATACCAAAATTCATCACTACCTCCTCAATCATAAAACTTACATCATCACCAACACTAACCCCCTCAAGTATATGCACTCTAAACCATACCAAAATCAGCATATGGTGAAGTGGCTCATGCTCCTCACTTATTTTGACCTTGATTTCCTCCAATAAAAGCCAATCAAAGGGCAAGTCATTACTGATCAATTGACTGAAGATCCTTTACTAGAACATCAACACCTTCCTCTTACATTTCCAGATGAGTCTATTATGACTCTAACTTAGGAAGACATCACCTATTAAATGATCTTATTATTTGATGAATCCAAATGCCAACATGGTGGGGGTGCCATAGTTATTCTCATTTCCCTTGATGGTGAACCCATTCCTATTTCTTTAAAAATTGACTATGAGTTTACCAATAGTATGGTTGAGTGCAAAGCCCTAGTAATAGGTCTCCAAACTACCTTAGCCTTTGAAGTTAAAACCATTATCATCTTTGATGATTCCCAACTTGTCATCAACCAAGTTAATGGTTCTTACCAATGCAAAAATGACATCTTAAAAAAGTATAAACAATTAATTGATGTACTCTTGGCATCATTTGACCATTATTCCATCTAATCTATTACATGATCCACTAACAATTTTATGGATACAATGGCTTCCCTTACTTCCCAAATCCCAGCTCAACCTGCCACTTCTAAATTCTTTATCACCATTTACCATTTCATCACACCTTCATATATCCACTCTGAACTTCCTACCATTTGTAATGTAGGAGAGTCTACCTCAGACACTTGGTACAAACAAACCTTCAACTACCTCAATCTCAGTGAAGTTCCTCTTAACCTTTCTAAAAATGCCTAATGAGCCTTTATCAAAACCACTTCTCATTATATAATATTAGGAAGAATACCCTACAAACATGGTTTTAATGGCCTTATTCTCTATGTTCTTCATGTTCATGAGGCCTCTCATTCTATCAAATAAAACCATGATGGAATTTGTGGTAGACACTTTAGTGGCCTAGCTATCATTAAACATATCCTTTGCCTTGGCTATTATTGACCCACCCTTAATCAAGACTACTATGACTATGTAAAGAATTGTGTTAATTGTCAACAACATGATAATTTTAATCACACACCCACACATGGCCTTCAAACATCCAAAGACCTTTAACCTTTTTCACAATGGGGATTGGACCTCATCAAAGAAATCAACCCTCATTCTTCACAACGTCACCACTCTATCATCACTGCTACCGATTACTTCACTAAGTGGGTAGAGGATATTCCTCTTATTTCCATAAAAGTAGATATAGTGTTTAACTTCATCAACCACCATATCATCTATCATTTTGGTGTTCCCTATAGGATCATCACTAATAATGGAAAATCTCTTAAGAATAAGTAAGTTCAAGGTCTTTGCGATGCCTTTGTCATCAAACTTAGTTTTTATTTACCTTACCATCCATAAGAAAATGGACATGCTGAGGCTTCAAAATTTTTTTTGAACAAAATTCTAACCAAGGTCATCAATTCTTTAGGCTAGGATTGGCACTTAAATATCCCATTCACTTTATGGGCCTATCACACTAGCATTCAAACCTCTAAAAGTGCTACCCATTTTACCCTTATCTTTGGGGTAGAGGTAGTCTTACCTATCAAATTACAAATTACCTCTCTTCACATATCATTTCAAGAAATTATTTCTAAAAGCAACTATCCTCAAGAATGTTTATCCCAATTGGAGCAACTTGATGAAAATCACCTCACAGGCCTTAACCACCTTCATGTCTACTAAGAGTGCATTACATGTGCCTATAACAAAAATTTGAGAGAGAATGAATTCAAAATTAGAGATCTCATCCTCAAAGAGAACCAACATGTAACTAACATGGATAAAATCAAAAGAGGTAAGTTTTCTTTTAATTAGCTTGGACCCTACATCATCACCCATAAGTATGGATTAGGAGCTTATCGTTTGTCCTCCCTCAAAGGCAAACTAGAACCTGAGACTCTTAATGCTTCACATATGCATTATTTATTCTATTAAAATAAGGATTAAAATCACCTTGTTGTTTAACTTAAGCTCATCCCTTGATTCATGAGATTTTCTACCCTCACACTCCTTTTTCCTCTACTCTTGATGACAACTTAAGTCAAATAGAACCATATGATTATCCATCACAACTATTACCTAATATCAAATATGGGTACCCTAGCTCAACCCATAACATGGTTCTCATGGATACTTTTTATCTTTTGTGAGATGAAATCCCCTGGTCTTTTATTTCTCAAACCCATTCCTTTCCACCCTCCACTACCTTCTTGTGCTAAAAATTTTCCCTCATAAAGCTACACCTTTAAGCTTTATTAGACTTGTCCATGTCTAAAACTAGCATTTAAACTATTTGGGATGCCAAAATATACCATTTGGGTCACAAAATTTCTAGCATTCTATTGACTACTCCCTTGGAGGATAGCTACCCCATTTCTTGAACATTGCTTAAAAGATAAATTGCTCCCTTGAAGGATGGCTACCAAAAATCAAAAACTTAGACCACTCCCTTGAAGGATGGATAAATCATATATATATTAAAATAAAATATTGAAAGATTCCCACATCGATCAACTTCACAAACATTTAAAAAGCAAAATTACAAATAGACCCTTTCTCAAAAAGAAAATAAACATCCTAAGAAAGCTGCAATCAACTTTCCCTTTAGTAGACTTCTCGTATTGATCAATCTACACCTTAGTTAAGACATAGACTTGTCTAAATTTAGTTCTTAGGTCACCTATAAAAGGGTAAATATTTCCCACATAAGGTTATCTTACCTATTCACCCATCTACCATTCACTTACCACTTATTCCCCTTCTTCCATTCTCTATGAATCAAGGAATTTTGAGCTTACTGGACACAACATGATCAAGACACAATTTTGTCATCTAAAGTATGCTTATGCAAAGAATTCAAAAGGATAAAATTCACTAATCCATACTTAAATTTGGTGATGTTTTTTGGTCTTTACCAATGAGAAGGCACCATGCTTCTTTTTCTTTCCCTTCTATTATTGACTATTAGAAACATGTGTCTCTTAATTCTTTAATATTTCACCTTTTCATAACCTCACCCCCAAACCAAATAAGGCCTATAACTTGGAGATACCTTATCCATAACTTAGTTCTTGGAGAAGTATTAATATTCACTCTTTATTGACCCACTTTCTTCAATTGGAACCAACACTACCTTCAAAAAAACCTAGACCATGTGGTATGTCAAATTGGGGCAACTCATTTGAAAACCACCTTGACCTATTTGGGGAATTTCCTTCCCCAAGATTTTTAGAGATTATTATTCTCATCTTGTTTCTTATTTTAATAATCATCTAATTAAAACCAAAACTACATATGGCTTGAAGTTTCTATTGGATCCTATGTCCATGAAACTATGTAGGCAACATTCATTTGTCTATCATATCTAGAGTCAGCTCGACTGCCCTCTTTCTAACATAACTTTCACCCAACCATTAATCATTATCTTTATACCCACCTTTTACCATCTAACATTTGGATATATCATTTCTCCATCCTTTTTTGACATTTTTGGAGATATTATGTATCCATCTTTCCCACTTGGGAGAACTGCATTTGGCCTAAAGTCTTTATTGGACACTATGTCCAAGGAACTATGTAGGCAACGCTCACTTGCCTAGTGCATATGGATTTAGCTCGGCTATCCATTTATTTTAAACTATAAACTATTGAACATTATTATTAAACCATTACACCATGTCCATCTCAATGTTGACCAATTTTGACCCAAACATTTTGCATCTTTTTATGATGACCTTGTTGTGGTCTTTTTAACTGCACTGACTTACTTTGCCATGTTGACCATTCAAACATTCAAACATTTCACACTTAGTGCATGAAAAAAACATTGAAGTCCTCCATGGAATCACTTCTAATTTTAGATACCCACACACAAGATCATTTCTAAATTCAGACACCCCCATGGACACTAATCCATTTTTCTTACAAGGCTAACAAGTGTACCCAGCTATCACAATACAGTCATGTGGTCCATTGGTCACCTGTATTCTTAGCACTAAGATTATTTTTATCAAAATTAGCATCCTTAGTCTTTGCATGATATTGGATATCACATATTTTTCACATCTTTTGTGCATGTTTTCATTACAAATGTCTAGCTTTGAATCACCCTTTAGTCACCCACCTTTATGACCAACCATAAACCATTCATCAAAACCTGACCCAATTTGGCCTTTCCTCATCATATCTTAGTTTGAGGGGGAAATACTCTCATACTTGGGGTAAATCAACCTATAACCAAACTTCAACTGTATAATTTATTTTTGTTTTATAGCTTGTAGATACAAGATGCATAATAAAAAGGGGCAAAATGTAGACACTAGAAAACCACACACTCTATTCTAGTTGTCAAAGTGCCTTGATTGTCCCTTTTACAATTCATCATCGAAATGACCTATTTTTATTTAACCCATTCATCTAACTTATCCCGACTCACCTTGAGTCCTAGTTAGCTAAACTTAGCCAACTTAGATCACTCTTTCTAGATAAACACCCTTTTCTACGCTTTGACCCTTTTCAAACCCATTTATGTTTGATACCTTGACCACTGATGGTTAAGGTAACCATTGATAGTTACCCTAACCATTGAAATTTAGGTCTCCAAGCTGGTAAACACCTCATCAACTATTCTCAAGGTAATTAGGAATAAAATTTAATACTTTTCTCCACCTCATCCTCTAACACATCAAACACCTTGTTACTCATCATCCTTATCCTTCTTACTCCATCACCTTTTTCTTATAAAAGGAAGTGAGCAAGAGGATAAATGGATCCAAAAATAGATGTACAAATTATTCATATAGGTACTCAAGTCTTCTAGGCATTCAAATATTCTTCATGCAAGTTTCTCCATTAGCCACCAACCTAAACCTCTTGAAAATTTCTTCTAGTTTTCCTTCAAGCACTGTTATGTTACCAAAATCTCTTCAAGATCAGGTAAGCATTTGATTGGTTTATTTATATCTCCTTTCATCTACTTGAGTATATTTATTATGATCCTCCTCCTCACACCCTTCCCATCTCATTTTAGTTACTTTGGACCCTCTACCTTTTCATCCTACTATTATCAAACTTCAAACAAAATTATACCCTCAGTCATACCAGATCTAAAAACCTCTTCCAGTGTACCTTTTTGACATTTTGCATCCCAATAGATAACTACCAATGATTAACTAAACCATTTATGGTTTGCCTAACCCTTGATGGCTACCCTTAATCACAAATGATTAGCCCTTTGTGATCTAAAACCCTAATTTTCCACCATTAAACTAGCCATTGACCAGAAATTAATTTTTCCATTTTCTGTATTAGACCATACCATACCAGACTAGAATAAAATATAACATTAATGTAATAAATTAGAATCTCTTTTCCTAGTTTATTATATCTTTAGCTTACATTATAAAAATATTCATTTCTATTACTTTCATGTAGGCAACTTTCTTTTCTTTCATTTCAACATTAACTTATTTTACGAGTGTGGATTCATAGCCTCCAGAGATATCTCATGCTTTCTTGGATCTAGCCTCAGCTAGGTAATTTACCCTTCCTCCTTGTCTAACAAAAAAACTTGCTTTGAGTGCTTTCTTATGTAGGTCATCTTCCCCTAGCCAAAGAAGAGTTCTCCACTTCATCCAGTTCATGTGTGCATTTATACCAAGTTTTTCTATCACATCCATTTTATCCTTTTTTGTAGCTTTTATCTCTTTATTTATTCTTAGTCTTAAAATTGAAAATTTTAGCTTAAATAGAGGTCTCAAAGTATTTGACCAAAAGGTGATCACTCACACCATTCTACTTAAGCCAGACTAAACACCTTTCTGATAGAAGTAAAGGCTTGTGAACCTAATCCTAAAACCATTGATACATAAGGAATTTTACAATCTAATCTCAACTAGAATAATCTTTCTATTCCACCATTTTACGTGGGTAGCAGACCTAGTGCCCATGTGAAAAAAATGGAGAAGTCCATTTATGCATAGAATTTCAAAACCTAAACAGAGTTTTAGATAAGGACAATTATCCATTACCTTACCTTGATGAAATGATTAAAATGGTTAATGGATCCCATATGATTTCCTTCTTGGATGGATTCTCAAGATAAAATTAGGTTCTAATAAATCTTGAAGATCATGCTAAAACCACATTTATAATGAAATGGGGCACATTTTCCTATAAAAGAATGGCATTTGTATTGATCAACATTAGAGTGACATTTTAAAGAACTATGGATTTCACATTTAAAGGTTTATTTAGTAAGTGAATAGTAATTTACATGGATGATTTAAATATATTTTTAAAATGTAGATTGAATCACATTCACCATTTGTAAAGGGTATTCCAAAGGTGCATAAATTATGGCATCTCTTTAAATCTAATTAAGAGGATATTGGTGTCATGAAAGGTAAAATTCTTGGTCACATCATCACTACACAAGGTATTTATATTGACCCTGAATGAGCTGAAGTAATTTCTAAAATACCTCAACCTAATAGTAAAAAGGGGTTAAAATCCTTCTATGGAAAAAATAATTTTGTTCACAAATTCATTTTTGTATTTGTCAAAATTGTGAAGCCCTTAAATGCCATATTGAAATAAGATGTAAAAGTGGAGTTGTATGATGAGTCAAAGAAATAAATTTAGGATGTAAAAGACACTATAATGTAAGAACTAATGCTAATCAGTCTAGACTATGCTAAAGACTTATATATCTACCTATTTGCCTCTAAGCACACCATTGTGCATATATCACATAGACATTAAATAGAGAATAACACCCTATCACTATTATGAGAACTAATTTTAAGGATGCCAAGCTAAGATACTATACTTTGGATAAACTTGCCTACACATTGGTCAAAGTTGTGAAAAACTTCAAGCACCATATTTTTAAAAATAAAGTGTGCACAACTATGCTAGACCCAACTATCTAGCTCATGTTAGGGTAGAACAAGTTAGGGGAATGATGAGGTAGATGTATAAAAAATCTATAAGAGTATGACTCAAAGATAAATCCCACCAAGCTAGTTAAGGGACAATGTATTACTTAGTTGATAATTGATATTGATCCAAGGATCACTATGCATCAATTAAACCAAGCATAAGTACTACCAAAAAATTGGTAAGCCCGAATTGTCCACTACCTTCTGTATGACAGCCCACCTATTGGACTTAATAAAATGTATAAAAGGGATTTTAGACTAAAGGCAACACCATATATGTTAAAAAAAGGAGTTCTTTTTAAAAAAAATCTTGAAGGCATCTATTTTAGATGCCTTTCAGAAGCTGAAGCCAAACAAATCATGGCTATTTTCCATGAAAAGTTAGTCATTGGTCATCCTAAAAAAAATGTGATGGCACACAAAATACTTTAGGTAGGCTATTATTTGTCATTCAAATATGTCCATGCACATGTTAGAACATGCTATCAGTGTTGGATCTATGGCAAGTGAGAAATTCATGCTACAATACCACTTTATCCAGTTATAGAAGGGACACCATTAACCCAATGGGGATTAGATTTTGTGGGAGTCATCAATCCTAAATCTTTGATAGGCCACAAGTTTATTCTTACTACCACAAACTATTGCACAATATGAGAAGAGGCAATAGCCATGAATAATATCAAAATAAATGGAGTGATCAAGTTCAAGGAAAATAATGTGACCACATGATTTGGGACCCATGTATCATTAGTTTGTGATAATGACCATGCATTTAAATATGTATAATTCACTAAATGGGCATATGACAATGGGATCATGTTACGATTTCATTCAATTGCTACCCACAATGAAATAGATTGGCAAAATTTATGAACAAAACTTAATTAAGGATATAAATAAGTCTATAAGAAAGAAGCCTTGAGAATATCATTTTCTACTAAATTTTACCCTTTGGGATGATTGCACATAGTATAAATAAGTGCTTAAGATATTTCCATTTTTATTGGTTTATAGACTAGATCTAGTTCTTACTTTACATTCAAGCTACCCACCTACAAGTTCATGTAGATATAGAAGGTAACGAGAAAGTAAATTCTAGGCTATTAGACCTTGTCTAATTGGAATAAGCCCAGGAGGAAGCTCTATTGAATTTTATAAAGAGTCAAAACACTGTCAAGAGATGGTTTGATAAGAAGGATAAAGTGAAATATTTCAATATTTTTGATTTAGTGCTACTATGAGACAAAGCCCATGAAAATAAAGGCCAACATTCCAAGTTTGATCCACTATAAATTGTTAGATACTATATATCTGGGTTGTTGGGACAAAATGATTTTTATCTCAAGTATATAGAAGAAAATAATCTTCTATTACCTATGAATGGATAGTTCTTGAAGAACTACTTCTCGGTTGTTCCATCTAATACAAATATTGAATGAATTTAGTGTAAAGTGATGGTGATGTATATATTAGAGTAGATTTAGTTTAGTTTTTTGATTTTTGATTTTTAATTTATTTAATATAGCTTCCTTATTTTTATAGTGTAGGTTTACTTTTATTATGTGTTTGATTTGTTCCTTGTTGTTTGCTTTGTACCTTTTTGGTGATTTGTGCTCAACCTTTACTCTAAAATGATGACCATGCCCCTGGCCAATAACCAAACTTGTGCCCTTAACTAATATAAATATAATGAGCTAGAGGAGAAGGTCCTATGGAAACCATTCATTCCTTATATCAATGTGTTAGTCATTGAAATGGTGGATGAAAGTAGGGAAGGTATAGTTATGAATTTATAGGATTGAAGGTGAGTTTTCATTTTTAAATAGTTAAGAGGTTTTAAGTATTCATTGACATTTCATATTTTGAAGGTCATTGATTCAAGACAAAACAAGTGAATTTTAAGACAAATGCATTTTTTTGATAGAAACCATCAAATTTCACTTAACTAAACACCCTAAAGTAATGTGAAAATGTTAAGTAAATATAAGATCATCTAGGTATCTAGAGGTATTTTTGAACATCCTTTTACCCATAGCTTAGTTCCTCACCCTCAATGGATTGAATAGTGAAATCCTTTTTCAAAGAGAAAGGCTTAAGAATAACTAAGTTTAAAGTGCCAAATCAAATGTCTTTCCTTGAAAGGGTGATTTAATAAACCTCTATAATAGGATTTATATCCTAGTTGGAAGTGGATCAAGTCCTTGAGTGGAACCAAAGATATTTCTATCAAGGTTATATACTTTTGGCTAGCAATAAAGTAATGCCCATGCCATTCCTACCCAAGCCATTTATCTAATTAATCCCTTTTTATAAGTTCTAATGCTCAACCTAATATGAACTTGTTTATGTGAATCATAAAATGAATTGAATGAAAAATTATCACTTCACACATATAGATGATATTTTATGAAGATATGAAGTCTAGCATGTCACTTGTTGCACTTGACCTTATTTTTTTTGATTATGTCTAAGGGGTTTCTTGCAGTCTATGATTTTTTTAGGAATGAAATCTTGAAGTAGGGGCTTTAAATTCTAAACACATTTTCCCCCATAGAATTAACCATTTGTTGTGACCAACATGCCCCATATTTAGTTTTTATACGGGGACCCCTTTTATTCCTATTTAGCCTTTGGTTTGAAGTTGTCTAGATGTGAAAATTTAAATATTGAATTTGTGTTTGACTACTTTTATCATCTAAATAGTAAATATTTAATATAAATCCTTGAGTTGAATAACACATATAGAAATAGATTTATATAAATAATGATCTGACCTTTTAGGGTATTTTTTAATTTTAACTTTAACAGTATGACTAACTTTTGCATTACTTTAATGTCGAATGACTAAATGATTATGAAATTCCCCTTTTGACTTAGTTGATTTCATATAAGTGGGAAAATTTTCACCTTTGGATTCAATAAAATGGCTTTATCTTTGTTAAGTTTTCATGCCCTTTTGCTTTTATTTTGAAAACTTAACCATTTCTATTTTGAAAAGCATATCTATTTCTATTTAAATTTTCCTAATCATTTATTTTCAAAATTTTGAGTTGATGACTGTGTTTTTTTGTATTATTTCCCAAAGATACCCATTTCATTCCTAGTGCCACATGGCAATCTTTCACAACGCTCAATTGTCCTGACCCCTTGGAAAAATCCTTTTGACACTTAGCCATTTATTTAAAAGTTTCTCCTAGAGCCATGTGGTGATTTTCTACCACTCTACAACATTTGAATGATTTATTTTTGACTGGGAACCTTTTAAGATATAAATTAGTGGGATGGTGCCATGTGGTATGATCCTGTTGACCCACTGAACTAAATCCATCAACATAATTTAGCAAGCCTACAGATGAGCTGATTAGCATGATTGCATCACATGACATCATGTTGATGACTTAATGCCCTGAGGGGAGTTGTATACCAGTAGCCCCTTTGGGTGAATGGTCAAGAGAGGAAAAAACACATGGAAACATATTACTACTACATGGATAAGGCATAGTTAAAGCATAGCCATGCCTCTAAAAAAGTAACAAGATTTTGCATGGAAAGGAAAATAGTTTTGGGAAAGGAAATAAGGATGATAATCAAATAAGTAGGTCTAGTCACCAAAGGAGCCCAAGAGTCAAAATTGATAGCCATCAAACCCCTCAAATAGATTGCATGCTAAGTTTGCCTAACCACATTCATAATGAAAGTGGTTCCTCATCAATTAAAAGGATCAAAAGTGATAGAATTAAGGATGATTAATGATAAATTGACTTGAAGGTCCTAAGTTTAGGCTAGATCGATACATCCATTTGATCAATCTATAAATTAAATTTAAAAGTTTACATAGGACATGGTGGAATTTTAGTCACAAGAAAATCCCAATGAAAATCTATCACTAATATTTGAATCTATTCATAATTGTCCCCCATAATTATATGTAAAACAAACAATATGGTATGAGTCATTACTTGGCATACACATTATAAGGAGTCAAAAAAGATAAAGAACATAAAAGACAAATATTTGCCTTAAAATAAGCATGGCTTTTAATTAAAAATAATGCTCAGGCCAATAAATTTGTCAGAATCCCAACTACATTCTCAAATCACCATTGAATATTCTAACCACCCAAATAGTGGGTTGAGCTATCTTCATAGACAAATATATCTATATAAGGGATGTTTCTATTGTAAAGGGTTGGTAAATTTTAGTCCCAAAACATTATTAGAATTTAGTCAAGATTATTATTGTTATTCTCTTTTACTTTTGTTCTTTATTTGTATGTTAGGTGTTATACTCAACACACCCCATTATTATTCTTTTTCAAAGAGGGATCCCTTAAAATTTTGAAATGTCTAGTTATATTTTGAAAATCCTTTTCATCAACATTTATATGTGTATTCAACAAAATTCAAATCTTTAAAGTTCTTATTCTTTATGTGGATGATTGTTGTTCAATATAAATGTAGTTGGCATTTCTTTGTTATTTGAGTTTTCATTATGTGATTTATTTAGACTAACCTATTAATGGTCTGTGAGAGTTTTTCATATATACAAGTTTTTCACATAACTTCCCACTTTTTATACTTTGTAGGTTGTGTGCATTTAGAACCAAGAATTAAATTTGAATTAATCAAGAACCAAGATTAAAGTATCCCATCATGGAATAAAATGATAAGAATAAAGAAGTAAGTTGTAAATATTTAAATCTTGGGATTTATATCTTTACCATGAAGCATGAGGTGAAAAAACCAAAAATCTAGGGACCTTCCCAATTATAGACTCTCTATTTTGATGGTGCAAAATTTAATCAGGGATCATGCATTGGTGTTTAATTGATTAACCAACTAGATAAGAAGTAGCTATAAATGTACATATTATAATTCCCATGCACCAATAATAGAGCATAGTATGAAGCATTGATTCTAGGATTGTAATTTGATCTAAAAAACAATGTTAAGGAATTGCTAATATATGAAGATTCAAAGCTAGTGATTAATCAGGTCAAAAAAAAATACCATTGAAAATTGTCATATATTAAGAGATACAAACATTGGGCCTGGGATTTAATTGAGTCAATTGAGGCATTCAACATAGTAGTTATTCCTAGGAAATAGAACTAGGATACTGACTCAATGGCTACTTTAATTATGAACTTAACACCATTATAGGAGTTCAAAGTATAGAGGTTTTATATTGAACTCGTACATTGATAATTAGTTCCTAAAAATATAAAAAATTTATACGTATTTGATTATGATCATTAAATTTTCCAATTATTGACCAATTTAGTGCAATTTGAATCTCAAATCATTGATGATAAAGAAATCAGGTAATTATGCTAGGAGGAATTGGGTGAAAAAAGAGTTATTCAACTTAAATAAAATCTTCTTCCTTTAGGGATGGTTTCTTTGAAGAGAGAATTCAATAGGGATCCCCAAGCTTAGTAGTTGAGGCAGTCCGAAGTTAATGAATATGAGTTTAACAAGGAGAACATGGGGGATGCGAGTGATTCATGATATGTTAACAATGGTCTCAATTTCACCCTAGAAGAAAGACAAAGGGTGAAAGATTTACTCATCTAATATAAAGATGTGATTGTATGGGCCTATGAAGACTTGAAGGTTTTTAATCCTAGAGTCATCACCCATAAAATCTTGTTGAATCCAAACCATAATTCATTCATATAAAAACAAATATTGGTTAATCCCATCTTAGAACCACTCATCCAAAAGGAAATAGAGAAGTTGTTGAATGCTAGAATAATTTTCCCTATCAAACACTCAAATTGGGTTACCAACTTGGTTCCAATCAGAAAAAGAGTGGGGAAATCAAATTTTGTGTTGAATTCAGGAACCTAAATAAGGATTATGAGAAATAAAACTACACTCTAACTTCCTTGGATGAGGTGACCTCGATAGTAAGTGGTTCTGGGATGATGTCCTTCTTGGATGATTTTTTAAGATATAACCAGGTTCTAGTAGAATTTGAAGACAATATGAAGACTACATTTACCATGAAATGGGGTACTTATGTGTATAAGAGGATACCTTTTGGCCTAATTAATGAAGGATTTACCTTTAAACATGCCATGAACCATGAATTTCAAGGGACTATAGGTAAATACATAATCATTTACATGAATGACCTCACTATTTTTTCAAAGAACATAATCAATCACATAGGCCATCTATAGTCAATATTTGAAATATGTAGAAGGTTTGTCATCTTTAGTCAATATTTGGTGTTATTGAGGGTAAATTATTGGGGAACATCATCATTAAGGATGGGATCACCATTGATCTAAATTGAGTTCAAGGGATTTCCAAGATTGTGTTCTCAAATAATAAGGACGAGCTCAAGTCTTTCTTCAAAAAGATAACTTTTGTGAGGAAATTCATCTCAAGTTTTGTAGAATTTGTTATACATTTTAATACAATTATCAAGAAAGATTCCAAATTGGAATGGACAAAAAAGGCTCAAAAGTATTTTCAAGACATCAAGGATACCATATCTTAAGATCTAATGCTAATAAGCCTAAAATTTAATAAGGACTTTTTATTGTACTCATTTGCTTCAAAGTACACAATTTTTGCTATGCTTACCCAGAAGAAGAATGAAAGTGAGCATCCTATTGCATTCATGAGCATGAATTTTAAGGAATTAGAGCTCAAGTAATCCATGATAGATAAATAGATTTTAAATCTAGTTAAAGTGGTAATGAAATTTAGAAATTACATCTTGAAAAATAAGACTATCACTATTGTGATAAACCTTGCTGTCACACTCACTTTACAATAGAATGAATTGGGAGAGCATAGAGGCAAATGTATGGAAAAATTAAAGAAGTTTGACATAGAAATCAAGCCTGCCAAAATTTTTAGAGGAAAAAACATCATTCATCTTATGACTGAGCATGACTCACACATCACCATTGAGGTCTGTTAGACCTGGGTATCTAGAATAGATTGGCATGCTCATATCATTCAATATTTACTCAGAGGTACTTGTCCCCCATAACTCAATAGAGAATAAAAGAGAACCTTGAGACTCAAATATACTCACTAGATGATCAAAAAAGGAATCCTCTATAGAATAAATTATGAAGACATCAAAAAAAGATGCATATCATGAGGAGAAGCTCAATAAATCCTAGATAACCTACACCAAAATATTGGTAATGGTCATCCATCTAGAAATACCACAACACACAAGATTTTAAGAATGGGCTATTATTGGCCAACAATATTTATATATGTACACACCCATATAAGAACATGCCATGAATGTTAAGTCTTTTTAAAAATAAAAGTGCACACAATAATGTATTATAACTTATCATTAAAGGAAGGTCATTTGTTTAGTGGGGCTTAGATTTCATCAGTGTCATCAACATAAATTATTTAGCTAGCCATAAATTATGGCACTGGAAGAATTAGAAAATCAACTGTAAAACATTCTAGAGCACAAGACAATCAATTTTCTAGGGGAAAACATCACAAGGTTTGGTACCCCTATTTCCTTAGTTTTTGATAATGGTCAAACATTCTAATTGATTGAGTTTATTGAATGGGCCCATGATAATAAAATTACCATAAATTCATATTTCAATCATTACCCATAAGGAAATGAATTGGATGAATCAACAAATAAAATCTTAATTAATGCCAATAAAATTTCATCCAGAGACAAACCTAGAGAATGGCATCATCTACTAAAATATGTGCCATGGGCTGACCAAACTAGATTCAAATAGGACTGTAAATCTTCACCTTACCTACTAATATATGGACAATACCCAATACTCCCAATCATTCTCAAATTAACAACATATCAATCTATGCAGGAGTACATGTAACTAAGTGAGAAAGTGTAGTCTAATTTATTAGATATAATAGAGATAGAGGACTCAAGTAATGAAGCCTTACTTAATTTCAATAAAAATCAAGACTTATTCAGAAGGTGGTTTGATAGAAGATCAAAATTTAAAGCATTTAAAATATATAATCTTGTGCTTCTATGGGACAAAGCCCATGAAAAAAAAGAACATCATGACAAGTTTACCCCATTATGGACCTTACCTTACCAAATATCAAATATCTTGGATAACAATACTTTCCATTTAAGTGACCTCTAAGGTAATGGACTGATGTATCTAGTTAATGGGTAGTTTTTGAAGCACTACTTCATGGATGTACCATCTAGAGATGTCCATGAATGACCACAAGCACTGAGGTAGAGGTAAGAGTAGTTTAGTTCTTTGCTCTCATAGTTAGGTTTCTTGTTTTCTATCATTTTCTTTCCCTAGATTATTTTTATGATTTCTAGATTATCCTTTCCTATTTTCAACATTTTTCTTTCCTTTAGTTTAGTTACCTACTTTCTAGAATATATGTCTTTATTTTTTTATGACAATAAAATTGATTTCTCCTGGTATCACTAAGCTAATATCCAATTCACTAGGATTTCCATCCATGCTTAAGTTCATGTATGATAAATCCATAAGAGAGGTTTATAAAGAAGAATAAGTGTGGGAAGGGCATAACATAACACATAAACTAGATTTATTTACAAGTTTTACACCCTTGTGTTTGAGATTTTTAGAATTCAGGTATGTGATAAAAAAACTAATTATAGTTATATCACAATTGAATTCATAAAGAAGAATAAGTGTGGGAAGGACATAAAAAATAACACATAAACTAGATTTATTTACAAGTTTTACACCCTTGTGTTTGATATTTTTAGAATTCAGGTATGTAATAAAAAAACTAATTATAGTTATATCACAATTGAATACTTCTATCAGGTATGTAAACCCTGATCTCATTACACTTATCATGTTAATAAAAATTTAGAAAATTTTCTTATCTCTTTGGATTAAATACACTTATCATGTTAATACTTGTTTAAGGTAATAACTATATATATATATATATATATATATATATATATAGCTAGTAGGGATCTTATGATAAATCAAGTTTTATTTTTTTACAAATACCATCTCACCATGGTTCCTGGCTTCCTTCTTCTACTCGTATTCTAAAAAAAATAAAAAATACCAATGTATCCTAAAGAGTGATTAGTAAACCCAAAGAAAATCTAAAGGTGATCAAAGATGCACATGATGAAATAAGATCAATGTATCACACATCATGCAAGAATATGAGGGAAGAAAAGAGGAGGAACCAAAGGTATCTATATTAGGGATATCGACTCCTGGATGGTAGTAGAGTAATTCCTAGGTTTCATTAATTCTAATATACTTTAAATAAATTAGAATGAAACCTAAAATTTATTCCAAGTCCTTGATATAATCCTTAAGACAAAGGTAAAAGAATATTACTTCATCACACACAGATTTAGGGTATGGTCAAGGCTAGTATTCTGTATGAATAAATTGGGAGTCTCTTTTATGTTTCTAGTTCAATTATTATTATTGGGTATGATTCATGTTGATTTATAATTAATAACCAAAAATTCTTGGTTCTTGAATATTCAAGAGTATTCCTCCTATGAGTCACCATTTGTTGTACTCAACACACCCATTCTTATTATTTTTCAAATAGGACCCATTAAAATTTTGAAAGGCCTAGTTATATTTCTAAAATATTTTTCAATAGAATTTATGTGTATTAAACAATATTCAAAGCTTTAAAAGTTCCTATTCTTTATGCAGATGACTTCAATTCAATATAAATGCAATTAACATTTCTTTCTTATAACAAATTTTCACTCTATGATTTATTCAAACTAACCTCTTAATGGTATTTAGGATTTTTGCACATATAGAGGTTTTTCACATTTGGACTTTCCACTTTTTAAACTTTGAGGTTGTGCATTTCACATATTTGATCTTCAAAATTTTTATTCATCATAACATTTGTTGCATAATTCAACATATCTAAACTTTTGAGTCTTCATGCCTACATATCTTATTTTTCTTTCACATATTTTATACTTTGTAGTATGTATTTGCAACTCTTGGTTTTTTCACTAGTCACAAACTTTGACAATTTTATTAATCACATCTTTGTTCTTTAGAAATTTTTGTTTAGGAAGCTGGTTTTTAGCATCTGTATTATTGAAAATTTTGGTCTTTATAAATTTTGATCATCACTTTTTCCCATTAGAACATTTGATCCTTAGGAAATTTCATCTTTCACATATTTTAAACTTCAGGAGTTTTGGCATTTCACAACTTTTACAAAGTGCAACTTCCAAGTCTTCGACATCTATGTTGTTGTGATGTGATCAAGAATGTAGATGTCAATTCATGCAAATAAAATTATATAGCCCCAAAAAAACAACTAATAGTGGAATTGATATCATAAAATCATCAACAAATACATTTTTTAATGACCAATCCTAAGGTGATGCCCTACATCAACTTATTGAAGACTTATTATTTGCAAGGGAGGTGATTGGTGATGGTTTACTACACTACATAAGCCACAAAATAGTCATCAATTGCATTTTAGGGGATGATTTCTAGAGGTAATTATGGTTTCTCACTATAGATGCCACCTTTTATGAACACTGGGTTGAACTAGGGAAGAATATGACCAAAATTGAGAATACACTAAGGAAATGGATCATTTCTAGAGAAGTGGTCACCCTCAAGGCTAGGGATCTATTGCCTATCACCAAATTTTAGATGGGAATATGTATTGGGATGGCCTTATTGAATATGTTATATGGTCACCCTAATATCCACTTTCTCCACATATAATGGGTGCCATTATTAGATTTATTGATAACCTAATAGTTAACCTTCACCCTGGGATAAATAATCAACATAAGATTACAAGAGTAAATGTTTAAGAAGGATAAGAGGCCCATGCACAACCATTTATACATGATGTCATATTTATTAGATGTAGTCATGGGCACTATCTACATACACAATGGATCTCTTCAGAGCCCATCCATATACTGTATTGAAAATTGGGTATGCAGCTTCTTTTCCTTCCTTGAAATCAATGCATATATGAGGAATATATTCAAAATCATTAAGAAATTTATCAAGTCTGGAGGGTAATTCATGAGGAACCCTTACTCAAATTATCAGAGTGGCTTAGAAAAATGCCAAGGGTAAAAGGGGATTATTGTCTCTATCTAGAATATATATTAATCATGGTGACGGGGAATAAGGTTGCCCCTTCATGTCTACCAAAATATGTTCTAGACAAACTAGCTGAACAAAAGATTGCTTAGTAGTTGGGGTGAAGTGTCGATGTGGATTTGAAGAAGAAGAAGGGCATGTTTCATGGCTCTTATTTGATGATTAGATAGATGTGTTAGACTAAAAAAACATTTTAGATAGGTTGATAAACCCAAGGAATACTATTTATTGGTGACTTTCCCACATAGGGATTGGGATCCTCATGGTATAATTCAAAAGAACATCCAAAGTTTAGGCATCCCCTACCAGCATCAGCCATATGAACATGATTTCATATTTTTGAATGCAAAAGATGATGTTGAGGTTATGGAGAGAGAAAAATCAACTAGACTAATGGAGAAACTTGTAAGAGCTATACAAGGGGAGCTCTCTATAACAATTTCAGAGGCATATATTAGGCTCCCACCTCCTAATGGATGGGTAAATATATACTACTAGACCTCTCAGTATTCCCAAAAGCCACTAGACCAAGGACCCTCCTCTAGACCACCACCCACTATGATGATAACTATGATACAAGAAAAAGGTATGGAGGAAGCCCCTATGGTGTCAAGTTCCTCAAAGGAAAGTCCATCTTAGACACCACCAATTGTAATGACAATTGTTAAGTTAAATCAAGAGGTGGAGGAAATTCCTACTACTACATGTTATTTAGGGAGAGCTAAGGAACCAATTTGGATTGATTATTATGATTCCAAAGATTCAATCCTTCCTATTGCATTCTTGGTTCCAATTATTACATAGGTGGATGTCACACCCATTTCCACTTAGCAGGCTCCTTGGTAAAAAATTCAACAATTTGATACAAGAATAAGCCTAGAGTTCTTACGGCCCCTATGGATACAATTGATGAAAAACTAATACAATAAGGGCCTAAGCCTAAAGATGAGGACAAGGAACTACAAAAGGCTAAAATTTTGAGTCCTCAAGACATAAAAGGGAAAGTGCTAATGGAGGCAAATAAGTTAGGTGAGGACATTTCTCCTATAACTATATCAACCCCTTTTATTTCTTCAGTCCCTATGGTTTCTACTATCTCTCCTATTACTTTAATTTCATTGGCTCCTATTATTCCTAGTGTTTCTTTGGACTCATCAGTTATTATTTCTTATAGTGCTATTATTTTTCCTACAAGTCCTATTGTTTTTACTATTGAGGTTAATTCTATTGCCCCTATGATTTCTACTTTTGTTAATATTACTTCAGTCATAGTTACCCTTGCTCCCCCTAAGTCCAAGAAGGTACATTTTAAGAAGACTAGGGGAGCCCTTGCTAGCACTCAATTACATGTAACATCAACTTAATTAAGTTTTCCAATACCTTCATCCATAATAACCCAGGCTACTTCTATTATACCCTCTACCAAATTGAAGAAGAAGAAGCCTACTTATATTATCCATCCAATGCCTAAGTTTAGTAACGTAGGCTTGTCTAAGACCATTTGGCCATCATTACCAGACCCTTTGCATGTAGAGGATTTAATGAAATATTCATAAGATGTTTTAATAGATACCATGATTGAGGACACTCAACCATTTAAATCCTTTTAGCTAGCAATCCCATAGTGGGTTTTGGACCTAGAATCCCAAGCCTCCTAAAGACCCAATTTGATAATAATTGAGCTTCTCACTATGAGATCCATTTTTGAAAAATCAATTGGAACCATTCAGAGGGTTAGGAAGAGGAAGATAGAGGATGAATCTAGATAAGGCTTGGTTTTAGAGGAAAGACATGATATTTTCTCTTTGTCTAAGACAAAGAATAGGAGATTTGGCAAGTCTTCGTATAGTGAGAATTTCAAGTCTTATCTCAAGACACAAATAGAGGCTTTAATATAACTTCATGCAAGGACTGAGCAAGCCAAACAAGATTTATAACAAGATTTGGATCAGGTATGATAATAACAACAAATTATTCATGTTCCTAGGGAGATTGAAGGTGATGTGTAAAACATAACTCTTAAACTTTACAATATTTTAGAAAACTATTGGTTCAATGAGGAATGAATTCTCCACCCACATTATTAAAACTACCAAATTATTTAATTATTTGAAAGAATATGAATATAAGTTGAATTTAATTATATTGTATACAACCAACAAGGGTTATATCCATCTTGATTTAATGATACCATTAGAAGCATCCCATGTTCTCAATATGGTGGTCATTAGGATATCAAAGGTTAGAGAATGGGTATCAAGCACACAAGCCTTGATTCCTAAACTAGAAAAATAAGAAAAATAAGTCTTATAAATTTTGGATGAGTTAAAGTTATCCCAGGCCCTATATCCCTTAAGAAATTAATAAGTATGGCTAGTTTTGATTAGCTTCTCCAACATACATTAACCAATTTCAAGCAAAGTCTATAGGGATGCACACTAGAAGAAATTGAACAAGAACTAGTATTTTATTAGAAGAAGGCCACTGAGGTTGAGATATTTCAAGTGGAATTTAGAACCACCAAGATGGATCATGTGTGATTCTAGGAATTTTATGATGGAGGGGAGGTTAGATCAAGTGTTAGTTTTCATTAAAATAATGAAATTAAAAACACATTTACAAATCATAACATCTTCATGCCTAGATCATAAAGGGTTATTAATAAAGAAAAATAATTGACAAAGCACAACTAAAATGTAAGAAAAACAACATTTCTTACCTTCTTTGAATCCTCCAAAATATCTCTTCATTGGCTTGTTCGGATTGTGCTCAAGAATTTTATGGAAATGGAGCTTGGCTATCTCCTTCTCTCCTTGATACCATGGTTTGTTTTGGATTTGGCTTGATGTTACTCAAAGTGGATTGGCTTATGATTTTATCATTATAACTCTATATTTCAATCTTGTCATAAAACCAACATAATAACATTACTATGTCCAAGTTCTCTTAATGAAGATGCAAAGGCTTGTATTTATAGGTTTAGCAACTAACTCCAACCCAAGGTGAGTTATAGTGTATTTAGAGCTTGGAATGGGTTAAAACTTAACCTTAGTGAGTTAATTAACCCCATTAGAGTTAAAATGTGTCAAATGGTCATGATTAGCAATGACTAGGCATATTGATATATTTTTGGATATTTGACAACTCACAAAAGGTAATTATGAATTCCTAGGTTATTCTTTGATTTTTGAATTTCCTTTTTGATAATTCATTTAATTGATTAAGGATGATTCAATTAGGCATTTAATTAGGTTTTAAATTTTAATTAATTATGTTTAGTCTTTTTAACATTTAACAAGATTTAAATTAATTAATGTGTGCATTTGCCCCATTTAATAGGTATGTAGTCCAAATACCATGTTATGAAGCCAAGTTTTGAGAAGTTTAGTGATTCTTAGGTTTGATTTGAAAAGGTTGGTAAGAACAAGTATAAGTTTGGTATGAATCCATTAGTGGCCAATTTTAGGTGTCTACAATATGCACATTTTCTAGTGCCATTCACTAGGGTGCATAAACCCTCTCTTTTGAACATGGATGCAATATGGTTATAACACAATATTGGATAAAACCATTACTAGGAATCAGAAGTGAAGAAACAAGTTATGGATGGGTCTTCCAGTTTAATTACACCTTTTAATATAGTCCCTCCAATGACTATCAATTCAACCATGCAGGCCCCATCGAGTAGTAAACCCTAGTTTTTTTAGTTAATTTTATATGTATTTTGCATATAAATTAAAAATGTAACTAAGACATGTAATAGTAAATTGATTAATTTTATAAACATGTACATTTACTTGGATTTGTAAGAGCGAGTCTAATTTCAAAAGTCTCAGTTTTGACTAAGTTTAAACATGCATGTAAAACTTGCATTAATTAGAACTCTCATTCTAATTATCATTAACATGTAATTTGAGACTTTTGCATGGATTTGGAGGATGAGGCGACCCCTCCTAAAATACAGTTATACTTGTAATCTTCTTTTTTTAGGGGTTGGAAGATTTTATCAATATATAAATAAATATTTTGATTGTCACACAACTGTGTTTATGTTCTTCCATTCTAATTCTATGTAATTAATTATGTTTACTTTATTGGTTGTTTGATTCAGTAAGTTGAAGTGTGAAAAATTTATTGAGAATTCCTTATTATTATTATTATTAGTGTATGTTGATTAAAGATGTGCAATAGTTATCAGATGATTAGAAAATATCATTGATTATATATAATTATGTTGACTATTTCAAATTTTCTGTGTGTAGAAGTGTTTTGCTTGATATATCTTTATAGGTGTGAGTGAAAACTACCTTAAATAACTCTCTAATACAAGATAAAATATTATAAATAAGGGTGTGCAATAACTACTCCAAATATAAATAATCTTTAGCCAATACCTTAGAGTTTACTATATCGATTCTTCCCCAAACTACCCTACTATGTTTGCATGTGTGTGTGCAATAAATACTAACTACAAGAATTAGCATTAAGACACTTGTCCATAAAGAGACCAACCTAAAAGTAATCCCTTTGAAATTAAAGAGCCTTCTTTTTTGACCTACCTTTACCTATTTTGGATTTTTTTTGAGATCTACCCAATTTAACATGGGTTCCTTCCATCTAACTCAACTAAGTTTTAACTTTCTTCTAGGTTTTACTCATACATTCACACCTGGTTAGCAACCTACATGTTCATCTTGCTATTTCACCACCCATTTGGTCAACCCATACCTAAAACTCATGCCCTGGAGTGGAGTTTATCTCCATTGAGATCCTAAAATGTTAGAGGTTACCTCATTAAATCTATGGTGTGCATAAAATCAACAACAACATCAATATTGGTAATCAGTGTAAATAAAATCTATCAAAATTGTAATATATTTTATTACTTGTTTAAAATTTATCTTCTAATCATCTAATGTTGTATATTATTTCTTATTTTGAGTCCATGCCCATTGATTTATCTTTTTTAGGATTATGGAATGTAACCCTAAGGTTGATAAAAAGATGAGTATAAATTAGGGAATAAAATATTACAATATCAATAACCACTAATTTGTACAATAATTGATTTATTTGAATATTCTATAAATAGAAATAAATTAGAAAAGGTGTACTTAGCTAGAAAATATGACTGAGATAGATAAGTGGTAGGCAGGGAAGTGATGTAGGAGTAGGGTAGAGTGTTATTAACATTAAATATGTGTTAAAACCCTCTTTAAAAAATATCACAACCCTCTTTGCCAATAGTGCACTAAGCTACTAACCTTATGTACTATGCTAATGACCTTGTGCATGTGAATCATTGAAATTATAGGTAGACATTTATTCTATTTTTGTAAGCCTATGCCTATATGATTGAGACCTAGATCATCATCTATTCTATGATTTGACTAATTTCAATATGAAACCCTAAGCCTCCATGATTTTTAGAGTTTTGATGAACACATGTGGAATAATAGTGGTGTTAATAGGGTAGGCTGGGTGAGACATCAACACCCCATGTGCATGGTGTTGCCTACATGTTAATACCTTGATAGGGGATCAAGTTTGATGTAGTTTTCCTAATATAAGTATTGGTGAAATTGAAAGTGATACTAGTATGCTTGAGTATGAATGCCAATTTTAATTATTTAAGTGTGAATTAAGACTAAAAACTTTAGTAAAATTGAGCTCTATGCTATTACAAATGGATGCAAGTAGAAATATGGGTAAATAGAGATAATAACCTTAATTTGCAAAACTATTTCTAATTTTTTTCTTGAGAATTTACATCTAAGGGATAAATGAATGAGAGTGGTCTTTATATAGTGTTATGATGCTTGTTGAGACATGAAATGAGTCTATGTTGATCCCAAGATGCCTAAGAGATTAAAAATATATTCATTATGGATAAGATAAGCTAAGGGTCAATAATTCTACCCCCTTTGCTAATAGTGCACTGTAATATAAACTAATGGGGCCACGCTATTATCTAGGTGGTTGAAATGTGTGAAAAAGGGTTGGAGATGCCTAGGTGATGATTGAATGCGGCCCTTATTATATCTGGGCATGGGCTAAATGCACCTAAAAGTTATAAAAGGATCAAAAAACGCCCTAAGATAGGTCTAGGGCTAAGCTAAGGATAGGGTGTTCTCAAGTGACACTCATTACATTAAATGACATTTTAAATGACTAAATTTCCCCCCTTTATTCTATAAATGCAATAAAGTAAAGAATAGGATAAAGGAAAGATAAACATACCTAGACTTACCTAAGAGGTGAAGCTTATAAATGTGGGTCTGAGTCTTCAAACTGTGCTCTATTATGTGTCCTATAAATGATTCATATATGAATTAGTACTTAATAAATATTAAAAATAAATAAAAAAATGAGTAAAGAAATGTAAGAGAGAGGAAAGGAATGAATAAACCTCATTGGGTACGTGAACCAATGTAAAACCTTGGTGAAATCTTATGTGTGTAAATGGTGATCAAATAATGAATAACCTGGATTGAGCTAATGATTTTCCCAATTGTCATGTGTAGGTGGCTCAATAACTTAGGTTGGCCTTAACTCCATCATTTCCCACACCTATTTGATGGATCATAATATGTGAATAACTTTGATTGGATTGATTATCTGTGCAACCCTCTTATGTAAGTGGCTCAAGAATTAATGCAAACTATGAATCCATCATTGCCTACCCATGTGTAGTAGATGAATATGAAATTACAACTATGTGGTGTTATGAAGCTATAAAAGGTAGCTCTAGGTCACTTGGTAATTTTGAAATTCAAAATGGCTCAGGGACCACTCGAGAATGTAAAAAGGATCTAGGCCACTTGGGAATATCAACCATTTCAAATAGAATGAGGCATCAATTTGGTATAATCCTGGTGCAAAACTAGTGCATATGGTGTTTAGAGTACACAAAGTAGATAATGACATGGATTTGTCATTCCATCTAAGAGAACTGGTGTAAAATTGAGCATATGGGAATAATTTACCACACACATACTCCTAATTATGATTTCTATGCATATGGATTCTAGACTAAGTTATAGTAATATGTGTCTATGCATATCTAAAAATGAAATGGGAATGATCATGCTATACATGATTCCCCCAACCTGAACAAACCTATGTAATCCTATGTAAAAATTGAGTATATACTGAGTATATATGATAATCTATGACTGAGACTGTGCAAATCTGAATTATACCTATAGTACCTTTCTAATAATTTAATATTTTTCTACTTTTTAGGATACTAGAAAATAACATGATAAATGGACTATAATGTACTACACTCTTGGTAGTGTACTATGTTATTTTACAAAAGTGTTAATTCAAATAAAATTGAGATTGATCTATGTATGACTATATTTTATTGAGTCTAAGCTCTATAATATATGTATGCATGCTAAAAATTATGTTTTGAGTGCATTAGGTTGCCCTTATCTTAATGACAAACCCCTATGAATGCCCCCATTTTGAGGGGAGTTATTGATCCTCTACAATAACTATCCTCAAAATAAAATATATGTATCATGTGTGTTAGACTAAAAATATATGATATCTATGAAATAAACTAATATAATGTGTATAAATGACATCAAAATGTAAAAATAGATTGAGCATAATTTAGAAATGTACGATGTATGTTAGATATAACATTTAAAAAGTTGTCAATATAGATATAAAAATGTAATCATGTATATGAACAATAAATCTAAATATAATTTGAGTAAACTACTTGGGGGGATAGGGCATGATGTCCATTAATGAACCCAAGGATAAAGGGGAGATGCTTAGTTCTCATGGCATCATAAAATAGATGTGAAAGCAACAAAAAAGAGACAAGTGTCATGGCCATGACACATACATGAAAATATACATATAAACACATGAGGCACATAAAGTAGGCCAAGTTGCCACAATACAAGGGACATGGGCACATGTCATTAAGTCTGAGAAAAGGCACACATATAAAGACATGTTCAAATGTATATATACACAAAAGAGCATTCAAGTGTGGCTTAGTGCCACATGAAAGGACATGTTCAAATGTCCAATAACACAAATAAGAAGCATACACAAGGACATGGGCACATGTCCAAAGCATGAAAGTAATAAAAGGACAATGACATATTCAAATGCCATCGAGTAGATGTAGAATAAAAGAGGCATAATAAAATATAAACTAGTAAAGCTAGAAATGAACGTATGCAATAATCATGTGGTAGAATCCATATAAAAGTAAATATATGCATTAAGTCTATAGTAATAGTAGTAGGCGGTAAAAAATTAGTGTAATATAGGATGATCAATATCAATATATAATCAATTATAAATATATGATATGGAGTATAGAAATATGTAAATTCGAAAATAGGGAGTTGTGTGAATGATGCTCCCAATGGGATAATATATCAATGATAAATCAATGTATATGTGTATGTGCCTAAATGGGTAGATAGTAGCAAATCTGGATCTATGTAGAGAACTAGAGTCCTATAGTAATATGAGAACACTTGAAGGGAACAAGTGAAGCATGTATGTATGTTAACACTGAATATACTAACATAAGTAACATATGTAGTGCCTAACAAATAAAAGGAATGTAAACATGGAAATGCATACAATCTAAAATTTGTATTTTCTGAGAAATATTTGAATGTTTTTGTATTTTTGAACATATGATATATATATATATATATATATATATATATATATATATATATATTTCTAAGTATAAGTTATATACAAGCAACATGAAATTGAAATTATATACAAGTAACATGAGAACATACTAACTGATGAGTCTTGCAAGAGACACACTATCAAGGTGACATGTATCAAGTAAAGGAAGAATGACCACATGTGATGTGCAAAGAAGTATCTAAGATCTAGGAACCAAATGTAGTAAATAATCTATAGCTAAAACTAACCATAAAGTGTGGCTATGAATCTATGAAGCTGACTAAAATGGCCTATGAATTATGGGGCTCTTGGGGACCCATATGGTAGAATAAGTTATAACTAGCATGTATTCTCTATGTGGAGTGATTTAGGGACTTGGTAACATTGATATGGGTAGGAATGGGGTAGAGAGAGGTTTTATATAATCCACCAGATGTTTATGACATAGGGGTCTCTCTAATAAAGGTCTCCATGGGAGAGTGTGTATATGTGGTAATACTGTAGGAGTATATATCACCTGCACTAGTGGCTCAACTACTATTTGAGGTGTGCTAATGAAATCTATGTTTAGAGTTGTTAATGGTGACTACTATGTAATTGGATATGGATTAGGTAAAGGATACTCATATAGAAGGCCCTCAACTATAACAACCTAATTAACATGTAAATACTTAATACATATATGAATAGTGGAGGGAATGGTTTGAAGATGCTATATCCAAGGATAACATAATATCATATCAAATGTTTCTACACTAGGTAAACTTGAATTTGGTGGCCACATGTGTGGTCCCAACCTATAATAGAAGTATGATCTCCCTAATGAAGCTCTGGACATGGCCACTAAAAGCCACAAATAATTATATCTATTAGAGAAATATCTTGATTTGAATAGCCCAAGTGATTTAAAAGTGTGATAGTACACATATTTATGCTTGACCCATTATCAGCCATGACACTCTTAATAGGATGATGATCAATGTAAGCATGTAAAAAGAGTGCATATAAATCTGAGTCATCATTAATGATCTCCTATTTTGAGAAAGTGATAAAATGATTAGTTGACACTATAATATGATACATAGAAATGAATTTGGTGGCCACATGTGTGGTCCCAACCTATAATAGAAGTATGATCTCCCTAATGAAGTTATAGACATGGCCACTAAAAGCCACAAATAATTATATCTATCAGAGAAATATCTTGATTTGGATAACCCAAGTGATTTAAAAGTGTGTTAGTACACATATTTATGCTTGACCCATTATCAACCATGACACTCTTAATAGGATGATGATCAATGTAAGCTTATACAAAGAGTGCATATAAATCTGAGTCATCATCAATGATATCTTATTTTGAGAAAGTGATAAAATGATTAGTTGACACTATAATATGATACATAGCAATGATATTATGTAGAGGGTGTGTGTCCATTATATGCGTATGATAAGATGCTAGTAGTGGATGTGCCTGATAAGTATAATGAACACTTAAAAGTGTCTACTGTGTCATTAGCTACATGTTTTAAAAATGGTTTGGAAACTATTTTCGTTGCTTTTTATTCAATTGGTTGTGCCCTAGGTGTTTTTATAGGGTTGTTCACATCAATGATATTAGCATTTATCAAATATTGTATCTTATGTCATAAAGTGATGTATCTATTCATAGTACTATAGAGACCCCTGTGATAATCACAAAATGCATTGAAATCATAATTATTTGGAATATTCCTAGTTGTATCAACATCTTTGATGGGAAGGATAGAGATAACCTTGCATTCTAAAAGTTACTAAAAAAAGCAACCTAGCACTTCAAGAAGATTTGTAAAAGGTCTCCTTGGAGGAACTAATAAAACCACATGAGGAGCTAGCTTGAGGCTATGTTAACTATTATTTTTTGATCATTATTATTTTCATTGGGCCTCTCCTTATATGGGAGCTTATTTGAACTCTTATTAGTGGAATCTAATCCAGTTGTGTACTTTAACTTACCCATGGAGAGAAGTTTGACTTCCTATTCCTTTAATATATGGCATAGATATATAAATGATGGAAACCTTTTAAATAAAATTAGTTCATGTAATGCTAGTAATAAACTTTGTTTAAATATGTCCTAGATTTCTTTATCTTCATGGGGATATTCATCTTTGCTAATATGGTTTTATATCACAAGACATATTCATCAATTAGCTCATTAAATTTTTGATTTAGTTAAGTGACTTGAGAATATGAAACTTTGTTGCTGACATCAATAAAAAATGTGTCAAAAAAATATATACAAGTGGATTAAATGTTGTAATAGACCTGATTAGGGAGATCATGATACCATTGTAATGCATAGTCCTTTAAAATATTAGGGAACATCTTAGTTATAATCCAATCATTGTATAAATAGTCCAAACATGCTATGTGAAAAGTACATAGGTGATGCTCTAGGTCACCCTTACCATCATATAAAGTAGGCTTGGGTACCAAAAATGTAGATGGAAAAGGAGTTGCCACTATATTTTGTGCCAATGGTACATGTAGCAGAACATGAGAGTCCAAGGCATGAGATAGTCTAGTGGTACCCTACTCAAGATGTAACAAATTGGCATGTAGGGAATGTATCTCCTACCTAAGGGATTATACATATAAAGATAAGGGATGTGTACTAGCCATAAGAGGTGTTTTCACTAGTGAGATTTGGTTAGTTATAGTAGGTGGTTATAGAATATGATTTTACCCCATAATAGGTTCAAGAATATTAACATCTATGGGGTTAGAGGATTGACCAAGGATTGTCAACATTATCTTTTAATATATTAGAATTTTGAGGCATTTATATAAGAATCAATGGAAAATCCAAGTTAATTTAGCTAGTTTTAGGAGCCCAAACATCCTTTTCAGGTAAAAAGTTGAGTGGTTTCAGTATACTTGTCCTAAGAAATTTATAATGTTTGGAACTCCATGAGATACCTCTAATATGGTTAGGTTTAGGGGAGATTCTAACTAATTTCCACCTACCTATCATGAGTTTTACCCTCCCCTTCATCATCAATATTCCTATCAAGATTTGTATCCTCTTAATCAACCATTTAATGAAGAAAATCAGTCCCATGTCATCCCTTGTGCTCCAAGTTAGCCTTCTCATGCTCTTAATCCATCTCTACCTATTGACATACTTTTAAAATCTGAGAGTTGTTTTCCTTGTGGGAAACCTCATTATCAGTAAACATGTGCATATGAAAGGAGAGTAGTAGCTACTAAGGTACAATAATCCAAAATTAAAGAAACCTTATAGTATCTTACCACCAAAGTAAACCAATCTCTAAAAATCCACCTCCTCATGAGCCTCAAGATTATCAAGCATTATAGCCTTTTTGGACTAGACATCATGACTTTAAGATGACAATTCTTGGTAAGTCCACTTCTAAAAAAGAAAAGAGAATGGTTATAGAAGATAAACAAACCAAACTTCCAAGATTCAGAAGTTCCCACTCTTTGGAAGAGCCTCAAGCTTCTCAACCATGGCAGCCTTTTTTGACCAAGCATACTAATTTCAAGATGCCCAACCTTGTTAAGTCCATTCCTAATTCATTAGTTTGACCCTCTTTCCCTCCCACCATCTCCATTTTCAAATGAGGACCCATTATATGGAGAGTAAATGAAGACCATTTAGATGAAGATAAGGAGTTTTCAAGTGAAGATAAAGAGGAAATGATCATCAATATCCCTCTTTCTATCATTAAACCTAAGAAATCAACCCTCTAGCTAGAAGGAGATGAATATGATCAGCTAGAACAATAGTACAGTGAGCAAGAAAGACATCATAAAGAGTGTTTGGCTATTTTGTATGTAGCCAAAGAGGAGAAGATGACTCAAGTGATAACACAAGTGAAAAATGTTGAACCTCAATCAACCTCATTTATTCCAAGTTTCAAAAGCTCCCATTCTTTGAAAGAGTCTCTACTTGTGACAATGCCATGCATTCTTCCTCAAGTCCTTTAAACTTCTCAACCAAGGATGTTTCCAAGTTTCTCACCCACCACTTATATGCCAATCCAAAATCAAGAGAGGGATAAAGTTGTAGAATCCAAACCAAGGAAGTTTCCAAGTTTCAAGAGATCCCCTTCAATGCCAAAGACAATTTAAGAGCATCCCATAATGCCCTATACTCCTATTTCACCATTTGAACCTTCTTACCCTCCCACCATCATCATTTTCAAAGGAGGGCCCATTATATAGAGAGAAAGTGAGTATCATCTGGGGGAAGAAGAGAGTGTTTTAAGTGAGGATGATGACGAAATAATTATTGGTAGTCCTTTTCGTGCCACCAAACCAAAAAATTAGACTTGCTACATGAAGAGGATGAGTATGATCATGTATAGTAGTCAAACAATGGAAAAAATAGACTTGAGATAATTAGAAGAAGATAATATTGATGATTAGAGGTAAATTATCCTTAATCAAAAATGAATTTAAAATCATGAAAAAAACTTCTCTTGGGTAGATGAGCTTGCATTCAGTGTGGAAGATGAAGAAAATTAGTCTAGTTGGCATAGATTTGACCTTATTGAAGAGGAAGTGGTCTCTAAAGATGAAGGGTTAAATTCCCCTCATGAAGATAATTTTTAGACTTCTAACATGTTAGGAGAGCCCTATTTATCCATTAAATAAGGAGTGAGTTCATGTACTTCCTCCCCGAGGGAAGAATACAAGAAAGAGAGAGGTTGGGGATATCAACTTTCTTGATGAGTAACCACTTTACATGATGGATAAAGACTTTGAGGATGAATAGAGAATCAAAGGAGAGCTTATGGTTCAAGAAAAAGACCCTAGTTAGCTCAATATTAGTTTATAGATAATAGCAAGTGAAAGGGAGTTACAATATTTATTTGAGATCCTAAAAGCAAGCTATGTTCTTCTTCAAGGAGAATATAATTTGGCTAACACTGAAGAGTGTAAATTTAGCAAACAAATCAATAAACAAGAGAGCGACCATATATTTAATTTGCTTTCCCAAGGGTTAGTTCTAGTCGGTACTAATTTGTTCAATATTTTCAATGTTGTCTATCAACTCCTTGATAAACTTATCGACACTTGCAAACTTCTAAAGGACAATTCATACATGCTTTGGTCTTAACCTCTCAATAATCAAGATTCATCTTCTTTTGAGGCTAATTCTTCAAGCATACATATTATCTTGTCCGTAGGATGTACTATTAGATACTTTGATTAGTTGGAGGCTGAGAAGGAGAAACCATCACAAGTTGTGCCCAATCTAGAATACAAAATGGAGCATCAAGAAGGACAAAAGCAACCTACTTATCCATTCCAAGACAACTATATTTCTAGTCAACTCAAGTGGGTAAGTGAGTTGGTTTTTATCCCCAAAAAATTATATCACCAATATATTGAGCATCTAATCCTTTTTCACCTTTGGTTGGGTTCCCTCAAATATGAAAGGTATTCTAAGTTGATAAGAAAGGGAAACTATTTTGTGGAACTAGTCAATGTATTTGTTTAGATAGCCTTTTGATTTGTTAGACTAGGGTAGGTTAGATGATTTATTTTCCTTAAGTGCATGTGTGCATATTTTAAATAGTTTTATTTATTTTCATCTTCCTCTAAGTACCTATGGAATAATTATGTGTTTCTTTCTCTCTTTTTATTCGGGTCAGTTTCAGTTTTAAGAATTATCTCAGGTAGCAGATTAGTAAGTAGGGTAGAATTTAAGCTCTAGGGTAAATGGAATGGTGTTTGAAAGAGGTCATGATACTTTGAGAAATTAATGAAGTATATCAAATATGAACCTTAAGAATATTTGAAAATAATTTATGAAGTAGTTATCATTTCAATTTACTTAGTGGAAAGTCAAGTAGGTTGCAACTATCTTGCATTTTTAGAATATGAGAAGTTTAAATGCTTCTATGACTCCATGCCCAATGGATTGCATAAAGGCTACTGGATTCATGATTAGTAGGTAAGAATATAATATAGGTAACTATAATGTTGACCATTTTTGGTCACCATGGGGAGGATGCATCTAATTTAGTTCAAGGCTTCAGATCACCCATAGGTTCTCAAAGTTCAATCAATTCATGGGAAATCAAACAAGTATAATGTCAGACCTAGACGATTTTTAAAACTTAGAAATTTTGAGAAAGTTATAGAGAATGAATTAGTATTCCTATCCTCCCTTTTATCCTTCTTAGTGAACAAAGATAACTCCTAGAGCCCTCATAAGTTGAGTAGTAAAAGACTTAGTCATTTATTTGTGTTCACTCAAAGCCATGTGTCACCTTTTCACTTAGTGAGACTTAGCCTTTTATATTCAAAGGTCATGTGGTACCATGCATCAATCCCATGGTAGTCTTAGGACTATTCAAAAATCTTTTAAACACTTCATTAATTTTCAAGAAGTTTCCCAATGAGGCAATGATGTCAATAAACCCCTGGGTAAGTGGGCAAGTGAGATACTTCCACATATCACAATCCTAATAACCCAATAACCCATAACCATCCATGTAAGTTCAAATCTCACTAGGCTAGTAGGTTAATGGGATGATGCCATATGGAATAATCCCACTACCCTACTCTCTCAAATATTTATATATAACCTAGAGAGATGCCAAATCCCTAAGCTAGTAGGTGAGTGGGATGACATTGCATGGTGAAATCTTACTACTCTACATCCCTGTAATAGTCCACATAGACCCAGTATATTTATCAGATCCTCAAGTAAGTAGGTAAGTGAGATGATGCCATGTGGTGAAATTTCACTCACTATAAATTAAATATTCAACATTTTACTTAAAGCTGGGAGCTAATCATATGTATTCGCATGGACTTGACAAAGCCCAATACTTTATAAACCAATTAAAAGAAGACAATTGGTGAACTTATAGTAAGATTTGGAGTCTATAAAATGATGAATATGTGAGCCTAAAGGGAATATACCCATATAAGTAGAAAATCCTGGCATGATCTCAATGTAGAAATGTGGAAGGACCCTACCAATGAAGAGTTTGATAGCATATACTTTGGCATTGATTGAAGCAAATTTGATGGCCTATTTTTCCCATTCAGATATTAAATTCATGAATTGATTGTGTAACTACATTTGATTTGTAGAATCAATATTGGAGTAGATTGATGTGAAAATCAACATGACCAACTATCTCTAACTAGTAGAATGGGGGGAAGGTTGGTGGAATTGAGCCCTAATCATTATTGAAGTGAGTGCATAGGGATACTAATCATAAAGAGGACTAAAAAAAATTTATGTAGGTATAGCCATGGTGATCCCAAGGATATTCCCACTTCTTCACCCCCCTTCTAGACATGGTGGAGATTGTAATCACCTTGATAGTGGGGAAGACCAAATTAGACCTGAGATTTGAATATTTGACCTATTTAAATAGGAAGGATTGTCACTTTAAGGGGACATATTTTTAATATATAAATGATGCAAAAATTGGCCCATTTTAATCCCTCTTTTGGGTATGACTAGATTTTGTCGACACGTAATGCTAGTTTTTAAGCCTTTTGATTAATAAAGACTAAATTTTACCTTCTTTATGATAATATGCTTGTGTAAACATTATGCTTAGTTGATATAAAATTGTGACATAAGTTTTCTTCCTTTTGTATGTCCTTTTATTTCACCTTGTTGTTATTAGGTTGATTTATACAGGTTGTATGTTGTGTTGGCATTGTCTAGGCTAGGGAATTACTATAGAAACTGGTTGATTATGTCTAATTCAAGGCCTTTTAGTCATTTCTTAAAGTTATATGCATAGAATCAAAAGCCTCATATGAAATATTGATGTGTGAATAATTAATTTGAGGAGATTGTAAGAGGATTTAAATTAATATTGAGTCAATCAGTGTTGTTAAGAAGCTGGTTTAGGGAACAAAACATTTTTGGTGCTTCGCCTTTTTAAGATTTAGGTTCATTTTATATCCTTCTTCTCCGTTTTCCTTGTAATTGCATTAGTTTAGTGTTAGTTTTAGGGGATTCACCAAAGGAATATATCACATCCCAATTTATCTCTATGCTAAATAACCTATTTGATCTATGAATTCTTATGATTGTTAGTTGATTTATTACTGTTTAAATAAGCTTGATGTCATATGCTATTTATGGGACAGTTATATGTTTCTTAGATTACATGATTAAATTGCTATGAGTTAGCTATAATTATATATTATAATCATGTTTTTAATTTATACAATAGTAATTTATGGATATATGATGATGTTATAGGCTAACTACCTTCTTTGTCATGAGGTGGATGTAGGATAGATCCATCCCTCATAGTGTGACAGAGGGAGAGAATCATCAAAGAGGGTGGCATAAATGGAGATGTTGGGGGATGAGAGAGGAAAATATAGATACCTACACATAAACCACATTAGAATAACATGTTTTGTGATTATTGCTTATTTTTTTATAGCTGTAGTATGAATTTTGCATTATCTACATTTAGATGACTGCTAGTGAACTTCTATTGTGATCTTGCTATGATTTTATGCTTACGTTAACATGATTGAATGATTTCATTTATGATTGTAGTACATAGGTAATGTTTTTATATGATTATGTTATTTTATGCTTCTTATGATTTTGTACTTATTGCTATACATGGATTTACCATAATGTATTCAAAATGTCTTAATTCATTAGATGGTTTAAATGATATTCGATTAAAAACATTGTTTTGATTTAGATTCAATATGTATAAGAGGTAGTCAAAGGCATTATAAATAACTTATGTAAAGGTAATGTTAACCAAAAAATCATTATGTTTGATTAAGGTTATAATGTGTTATAATTTACTACTTTGATTTTAATACTTGTCACATTATCAATTCTAATCATAATGTTGATAATCCTTATTAAGTTATGTAAATAGTTATTGTTGAAATCCTATGGATATAACCTTAGATAAAGTGTTAAAATGAATTGGGATTAGTCTTATCATTTGTTATACCTTTTAGTTTATCGACATCATTGGAAATGATAGTGTTAATGGACTTTTGTAAAGTCGATACATGGGCAAATATTAAGTCAATAAACATGCAGATATTAAAAAATAAAAAAATGATTGATTAGTTATTTTGGGAACACTCAAGATAATTAGGGTTTTTTGTTTGAATATAATTCAAGTTAATGAGGATTTACCAAACCGATTTGTGGATAATGGTTTTTTTTCATGGTGGAAACAATGGCAAACTACAAGTCATGTTAGTTCAGTTACATACATTGAATGAGTGAGAAATCTTGGTGGAGAAGAGATGAAAATAATGAGGAAGAAGGGGGTAAAAAGGGGGCATGAAATGACAAGGAGGAGAAATGGTAAGCAAAGTGAAGGAGTGGAAAATTATTTCAGATTAAAAATTACAAAGTTAGAAGATATACTAAGGTTGGTGATGTAATTCTATTTCTTAGTTGTTTGAACACATGAAGTTTTGTGTATGTTTATATTATAAAGGTTTTTGGTTAATTTACTTGATATGTATATTTTTAGATAAATATTCAACCATATGGATGTCTTGACCATCCAAAAAACTAAATATTTATCTTTGAAATCTTTAAAATTTGATGGCTAGGACTATGTGAAGTTATTATGGGTGGAGTAACCTTTAACGTTGGTGTGATTGCTTTAAAGCTCAAGCCATGAAATTACGATTACTATAATTTTATTTTAAGTGTATATAAAATGGACTGTGTATATTTTTTTCAAAATCCTAAGCTCATAAAAATGGGTTGTGTATATTCAAAACCCAGAGTTTATATAAAATGGACTATGATTGTGTTTTAGAAACCTTATGATAATATAAATAGGTTTGTGTAAGTTTTTATATAGATGGAATGGGTGTTAAAATTATGGGGTGTTAAAATTATGCCATCATAGGGAAATTTTTGTGTGTGACTATGGACCATATAAAATTTATATTTCATATTTATATGGAATGCTTTTATTATGTGAGATTGTTATACCCTTTGAGGGATCTGACTATGTATTCATGTCATTGATATTTTGACAAGATGGATATATGTATATTGTATTTTTATACATACAGATGCATATGGATCATTTTATATAATTTGTATAATGTATATATGAATTAGGAAATTAGTTCAAGCCTTTTATGTTTGGAAACCTATAGTGTGTTATAAGGATTATTTAGTGTATTTGATATATTTCATTAAAATTAGTTGACTGAGTTGAACCTTAAATTGTGCAAGAGATATTAATTTTAAGATGAAAAGATATAGTTGGATATGCTTAGGCTATTTAAAGGTAAACATTATGTTTGGCTATGTATCGGATTTGTTTGTTAGATGGTTCTCTTAAATCAGAGTTGAATGTCAACTTGGTTTTCATCGATGCTTGTGAGATTAGGGCGAAACAAAATCTTAATATGAGTAGAAGGATAATGAGTAAAAACATTGAATTTGATAGTTAACTTAGTAAATTTTTTTCCAAACATCATGTAATGGTATACCATTTTAAAATAAACCTAGATTTATTGGTGAATGTGGGTGAATGGATTCTATTGATGATGGACTCTGTCTTGCAAGCTAGTATAAAGGAAGAGGGAATAGTGGGTTCGTGTGAATAGAAATATTTATATCTAATTTAGTTATGTAATTTCTAGAATATGTATTCAAAACATTTATAATGGGTTTTATTATGACTATATGAAGTTCATAATGAAAAATAGTAGATAAAATGTATACAACAGTTGAATACTTAGAGCATAATGGATACACTTTTAGTTTATGATGATAAAATATTTTTATATACAAATTCAAAATATAAAATGTGTACATATACACATATATAGTATATATTTAGATGAGTAAGATGTGTGGTTATAAATATGGTATATATTTATGACTGTTAATTGAGTTATAAATCTATGATGTAGTATACCATAAATATATGCATAAAACTCATTAAATGTGCAACAATTTAATACAAAAGTTAGGTTATTTTTCAATGTGAGTTAAGGCCTTAAATATAAGGTATTTGATCCTTTAAAATATTTATGAATAGCTTGTTATTATTTGATAAATATGTATAAGGAAATAATTTGTGAAAAATGTTATTTGTCATAGTTGGTACTACATTGCAGTTACTTTTGAGATTTAATAATTTGGAGACCAAGTATGAAATATAACCTGATGGAATATACTATTGAGGACTATACGTATTACTATTTATTATCTATGTAAGAAATATTATGATTATAGATTCAATGCATAACATTTGATGGAAAACATGTATGCATTTTGATTATTTTGATACTTAGCATGTTTATGCCTATTGATAAGAAATGATCTGATTGAATCTATTGGTTATGTTTTACTTAATCAAATCACACATTGATGGCATGAAATAATAAATGAGATGGACTTCACTATCTTATTTAGCATTATCAGTGCAAGATGAGGGTAATCTGATCAAGTGGTGTATTTGAATATGACTGATCCTAGATCAATAACTAATTGAGAATTTTGGCCAAAGTAATGTTTATTTAAACATTGTCATTTCATGTATTTGATATAGTTTACATGTATTTATGATACCATGTTAGAACATATTTTATTTATGGTTCACATCATGTATTAGTTATCTTACAACACATGGGTACTAGCTTTTTTCTCTAGATTCTCGACCATCACTATCTACCCATTTGTGAAAGGAGGGCCCCTAGTTGGGAGATTATATAGGGGATTGATGGTCTATGGATGATGTGGAAAAGCACTTGGATGATTATCTTCCTCCCCACAATAGTACTTCATTGGAGACTACACTTGTTATTACCATATAATACTTGATCTCATTGAGACTCATGCTCCATGGAGTTTTTAATCTTGTATCATATTTATTATTGTGACACTCTTATTCCTGAAACTATATTATTTATTCATCTATACATGATACCAATGGCTGTACTATTGTCTCGATCATGGCTGAAATTGTGTAATTACCATTTGAAATAAATTTAGTTTAATTGAGTTAATCAACATTGTACTTGTTTTGTTTATTCATTAACCTGGTGATCTACAACTATATAGACTACTACATGTCTATTTATGGTTAAATTATTTAATGCATTTAATTTTGGATCACCAGTTAGATTTATCATGGTGAATTCTACTGTTTAAATATATGTAATTATTTTTTTACTCTATTCTAGTAAAACCCAATAAGGTTGTTACATTATGATATTATAGCTATTGCTCAAACTCTAGGACTTAATGAGTCCACTAACATTTTATTATCCTTATATTTATCAAAAATGAGAGTGGTGTGAGGTAGAGCATTTTGTGAGGGTCATTTGAATGCCAATATTAATAACCATCCATTTGATCCTAATTAATTTGCTACTAAACAAACAACAAAGTTGGATTAGATTCTTGTAGCCATGAATGAAACTAGAGACTAAATTATAGCCCCAAAATATGAAGTTCATAGCCATGAAGAGGAATCCCATTAGGATATACCTAAAGAGCATCTTGTTAAATAGTAAATTATTCAAGAGCAGAGGTAGGAGGAAGTGCCTCAAAATGCAAGAGCTCATATAGCTACAAAATTTGCTAGTGATATGAAAAAGGTGAATCCACCCAAGTTTGATAGAACCATTTTAGGAGATAGAGTTGAAACATGGCTAATAGATATGAAGAAATATTTTGAGATTTAAAATTACTCTGAAGTCACTAAAGTAGTTTAGGGAGATTACCAACTGGCTAGTGAAGAAGCTACATGGTAGGCCAATAAAAATATGGAAATGAATCTCAAATCTACCAACACCACTTGGGAGTAGTTCATGATATTGTTTATATCATGGTGACTTCCATAGTTGTTCTTTGATCAAAAGCTTACATATTTTTAGAATCTTAAGCAAGGATACCTATTTATGAATGAATACTAGGAGCAATTCACTTAGCTTATGAAGTATGTACCTCAATATCAAGCAGATGAGAGATTCAAAAGAAAGAAGTTCATCTGATATTAAAACCCTAAATTAGTGGTGAGGTGGACATGTATGGGCCATCTACCATGGATAAAATCTTTAAGAAGGCACTCAAGTAGGAGTAAAAGTTGAAATCTCTTACTCAGGTCATAGATAAATTCAAGGAAAATTTTGGAAGTTCTAAACCAAATTTAAAAAAGAATTGGAAGTAGAGGAGTGGAGACTCCAAGAGTCATTTCATGAACTTGAGTGCTAGATTCAATAGTGGCTAAAGTAACAAGAAACCTAGTAATGGTTTTAAGGGAAACCAATAGTCTGAAAGGAAAGGACCACCTAGAAGTTACTTCATTTATGAAGGTGACCATTTTGCTCATTAGTGTACCCATGATAAGTTAAAGAATAAGGGTTATAATTTTTAATAGGGAAATTTTTAGTAATAGATTCATGCAATAGTTGACAATCATCAAGCCAAATTCCAAGCTTCACCCATAAAACTATTAGGTATTTTATTTGATCATCCAATTTTTATTTTGATTGACATGGGGGCTACAAAATGTTTTATTGCTCTTATAATTATTAATAAGTTATCTAGAAAAGTTGGAGTTATGGAAAATGCATGGTCAGTATAATATGGGAATAAGTTAAGGGCCAAATTTGACAAGTGTTTAGTCAAAGATGAGATTAGGTTACCCAAATTCATAGTAGTATTAGATATTTATGTAGTACCACTAGGGTCATATGATGTGATCCTAGAATTCAATTGGATTTCAAAGCATAAAGTAAAGGTTGACTTCTATTTTAATAAGGTTGAGTGTTAAGATGATTTTGGAAATTGGACACAAATTTAGGATGAGAAAAAAGAGTTGAAACTTAGGCTAATTTCTACAGTGCAACTCAAGAAGGCTTAGAAGAAAGGGTGCCAAGCATTTATTGTTAAGATAAATGAGATAGAAGAATATATGAAACCATCAATAAAAGATTATCCTTTTCTTAGGAATTTTCATGATTTTTTTCTTGAGGAATTGTTAGGATTTCCCCCCAAACATGAGTTTAATTTATCAATTGATATCATACCTAGATTAGAACCATAGTCTAAGGCACTATACAAGATGACAACCACTGAATTGGTTGATTTGAAAGCTTAACTTTAGGATTTGTTATCAAAAGGGTTGATTTAACCAAGTGTGTCACCATGGGGTGCACCAATAGTCTTATTCAAGAATAAGGATGTTACTATTCACTTGTGTATTATTATAGAATGTTGAATAAGGTGACAATCAAGAACATATATCCACTACCTCATCTTGATTATCTTTTTGATCAGATTTAAGGTGAAAAAATATTTTCTAAGATTGATCTTAGATTAGGGTATCATCAATTGAGGATTAGAGATTAAGATATCCCAAAAATAATGTTTAAAACTTGATTTGGGCATTATGAGTTCATAGTGTTACCTTTTGGGTTGATAAATGCTCCTGCAACATTTATGAATCTCATGAATATTTTGTTTAGAGATTATTTGGATCACTTTATTTTGGTTTTTCTAGATGACATCCTCATATATTTTAAGAATGAGGAAGAACATATTCAACATCTAGAGATGGTTTTACAACATTTGTGGAAACATAAATTGTATGGTAAATTATGTCAGTGTGCATTTTTTCAAGATAAAGTGTAGTATCTAGGGCATATTATCTTTATGGATGGTATTTTAGTAGATCTAGAAAAGATAACATCCAATATAGAGTGTATAGTACCAAAGAATGTACATGAGGTAAGAAGTTTCATGGGATTAGTAAGCTATTACAGGAAATTCATTCCAACTTTTTAAGATAGCTAATCTGATTACTTCTTTGCAGTGGAAGAATCAAAGTTTCATCCAGTCAGATAAGTGTGTGGTATCCTTTTAGAAACTAAAAAGGATTTTTAATTTCACACTAGGGATGGTCAACTCTCAATGATAACTGATGCATTTAGGGTTAGACTTGGAGGAGTTATTTTGCAGGATGGCATAGTGGTAGCCTATGAATCTAGGAAACTAAAGCCTTATGAGGTGAATTATGCCCATCATGACTAGTAAATTATAATAATTCTATATGATTTGCAAATTTAGAGGCATTATTTATTGGGAAAACATTTTGAACTCAAGATTGATAACTTGGGACTCAAGTACATCTTCACCCAATCAAATCTAAATGCTTTAAAGATGATAATTAGAGTTATTGTTTGATTATGATTTCAATATTAACTATATCAAAGGCAAAAAAAATAGATTAGCTAATTCCCTAAGCCATGTGAGGTACATAGTAGTTATGGATACTATTAGGAGTACTTTCAAGGATCAAGTGATCAATTTTTTTCTAGGAGATGAATTCTATGATTAGGTTGAAAAAGCATTATCTAAAAATGCTCATAATCCTAATTATAAAGGATTCAAAATAGATAATGATTGTATTTTATGGTATAAGGATAGGATGTATATACCAAATAAAGAGAATTTGAGGAGCACAATACTAAATTAACTACACAATGCCCCATATTTAGGACATCTAGGAGTAACCAAACTCATGACTGAGCTTATACCACTCTATTTTTGAAAAGGAATCAAGAAAGATGTAATGGATTTTATGTCTTGTTGTCTAGAATGTTAGTGTGTTAAAGATAAACATGTGCATCTAACTATATTTTTATATCCACATGACATACCTGAATGGAAGTGGCAGGTGATTAGTATGGAATTTATCCAAGGTTTACCATTGTCATAAAACAAGCATGACATGATCTTGGTATTAGTTGATAAACTAACCAAGGTAGCTCATTTTATACTAGGCAACTTGACTGATGATGCACCTACTCTTACAAAGACATTCGTAAATAAAGTCTATCAATTGCATGGTTTTATAGAGAATATTATTTCATATCATGATTTAAGGATGACTTATAGATTTGGGTTGCCTTTGAATTCATCTCTAGGCACACAATTGAAATTCAACATTACATATCACCCATAGACTAATGGATAGATAGAGTGAGTTAATCATATTTTAGAAGATCTCCTTTATATGTATTTCATGGATCAACAATGCAAGTGGGAAGATTACGTTCCATTAGTTGAATTTGATTACAATAACTCATACCAATCAAATTTTAATATGGCTCCATTTGTGGCATTATATGGAAGAAGGTGTAGAACACCAATCAATTGGGATAGGTTAGAAGACATGGTGGTCTTTGGAATCAAGATGCTTTTAGAATTTGAAGAGAAAGTTAGGACAATCAGGTAGAGGTTGGCTAAGGCCAATGATAGAAAATTTATGCTAATTTGAAGAGAATAGCTAGTTATTTTTTAATAGGTGATAAAGTGTTTCTACAGGTTAAACCTCTGAAAACTATTGATTAAATTTAGGAAGTCAACAAAAATTTCATCGAGATATGTGGGACTCTTCGAGGTTTTGGAAGTGGTTAACCTTATAGTGATAGGCTTGCATTTCCACTAGCTCTATCTCTTTTGTGTAATGTCTTTCATGTGCCTTATCTTAAAAATTATATAGCTGATCCTTCACATGTGTTGGATTGAAATGCTTTGTAGGTTCTAGATCTTAGAGTGGTCATGGTAGAACCAATCAGAGTAATTAACACTCATAAATTCCATTTGCATAATAGAGAAGTGTCATAGTGCAAGGTCCTATGGGATATATATTCTGAGGATAATGCCACTTAGGAGGATTATTATGAGTTCTAAAAGCTATTTCCACATTTTCTTACTTAATGCATTGTTGTATATTATTTTATTTTTCTACTAACTAAAGTTAAATTTTAGAACTAGTATTCAAATAAATGTCATTAAGAATATGAATAGCTTTAAGGGGAAGGATGTCACATCCTAATTTTTCTCTAAGATGAATAACCTATTTGATCCATGGATTCTTATGATTATTAGCTGATTGATTATTGTTTAATTAAGCTTTATGTCATATGCTATTTATGGGAAAATTATATGTTGCTTAGATTACATGATTAAACTACCATGAGTTAGTTATACTTGTATATTTTATATATTATGATCATATTGTTAGTTTATAGAGTAGTAATTTATGGATATATGATGATGTTACGGGATAACTACCTTATTTGTCATGAGGTAGATACATGATAGATCCATCCCTCATATTTTGATGGAGGTAAAGAATCATCAAAGAGGGTATAATATATGGAGATGTTGGGGGATGATAGAAGAAAAGGTAGATACCTATGCATACACCACATTAGAATAACATGTTTTGTGATCATTGTTTGTTTTTTGGTAGCTATAGTATGTCTTTTACATTATTTACATTTAGATGACTGTTAGTAAATTTTTTTTGTGATCTTGTTATGGTTTTATACTTACGTTAATCTGATTGCATGATTTCATTTACGATTGTAGTATATAGGTAACGTTAATCTATGATGATGTTATTTGATTCTTATTGTGATGTTTTACTTATTGCTATATATGGATTTACCTAAATGTCTTCAAAATGTCTTATTTCATTGGTTGGTTTAAATGATATTTGATAAAAATCATTATTTTAATTTAGAGTCAATATGTATAAGATGTAGTCGAAGGCATTAGAAATAACCTATGTAAAGGTAATGTTAACCACAACATCATTGTGTTTGATTAAGGTTAAATGTGATATAGTCTGCTACTTTGATTTTATTGCTTGTCACATTGTCATTTCTAGTTATAATGTTGATAACCCTTATTAAGTTATGTCAATAGTTATTTTTGAAATACTATGGATCTAACCTTAGCTATATGGTCAAAATGTATTGGCATTAGTCTTATGATTTTTTAGACTTATTGGTTTATCAATATCATTGGAAATTATAGTGTTAATGGACTTTTTAAAAGTTGATAAATGGGAGAATATTAAGTCAATAAACATGCAAATATTTAAGTATTAAAAAATTATTGATTAGATATTTTGGGAACACTTGAGATAATTAGGGTTTTTTTGTTTGTTTCTAACTCAAGTTAACAAGGATTTAGAAAACTAAATTATGGATAATAGGGTTTTTTCATGGTGGAAATAATGGCAAACCAAGAGTCCTATTAGTTCAGTTACATGCATTAAATGAATGAGAAATCTTGGTGGAGAAGGGATGATAATAAGGAGATAAAAGGGGGTCATAAGGGGACACAACATAGAAAGGAGTGAAAATAGTGAGCCGAGTAAAGGAATGGATAATAATTCTAGAGTAAAAATTACAAAGTTGGAAGCTATACTAAGGTTGGTGATGTAGTTTCATTTATTGGTTGTTTGAGCATAGGAAGTTATGTGTATGTTTATCATATAAATATTTTTGGGTAATTTCATTGTTGTGTATATCCGTAGATAAATATTTAGCCTTGTGGATGGTTTGACCATCCACAGAACTAAATATTTATCCCTAAAATCCTTAAAATTTGATGGCTAGGACTATGTGAGATATTATGGGTAGAATAGGCTTTAACTTTGGTGTGATTAATTTAAAGCTCAAGCCATGAAATTATGATTACTTCAATCAAGTTTTAAGTATATATAAATGGAATATGTATATTTGTTTTGAAATCATAAGCTCATATAAAATGGGTTGTGTATATTCAAAACCCTAAGTTTATACAAAATGGAATGTGATTGTGTTTTAGAAACCCTGTTATAATATAAATAGGTTTGTGTAAGTAGTTGTGTGGATGGAATGGGTGTTAAAATCATGCCATCCTAGGGAAATTTCTATGTGTGACTATGTCCCATATAAAATTTAAGTTTCATATTTATATGGAATCCTTTTATTTTGTGGGATCATTATACCCATTTAGGGATCTAGCTATGTATTTATGTCATTGATATTTTGATAAGATGGATATATGTATATTGGATTTTTATACATACACACACATACATATCATTATATATGATTTGTATAATGTATATGTGAATTGGGAAATTGGTTCAAGCCTTTTATGTTTTAAAACCTATAGCATGTTATAAGGATCCTTTAGTGTATTCGATACATTTCATAAAAATTAATTGACTGAGTCAAACATTAAACTTTGCATGATATATCTATTTTAAAATGAAAATATATACATGAATGTGCTTAGGATATTTTAAGGAAATCATTATGTTTGGCTATGTGTTGGATTTGTTTGTTATATGGTTCTCTTAAATTAGAGTTGAATGTCGACTCAATTTTCATCGATGTTTATGAGACTAGGAAGAAACAAAATCTTAATATGAGTAGAAGGGGACTAAGTAATAAATCTGAGTTTAATAGTTAATTTAGGAACTTATTTTTCAAACATCATGGAATGGCATACCTATTTTAAATAAACCTAGATTTATGGGTGAATGTGGGTGAACAAATTCCATTGATGATTGAAAATGTCTTGCAAGTTAGTATAAGGGAAGAGAGAATAGTGGGTTCGTGTGAATAGAAATCTTTATATCTGATTTAGCTATGCAATTTATATAATAGGTATTTGAAGAATTTATAATGTGTTTTGTTCAGACTATATGAAGTTCATAATAAAATTAGTAGTTATAATGAATAAATGTAGTATACATTATAATATAAGGTTACACACAATAGTTGAATACTTAGAGCATAATGGATACACTTTTAGTTTATGATAGTAAAATATTTTTATATACAATGTCAAAAGATAAAATATGTACATATACACATATATAGTATATATTTGTATTAATAAGATGTGTGCTTATAAATATGGTATACATTTATGATTGTTAATTGGGTTATAAATCTATGATGTAGTACACCATAAATATATGCATACAACTCATTAAATGTACAAAAATTTAATATGAACATTGGATTATTATTTAATGTGAGTTAAGGCCTTAAATATAAGGTATTTGATCCTTAAAAATATCTATGATTAGATTGTTTTTATTTGAGAAATATGTACAAGGAAATAAGCTATGATAAATGTTGTTTGGCATAGTTGGTACTACATTGGAGTTAATTTTGAGATTTAGTAACTTGTAGACCAAGTATGAAATACACTCAGATGGAATTTTCTATTGAGGACTGTACTTGGTTCTTTTTATTATTTATGTAATAAATATTATGATTTCATATTCATTGCATAACATTTGAAGGACAAAATGTATGTATTTTGATTATTTTTGTACTTACCATATTTATGCCTAATGATAAGAAATAATATAACTAAATTTGTTGGTTATGTTTTAATTAACAAAATCTCACACTAAATAAGAAGTGAGATAGACTTCAATAGCTTAGTTAACATTATTAGTTGAAGATGAGGGTAATCTAATCAAGTGGTGTGTATGCATAAGACTAATCCTAGAGATCAATAACTAATTGATAACTTTGGCTAAAATAATGTTTAGTTAAACATTATAATTTCGTGTGTTTGATATAGTTTACATGTTTGTGTGATATCATGTTAGAACAAATTTTATTTATGGTACACATCATGTATTAGTTATCTTAAAGCACACAGGTACTAGTTTGTCTCTCTAGATTCTTGTACTATCACTATCTACCCATCCATGAAGGGAGGGACATTCCCTAGTTGGGAGATTGTGTGAGGGATTGATGGTTCATGATTGGTGTGGAAAAGCACTTGAATGATTCTCTTCCTCCCCACAACAATACTTCATTGGAGACTACACTTGATATTACCAAAGGATACTTGAAATCATTAAGACTCATGCGCCACAGATCTTTGTATCTTGTATTATATTTATTATTATGACACTATTATTTTTGAAACTATAATATTTCTTCCATTGAGTTAGAGTTTTAATTGAGTTTTGGTGCTACTATTAGCAAGCTTTAGTATTGAAGGCAATAAATAAGCACCTGATGACTCTAATTATTTTTGATCTCTAGCAAACTAGTACTCAAAGTAATTCATATATTGAAGGATTGTTGGTGTTTCCCTTCAATATATAAGAATTTTGATGCTTTTATACAGGAATAAATGGTTAATCCAAGTTAATTAAACTAGTTTTAACATCATAGATATCCTTTTCTAGTAAAAAATGAGTGGTTTCAATACACTTGTTATTCGAAGCAATTTCCAGTGTTTGAAGCTCCATGAGATACCTTTGTTATGAATGGGTTTAGGGGAAATTCCAACTACTTTACACCTACCTATCAAGAGTGTTACCCTCCCCTTCATCATAAATATTCCTAGTAAGATTTTTAACTTGTTTATTAGCTATTTAATGAGCCAAATCAATCCTATGTCATCGATTATGCTCCAAGTCAGCCTCCTCATGCTCCTAATCCATCTCAGCTTGTTAACATAATTTTAAAATCTAAGGGGAATTTTCCTTGTGGGAAACCTCATGATCAATAAACATGTACATATGCAAGGAGAGCAATGGATACCAAGGTAAAATAATCCAAAATTAAAGCCAAACTTTTAGTTGCTTGCCACCCAAGTAAACTAATATTTGAAAATCCACCTCCTTATGAGCCTCAAGCTTCTTAACCATGGTATCATTCATAGATTAGATGTATTAAATTCAATATTATAAGTCTTGGTAAGTACACTCCTAAAAAATAAAAGAGAATGGTTGTAGAAGCTAAACGAACCAAAATTTCAAGCTTCATAAATTCCCACTCTTTGAAAGAGCTTCAAGCTTCTCAACCATGACAACCTTCTTGGACCAAGCATCCTAATTTCAAGATGCCCAACCTTGTTAAGACCATTATTAATTCATTATTTGGACCCTCTTTCACTCTCATCATCTCCATTTTCAAAGGAGGACCCATTGTATGTAGAGAAAATGAAGACCATTTAGATTAAGAGGAGGAGTTTTCAAGTGAAGATGATGAGGAAATGATCATCAGTATCCCTCTTTATATCATTAAACTTGAGAAATCAACCCTAATACTAGAAAGAGAGGAATATAATCAGCTAGAGTAGTAGTATAGTGAGTAGGAGAGACATCATTAATAGTGATTGGCTAGGTTGGATATATCTAAATAAGAGTCGATGTGTCAAGTTCTAGTATAAATGCAAAAGGTTGAACCTCGATCAACCACCTATATTCCAGATTTTAGAGGCTCCCATTTTTTTAAAGAGTCTATGCTTTTGCAAAATCCACCCATTCTTCCTCAAGTCCATCAAACTCCTTAACCAAGGAGGTTTCCAAGTTTCTCACCCACCCCTCATATGCCATTCCAAAATAAAGAGAGGGAGAAATTTGTAGAATCCAAATGAAGGAAGTTTATAAGTTTTAAGAGTGACTATTCAACCCTAAAGAAAATTCAAGAGCATATTGTAATTCTCTATGCTCTTACTTCACCTGTTGAACCTTCTTGCCCTCCCACCATCTCCATATTCAAGGGAGGACCCATTTTATGAAGAGAAAGTGAACATCATCTAGGGGAATAAGAGAGTGTTTCAAGTGATTATGATGAGGAAACAATTATTGGCAACCCTCTTTGTGTCACCAAACTATAAAAATCTTACTTGCTACAAGAAGAGGATGAGTATGATCAACTAGAGGAATAAAATAGTGAGCAAATGAATTTGGGGAAATAGGAAGAAGATAATATTGATAATGAGAGGTCAATTATCTCTAATCAAGAATGCATTCAAGAGCATGAACAATACTTCTCTTGGGTAGATGATCTTCCATTTAACATGAAAGAGGAAGGAAATCAGTCTAGTTGGCATGGATATAACCTTATTGAGGAGGAAATAGTCTTCAAAGATGAAGGGTTAAATTCCCCCCATGAAGATGATTTTCAAGCTTATAACATGTTAAGAGAGATCTTTTTCTCCATTAAATAAGGAGTGAGTGCATTTCCTTCCCCCCCAAGGGAAGAATCCAAGAAGGAGAGAGAGGTTGAGGATGTCAACTTCCTTAATGAGCAACCACTTTACATGATGGAGAAGGACTTTGAGAATGAATGAAGAAAATAAAGAGAGCATATGCTTCAATAAAAAGACCATAATTAGCTCAAGAACAATTTATAGTTACCAACAAGTGATGGGGAGATACATGATTTATTTGAGATCCTAGAATTAGGCTATGATCCTCTTCAAGGGGACTATAATTTGGCTATCATTGAAGAGTGAAACTTTGGTAAACAAATCAATAAATAAGAGAGTGACAGTCCATTGAATCTAATTTTCCCAAGGGTTAGATTTAGTTGGTATTAATTTTCTTGATATTTTAAATGTTAACTATCAACTCCTTGATAAGCCTATAAACACTTATAGACTCCTAAAGGATAATGAAGCCATGTTTTGGTCTCAACCTCTCAAGAATCAAGATTAATTTCTTTTTCATGCTAATTATCAAAGCACACCCATTTTATTTTCAAGAGGATGTACTATCAGATAACTATCTCAATTAGAGGCTAAGAAGGAGAAGCCATCATAAGTTTTGCTCAATCTATAGCACAAAATTAAGCATCAAGAAGGTAAAACCAACTTGCCTATCCACTCTAAGACAACTAAATTTCTAGTCAACTCAAGGGTAAGTGAGTTGGTTTTTATCCTCAGAGAAGTATATCACTAGTAGATTAAGCATCCAATATTTATCCACCTTTGGTTGGCTGTCCTCAAACATGAAAATCATTCTAAGTTGATAAGAAAGGGAAACTATTTTGTGGAGCTATTTAATGGCTTTATTTAGACAACCTTTTGATTGGTTAGTCTAGGGTAGGTTATATGCTTTCTTTTCCATAATTATATGTGTGCACATTGTGAATAGTTTTAGTTGTTTTCATCTTCCTCTAAGTGGATACGGCACAATTGTGTGTTTCTTTCACTTTTTGTTGGGAGAACTTTCAATTTTAAGAATGAGCTCAGGTAGTAGATCGATAAGTAGAGCAAAATTGAAGCTCCAAGGAAGATGGAATGGTTTCTGAAAAAGGTCATGAAACTTTGAGAAATACATTGAGTATATAAAAGCAAACCTTGAGAATATTTTCAAATAATTTTTGAAGTAGTTTTTAGTTTAGTTTATTTATTGGTAGGCCAAATAAGTTGTAATTATCTTGAATTTTTAGAATATGAGAAGTTTAGATGCTTCTATGACTCCATGCCCAATGGATTGCATAAAGGCTACAAGATTCATGCTTAATAGGCAAGCATCCCATAGAGGTTATCAGAATGTTAATCATTTTTGGTCACCAAGGGATGGCCACATCTCATTCAGTTCAAGGCTTAGGATCACCTATTGGTTCCTAAAGTTTGATTAATTTAGGGGAAATCAAATGAGTATGAGGTTAGGCCTAGATTAGTTTCAACACAGATTTTTTAAGAAATTTCTTGAGCATGAAACAGTCTTCTTGGCTTCCCTTTTAGCCTTACCAACAAACACAAATCACTCCTAGAGCCCATAAGAGTCATAAAAAAAAAGACTTAGTCATTTCTTTGTGTTTGCCTAGAGCCATATGTCCCTTTTCCACTTATGGGACTTAGCCTTTTCTCTTCAAAGGTCACTTGGTGCCATGTGTCACTCTACAAATAATATCGAGCATGATCAAAAGTATTTTAAATAATTAGTCAATTTTAAAAAAGTTTCCCAGTGAGGCAATGGAATCAACAAAGCCCTAGGCAAGCAAGCAAGTGAGATGGTTCCACATGTCATAATACTAGTGACCCAAAACCATCAGTACAAGTTCAAATCCCTATAGGTTAGTAGGTCAGTGAGATGATTCCACATGGAAAAATATTACTTCCCCACTTTATGAAATATTTATGTATATCTTAGAGAGATCTTAGAGCCCTAGGCTAGTAGGTGAGCAAGATGGCATCATATGCTGAAATCCTACTACTCCATAACCTTTTGACAATCCATGTAGTCTGAATAGATTTATTAGATCCCTAGGTAAATGTGTAAGTGAAATGATGTTGCATGGTTAAATTTCACTTCATCACAAATATAACAATCAATGTTACACTTAAATTTGATATCCAATCATATACAACCATGTGGACTTGGTAGAGCCTAGGGATTTATAGCCTAATAATAAGAAGATAGTTGGTGAACCTAGATTAAGTTAAAGAGTCTAAAAAATACCAAATACATGGGCCTAGGTAGAATATACCTATAGAAGTAGAAAAGCCTAAAATGAGCCTAATGTTGACATGTGGATGGTACCCATCATTAAGGAGTTTATTGGGATCTATGATGGCAATGATTGAAGCAAATTTGATAGCCTGTTTCACCCCTTCAAATGTCAAATTTATGAATTGACTATGTAACTACATTTGATTCACAAAATTATTCTAGCTAGCTTAACTCTAAATGGTAAAATGGGGGGAGGGATGGTGGAATTGGGCCTTGATCATCATTAAAATGATTTCATAAAGATATAAATCATAAATACTGGTAGGTAGTTACATAGGCATGGTCATTATGATCCTGAAGAGATTCCCACTTCCTTGACCCCCTTTCCAGGCATGATGGAAATTATAAATGCTTTGATAATAGGGAAGACCAAATTGAACTTGAGCTTTAAAAATTTCACCTATTTAAATAGGTAGGATTTTAATTACAAGGGGAACTATTTTTAGCACAAAAATGTTGCATAAATTGGCCCATCATTGATCCCTCTTTTGGGTATGAACAGATTCTACCCATATGTAATGCTAGTTTTAAGCATTTTGATCACTAAAGATTGAAATTTACCTTCTTTATGATGATATGATTATGTGAACATTATGCTTAGTTTATATAAAACTATGACATAAGTTTTCTTCCTCTTATATGTCCTTTAATTTTACCTTGTTTTTAGTAGGCTGATATATATAAGTTATATGTTATGTTGGCATTATCTAGGCTAGGAAAATTGCTATAAAAACTAGTTGATTGTGTCTGATTCAAGGCCTTTTATTTGTCTCTCAAATTCCTATGCATATAATCACAACCCTCATATAAAATATTTATGTGTGAATAATTCATTTAAGGAGATTGTAAGAGGATTTAAATCAATATTGAGTCATTTAGTGCTATTAAGAAACTAGTTTAGGGAGCAAAACATTTTTGGTGCATCATCTTCTTAAGATTTAGGTTCATTTTATATCCTTTTTCTTTATTTTACTTGTAAATGTATTAGTTTAATGTTAGTTTTAGGGGATTCAATAAGGGAGCCAACCCTCTCTAGAGGTTATCTCTATCCATAGGTCACCCATAGCCTTAGAGAGATCCCATTGTGTCAATTGGGTGAAGAGGCCCTAAAACAAGCCTCTTTAAGGGTGTAATCCAAGTTGATAATAATTTATAATAACCACATCCAATCTTTCCACTAAGTCATTAGATATTGGACCCTAATATTATGAAGGTGATCCTTAGGAATAAGTTCTTAAATTTATATAATGGATTAAAAATCTCCATGATTGAGCTAAAACTTGCCTTTGAGAGAAGGCCATGGTGAATTTTTTTCGTCTGATAACAAAAGAGGCAACTAATATATTTGATCACATTTTTAAGGATCTAAATACTCTTAAGCCAATGAAATAAGGCAAAGGGGATACCATAGTAGTTAATAACAAGGACCACTAGAGGGAATGAATTTTGTTAGATAGGTCAGACCTAAATCCCTCCCCAGATTGAATCATATTAGGCTTAAACAACTCACAAGATTTCCAAATAGTTTTAGATATAAAGGTGTCAATAATCTTGAATTGCACAAGAATAATTAGAGGAGATTTTACCCCTAACCCTTTCCAAGTTTTTTTCCATATATGGAACCCTAAGGAATACAATATAAAATCAATTTCCAAACCTCTTCCCCTTAAAGTGGATTTATAATCTGTTTAATGTAGAGGCCATTTCCTTGGAGCTTAATATCAAGCAAAGCTAACCCTCTTACATTTTTAGTTCTATAATAAATATAGCAGGATACTCTTTAAGTATTTAAATCCATACAAAATTGCCAAGAGGAATTCTAATGAGGCATTCCAACTTGTTGTAATAATTCTTGGAAGGATTCCAAAAAGGGGAGTAGTATACATGGGTAGCTACCAAAAACTTAGAGAAAAATTTAAACTTACCATCCAAGAGAGGGGCTTAGTAACCAAAAATGAAATCTTATTTTCAACCCTTTGCACTACATTAGTCTATAAGTTAGAGAGACATCCTTAAAAGATAAAGGGTAATCTAATGCCAAATCCACTTCCATTTGAAACCCTATAAGCATGGGGGACTGGAGGTAATATTATTAATATAGCACTATCATTTTCTCTACTAAATTGAAGAGTTTGAGGCAAGGAAAAAATTCTTAAGGCATTCCATAGAATTTAGTATAAAGGACTCTTGTTCTAAGAGGGTGGGAAATGATTCATCTGTAAAATTTTCATAACCAATTAGAAAGTAGAGTCAAGGATGGAGGTACCTTTAAATAAACATTTGGAAGTGTATTTTTCAAAAATATAGTTGAACACCTATATTATAAGGGTGTACAAGGATGAAGCTAAGGGACACCTTGTATAATAGACTTAGATAAGTTTTCATATTAAGAATCATTAATGGTAATCTAAGCACAAGCATCTAAAGAAATATTGTTATTAACCTACATAAACTTGTTGCTAAAGCAAAGAACCCGTAACATGGAAATAATAAATGGCTAATTTAATTTAGTCATAGGATTTCTCAAAATATGTCTTGACAAAAAGAGATTTCTGATTTGAAATTTTATCATACTCCATGCCTTCCCAGACAAAAATTATGACATTATCTAAGATGTATATGTTGTAAATAAAACATGTTTGATTACAATGAATAATGAGAGTCATAAGATACCTTAATTTTAGAGAAAAGGATTTGAATATGAACTTATATTACACATTCACAAGGGTGATTGTACACTAATTGGTGATGATATCATGATCAACATCTTTTGGAATTAATTTATTATTGCCTTGATTAATCAGAGGCCTTAATAAATTGGTTTTAATAGTCTCAAGGTAAAAATGGTGTAGATCTAGGCCAAAGGTACCCACATGGATTGATATAAATCATAATGAAAACCATCAACAATGAGATGAACATGTAAAAATATATATATTTATTTAGGCACATGGGGTTAGTAGGCAAGGCTAACCAATAAAAATGTCTATTTGACCATACTATGTATAAGTAGATGTGGTCATGTCCTCATGGTCTAGATTTGGATGTCTTGGGAACCATGAGTGCAATAAGGCTAATACATTTTCATCATCACTATCAAAATTAGTATAATTATTGAAAATATAGTAGGTCTCGTTAGTAAAAAAATTGTAATTTTAATAATTTATATTTCAAAAGGTTACATTATCTTTTTGTAAAGTTGCATTTCCTTTATCCAAATGATAGGTTATAATATGTTTGTGTTTTTGTTAGGTGTTTAATTTTGAATAGGCACAAAATGATATGATAATATTAATTTTCTTAGTGGATGATTAGGTTTTTTCAATTTAGGTGTACTTGTTGAGATCATATGCTTATTTTTTTCTCTAAGTGACACATAAAATTGAACTTGTGTGGGAGGTGTTAGTATGATGAGGAAATAATTATTGGCAACCCTCTTTCTGCCAAAAAACTATAAAAATTAGACTTGCTACAAGAAGAGGATGAGTATGATTAACTAGAGTAATAAAATATTGAGAAAATGGACTTGGGGCAATATGAAGAAGATAGTCTTGATAATGAGAGGTCAATTATTTCTAATCAAGAATGCATTAAATAGAATGAACAAGACTTTTCTTGGGTAGAGGAGATTTTATTTAGCATGAAAGAGGAAGAAAATCAGTCTAGTTGGCATGGAATTGACCTTATTAAGTAGGAAGTGGTCTTCAAAGATGAAGGGTTAAAGTCCCCCCATGAGGATGATTTTTAGAATTATAACATTTTAAGAGAGCCCTATTTCTCCATTAAATGAGTGGGTGCATTTCTTCCCCCCCCAAGGAAAGAATCCAAGGAGAGAGAGGTTGGTAATGTCAACTTCCTTGATGAGAAACCACTTTACATGATGGAGAAGGAATTTGATAATGAATAGAGAAAAGAAAGAGAGCACATGATTTAAGAAGAAGACCCTAATAATCTCAATATTAATTTATAGATACCGATAAGTGATGGGAAGCTACAATATTTATTTGAGATCCTGGAAGTAGGCTATGTTCCCTTTCAAGGGGAATATAATTTGGATAACACTGAAGAGTATAGGTTTGGTAAACAAATCAAGAAACAAGAGAGTGGTAGTCTGCTAAATTTTATTTCCCAAGGGTCATATCTAGTCAGTACTATTTTTTTTTGATATTTTAAATGTTGGCTATCAACTCCTTGATAAGCTTATAGACACTTGTAGACTCCTAAAGGACAATGTAGACATGTTTTGGTCTTAACATCTCAAGAATCAAGATTAATCTCCTTTTGAGGCTAATTATCAAAGCATACCCATTATATTTTTAGGAGGATGTCCTATTAGATACCTATCTCAATAGGAGGCTAAGGAGGATCCATCACAAGTTGTGTTTAATCTAGAGCACAAAATTGAGTATTAAGAAGGCAAAAAATAACCTGCTTATCCACTCTAAGACAACTACATTTATAGTTTAATTGAGTGGGTAAGTGAGTTAGTTTTTGTCCTTGGAGAAGTATATCACTAGTACATTAAACATCTAATATTTCTCCAAATTTGGTTGGCTATCATCAAACATGAAAATCTTTGTAAGTTGATAAGAAAGGGAAACTATTTTTTGGAACTAGTTAATGAATTTATTTAGATATCCTTTTGATTGGTTAGTCTAGGGAAGGTTAGATTTTTTATTTTACATAAGTATATGTGTGCACATTGTGAATATTTTTAGTTGTTTTCATCTTCCTCTAAGTGGATATGGAAAAATTGTGTGTTTCTTTCTCTTTTTTTTGGGGGAAATTTTAATTTTAAGAATTAGCTCAGGTAGCAGATCAATAAGTAGGGTAGAATTGAAGATCCAAGGTAGATGGAATGGTGTCTGAAAGAGGTCACAAAACTTTGAGAAATATAGGGAGTATATCAAAGACAAACCTTTATAAACTTTTTAAATACTTTGTGAAGTAGTTCTTAGTTCAATTTATTTACTGGTAGGCTAATCAAGTTGTAATTATCTTGTACTTTTAGAATATGAGAAGTTTAGATGCTTCTATGAATCCATGCCCAATGGATTGCATAAAGGATACTAGATTCATGCTTAGTAGGAAAGCATCCCATAGAGGTTTTTAGAATGTTGATCATTTTAATTCACCATGGGGTGGCTGCATCTAATTCAATATAAGGGTTGGATCACCCATGGGTTTTTAAATTTTAGTCAATTTAGGGGAAATTAAATGACTATGAGGTCAGGCCTAGATGAGTTTCAAAACTTAGATGTTTTAATAAAATTAATGAGCATGTATTAGTCTTTCCAAACTCCGTTTTATCCTTCCCAATAAACACAAAACACTCCCAGAGCCTGTAGGAGTCATATAACAAAAGACTTGGTCATTTCTTTATGTTTGCCTAGAGCCATGTGTTCCATTTCCACTCACAAGACTTATAATTTTCTCTTCAAAGGTTACCTAGTGTCATGCATCACTCTCTAAATAGTCTTGGGCTTGTTAAAAATTATTTTAAAGACTTAATCAAATTTTAAGAATTTTCCTAGTGAGGCAATGATGTCAACAAAGCCTCAGGCAAACAAGAAAATGAGATGCTTCCACATGACATAATACTGGTGACCCAAAACCATTAGTACAATTTTAAATCCCTCTAGGATAGTAGGTAAATGGGATGATTCCACTTGGCACAATGTCACTTCCCCACTCTCCCAAAGATTTTTGTACAAACTAGAGAGATGTCAAAGCCCCAAGCTAGCAGGTGAGTGGATAACATCATGTGGTGAAATCCTACTACTCCATAACCCTAAAAAAATCCATATAGGCCCAATAGATTTGTCAGATCCTTGGGAAAATGGGTAAGTGAGATGCTATTGCATGGTTAAATCTTGCTTTATCATAGATATAATAGTCAATATTGCATTTAAAGCTGATAGCCAATCATACGTAGCCACGTGGACTTGGTAGAGCTTGGGAATTTATAGACCAATAATAAGAAGATAGTTGGTAAACCAAAATTAAGCTCAAGAGTCTAAAAAATGATGAATACATGGGGCCCAAGGGGGATATACCTATAGAAGTATAAAAGCCTAGAATGAGCCTGATGTTGACATGTGGATGGTACCCACCACTAAGGATTTTTATAGGATATATGTTGGTACTAAATAAAGAAAATTTAATGGCCCATTTCACCCCTTAGACATGAAATTCATGAATTTATTGTTTAATTACATTTGATTCACAAAATTAATCTTGGAATGGCTCATCATGCAAATCAACATGACTAGTTTGTCTCTAACTAGAAGAATGGGGGGGTGAGATGGTGGAATCAGGCCTCAGTCATCATTAAAGAACATAAGGATATAAATTATAAAGAGGACTAGTAGGTAGTTACACAATCATGGCCATGGTGATCCTAAGGAGATTCCCACTTCTTTGTCTCCTTTTTAGGTATGATGAAAATTATAAACACCCTGATATTGAGGAAAACCAAATCAGATTTGAGCTTTGAATATTTAGCCTATTTAAATGGATAGGATTTAATTACAATGGGAACTCTTTTTACCATAGAAATGTTGCATAAATTGGCCCATATTTAATCCCTTTTTTGGGCATGACCAGACTCTGCCCACATGTAATGTTAAGTTTTAAGCCTTTTGATCAATAAAGACTAAATTTTACCTTCCTTATGTTGATATGCTTGTGTGAACCTTATTCTTAGATGATATACTACTATGAAATAAGTTTTTTCCCCTCTTATATGTCCTTTTATTTCACCTTATTATCATTAGGCTCATTTATATAGGTTATATGTTGTGTTGGCATTGTCTAGGCTAGTAAAATTACTATAAAAACTAGTTGATTATGTCTGATTCAAGGCCTTTTAGTTGTATCTTAAATTCCTATGAATAAAATCACAACTTTCAAATGAAATATTAATGTGTGAACAATTAATTTGAGGAGAGTGTAATTGGATTTCAATCAATATTTAATCATTTAATGTTATTAAACATCTAGTTTAGGGAGCAAAACATTTTTGGTGTATCAACTTCTTAAGATTTAGTTTCATTTTATATCCTTCTTCTCCATTTTCCTTGTAAAATTAGTAGTTTAATGTTAGTTTTATGGGATTCACCAAGGGAACTATCCCTCTCTAGAGGTTATCTCTAGCCATAAGTCATCCACAACCTTAGAGAGATCCCATTGTGTCAATTAGGTGAAGAGGCCCTAAAACAAGCCTCTTCAATGATGCAATCCAAGTTGATAATAGTTTATAATAACCACATCCATTCTTTCCACTAAGTCATCAGAGATTGGACCCAATATTGTAAAGTTAATCCTTAGGAATTGGTGTTTGAATTTATATACCAGATTAAAAATATCCACTACTGATCTAAAACTTGCCTTTGAGAGAAGACCAAGGTGTAAATTTTTAGTCTAATAACAAAAGAGGCCAATAATATATTTGATCACTTTTTTGAGGATCCAAAGACTATTAAGCTAATGAAATAAGGAAAAGGGGATACCATAATATTTAATAATAAGGACCACTAGAGGGAATGAATTTTGTTATATAGGCCAATCCTGAAACCCTCCCCAGATCCAATCATATTAAGCTTAAATAACTCACAAGATTTCCATATAGTTTTAGCTATAAATGTGTCAATAATATTGAATTTCATATGAATAATTAGAGGAAATTTTACCCATAACCCTTTCCAAGTTTTTTTCCCCTTAGATGGAACCCTAAAGAATATAACATAAAATCACTTTCAAAACCTCTTCCCCTCAAAGTGGATTTATAATCCATTTAATGTAGAGGCCATTTCCTTGGAACTTAATATCAAGAAAACCTAACCCTCTTAAATTTTTAGGTCTATAATAAATATAGAGAGATACTCTTTAAATATTTAAAGCCATAAAATTTTGCCAAGAAGAATTCTAATGAGGCATTTCAACTTGTTGTAAGAATTATGGAAGGATTCCAACAAGGGGAGTAGTATACATGGGTAGCTACCACAAAATTAGAGAAAAACTAAAACTTACCATCCAAGAGAGGGGCTTAGTAACGAAAAATGAAATCTTATTTTCAACCATTTTAACTACATTAGTCTATAAGTTAGAGGGAGATCCTTAAAAGATAAAGGGTAATGTAATGTCAACTCCACTTCCATTTGAAACCATATAAGCATGGGGGAATGGAGGTAATATAATTAATATAGCATTAGGATTTTCTCTACTAAATTGAAGAGTTTGAGGCAAGGAAAAAATTATCAAGGCATTCCATATAATTCAATTTAAAGGACTCTTGTTCCAATAGGGTGGGAAATGATTCATCTATAAAGTTTCCATAACCAATTAGAAAGTAGAGTCAAGGATTGAGGTACCTTTAAATAAACATTTAGAAGTGTAAGTTTCCAAAATACAGCTGAATACCTCTATTGTAAGGATGTGCAAGGATGGAGCTAAGGGAAACCTTGTCTAATAGACTTGAATAACCTTTCATATTTAGAACCATTGATGGTAATGTATGCACAAACATCTAAAAAAATATTATTAATAGTCTAAATAAAATTGTTGCTAAAGCACAAAGCCCGTAACATGGAAATAATAAATGGCCATTTAATTTAGTCATAATATTTCTAAAAATATGTCTTGACAAAAAGAGATTTCTGATTTGAAATTTTATCCTACTCCATGCCTTCCCAGATAAAAATTATGACATTGTCTAGGATGTAACTATTGTAAATTAAACATGTTTTCTTAGGATGAACAATGAAAGGCATAAGATATCTCAATTGTAGTGAAAGGGATTTGGATAAGAACTTATATGACACATTCAAAAGGGTGATTATACACCAATTGGTGATGATATCATGATCAACATATTTTAGAATGAATTTATTGTTGGCTTGATTAATCATAGGCCCTAGTAAATTGGTTTTAATATTATTGAGGTAAAAATGGTGTAGATCTAGGCCAAAGGTACCCACATGGATTGATAGAACTCATAAAGAAAACCATAAATACTAAGATAAACATGTAAAAATAGATTATTTTATTTAGGCACATGGGGTTAGTAGGCAAGGCTAAAAAATAAAATTTCTATTTGACCATACTAGGTATAAGTAGATGTGGTCTTGTCCTCATGGTATAAATTTGGATGTCTTGGGAACCATGAGTATAATAAGGCTAATGCATCTTCATCATCACTATCACAATTAGTATAATTATTTAAAATATAGTAGGTCTCATTGGTAAAATCATTGCCATTGTAATAATTTATATTTCAAAAGGCTATATTATCTTTTTGTAAAGTTGCATTTCCTTTATCTAAATGGTAGGATATAATTTGATTGGATCTTTGGTAGGTGTTTCATCTTGAATAGGCACCAAAGGATATGATAATATTAATTTTCTCAATGGATGATTAGGTTTTTTCAATTTAGAAGTACTTGTTGAGATCATATGATTATTTTTTCTCTAGGTGACACATAAAATTGAAAGTGTGTGGGAGGTATGTAACTTGTACCTTGAGTGTTAATCACTTTATTATCATGGAATTTTTTTCAAACATTGGTGAAGTCTTGATGAGATTTATTTAATTTAATTAATTAATGGTCATCTGAGAAATGTACGTAATTTTTTATCCCTTTCTAAAAGTGATATTTATGGGTTAGGGGCAATAGCCTAATCAAATATGGAATAAGTTATTTCAAAGCAAGCCAATTAAATAATGTAGATTTACATTATTATGATAAATATATTGAATTTTAGAATATGATAAATATGGAAAAGTATAAGGCCAAAAAATATTATGAAAGTAATCATACAAAGTAAAAATGACACTTAAATTATAAAATGATGCACATGTAGATATGATAGGCATAAGATTGGAAGAAGATAGTCTGATGTTTTGCCTTGGTTTATTAGATTCTAGAAATTAGTTCTTTATTAGTTGGGATACTAGTGTTGAACTACAAACACTAGTATTGATGCTTCTATCTTGATTTTTATGTTTTTATCTAGCTCAAAATATATATAATTTTCTTAAACAATCAATTTCACCTACTTCAGTTCACTATCATCTTGCAAGTTATAAGTTATAATCCCATGCATAAGTTCCTAGAGTCAGTCTCTTTCTCTAAACTCTAGGTCATCAAACTTGGGCATCTCACCTTGTAAAATGGGGTTAGTGGGCTCAAGTGAATTTGAGTTATCCTTAAATAACCCTATATAAATGATAATTACCTACATATCCATATACTTTGAAGAGGGCCTTAAATTAATGTATTTCTCCCCCTTATGTGGGCTTGTGTGTGAATAATTTGTGGAATATGTTATATGTGAGTGCATGTAGTGATATATATTATAACTTAAAAAATAATACTCATGAGATATTATTTGAATGCTTAAGATTGGTAAGAAGACTAATCTTATGATTTATTTATAAATAGGGAAGAACATGGTAGTATAGCTCAGTTGTGCAAATGATTTTATGTAGTGTAGTGTGAGTTTAAGAGGTGATTGCTTGATTATCTATATGTCTAATGAATGAAATTTTTATTTGTCTTTATACCACACCTTTTAAAATAATATCATGGGAGGATAAAATAATAAAAATAGGTTGACCAACGTATATCAATAGATTTTTAATTTGACTATTTAGAAGTCAAGAACACTAGCATTAGATTTGGGACACTAGTATCAATGCTAATGTTGTAATTTGGAAACTAGTGTCCTATAATGTAAAAAGGTACTAAGGATATATAACTATATATTTAGTATTGAGATAAGGTTATATGTAAACTATAGGAAAAAGTGATATGTTTCATCAGAATATTAGGGTTAGACTATAGGATAAGTAATTGTGCATAGTGAAATGGTGAACGCAAGCCTTTTGTTAATGAGAAGGTCATAAACTGAAGGGTTGAGTAATAATTTGTTTTTTTATAGTGTATAAGATTTTTATTTCATATAAAATAAGATATATATATATATATATATATATATATATATATATATATATATATATATATATATATATATATATTCCCCCCTTATTCTAGTAATACATAAGGATTAAATTACTAGGTTAAAGGAAAAAAATGTGTACCTTGGTGTGTATAACTAACACCCTGATTTTACTTGAGCCCCATTTGAATTTGCTGGTTTTGAATTACCTATAACCAATAAAATGTTACAAATAAATCATTGCATCTAATATATAAATTGAATAATTAAAATTCTTTAAAGTAAAGAGAACAATGAAAGAATACAACTATGTATCAATGCAACCCTGTTGTCCCTTAGTACTTTTATTTGGTGATGATGTTTCCTTATTAAATAATTGGAGAGAGAGAATCAGAAATGAATCTTAGAGATGTGAAGAGGGTAACTAGAGGGTGATCATAAACCTAATCTAGTGCAAGGGTCATTTGTGCCAAGGTCATTAAGAGAATTAAATCTCAATCACACAACTCAAGTAGACATAATCTAGGCAATCTAGCCAAGGTAAAGTGGTGTAATCATATAAACTTGAAAAGGAGAGTAGTTACAAGGCCATCAAGGGTGATGAATATTAAAAAAAAAAACTTAAGGGATCCAACTTATGTAGATAGATAAAGGCTCAATCAATGCTTATTGGAAAAGTTGGTATATCAATGTGTGGTTAAAAATGAATGAGCCTTGTTCATTAACATCCTCATCAAATCTACTATAAATGGTGTATAATATGAATATGTATCTATAATATGGTTCATTTTCATGGCATATGCATGTATAATGTGTCTCAAGTTGAATTATTTATCAAAATGTAACATTTTCTCTATAAATTATATATGATATTTGTAACCAATTTGAAAAATTATGCTCCAAATCTATGAAAATTGGAGCCAAATGTATAAGATTTTTTCCCAAGTGTATTTATAAATCATGTAAAATGTATCAATTTTTTTCCAATTCTACCAACTATGTTAGTGTGGACTCATGTCTCTATGACATGCCCCCACTGATATGCTCCCATTTTGAGGTAAGGGGAATGCATCCTGGTAGTCACCTTATCTCAAAAGGATAAGATAACCATGTCATATTTGTATTAGTAATGTAGTAATGAAGCATATAGTGGTATCATGTCTAAGTAGATATATCAATGAAGCTTGAAATATCAAATTTTAACAAGCCCAAAGATGCATGATATAGATCATGGAAATGGTTAGAAGTAAGAAGCAAAATATCAAAAAATAATTAAGCACACACACAATAGAACTCAATGTCATGAAAATCGGTCTAAAGATATAGAAAAAGGGCCATGTTCAAATGTTACACACTCAAAGGGAAGACGTTCAAATGTATGCACATCAAAGAAACAACACTTAGGATAACTGTGACCAATAAACAAGGAGATGTTCAAATGTTACACAGTAAAAAAAAGGTATCAAACAAGAAATACACTCAAGTAAGCCATGTGATAAGATAAATAAGTGAAATATAATAAACCATCATAATTTTATCATACTAATCCTTGCATACATGTGTTATCAAAATGACATGTATCATAACATATATAACACATTGTGTAATATGTAAGCAGGTGTATAGACATGTGTAAGCGTTAATATATAAGCTCAAAATGATAATGTAAATTTATCATAAAATAATGTAACCTATGTTAATAATGATCAATAAATAAGATGCCCCTAATGTAGTGTGTCATATGGGAGGAGTAAAAGGTCAAACATTTATATGCTCATGTATCATGTATTTAGTATATGCCTATATCACACTCAAGTACCCATGAAAAATATGTGTGTATAAAAAGGAAATTTATTCTATCTTCTAACATAAATTGAAAAAATATATATGCAAAAGATAGTAAATATGTGTATGCTAAATATTTTTGTATTTTTGATTTATTTGAATGTTTTTGTGTTATTATTATTATTATTATTATTATTTGCATATTTGAGTGTTTAGCAAAGGATATATGTACAAGGAAGTGTGATATTAAAATATCAATATGTCATCAAGGGGATGCTCTTATGAAGGGCATGTATCATGGTTTTCATAAACCCTCAATTATATTTTGATTTTCATCTTACATATTAGTTGTGCCATTCCAATAATCTCTTGCATGACCATAATAATTATCTGCATAATTAGTATCATTAGAATCATACCAATTAGAATCATTATAGGAACCATTATCATCACTATTTTTATCACATTTCTTATCTTTTTATAAATAACCAACTACCCCATAATCTAGTATTGACCTTTTTGATTGCTCTTTTGTAATGTGTATTATGTCTTGTGCCTCTATTGATATGCCATTATTTATATCTATTTGTATAATATTTGAATATGTGATTTATTTATATTTATTTTGATATAAATATCTTCCTTATTTTGAAGAATATGTATTGAGTATTGTCATTGATATCAAAGGTGTATCTTACATGAGATTGATGTCATTGAAATAGTGTGCCTAGTTGGCAGTGTGTTGATGTGACAAGGGGCATTGATGGAGTGTTGTATTTCAAGGGTGTTTTCGTGAAATATAATTTTAAGAAAAATAATACCTTATGGTTTCATGAAGGTACATGTTTTTGAGTAGCCTAAGCCTAGTCATGGCATGATGAGACCTTGTAAGAAGGTATGAGCATGGTGGCTTGGTGAGATGAGTACACACAATCATGAGTGGTTTTATGATGTTGATTGACAATGTATGTGAGGAATTATATAACTCATTATAATATCATGATGAGCCTATACGGGTAAGACCTTCATACCAAGTCTCTACTTAGACCACTTCTAGACCCTGCCTGGCTTAATGGGGTATCATGATCTATTGTCAAGGTATATGAAGTATGTATGGTAGTGTTAAATAATGAGAGAGGTTGTTTGAGTATGTGAGTGAGGTGGAAAGTGAATGTAAAGAGGCATGAAGGTCAATTTTATGTCTTAATGTGGTTTGTAGGATAAGGTCTAGAGAGTAAAGAGAGAGAGTGTGGCCTAATGAGGGGTAATGATCATATTTCAAGGTGTTTGAGATCATTTAAGCATTTTAAAAGTTGAGGTATGTTTTTTAAAGTATGTTCATGTAGTTTTTGGTCATATTTTTGAGGAAAAGGCATGAAATTTATTTAGAGGTCTCTCGAGTGCTTAGAATGAAGGGTTCTCAACCCGAGAAGGATTTCTTTGTGCTCATTAGCTCGTCAAACCTTTGCATAGGAACCTAAGTAGTTCATGGTATATGGGGAAGGATAATAGATAAAAATTCCAAGAATATTTTTTGGATTGAGGGGACATGCTTTATGAATGATCATTAAGAGTGGAAATAGGTCTAAACCCTCCTAGAACCCTAAGAAAGACCCGATGTTGATCAAAAGTGCCTAGAATGGATTGGTATGCTTAGGTAAGATATTGGAAAATTTATTGGACTCTCCCAAGTACCTATAGGTGGTATTGGTTAGATATAGGAGAGATAAAATGTTAAGTTACAAGCTTATTTTTGAAGAAGTTATTGTAGAAGTCAAAAGTTACATTAGACATAACAAGAAAATGAATGGAAGAAGAAGGTAGAGAATCAGTGTTTGTGTAAATGAAGGTTTATAGATAGGTTATAGTCCTTAAATTTTATAAACTTATCAACCAAGTTATCCAGTTTCTAATAGGTGTAATGGTGTAAATAGTGAAAAACCTAGGTAATAGTGAGAAGATGATTAAGAATGTGTTTTCATGATAGAATGATAAAACCAAGTACATAGAGATGTTTTTAATTAATTTTAAGACATGTTAATGTTTGGTAAATGTTTTGGAGCTCATTGAATATAGTGAAAAATTTATCACAAGTTGACCTATTTAGTTCAGATGAGATAGTGAGATATAAGGTCATGATATTGGTTCGTAAGACCAATATTTACCATTTGAACATATGATGTTTCCATATTAAAATGGTATAATTATATCATAGGATCATATACATGCATAATAATTAATTTAAATTGTATATATAGGTGTTGGAGGTCTAAGTCACCATGATTATGTTTTGAGGTAATCTGGCAGTTCTGAGTGAGTTGCAGAGGTATTCTTGAAGCCTTATCTCTTCAGTGGAAGTGTCTAATGCATATGGTGATATTTTTTAGGTCATTTATATTATTTATAAGTGTTTTATTATAATGGTTATGTGGGTAAATTATGTTTTATCCTCATTTATTCAAGATAGATAGAATTTTTTATGTGTTCAAAAGCCTAATATGAATAATGTTAATGGAGTGTTTCAAGTGTTGGCTAGACCTAAAAAGTGTTATGGAGCTAAGAGGATGTTGGATAAGGCATATTTAACTATTTTATATAAAATTTATGCTATTTATATATGTGTATATTGTTCCAATGGGTCATAATTTAACATGTCCTCAAGTAGGCCTAATGGAATTAGGTCTCCATGAGACCTAAAGAAGGATTTGGTCTACGTGAGTAATGGCTGACCTAATGTAATGTTCTATTATTGATTTTAACATGTACTAAGGCCTATTATGTACAAAATATAAGTGGTCTAGTATTTTTTTACTGATGAAGAGGTTTATAATCAAGAAACTTATATAATAACAAGGCCTTTTAGGCCTAATTAGCTTGTTAGTTAATGTAATTGAGGAGCGAATGAGATAGAATATCCTTGAGTGGAAGAAGGTATTATAGAACATAAAAGTAAATTATGAAGTGTTTATGAGTTTTTATTTATGTCCCTAATATTTTCAATAGTTTCTATGAGTTTATATGTATGCATGGTTCTTAATGACAGTGTGCCTTAGTGATCATGCATGGACCTTACAGTGTTTGCTTGGTTAGACAAAATGATGGATGTTGGTAATGTATTGACCATATTTTATGGGTAATATGAGGGTTCAAGAGTTATTGGTGTAATTTTTTAAGTGAAATTAATTCATATAAGTAGTATTATAAAGGTCTAGGTTGTCCTAGTCATCTTGGCAAAATTTCTTAAGTAAGCAGATTAATGGCATCAAAATTCACACGTGTGAAGGTGTTAAAAGAAATTGGTCACATGGATTTGTTTAGATTTGTGATTAGAGAATGTGTTTCAAATTTTAGTTATTGAAATAATTTATATCAAAATTTATGGTGGTTTAAATTTTCTCTCCCACACAGATTTCACTAATTTCCATAGTCAAATTTGCAAGTGACCGTTGGAATTCAAATATTTGAATTTACAAAGGAAAAATAGTCTACAATATTTTGTTTATAAATTTTGATTATGAATGAATTTTATTATGGATTAAAATATAAGTGGTAAATAACTTCAAGGAAAATTCAAGAAAATTTATTTGGAGGTTTGACTAGTCATACATTTGCATTTATTGTGGTTCAAAGTTGACTGAGGGTTTGACTTTCTTGTACAAGTGACCCAAGAAGGATGTTTAAGTTTTTATTGATAGTTTTTTATGTTTCATGGTGAATTAAATATTTTAGACTATTTTTTACTCTATGAGGATCGTCTATATGGATTTTGGAGGTTTGACCAATCCATATTTAGTATGAACAATTTCTTGCAAGTTGACTATTTATTCATTCATAGTGTTTTTATGTACAAGGCAAATGTTTGATAGGTTTTGCATATGCAGAGGTGTGTAGTGATAAATGTAATAAATTTATTATGTCTTAGGGGTCATGTGTCATAGACCTATATTATTTTAATTAATTTTGTGTTCTTAGTTTTTTTCAATCAAGTGTTAAAAAGATGAATAGGTCTTCATGAACCTATAAGGGCTTCTTAGGCCTAATTGAAAGGTGTTGGTGCTTAAGGGTAATGTATAAAATATATGGTCAAAATATGTAGGTGGTTTTGATATTTTTATAAATGGGATAGAATCCTTGAGGGTTAAGGAATGTCTTGTGTCTGACCAATAAGGTGGTGATCATGAAGGCTCTATAAAAAGCATAAACAAAGATGAAGGTTTCTAGACTTGATATGCGAAGAAAAGAGAAGTGTGAGTATGCTTGGTGGATGGATTAAAGAGTAGAAAAGTGTGAGAAATTTGTGTATTAACAATGTGAAGAAGTTGTGTATGACCTAGAGGTCATATTTTTGATGTTGTAATATTATTCTTATAGGGTTGAATATTAAGGATGAGCGAAGAGGTGTAGAGTGATCGAAAAGGTTATTTTAGATCTATTGATTGTGTGTGAAGGCTTGAAGAAGTGTGAAGGTTTAAGAGAGTTATTATTAAATTATTATCCATAAAATTTAAAGGAAATAAGAGTTATAGAGGTACCAATATCAGAGGTGTTATGTGGGTGCTCAACATCTAAGGGCAAGTGGGTGCTTGTCCATGCTTAGGGGTGGGTGCTCCTTGTGAAGTGGGTGCTTCACTAAAGTATCTTATTTGTGATCTATTATAGGATGGTAGTATATGTGTTTTTATGATTGAGAGTGGGTTTTATTCCCCATGAGGGTTTCCCACATAATCCATATGTTATGTTCTTTGATCTTGCCTAGTTTCCTTTATTTTTTTACAATAACTAGTTTATATGCTTCATGAATGCTTATGTTAAGTGGCTAAGAGTTTAATTTTTTTTGGATTTGGAATTGAATTTATTGCATCGGTGATTCACCTCCCCTCTCAATGATTATACCTCTAACAATTGGTTTCAAATCTAAACCTTCTTTATATGTTTAACCACTTGAAGGTGATCAAAGGTATAATGGATGATAAAGAGGTTGGGACATATCTTCAAGGTGGACTAATATGTACTCTATTAGAGATAAAATATATAGAGGAAGAGAATGAAATATTGAAAAATAAGAAAGGAAGTAAAAAATTAGATTTGACTTCCTGAATATGTTATGAGATTAATGCAAGCATTGATGGTGTGAATAAATAAATAGATAAACTAGAAACAATAGTCAAGAATTTATAGGATATGATGGATAAAGGATTGAATAAAATAATGGATTGCTTATAAGGTAAATTTATGACATATATAGATGTGTTATTATCTAAATACAAGTAGAGTCTTAGTTTTGTCAAAGAATTCAAAGATGAAACTTCTTAGGTTATTGATGGTCAAGTAAAAGGAATGTCTAATAAGAAAAACTATGGTTATGTCTTCAATGGGTACTGTTACACTTGTAATCAATGTGGTCATAGATATAGGGACTATAATTTCTCTTAAAAGAATAGAAATGAGGTTTTATGCTACAAATACAATCAATAGGGACATATGCTAAGTACTATAAGAGATCCTATTAGAAAAATGATATACAAGTCATTAACACCATCAAATGGTTCAAGGAAGACAAATCCAAGATTGAAGAAAAGAAGGAGCATAATTCAAGTAGTAAACCAAAGGAAGAGTCAATGCTTGTTCAAAATACCTTACATACTCAAGAGGATGAAAACAAGAAATGGTAAATAGATAGTGGATGTTCAAGTCATAGGACATGAGACAAGATTACGTTTATCTCTCTCAAAAAACACAATTTAGGTTTAGTAAGATTTGGTGACAATAGTTTTGCTAACATATTTGGCAAAGGTTCAATAAAATTGGATAATGGTCATACTAGAGATGAAAATGTTTCATATGTAGAAGGTTTGAAACATAATATTCTAAGTGTTAGCTAAATGTGTAAGCAAGGAAATGTTTTGAATTTTCATGATAAAGGGGTGAAGTGAGAAGATTCAAGTGTAGTAAATTAGTTGAAAATATTCATAATGTAGATAATAAATTATATGTATTTCATGAGTCTAAAAGGAAGGAGTGTTTCATGAATCAAATAGAAGAGAGTTGGATTTGGCATAGAAGAATTGAACATCTAAATTTGACAACTTGGTAAGGATTAGTTCAAAAGGGTTAGTGAGACATATGAAAAAAATCACTATGATTCCTTATACTTTGTGTAACACATGCCTTCATGTGAAGAAAACCAAAAGAAGCTACAAATCAAAGGAGAATTCCACCATAGTACCATTAGAGTTGATCCACATTGACCTATGTGGACCTACAAGAACTCAATGTATTTAAGGTAATAAATAATTCATGCTATTAATTGATGATTTCACTAGGATGACTTGGATATATTTCATCAAATAAAAATTAGAATACTTTGCAAAGTTTAAAGAATTTAAAGCTCTTTTTGAAAATGAAAAGGGATAAAAAATCAAGTGTGTGAGATTATATAAAGGAGGTGAATTTTGGTCTTATGAGTTTCATAATTTTTTTGAAGATCAAGAGATTAGAAGAAAGTATTCTGCTACTACGACACCCAAATAGAATGGGATATTTGAAAGAAAAAATAGAACTATCCAAGAGATGAGCAGAACCATACTTCAAGAATGCAAACTATTAGATGGTTTTTGGGAAGACGCTGCTAATACATCAATATACATCTTAAATAGATGCCAAGTTAGAGTAAATGGTGATAAGACTCCATATGAGATATATAATAATAGGAAAACTAATGTCAAACATTTTATAGTGTTTGGGAGCAATGTTTTATCAAGGGGGATGAATAAAATCTTGGCAAATTTGATTCAAGATATGATGAGAGAATATTCCTAAGATATTCCTCTATTAGTTCTACTTATAGATGCTTCAATAAGAGACTTAAAAAAATTGTTGAAAGTTCAAATGGTAGAGTTGATAAAGTAGGTGAAATCAGGAGGCCTAAATTGCAGATAAATGGCACTATAGAGAAATTTAACACAAATGCTGAAGGCATACATATTTAATTAGATGATAAAGAGGAAGAGGTAAGACAAGACACTATAACTCCATCTAGGAGAATATATAAGGATCATCTATCTTCTTAGATAATTAGAGATGTGAATGCTAGTTTGTATACTAAAAGGAGAATGTTTATCAATTAGAATCAATAAGACATAGCTTTGTTATCTAAGGTTTAACCTAAAATATTCTTAAAATATAGAAAAGATGATAATTAGACATGTGAAATGGATGAGGAAATTGATCAAGTAGTAAAGAATAAAACATGGGATTTGGTACCTAGGCCAAGAGACAAAAATGTGATTGGAACTAAGTGGGTATTCAGAAACAAGATGAATGAGAAAGGAGAGGTAACAAGAAATAATTATATACTGGTGTGTAAAGGATATGATCAATTTGAAAGGATAGACTTTGATGAGACTTTGATCTTGTGGTAAGAATGGAAGCAATTAGACTCTTCTTGTCATATACAAGATTTAAAGGTTTAAAATTTTACCAAATGGATGTGAAATCTACCTTTTTGAATGGTGACTTAGATGAAGAAGTCTATATTGAGATACTTGAAGTTTTTTTCATGACAAGTAATCAGGACTATGTTTATAAACTAAATAAGGATTTATATGGTCTTAAACAAGCTCCTAAAGCTTGGTATGATAGGTTAGACAAGTAACTATTGAGCCAAGTCTTCAAAAGAGGGGTAATTGATATCAATTTATACATTAATATAGAGGGAAATCATTAATTATTAGTGGTAGTCTATGTTAATGACATAGTTTTTAGATCTAAAAATGACAACATGAGTAGATATTTTGCATATGCAATGAAGATTGAGTTTGAAATGTCAATGTTAGGAGAATTTTATTTCTTTTTAGGATTGTAGATTAATCAACTTGATGTAAGGATATTCATTTCACAGGGAAGATACATCAAGGATATGCTAAGGAAGTTTGACATGATGGATTTTAAGCCAATGAATACTCCAATGATCATAGGATGCAAGTTAAACAAACAAGATGACTCACTAAAGGTTGATCAAACCATGATTCAAAATATTTTATACTCTACTACTTTTAAGCATGATATCATGAAAGAAGTAGGCATCTTAGGTAGGTTTCAAGATGATTCTAGAGAGTCTCACTTTAAATCAATCAAAATAATCTTGAGGTATCTCAAGGGCACCATAGAATATGGTTTATGGTACCCTAGGAGCAAAGAGATCACTCTAAGGACATACACTAATGCAAATTGGGTAGGGTGTGTGGATGATAGGAGGAGTACCAACGGTGGTGTTTTATTCATGGGTGAATGTTTTGTGTCTTATCTAAGTAAGAATCAAGCCTCTATATCCATATAAACTATAAAATATAATTATATAGCTTTTTATTCTTATTGTACTCAAGTAATATGGATGAAACAAACCTTGAAAGACTATAAGGTAAGACAAAATAAACCTTGTCTTATCTATTATGATAATATTAGTGCAATTAGTATCTCAAATAATCCTATTATTCACTCAAAAACTAATCACACTCCTATTATATATCATTTCTTAAGAGAACAAGTGAGTAATCAAAGTGTTAAGTTAGAGTAAGTGCCTACAAAAGAATAACTTTCAGATATTATGACTAAACCATTGACAAAAGCAACATTTAACCATCTAAGACAAAGCTTGGGAGTCATCTCATTTTCTATAAATCAATATAATGTCATTATTTAAGGGGGAGAAATATCTAGAGGTTAGTGATGGAAATCTTCAAGTAATCTATTCAAGGACATTGGTCCTAAAGGCAAGTTTTAGTCAATATTTGATGCTTGGTTTAGAAGGTCAAATCATGAAGAATGAAGGTAAGGTTGATATAGAGTGTATAGAATATATGTCTAAGGCAATACAAGGATATTCATGCATTATATTAGTCACATGAAGCTTTCATTACCATTTGTTTAGTTTGACCATTTTGCTCAATGTTCACTGCCTAGTGAGAGATCATCTTGAAAAATTGGTTTATTTGAGGTCTATGAGGACAACCAAGGGTGGAGGAAAGTTGTATTTGATGTGTCCATGTGAAAAATGTGTTGAGGATATGTCATAAGGATTCCATAATCAGTTGAAGGTGTTTTAACATAGTGACAAGAGTATACATAGGGTTTGCAAGCACAATCATGAGCTTTCGAGGTGTCAAATTAGGATTTATGAGTGGTCAAGGTGATTTTATGGAATATAAAGGTGTGTTAACCTCATAAATGTGTGATATATGTGGTTTTATGCTTTGATGTATTCTTAAGGTAAAATTAAAGATTTTTGATACCTCTCAAGTATGATAGTCCTTACTTAAGGGCTAATAAGACAAAAACCATTTCATGGTTCTATGGGTTCCCCAAGGAGTAAAACCTCAAAAATTGGACCAATGGTGTTTATTGGTGACATACAAGTTTGAGATAAGTTTTAGAACCTAGCATTAACTGAAAGATGGTAAGTTGACCATGTTTCTTTTTGATGCCCTAGGTTTTGCATCATATGGGTTAGTGACCTTCCCAAAGGAGTTGAGATTTGAGGCTTCCTAATCTTTTGAAATGGCCAAATAGGTGATAAAAAAGTACTTTATATTCATATATAAGTGTATGGTTTATTCTATGGTTGAGGATTTGTGCAAATGGAGAGCTAATTGGCAGGTCAGTTTGTGAAGGATCTATGGTGCAAAGGAAGATTTGGATGATGATTTTGGCATGATTTAAGGGGAATATGAGTGTACATAAAATATTAAATTTAAATTCATTAGGGTATATACAAAAAAATTTATGGGATCTTCAAAGTTTAGGTAGGGCTACTAGGCCTCTAGGCAAGGCTAGTATGAAGAAGAGTGATTTTTAGTCATTTTATTTAAAATAAAAAGGTATGGTTATCTATAAATATGTTTCTAAGTTAGATTTATGCATCATATATGTTTTATAAATAGTTTTAATGTCCTCTCTTCATTCTATGGGTGGCTTGTGAGAGAAACTTTGAACGCAACTATGAAATTTCATCATGGTTGGATATGGTCTAAAGGTGATTAAGGGGTACCTGAGTCTAGGTGACTTAGGGGGAGGCACTCTTAGTGTTATCAAGGTGTGATCACTACTATTTTCTTAATATTGTTCATTTTTTATTCATATAACAGTGCATAGTCAAATAAGAGTGTTGTTAATAAGAAGTCTTGAGGTAGTCTTGATAATGAATTATATGCATAGTGATAGGGGGAGTTTATATAATATCTTAGAGGAGGTACCTTATTGATTTTGGATTTGAAAACATTTACAGGTCCTTAATATCAGCAAGTAAGCCCACTTTGCCATTGTGTCAAAGGGGGAGAAAGTTTTTGTAGAGGGAGAAAGAGTATGTGCATAGCTTTGTTGCTGAATTTGAAAACATTTAAAAGTGTTGAAATAAATAAAAAAGGGGGATATTTTTGAGGTATTATAAATTATTTCCCTAATATGGCCAAGAGTGTCCATGAGTTGATATGTATGTATGGTTCTCAATGACAAAGTCTACCTTAGTGATTGTGCATGAACCTTACAGTGTTTACTTGGTTAGGCAAGATGATGGATGTTGGTGATGTATTGACCATGTTTTAAGAGTAATATGAAGGGTAAATATTTCTTGGTGTACTTGTGGAAGTGAAATTAATTCATCTAAGTGGTCTTGTGAAGGTCTAGGTTATCATAGTCATCTTAGCAGAATTTCTTGAGTAAGCATATTGATGACATCAACATTCGCACATGTGAATGTGTTAGAAGAAAGTGGTCACATGGGTTTTTTAAATTTTTGCTTGGAGAATGTGTTTAAAATTTAATGTCTTGACATAATTTATATCAAAATTTATGGTGGTTCAAATTTTCTCTCCCAAGTAGATTTCACTAGTTTCCATAGTCAAATTTGCATTAAAAAGTGACTGTTGGAATTCAAATATTTGAATTTACAAAGGAAAACCAGTCTAAAATGTTTTATTTATAAATTTTTATGATGGAGTAAAAATAAAAGTGGTAGATAAATTCAATTACAATCTAATAATATTTATTTGGAGGTTTGACTGGTCATACATTTGCATTTATTGTGGTTTAAAATTGACTGAGGGTTTGACTTTATTATACAAGTGACCTAAGAAGGATGTTTAAGTTTTTATTATAGTATTTGGATGTTTCATGGTGAATTATATATTGGAGAGTGTTTTATGCTCCTTGAGGATCATATATATGGATTTTGGAGGTTTGAAAAATACATATTCAATATGAACAATTGCTTGCAAGTTGACTATTTATTCGTTCACGGTGTTTTCATGTAGAAGGCAAATGTTTGATAGGTTTGCATATGAAAAGGTGTGTAGTGATGATTGTAATAAATTGAGGATGTATTAGGGGTCATGTGTCATGGAACCATGTGCTTTGAGGTGGTCTTATGTTCCTAGTTTTGCTTCATGTAGTGTTAAAAGGATGAATAGGTCTCCATGGACCTATAATGGCTTCTTAGGCCTAATTGAAAATTATTGGTGATTAAGGGTGATATATCAAAGATATGGTAGAAATATGTAGGTTTTATTGATATTTTTATAAGTGGGATCTAATACTTAAGTAATTTCTTGTGGTTGACCAAGAAGGTGGTGATCATGAAGGCTCTATAAAAAGCATAAACAAGGATGAAGGTTTCTAGAGTTGATATGCGAAGAAAAGAGAAGTGTGAGTATTCTTGGTGGATGGATTGAAGAGAATATCAATGTGAGGAATTTTTATATGACCTATAGGTCATATTTTTAATGTTTTAATAGTGTTATTTCAAGGTTGAATATTGAGGATGAGTGAATAGGTGTAGAGTGATCCAAAAGGTTATTTGTAGGGGTGAGGGAAATCAAGAACAAACACACCTGTTCTGATTCCTCCTGTTAGGATCTTGCTCCTCAGAAAGAGCACAGTATGATTACCAAATATATAAGCAATTGAATATGCAGAAATAACCAGAAACACAAGTAGCTAGAATTCACCAATAGCACAGAATATGAGAGACAATACACTATCTTGTATTAACACTTTACAGAAAAGAATACAACAAAGAGCCGCCACACTCTTCCACCTTATAGAGGTTTGCCACACCTCAAGTGTACAATAATTCTTCTCACACACACTCTCCTACACAAAAAATGGTCCCAACAACCAACTCACACACAGAATTGGTGTTCACCTCTCCAACCAGTCAGTAATAACCCTGCCGGTACACCAAGCACTCTATAACACTTCAAGTTGATCTCCCATGAACCTGCAACCTGCAATTCAACAGACCAAACTTACATGTAGATCTCCTATGAGCTTGCAACAACCTGCAACTCAATGATTTTACAACTAGAAGGAACTCTTCCTTTCTATCTCATACCTTATACAATACATGCCAATGAGTCTATAAATAGATCCCTAACTTAAACAATAACTTAGACTCTTAATTTAGACAATTATCCTCACAGCCCAAGACTCTAACTGGTCTTAACATGCAAACTCTTTGTTCACTTAACTAACTATCCATGAAACGAGCAGTTCTGGAACACACAGGTGACCGACGCCGGTCCCTACTTGTCTAGTTCTGCTGATGTCGGCTGACTCCCTGCCGTCGCCGGTGGCCTTCTGCACTGGTCTCGATCGACGTCGGTCCTGCTGTTGATGCTGGTGCTCCTGGATCTTAGCAACCTTTGTTCCTTCTATTTGCAAAGTGTTGAAGCTTTTAGCTCCACAACCTAACAATCTCCCACTTGGAGATAAATAGCTACAACCTGTACCTATCCCTGTACTCAGTCTAGTTTGTTCCCTTGGATTTGTATCCTTCCTCAAGATCACTCTTGAAGACCAACCACCACAAACCCTGTAGTGCAAAACCTGTCATCCAAATTACCTGCCACATCCGCATCTACAACCATGTAGAAAAAGAAATTGACCCTGCATAGCATGTGCACCTACTGCTGGTCCCACTGAACTGCCCTTTAGTATTACTTTCCCAGATTGACTCCAAACTTGTGACAACTCCCACTGCTTGGGAAAACTCAGGTTTAGTACATACCATGCACTCAACCTCATTATGTGAATCAAGACACCTATTCTGTGAACTATCTAACCATCGGCGTGCTAACCAGTTTCACATAATCATCCTAAAACAAAGTCAACATGTGACCTTCCATGTCTCTAGATCACACTCATGCCAAAGAATCTTGCTGCTCCCAGATTCTCCATGACACACACCTAAACTAGCTTTACCTTTAGTTCAACAATACCTATATATGTAACCCTGCAACAAGCACATCATATAGAAATAGGATAATGTAGCTAATATTATCCAACCTGGTAAAGAGAAACACAATGATCAAACCTCCATTGCCCTGTAGCTAATACAAGATCATATACCCTGATCTTCTGTCTCACATATCCATTTTCGCTCTTCTTCATCCTGAACATCCATTCGTCTCTCAGTGCTTACTTCCAGCTGGCAACTCTACCCAAAACACCTGTTTGGTTCTCCTCCAAGGAATCACATCCTCATCCATGCCAAGCTCGCACTATTTCCTGGATCTACCTGTTCTGCTTCTTTAAAAACTTCTTGGTTTTATACCATAAGTGAGCAACAAGTAGTGTAAATAAGGGAAATGACAAATTTAAGAACTTACTTACACCTTCAGTCCTCCATATGGGCACTTGAGACTCCATGACAACTAGCTGTCCACCCAAAATTCATCTCAGTGACCGATGCCGGTCACATCTCAGTCTGCAGTCGACCGATGTCGGTTCCCTGCGACTACCTCCTTGCCGACGTCGGTTTCCCCTGGCCGACGCCGGTCATTATCTGCCCTGAGTCACCGATGTCGAGCTGCACATAGCCGACATTGGTCCCTGTCTAGACACCGACGCTGGTTTTCTTGTCGACGTCGGTCTCTGTGTTTTTCTAGTGAGACCTGACTTTTTCCCGTGAGCTCCTTTTGGATCAAACCCTTGTCCAAATCACCCTTGCTCTGCTCAGAATTCCTCTGCATCTTGTGCTGAACTCTGTCCATCACTTTCTCCTTGAAAACCAAGGCTTTCTTGTTCTTGTCACTAACATCGGATTCCTTAAGAAATGTAACCTTCTTCTTCTGCATACAGAAACCACGATCCATGCATTCCAAATCCGAATGCATACTCTTTGACTCAAGAACAAGTATCTCCTTCTTATCTATGTGACCAAGCCTATTAAGCCACATCTCTGAATCTATAGCTGAAGTAGATAACCCAGAAAGAGAATCAGTAATACAAGTAGATAGATAAAGTGTACCTACTTTCTTACCTCTAGCTACAATAAGTGTACCCTTGGTAACCTTCCAAGAGTTCACTGTGAGAGTTACTGTGCAACCCTCATCACCCAAACTTCTAACAGAAATCAAATTCTGCTCTAGAACTGGGACATGCATGACCTCCTTTAACACCCATGTGTCACCTGTTTGCAATTTCAGCTTCACTTTTCCTTTGCCAACAATCTGACAAGGCTTACCATCCCCTACACAAATTTCTCCAAAGTCTCCTTGGACATACTCATGAAAAAATTCCCTATGTGGGGATGCATGAAAAGAGGCACCAGAATCTAAAACCCAAGATTCTACTTTATTCGAAGAACATACCAGAGCATCCTATGCAATGTAATCCGCAACATCTGCTTCTTCTCCATGTCCTTCATGCTGATCTTCACCCAATCTACAATCTCTCTTTAAGTGCCCTTGCTTTCCACATTTCCAGCAGGTTATTCTTCCATACCTGGACTTGGATCTTCTGCCTATCTTTGACCTTGATCTCCCACGCTCTATCTTCTCTCTTGGCCTTCCTCTGCCTTCAACACTCAAAGCATCTCCTGATGATTCACCTGTGCTTTTCCTACATATCTCTTCATTCAAGATCACACTCACAACATCATCCAATTTTAAGACTTTTGAAGGAGACACAGTATTAGAAACTGCCATTACCAAACCTTCCCAACTTTCAGGTAATGAACACAAGATTAAGAGAGCTCTAATTTCATCATCAAATACAATATTGAATGAACTTAACTGGTTTACCAAACCATGGAAATCACTAAGATGGCTATGAACAGATCCACCTTCCAACATTTGCAAATTAAATAAACGCTTCATAAGAAATACCTTATTAGAAGCTGAGGGTTTTTCATACAAATTTACCAAAGATTCCATCAACTCCACCGTTGTCTTACACTGTGATAAGCTGGAAATCATAGATGATGCAAGACTCAATCTAATAGATCCCAGAGCCTTCTGATCAAGAACCTCCCATTCTTCATCCTTCATATCCGAGGGTTTGCTATTAACCCCACCCAATGGTAAGTACAAATCTTTCTGATACAGATAGTCCTCAATCTGCATCCTCCATAATTGGTAGTTCTTGCCATTAAACTTTTCCATTCATAGCTTACTATCTTCTGACATTGCTCAACTCCCACTCAAACAAAAACCCTATGAGTAACCTGTAATCAAAACACACTACCCAGATCTAAACCAATATGTTAGTATCCCAACCAAAAGCTCTGATACCAGTTGTAGGGGTGAGGGAAATCAAGAACAAACACACCTGTTCTTATTCCTCCTGTTAGGATCTTGCTCCTTAGAAAGAGCACAGTATGATTACCAAATATATAAGCAATTGAATATGCAGAAATAACCAGAAACACAAGTAACTAGAATTCACCAATAGCACAGAATATGAGAGACAATACACTATCTTGTATTAACACTTTACAAAAAAGAATACAACAAAGAGCCGCCACACTCTTCCACCTTACAGAGGTTTGCCACACCTCAAGTGTACAGTAATTATTCTCACACACACTCTCTTACAAAAAAAATGGTCCCAACAACCAACTCACACACAGAATTGGTGTTCACCTCTCCAACCAGTCAGTAATAACCTTGCCGGTACACCAAGCACTCTATAGCACTTCAAGTTGATCTCCCATGAACCTGCAACCTACAATTCAACAGACCAAACTTACATGTAGATCTCTTATGAGCTTGCAACAACCTGCAACTCAATGATCTTACAACTAGAAGGAACTCTTCCTTTCTATCTCATACCTTATACAATACATGCCAATGGGTCTATAAATAGATCCCTAACTTAAACAATAACTTAGACTCTTAATTTAGACAATTATCCTCACATCCCAAGACTCTAACTGGTCTTAACATGCAAACTCTTCATTCACTTAACTAACTGTCCGTGAAACGAGCAGTTCTGGAACACACAAGCGACCGATGCCGGTCCCTGCTTGTCTGGTTCTGCCGACGTCGGTCGACTCCCTGTCGTCGTCGGTGGCCTTCTGCACTGGTCTCGACCGACGTTGGTCCTGCTGTCAACGCTGTTGCTCTTGGATCTCAGCAACCTTTGTTCCTTCTATTTGCAAAGTGTTGAAGCTTTTAGCTCCACAACCTAACATTATTTTGGATGCATTGCTTGTGTGTGAAGGCTTAAAGAAGTGTGGAGGGTTAAAGAGAATTGTTATTAATTTTTTCTCCATCAAATTGAAAGGAAATCAGATTTATGTAGGTATTTATATCATAGGTGTTGTGTGGGTGATCAACATATAAGGACAAGTGGGTGCTTGTCCATGCTTAGGGGTGGGTATTCCTTATGAAGTGGGTGCTTCACTAAAACCTCTTGTTTATGATATATTATAGGAATGTAGTCCATGTGTTTATAGGATTGAGAGTGGGTTTATCTCCTATGAGGGTTTCACACATAATCTATATGTTAGGTTCTTTGATCTTGCATAATTTCCTTTGTTCTTTGTAATAACTAGTTTATATGCTTCATGAATGCTTATGTTGAATGGCTAAGAGTTTAAAGTTTTTTGGATTTGGAATTGAATTGATTGAATCAATGATTCAACCCCCTATAATTGAATATACCTCTAACATCGGTACTATCATGAATATCTAATAGGATTTCTAAGTATGAAGATCAAGGCCATATGACCTAATCAGTCTTGAAGAGACCTAGTTAAGAGAAGAGGCTTAGAAGGTAATTCGAGAGGGATAAGAATATGAAGAAATGAAGACTCGGTCATCATATTTTGGTTGAGAAACATATTATTTTTAAGGTGATCAAATAAATCAAGTGGTTGAGTTGGTGTTGAGTCATCTAGGGGGTTAGTGCCTCTTTACAAGTGGGTGCTTGGCTAGTTGGGGTTGGTGATCCATGTGGAGTTAGTGATTAAATAATTTTTTTTTGTCTTATATGATTATAGTCCATTTATAGAGATAAATGGGTTTTATTCCCCTTAAGGCTTTCCCACATATATGATGTGTTCTTGTATTTTATGGTTGCTTATGCTTTGATTGATCTATATGTTTGTATGAATGGTTCATGAACTTTATGTGGAATATAATGAATGTTTTAAAGATTGATTCACAACTCCCCCCGCGCCCCCGCCCCCGCCCCCCCCCCCCCCCCCCCCCCCCCCCATTCATTGTGATTCCAATAATTGGTATAAGATATTTGTCCTTTGAAGTAGGCTTAATAGCTTGAAGGTGATTCTAAGAAGCACAAGATGTCTAGTGATCAAGAAGATAACATGTATGATGAAGAAATATACTATAATAGTGAAGAAGGAGATGCTAAGTTAAACCTTAACGATAATCTCATAAGTTACCTAGATTATTTGAAACATCAAAATAAGAGGAAGCATGAGTTGATATTCATGGTCAAGGATCTTAAGGAACATATTTGTACCTTGAATATTGATTGGGTCAAAGAAGCCAAAAGGGATGAGAAGATCATCAAGGATCTTAGGAATCAGTTACAAGGTGTTAATACAAAGTTCAGATCAAAATAATTTGAGTACAATCAATTAAATACATAACTAGATTATTTTAAGGTTAAGCATGAGTGGTTCATAGACAAGATGAGAAAGTTTGAGAAAGAGCATGAGAAGATATAACAAGTTAAAATCACCAACATGAAAGTCAACATAAAGAGACCAATCAGGTAGCCCAATGCAATGAGTTATTCCAATTCTTTTAATGATTTTTGTTGTGATTATCATATCTTTGGTCATAGAACAAGTGATTGTAGAATATTCTCAAGGGATGAGTTATCATGGGACCATGGGAGAAAGAGTGATCAATCAAAAGGACTTAAAAAAGTATATGGATCTTATAGAGTACATGATAAGTGTCAAACATGGGTGTACAAGCCAAATAAAGTTAGTATTGATCATATTGAGCCAAAAAGTGAAGATGGATTATTTTCTAAGGAAGAAAAAAATACTAAAGAGGATTTTATGTTAGCTTAGACTACCTTTCACATTCAAGATGAAGGCATGAAATGGTATATAGATAGTGGTTTCTCAAGCCACATGATAGGAGACAAAAATAAGTTCATCTCATTGAAGAAGAATGCTATAAGAACAATGAGATTTAGAGACAACACAAATTATAATATAGTTGGTAAAGGTATCTTAAGTTTGGATAATGGGAAGAACAAGACACAAAATGTGTTGTATGTGAAATGTTTAAAACATAACCTGCTTAGTGTAAGTCAAATGTGCAATCAAAGACATATGATAATCTTTTATGACAAAGGGTGTGTGATAAAGAGAGCCAAATGAGAAAGGCTAATTATCAATACTAAGAGGAATCAGAACAATATATATGTTTTGAATAAGATCAAGAAGGAGAGATGATTTATGAGCAAGATGGATGCAAGTTGGATATGGCATAAAAGATTAGGTCACCTAAAATTTGATAATCTAGTAAATATAATCACTAAGAAGTCTATGAAGAACATGCCTAAGATCACCAAACCTAAAACCATATTTTTCAAGGCATGCCAATAAGTAAACAAACTAGAATAAGGTTCAAGTCCAAGGAGTACTCTAATACAAGATTTTTAGAGTTAATACACTCTGATCTCTATAGGCCTACAATAATTCAAATCATTCAATAATATAGCTACTTCATGTTACTCATAGATGAATATACAAGAATGACTTTGGTAGCATTCTTGAAAGAATAGTTAGAAGCTCTTGATAAGTTTAAGGCATTTAAGGCTCTTGTTGACAATGAGAAGAATGGGAAGATCAAGTGCATAAGATTTGATATAGGAGTATAATTTTTGTCTAATGAGTTTTATGACTTTTTTGAGGTTCATGGAATAAGGAGATATTTCTCAACAACTATAAAACCTCAATAGAAATTAGAAATAAAGAATACAATAGTTTAAGAGATGGCAAGAACTATGCTAAATGAGTCTATATTATCTGATGGATATCAAAGAGAGGAAATAAACACTGTAGTCTAAATTTTGAATAGAGGATAGATAAGGATGAATGGTAATAAGAATCCTTATGAACTATGGAAAGGTAGATCTACTAATGTGGAACACTTTAGAGTGTTTGGGAGAAAATGTTTCATAATAAGAGATGATGAAAACTTAGGAAAGTTTGATTCTAGATTTGATGAAGCTATATTCCTAGGATACTCATCAATGATTTCAGCTTATATATGTTATAACAAGAGGTTACAAAAGATATTGGAAATCACCAATGTGAATATTGATGAGACAAGGAAATCACACTCACAGTCAAAGGATACTTTAGAGAATCTAGACTTCTAGAATGAAGAGGAAACTATAGAGGTTGATGAGGAAGAAGTTGAGGAAAGACAAGAATTAAAAGGCCCCTCAAGATGGATTCAAAGAGATAATCTTAAATATCAAATCATTGGCAACAAAAATGCAGGTATGCAAATAAGAGGAAGATTGGTAAGTAATCTAAATCAATAAAATGTTGCTCTATTGTCTAAGATTAAACCTAATAATCTTATAGAATCAAGTAAAGAATTTTTTTGAATAGGTTTTATGAATGAGGGTTTGGACCAAATAGAGAAGAATGAGACTTGGGAACTAATTCCCAGGCCTAAAGAAGAGAATGCCCTTGGCACAAAATGGGTGTTTAGAAACAAGATGAATGAAGATGGAGAAGTCATTAATAATAAGGCTAGATTTCTATGCAAGGGGTATACACAAGTTTAAGGGGTAGAATTTGAGGAGACCTTTACACCAATGTCAAAATTGGAAGCCATCATATTATTTATAGCACATGTAGGATTCAAAGGGTTCGAGGTATACCAGATGGATGTCAAATTTTTATTTTTGAATGGGAATTTGGAAGAGGAAGTGTACATAGAGCAAATTGAGTGGTTCTCACTATCAGGGGACAAGGACTATGTTTTTAGATAAAAAAAAACTCTTATCAGTATAAATCAAGATCCTATATCTTGGTATGCTAGGTTGGATAGGTATCTATAGGATCAAGGATTCAAAAGAAGAGTTGAAAATAGTAATCTATAAAGAAAGACTTAAGATGACCATCAGTTGATAGTAGTTATATATGTTTATGATGTCATCTTTGGTGGAAGAAATGATAACATGACCAAGGCCTTTTTAGAGGTGATGAAGAAAGAGTTTGAGGTATCCATACTGAGAGAACAATAATTTTTTATTGGATTGTAAATCACTCAATCTAAAAAAGGTATATTCATTTCATAAGATAGATGTTGAAGAAGTTTGAGATGGAAGATTCTAAGGTATTTAGTACACCTATGATCACATGGTGTAAGTTGATTAAGGAAGATGCATCTTTAAATGTCAATCACACATCATAAAGGTTAATGATTAGAAGTTTGATATACACCACTGCCTCTAGACCTAAAATCATGAAAATAGTAGGTCTTGTGGGAAGGTTTCAAGAAGATCCAAAGGAAAATCATCTACAAGTAGTAAAAAGGATACTCAAGTATCTTAAGGGGAGTATGGATTTTAGATTATGGTATCCAAGGATCAAGGAGTTCAATTTGACAACCTATATAGATGTAGACTGGGCAAGAAGTCTAGATGATAGGAAGAGTACCAGTGGAGGATCTTTCTTCTTAGTTGGGTGCTTAGTTTCATGGATACAAAAAAAATAACCATCAATAGCATTATCCACTTGTGAACTTGAGTACATTACAATAGCTTCATATTGTACTCAGGTCCTATGGATGAGACATACCTTAAAAGACTACAAGGTGGAGTAATATGGTCCTATCCCTATATATTATGATAATACAAGTGTTATAAGTGTCTCAAATAACCTTGTCATATGCTTAAGGACTAAGCACATTCCCATCATGTATCATTTTATAAGAGAAAAAATATGTGAAAAAGTGTCAAACTTGAATATGTTTCTACACAGGATCATATTGTAGACATTTTGACCAAATCACTTCCAAAGGCAACATTTAAACACCTAAAATAAGAATTGGGTGTAATTCTTACCCCTAGAATTCATTTATGAATCCAAGTACTTAGGGGGAGATAATCAGGGGGTTCATTAGCTCCAAGAGTAGGTGAGTAGTTCCAAGAAGGTATGCATGGAGATAGTGGGAACAAGTTTACATTATGACTCATAAATTCATAGTCTTGCATGTTGAGTGTTTTAGCTATAAGGAATGTGATCCAAGGAGTTATATAAATAAATTTGTCATTTATGTAAAAGGGGAAGAAAGTTAAGATTAAGGAAGAAGGTTTTTGTTGAGATAATTTTATGAGAGTGGTTACCATCACTGACAAAGGGGGAGATTGTTGAGTATTGTCATTGATGTCAAAGGTGTATCTTTCATGAGATTACTCTCATTGAGAGAGTGTGCCTAGTTGGAAATGTGTTAATGTGACAAGGGGAATTGATGAAGTGGTGTATTTTAAGGGTGTTTTCATGAAATATAATTTTAAGGCAACTAATTCCTTATGGTTGTAAGAAGGTATAGATCTTTAAGGAGCCCAATCCTAGTCATGGCATGAAGAAACCTTGTAAGAAGGTATGAGCATAGTGGATTGGTGAGATGAGTGCACAAAGGAATGAGTGGTTGTATGATATTGATTGATCATGTATGTGAGGTATTGGAATAGTTATGAGAGTCTTAAGATGAGCCTATAGGGGTAAGACCTTTAGACCAAGTCTGCACCTAGACCACTCCTAGTCCCTACCTAGCCTAATTAGGTATCATGATCTATTTTCAAGGAACATGAAGGATGTATGGAAATTTTAAATCATGAGAGAGGTTTCTTAAGTATGTGAGTGAGGTGGAGAGTACATGGAAAGAGGCATGAAGGTTAGTTTTAAGGCCTAATGTGGTTTGTAGGTCAAGGTCTAGAGAGCAAAGAGAGAGAGAGAGAGAGAGTGTGGACTAATGAGGGGTCATGATCATATTACAAGGTATTTGAGATAATTTATGTATGTTTAGAGGTGAGGTATGTTATTTAAATTATTTTCATGTAGTTTTTGGTCATAGTGTGAAGGAGAAGGCATGCAAAGTTGTTTAGAGGTCTCTTGAGTGCTCAAAATGAAGGGTTTTCAACCCAAAAAGGATTTTATTGTGCTCATCAGATCATAAAACCTTTGAATGGTAACCTTAGTAGTTAATGGTATATGGGGAAGGGTCCTAGATCAGAATTATAGGCATTATTTTTTATATTTAGGGGCTATGCTTTACGAATGGCCATTAAGAGTGGAAATAAGTTTAAACCCTCTTAGAACCCTAATAAGGACCTGATGTTGAAGATATTGATCAAAAGTGATGAAAATGGATTTTTATACTCAATTAAGCGATTATAAATTTTATTATATTCTCCCAGGTACCTCCATGTGGTAATGGTTAGAGAGAGGAGAAAGAAAATGTTGAGTTACAGGCTTGTTTCTAAAGAATTTATAGTAGAAGTCAAAAGTTCCATTAAATAAAAAAAATGAATGGAATAAGAAGGTATAGACTAATTTTTTTTATGTAAATTAAGGTTTATAGATAGTTTATAGTCCTCAAATGGGCTTAACTTATCATCCAAGTTAGCCAGTTGCTAACAGGCCTAATGGTGTAAATAATGAAAAACCTAGGTGATAGTGAGAAGATGATTAACAATGTGTTTTCATAAGAAAATGATGAAAACAAGTACATAGAGATGTTATTTATGAATTTAAATAAATTTTCATGTTTTTTATAATTTTTTGGATTTCAGTGAATATAGTGAAAATGTTGCTCATAAGTTCACTTATCTAGTTCAGATGAGACAGTGAGATATAAGGTCATGAGATTGGTCTGCAAGACCAATATTTTCCATTTGACCATATGATATTTACACGTAATAATGGTATAATGATCTCATAGTATCATATTAATGAATAATAAGTCATTTTAATTGTATATATAGGTGTTGGAGTGCTAACTCACCATGACTATGTTTTGAGGTAATCCGACAATTCTAAGTGAGTTGTAGAGGTGTTCTTGAAGCCTTATATCGAAATTGGAAGTGTCTAATGCATATGGTGATATTATTGAGGTAATTTATATTATGTATAAGTATTTTATTTTCATGTTTATGTGGGTAAATGATGTGCGATCCTTAGTTATTTAAGATAGACTTTTCTATATGTTTAAATGCCTAATACGAACAATGCTAATGGAGTGTTTCAAGTGTTAGTTGGACCTAAAAAGTGTTATGGAGATCATAGGATGTTGGATAAGGAATATTTTAATATTTTTTGTAAAGTTTTTTCAATTTATAGAGGTGTATATTGATCCAAGGGGCCATAAGGTAACATGTCCTAAAGTAGGCCTAATGGAAATAGGTCTTCATGAGACCTAAATAAGGATTTAGTCTATTAGAGTAATGGCTGACCTAATGAAATGATTTATTCTTGATTTTAACATGTAATAATTCATATTATGTGTCCAATATAAGTGTTTAAGTGTGTGTGGCCAACTAAGAGGTGTATAATCAAGAGACTTGTATAAGAATAATGCCTTTTAGGCCTTATTGGCTTGTTAGTTAATGAAATTGAGGAGCAAATGAGATAAAATATCCTTGAGTGAAATAAGGTATTATATAAAATTATAATAAGGTATAGGGACTATCATGAATATATAATATGAGGTCAAATTATTAATATCAAGGTTATATGACCTAATTAGTCTAAAAGAGACCTAGTTGAGCAAAGAGACCTATAAGGCAGTTTGAGAGGGACAAGAGTGTGAAGAGATGAAGAGGTGGTCATCATCTGTTGGTTGAGAAACATAGTGTTCTTAAGGTAATAAAATAAATTAAGTGGATAAGTTGGTTTTGAGTCATATAGGGGGTTGGTTCCTCCTTACAAGTGGGTTCTAGCTAAAGCCTAGTCAAGTGGGTGCTTGGCTAGTTATAGTTTGTTCTCCATGTGGAGTTGGTACTTCACGAAATTTGGTTTTTATATTATACACTTGGATTTGAAATAACACAAAAATTAAGATAACACTCTTTTGAAGGAAAAAAACTCTTAACATGATTGATCCCATACATGTTGTAAATACACTAGTTTGATCCAAGCGTTGATACTTATTTTTAAGAGAGATAATAAGTGACATAGGAAAAAAATTATATCTTGATAGTCCATAACCTTGATATATATATAAATTTATTGTCATATATGTGAGTAGTGATATTGAATGGGTCTTGATAAGATGAAGGGATTATAATTTTTACATTTGCAACCACATTTAAAACTTTAGTTTTTCCAAGTGTCTCTTTCTTTTTGACTTATTTTATTATAAACCCTAATTTAAACATTATTTTTTTCTTACCTTGAATTTAAGTTGCCAATTGTTCTTTTGTAATATTATCTTTACAATACATTGATTTTTTAATTGTTTTTTTCATCTTGTGCCTTTTGTAATTTTTATTTCTTACCTTGATATTTTTATAACATTGTTTTTTCTACTTGTGCCTTTTGAATATTTTTTTACTCTAATGTTGTAATCATAACTATTTTTTATATTTTCTCTTTTTTCACTTGTAACATAGGAGATTCACTCATAATGTGAGTGGGTTACATGATTGATGTATCTATTATAGGATCACCTCTATAGATTATACTTTATATTTTATTAATCAAAGATAAAAAATATCTCTATGATGCCCATGAATTCTATGAAATTCATAATATTATTTTGATATCCTTAGAGGATGTAGAGAAGGAAGTTTGATTTAACTTGTTTTTAAACATTTTCCTTATAATCTCACTTGAACTCTTATTGGCCTTTTGTATAATTTTTGAATCACTTATTATAGATGAATTATCTTTTATATTGGTATTTTGATATGAAACCTTTTTGGGAATAATATGTCTAGATGAAGATAAAAATGCATGATTAACACTGACAACTATAGGATGGGTTATCTTACCCCTTAAAATAGTGACAGCATGGGCTTGGTTAGAGGGAAAGTAACTATCACCCTCCTTAGGGTTAGGAGGAGGAAGAGGCTCCTTTTTATCCATTTAAAATGTTTCCAAAGACTAAAATGAGAAAAAGAAAAGAGAGACATATAAATGATAAAATATACTCCAACATAATAATAAAATTAGAATTGAATAATTACTACCATATGAAACCCTAAAATGTTAAAAAATCTTTGTAGACACTTAGTTTTGGCCTCTTTCATGCCTAACAAGGATTCAATTTAATTTCTAGAAAATGACACAATCTAAGCCTAGAAATCACCCGAATTTCTCAAATTTGTCTGCATAAGGGATTTAATTGCCTAGAAATGTGATGAGGCTAATTTATTTGACATATTACCTATATGCACTAACAACCTACTTTGGTTTCAACCCTAATCAAATTATGACCTAGTAATTTGATATTTTTAGCATGTCAAGATATTAATTCATAACATTTAAAATAATTTCCAAAATCAAAAAACACTAAGCAAGACTAATTACATTACAAATCTTAATTAACTTACCTAAACAAAAGTTACAAATCAAATTAGTGAATTTTATCTATCAAAAAATGATTTTTTATCCAAATATGAAGTTAAAGGTCAAATGAATTATTCAAGTGATTTATTATTTCCTAAATATTCCAAAAATAATGAGTCACAATCTCACAAATATCTAAAGTGAGTTTTCATGCCTCATAAATATCTAAAATTGAGGTGTCAATATTTCATGAGTGCTTTGACCCAACCTAGGGTTAGCTTGACTCAACTTAGGTTATTTTAGACTCAATCAAAGTTAGAATTTAGCCTAACATCCTTAGGGTTAAATTTAGATCTTAGAGCTATAAATACAAGTGCCCACACTATATGCCATTAAGCTTTTGTGTGTAAGGTTATTTTGTTGGAATTCTTTTAATAATCCATAAAGAGTAGTGTTGTAATGCCCATTGTATGCCAAGCTTCACACCAAGCCACAATTGACCATTGGAGAAGTGTTACCACCATGAAAAAGCATTGCTATAAGACTCTAATTGTCATAGGCTGAGCATGAACATCCTTATGCCAAAAATTAATTATCAAATTTGACAAAGGAGGTAAATTACTTATGTTATTTTTATCTCCATTTTGTGATATTATTTAATATGTTATGCTCCCCCTAGTTCTTAAGAAAGAGTGTTTATTCCTAGTGTATTGTTATGCTTGATTTTTGTTATTTGGACTAACAAGGGACTAATCTATGTTTTGTGTACTCTTCAAAATCCTAAGATACATAATGGCACCCCTGGTGGGACCTGCATCCCATATGGCCAAGGAGAGTGATATACTAACCTTAATTTTTCTAAAAAATGCATTTAATTCTTCAAGTTTAGATTTTTAGCTTGAAATTAATGTCATTCTATTTTTTGTGTAATCAGTAGCTTCACCCTATGTAATGATTACTTTGACAGTCCTATGTTTTGTTTTTAATCTTTATTTGACCTAGAAATGGTGGATTTGACTTGATAAATGATGGATTCACTTTACAAAATTGGAGGCTTTGACCCTAATAAATAGCAAATTAGAGATATAAAAATTGACAAGTATAAAAATGGTGTATTTGACTTGATAAATGATGGCTCCAATTTACAAAATTGGAGGCTTTGACCCTATTAAATAATGGCTTTGCAAGATAAAATTACACTGTGTTTGGGTAGATTTGCCTATTTTTTAAATTAATTTTGGTGCTTCACCACATATAACATGCATCTTCACTCTACTAAATGAAAGCTTCACCAAAGTTGTCTCTACTTGTCTATGTTTATAGGAAAATAGTGGCTTTTCCCTGCTAAATGGCATCTTCACTCTATGTTTTCTAAAAAAATGAGAGCTTGAAATGAAATGTTGTTTACTCATTTGATTTTTGGCTTAGAGACAAGAAAACCCCCTAATAATTTTGCAAGAAATAAGGTGGAGAGAGAGAAAGGTCTAGGCATTTCTAAAATCTCACATACATTTTTGTTTGGTGCTCAAAATGAACTTAATCACACTTGTCTTTTATTTTTTGAATTTTTTTCAAGTGCAAACAAGGCCAAAGGGCCAAAATTTCAATCACATTTTGATTTGGTGATATTAATAAAAACATACATTTTAGTTAGAAATATTAATAACTTTTTCACTTTATGTTTTTTTATTAGCTAAATTTTAAAGTTCATAGTTAATTTCTTTGTTTGTGGAAAAGTAGAAACTATTTCATGTATACTCTTCCCCTGTCCCCTTTAGGGAACTCAAGTGACCAAAAGTGCTTCATTTGTTTGGTCTTGTTAAAAATAATGTCATGTATGCTCTCCCCAAGCTCAGAGGGACTTGGGCGACTCAGAAACAACCTCTAAAGTCTTTCCATTTTATTTTATTATAATTAGCTTGTGGGCAAGAGATCATTTTTACATCACAAGTTTTTTAGGGGTGAGTTGACCTAGGGTTTCATCTCCCAAAATTGTGTACATGATACTAGGATTTCCAAAGGGATGAGCAGTGAGCCTCTCTGATCCTGATAAAAACTTGGTTTAGGTTTTGCTAAACATCGGACTTTACTAAGCAGTATATGGCTAGAGTTGCTATGTAAAGGAATAGACCCTTGAATAGTAAGTTAGCATGTATGAACCTAATTAATATGATTGTGACCTTCTATTAGCCACACTTGGGACCATTTAGTGTGTTCAAAACTTATAGATTTTTAGTTAACCCCACTTACCATGCAATTTATTGCCAACTGCTGAGTGATCCTCACTCTAAGTTTGTGTCACATATCAATGTTTAAGAGACAAAGGGGGTCGTAAAAACTCTACCTACTCATATACTTTAATTTTTAGATTAACACTTAATTCCTCACAAGCATTGGTATATCAGTGGAAATTTTGGTAGAATCTACACACACCCATGTTAGTTTTAGGGATAGGATGAACCATTAGTGTTATTTATATTTTCATTGATTTACATGTGTGTTTAATACTAATTTTTTTTGTTTTTATTTTCAATTCAAAACAAGTCCAAACCATCACATTTTTTCACACCACTTTAGCATAAGAGGCATTACTCTGTTCATTTTGTATCACTCTTTTTGCCTTAGAGATTTATTCTAAAATTATTTATGTGTCATTTGTTTAAACAGGGTGTCATTATGTTACCCATTTCATCTCAAACATTTACCTTGGATTTTTGAGTCCAAAAATATTGTCATGACATTTATTTGAAGGAGTCTTATTACATTGCCTAAATCATTTCAAAACACTTATCACTTTTTAAATCAAGTTCCAAACCATTGTTACACCTTTCTTATTTAAAATGCATGGTTACACTTCTCATTTTGGTCTAGATCTTTTGCCTTAAAACATTCAAGTCTTTTTGCATTAAATTTTAAACTCAACCTTTCAAAGTACAAATCCTAAGCTAATAAGGTTTACACCAAAGCCTTGTCTAATTTGGGCTTATGTTGTCTACCTTTTGTGTTTAAATTGTGTTACTTGGGTTGATTTCTTATTTGATCTAAAAGACCACTTTCTTAGACTTAATGGTTGTTGTTTATCTTGTGCCTTGTTTGAGAGTCCTTTGAGCTAAGTTGTTGCCACATGTCTTGTTTAAAAGTTTGTTGTGCCAAATTTTGAATGTCCTAGTTTCATTATTCTAAAAGTCTCTTATGAATCAAGTATCAAGTCTTAGTGAGCCAACTACCAAGTGTATTTTGAGCCAACTACCTTAGCATTATATTGTTTTTGAATTAATTTACCAAATTTATCTAATCCAATTCCCTTAGTTTAGTTTGTTTTTTGTTTCTTATTTGAGTTCTTTTGTTTTTGTTTTTGAGTCTAGCATTTTTTTTCATGCTAAACAATTATAACCGCCTTTGGGAAAATCATTGCTATCCTTTGATCATAGTTAAAATTATTCTACTTTGTATAGATACTTTTATCACTAATTATAAACACCTTTGGGAAAATTATCCCTTAGACATAAATGATTTTTGAGCTTTTGTGTTATCTTTATCACTAATTTTTACTGCCTTTGGAAAATTAGTATCATTTGTTAGATCAGTTTTGAGTTTATTTTGTTCTACCTTTGTCTAGTTTAGTTGTTTTACCCTTTGGAATTATTTTATAGAGCCAAAGGATATTTTTTTAAACCTTAATTTTTTTCCCTTACAACCTTTATTTTTCATGAGACCTAGCTATAGATTTGAAAATGCCTTGTTACACATGTAACAAGACCATGTATAATCCAAACTATGAGAAATTTGTGTTTAGAGACCCTTTTGTTCAAGATTAATATGAATAAATTTATGATATGGATCAATATCTCTCATAACATTCCATATGTTGAAAAAAATAACAACCCATTATCATAGTATTTGGTGACTGCACATTCTTACACAGGCTAAAAATGAGAGAAAATAACATAATACCTTACTCAAATGATGCCTAATATTGAAAAAATCCAATAATAATAGCCCTATAATGTTACAAAAATAATTTAGATAATATATGATTCATACTTATTTGAGAGTCATTAAATAAAAAATATGAAGTTCTCATCAGAGTTATCAAAGTATGAGCCAAGTTTCCTCTAGACTTCCTCTATGAAAGTCTAAGTAGTTTGATAAGAAATCCTAGTGATGCACCTTGAATATAATAGTTAGAAAAATCATCAAATATTTATATTCAAACTTTATTCCAAATTCTAAAACAAAATCAAAGTATGCTTATAAAAGGGAAAGACTACCTTATAAATGAACAAATGGAATAGGTACAACAAGCATACAAAAACTATATCAAATTAGCTTAAAATCTTAATGTAAACGATATTTATAAAACAACACTTATTGAGATAGCTATATCAATAGGGAAAAAAATATATGCTTCAAGATATGCAAGTTAAAACATAGACCCATTTAACCAAAGCACACTAGTTGGTTACATGTATAATGTTCATATTTTGACTGAAGAGACTATTGTTCAAATGAAAGACCTCAATAAAAATGTTGTGGATAGTAAAAAAGTACATTAAAATTTAAACCAAAGTGGGCCTAATCTACCACCAAGTAATACATAATAGATTCCTCCAAATAATGCCACAAGTGGATTGCAATAAGGGATAGGTGTGCCTACTTCCCAAAATCAACAAGCAACCTCCACTCCTCAACCAATTGATTTATTGAGTGTGAAATAGGGGGAAATAAACCAAAAAAATACCAACTTAAAACCATAACAAGTGTATAAAAATATGCCACCTCAATAGGTTATAATAATTGTTCTACCATAACAATCATATATGAATATAACTCAACAATCATAAATGTTGCCTAACTAGAAACATGTTTTTATTGGTCAAAAAGTTCCATTTGGTCAAAAACAAATAGTGCCTATTCAAAAACAAATTCTTATTAAAAAATAAGTGCCAATCTAATAATAAGTGTCAATCTAACAATAGGTGTTCAACTAAAAACAAGGTTCTTATGTGTAAAAGGTACCAGGTGCTAGGCAATAGTTGACTTTCACCCAACAAGTATTTCATATGCAAAAAGAATATAAATTTAAACACCTCCAATAATAGGGTTCTAGTAAAAAAAATGTTTCCCGTATATAATAGGATTTAATGAGTAGGCATCCAGTTACCTCTCAAACCCAATAATACCAACACATCAAACAAAGCCAAATGCCATTACCATCATTGCAATTCACTAGCTAGTATAATGTAGCTAATCTAAATTATAATGTGTTTGTATCACAATGTATTCCATATCCAAATTACAATCCCAATGCATAGATATATATACCTAGTCATCTGACCAATTCAACCAACAATCCATAATATGCCTACCCTAATTAAGGTAATCCACCTTTGACCGTACAACCTCAAAAATAATAGGCCACTCTATCTGAATTACTTAACCTAGATTTATAAAACATAAATATGCAATTCAATATATATAGATTGGAAAACAAAAAAATAAAAATAAGCTTGATGAAATTTGCTCTTATCCATTCAACATGGAAGTATCTATAAATACTACTTCCACCAGGTTATGAGCCACATAAATTTGAACATTATACAAGTGCAAAGGTGACCCTAAATAGAATCTAAAAAAAACATATTCTTTGCATGTTTTCCATCTAGTGGCATATATCAACATATATTTGCTTCTACTCTTTCCAAGGAGTCTAGGTAGATAAGCCTTGGAATGGATTGTTGAAATTATCAAAGAATTTTTTACCTAATCTTTGATGGTGTTTTTAGAGATAGTTCATATCCAAAAATTTTCATATAATATCGAGTCATCAAGACTACATGTTATGGATTTGGGCTAAGCTAAATAGAATACTGGTGAAACCTTCACTACATATTTGTAACATTGGGTAGCACTAGCGAGCTAGTTTACTCATAATCTTTCTAGATAAATAGTTAGCCATGATATTTAATAGAGAGCCTACATAATGAGATATCTTACCATCCTCAAGTTGCATTGTGTTCATACATTTGAATTTGTTGTTGATAAAGGAATATAGATTGAGAAGTCCCTTGTCAACAAATAAATAATCAAGCTATCCTCTTCTAATCAAAGCCAAAATTAACATCAAGGCCAACAGAACTAGAACTAGAACTAAGGCCAGAACCATAATTAGAACCCAATTCAAATAATATATTTAATGCCACCTTAAGCCAATAATATATGATATACCAAAAACCTACCACCATAACAAGAATGTTATTAATAATGGGCCATCGGATCATGCCATTTAGATGATGCAAACACTAGTTGTCCATTTACCTCCACCCCTCAACAACCACCACCTCCATACATACATCCAAGACCTCAAAAAAACCAACAACCATATAATCAAAACTAATTTCAAGCCCCTCCTCTAAGGATAAGACTACCCATTTCTAGACAATTTAGTGACCTTTATGAGCCTATTGAATTTTTATTTTAAAGATTGGTTTAGGCAAATATGATCAGTTGGCCAATACTAAATCTATTTCCTAAAAGAATTATTTTTATTTATTGGTACAAAAAACATGAAGTTTTTTAGTAATATCATATTATAAGACATTACATACGATGGTGTATCCACCTCAGGCATTTCATTTAGAATATGCTTTAAAATAGAGAGATAAAAAGAGACACCCATGCTCCTATGACTAATCACGATTGGGATATCTACCAGAATCTATTTCAAAAACATAATAATAGTAACAACCAATAGCTGTACCAATAATAGTAGCAATAGCAGTAGATAAATCCATCATAAAATCAATAACAATAATTCCAACCATAACAACAATAGTAAAATGGTTAGAACTAAGGGAAAATTGACAAAACTAACCAAGGAGGACATCATGACATTTTGTATACTTATAATAATATTATAGGATATTTTTCAAGTGGTCATGTTGCTAGTAGCACCATTAACCATCAATCAACTACCAACATGCCTAGTCCCTCACCTAACAATGCCTATCTACCAGATGATGCCTATCAACCTCCTTATGTTGGTAATTCTTCTTTAGACCATATTAGCATCTAAGATCAACTCCACCCTAGAATTACGATTCTAGGCCCCATTTGTTACCCAACTAACTACCAAATCCAAGTAGTAGATCGATATTGTGTAATCATAACTCAATGAGCCAAGGTTATTAATCAAAGGATTGCAACCAAATATTACAAGTGAGCCCATTCAGCCTTTTATGCCTATCATAAATAAATCAACTAATAAAATTGAGAGAAAGACCTATGATATTATGTAACAACTAAGAAATATAGATGTGCATATATCCATCATGGATTTATTGTGTACATCTATCATCTATAAAGACATCTTGAATAAGTACTTGAACTAGTCCCTTGTGACAGATAACATCACTCGTAGATAAATTCCAAGCTATGATAGGACACTTAGCCCTTGGCCAACATGTCTTACCTTTAACCAAAATGACATGTCATCCTTAATACTTCAACATAATAACCTATTTTACATGAAGGTTAATTATAATGAACAATAGATTTAAATGTGTCCTTGTAAACAATGGTTTAGGCCTCAACATTGTGTCTCTAAAGTTGGTCAAACATCTTGGATATACAGTAGCTAACTTGTAGCTAGATACCATTGTTATTAAGGTGTGGAATAATGAAGAATAGGAATCTCAAGGTACTATTAGCTTTCTAGTGGTCATTGGGCCTTTAAAACATAACACTCTATGCCATGTATTAGACCTAAAATTATATTACAATTTTTTTTGGGCCGACCCTAGATCCATGAAATTAGGGTCATACCTTCTACATTGCATCAGTGTATAAAATTTCCACATTCAAGAATGAAAGTTACTATACCAGTAGATCTTAAACCATATTAGTATTGTAAATGTCTTGAGGCTGAGTATGAAATCTATAACTATCAATTTGGCATGAATATTATCCCTAAAGATGAAAGAAAAAGAGACAAAAAGGGGGAATCCATCGAATTAGGCCCAAAAGTTAATACATTGACCTAGATAGCTTATCCTCTACATTAGCCATGCCTCTACTAGATATTTTCAACCACTTTTATATAATCAACAAAGGTCCTTGAGAATACAATACCCACACTACATTCCATATTTGCAAATTTCTTAAAAATCTAGAAACCTATGGGAGACCTAAGGCTAAAAATACTTGCATGAAGTGGGAAACTAAGGGAAAATCTTAGCTAAATAAGTCCATTGTTTTCAAATTGGTCTCTAGCCTAAAACATGATCCCTTAGCTAAAGATGATTCATGGATTTACACTAAGGAGTTATTTGACTATTACCAAGTCACAAAGTATCCTATCCCTAATTAGATTATGGATCACCTAGCTTATGATGGTGGAGGCCTAATACATAAATAAGGCACGATTGAACTAGTCTCAATGACCAAGTATAAGGGAACCCATGATATTGGATTTAAACCACTTGGGGGTGACCTTGTATATTTTATTCACATTTTAGCACCAAATAATAGTAAAGATGATGTTGGAAATGATGTTGGGTTTGATTATAGCATTCAAGATGACCTTGTTACTACAAATTTGTTTAAACCCCATGCCATTTGCATCATTAAACCTATTTATCAGCCTTGACATTTAACCCTTTACCATACACAATTGATAGATTGGGACCAACAAGAGTTAACAATTCCATTAGATGAGTTTGAAAATGATGAGGCCATATGAAACTTTTTGGGATTGAGAAATCACATTCCTTTTGGATATCACAAGCAAGGCTTTTTTATTAGATTGGATCCTACCACCTACTTTGGATAGTGGGTGAACTTACTTATCCAAAAATGAAAAAAAAATCAAACATTGAGGTTTGAAAGTGAAAACCTCTTTAAAGAAATTTATGACAAGGGAAAAAGTAAAGATAAAGGCAAGTCTCTTAATGAAAACCAATTTCCAGTGCCATTAGATGGGGATGTTCATCCCTTTTCCTATGAAGCATAAGAGATATATATCCCAAAGCCTTTTTATGGATCAAATATTAGTACCAAGGAGCAAAAATATTTTTCATATATTATTCAAGAGTGCCTTGATGTATTTATTTCATGGCCTTTGCTAATATTAATAGATTCTATTTTTTCCTAATTAGGAGAATTAGATGATCAAGCCCATCTGGATGAATTTTCCATTGCCAATCAGTTTAACTCCTTGGTAACTATTTTAGATGATGGTTCTACACTCTTATAAAGGACACTTTAGAGGTGAACATTGGAAATCTAGAGGACCCAAAGTGGATTAAATTATGTGCATCCCTCACTAATGAGGAACATGAAGTTGTTACATCCTATTTAAGGGATTTTATTGACATATTTACATGGGCCTATTTGGATATGCCAGGTTTGGACCCTATCTTGGTTGTACACCATCTCATTGAACATTCTAATACCAAACCTATTAAGAGAAAGCTACGTATGATGCATCCTCATATTTTTGTGCTAGTTAAGAAAGAGTTGGAAAAAATCTTATACATGAAATGCATTAGGCAAATTAATTATTCAAAGTGGATTTCAAAAATTGTGCTAGTGAGTAAGAAATGAGATGGTATCATTAGCTAAACTAATTTTAGAGATATCAACAAAACCTACCCAAAGATGACTTTCCTTTGCCTAATATTGACATGATAGTCAACACAATGTCTATCTATGAAATGCTCTCTTATGGATGGATTTTTAGGATATCATTAGATTATAATATCACTAAAAGACTAGTATAAGAAAACATTCACCACTTCGTGGGGAAAGTTTTGTTATTAGGTGATGCCATTTGGACTTAAGAATGTCAGATCTACTTAGTAAAGAGCCATGACAATAATAATCCATGATATGATGCATGAAATTATTAAGGACTATATCAATGACATCTTAGGTAAATCAAAGAGTTGTGATGATCATATTGCTATATTATGAAATATATTTGAGAGACCTTATGAGTATAATGTCAGGCTTAATCTAAAGAAGTGTGCATTTGGCATAACTTTTAAAAAAAAATTAGGCTTCATTATCTCTCATAGGGGAATTAAACTTAACCTATCCAAATTTCGTGCAATTATAAAAATGCCACTACCATATACCTTGAAGTAGCTTTGCAATTTGTAGGACAAGATTTAGTCCATTAGAAACTTTATATCACAATTCGCTGACAAATACCATCCATTTATGCACTTGTTAAAGAAGGGTGTTACATTCTCCTAGAATGAAGAGTGTCAAAAGAAGTTGATCAATTTAAATAATATATTTCCAACCCATCTATTTTATTTCTACCCATGCCAAACAAGCCATTACTTCTTTACTTGTCAGTATTTAAAAATGCCCTGGGGGCACTTTTGGCACAACATGATGAAGAGGGAAAATAACATGTCATGTATTATCTAAGTAGAACATTGGTCATGTATGAACACAAATATATTCTAATTGAAAAATCCTATTTAGCAATGGTATTCATAGCCCAAAAGTTACATCATTATATGTTGAACAAAAAGACCATTATTATTGCCAAAGTAGATCCACTCAAGTTTCTACTTTCCAAATCAATTGTACAAGATGGGATGGTAAAATTGATCATGCTATTGAGTGAGTTTGAAATTGAATATGCCAATTAAAAGGCCATCAATGGGAAATTACTCATAGATCAGATTATAGAAGATAGTCTTCAAGATACTCAACCCCTTACATTTGGATTTTTAGATGAGGCCATTATGACTGTTGATGAAGTAGAAGTGAAAGGACCTACTAAGGATGAAGAGTGTAAGATGTAATTTGATGGATAATTTATAGCTCATGGATCAGGGGTCATAATATTATTTATTACACCATAAGGGGATATTATCCCCAAGTCCTTTCATATTGGATTTACCTATACTAATAACATGGCAGAGTATGAAGCAATCATTATAGGGATTCATCAAGTTATACAATGGAACATTAAACATTTATTAGTATATGGTGATCATTAGTTAATAATCATTCAGGTCATAGACTAGTACCATACTAAGGACAAGAAGTTGGTGCCCTATAAATATATGGTCGATACTCTCAAGTAGTAGATTTCCAACATCTAATTTGAAATAATACCTTGGGACAACAAAAAATAGTTGATGTTATGGGAACTATTTGGTATATTATTTAGATCATAGATAGAACAAGAGATTATCAATTTCTTGTTAAACATCTCTTAGTGTCAGAAAATGAATAATCAACCATCGAGATGGGTTGTGACATTATTGGTCCCATGTCTCCTTAGTACTCAAACATATATGCCTATCTTCAAGACCAAACTATACTTCCTAATTTATCATGTAAAAATTAAAAAGCCTTTACCCAAAAAGCCTATCTCTATACCCTACTTAGACCAACCTTGTATCATAATAGTTATGATGGAACTTTGCTTCATAATTTACCTTCAAAAGAATTTAAACTAGGTTAAGGGAAGTCCATGAAGTACTAGTAATCATTTGCCAATTATGGAAGTAGATGTAGCTACATATGTGAAAAAGTGTATCAAGTGTCAAAAGCATGCCAATCTAATTCATGTTCCAGCCAAGACAATCCAACCATTGATAACACCATGACCATTTTCAATGCGAGAACTTAACCTCATAATGAATATCAATCCCACATCCTATGATATCCAAAAACACATCCTAACTACTACCAAGTACTTCACTAAGTTTGTGGGAGCCATTCGTTTCACTTACATAACTGGTAAGTAGATCTCCAAGTTCATATTTAACCATCTCATATTACATTATGGTATCCCCCATGACATTATATTTGATAATTAAAGACCATTTAAAAACAAAGAGGTGAAATCAATTTATACCTAATACCACATCCAAAAACATTTCTACATTGCTTACTACTCACAAGGCAATGGCCAAGCTGAAACTTGTAATAAAACCATTGTCAATATTTAGAAGAAGATTGCCAATGATGCTAGTCATAATTAGCACTTACAACTATTTAACATCCTCTAGGAATACCATCCCACATTTCATACTCTAATAGGAGCTACACCCTATTCACTTGTTTATAAAATTGAGGCCATTCTTCCTGTCAAGGTTGAGTTTCCTTCTCTCCAAATTTCATTGTGACACAACATTGATGATAAAGACTACAAAGTGGCTCGATTGCAAGAGCTAGACCTACTTGATGGAAAACACTTGGACACCTTGAATAATCTTCAATATTATTAGAAAATATTAAAAGGACAATATAATTAGTGTGTTAAACATCATGAATTCAAACTTGGTGATCTAGTGTTAAAAGAGAATTAAAGGAATGTAAATGCTGAAATGAAGAAAAAAGGAAAGTTCCAACCAAACTGGTTAGGGCCCTATGTAGTTGTTACTAACTATGGTTCTAGAGAGTACAAGCTCATTATTCCAAAGGGAGATGAACTTGATGAATCAATGAACATAATGTACCTCAAACATTTTTATGCTTTCGGGACTTGGATTATTATCTACATGGACTTTCTAAGTTATGTCACATTTATCGCATTATACCCACTCTTTGTACTATACCCCCTTACCAATCCATCATGATACTTAACCTTTTTCTAGCTAGTTATTTCCACCTAACCCCAATTATCATGTTTGGCCTTGGTTTATATTCAGTTGTACTTCAGGCACATTCAATGGTTGATGACAGATTCTGTTCCAAAAATTATTTCAAGATTAAATGTTGGAATGGCAGTATATGAAAGTAGTATGATAGTGGTACTGGTAATTGTATCCTTTATTTATTATTACATTTGATTGGTATCAATGATTATAACCACCTTTGGTCAAATTAGTGTCCCACCTTGTGATACTAATTATAACTACTTATGGGAAAATTAATGCCACTGACCCTTTGCTATTATTTCCTAATTATAACTACCTATGGGTAAATTAGGAGTATCACCTTTAACATGCATTACCGCATCACCTTGCCATTACCATTTCCATTTACCCTTCCATTTTCCTCACTTAAACTTGATGGTACTTAGTTAGATGCCTTTTATGTAGCCATAACTATAGTGACTTGAGGTATTGTGGGACTATGTAGGCAACACTCAATTCATGTTGAGGTCATCTCAGTCACCCCTTTGCCATGTCTCACTATTTTATGAGAATTTTTAAGCCATGCTCTTACCATTTTATGAGCAACCTAAGTCATGATCTCATTGTTTTATGAGTTGGACCATTCTATACGTCATAATTCTCATTTGAGTTGACATGCATATAAATATTCCAAAAATATTTTCAATAATTCGTAAAACCCTAAACATATACAAATTCCTTTAAAATCCTAAAATCATGAAAGTTGTCTTAGAATTTCCATGTGAGATATAAAGCCACCAATTTTTTTTGGGGATATGCCATCTTATTTATTTAGCTTCATTTTTAAAACACCTTGGTATTTTTCCTCCCATTTCTAGGAGAACTACATCAGTCTAAGGTTCACACAGATTATGTAGGTAGTACTTGGATACATAGGGTATCTCAAGTTAGCTCAATCTCCATCACTTCACCTTCATTTATTTTTTTAGCACTTCATTGCCTTAAAGATCTAGGGACTCCTAACCATTTCATAAGTAACCACTTGTCATTTAGTTTCCCCATCCTTATTGGCCTTAACTGTATGCTCTAACCATATTATGAGTTGTGATCATTTTTCATTCAAACTCAATGCATTAATGAGCACTTGTATTTTCTTATGTTCTCACCATTTTGTAAACACTTTATATTTGAATGATCTCACCATTTTATGAGCAATGATTATCTATGTTACCACCATTTTATGATCTCATTCTCCTTTCAAGCCTTAGATATAATAGATGCTATGAATGAATAATTAAGTTCATTTGTGGATACTCATCTCTTAACTCTTAGTGTGGTTTTAGCCTAAACCATACTCTGTACTTGTGTGATTTATTTGTATTAATGTTTTCATGATTGTGAACATCATCCCTCTCTTTTCTTATGCACTCATCATTTTGTGAGATCATTCTATTTTCCTCTACAAGTAAATCATGTTTTCTTATCATTCATTTTGTTCTATCCCATATCCCAAGAGAACTAATTTTGGCTTGAAGTTCATGTTGGATCTTGTGTCTATGAAACTATGTAGGCAATTCCACTTGACTAGTGCATCTAGAGTCAGCTCGGCTACCCTTTCCTTTTCTTTTATTTCTCCCATTTTATTTGTTTTATTTTATTGTCTCCTATATCCTAGGGGAAATGTTCTAGGGGAAACCTTATGCCAGTTGTTTTTATGTCATTTTTTTGGTGTCATTACTACCTAGCTTATGGGTCACCCTGTCGCCAAGAGTAACATCTCTACTACACATGCATGAACAATTTATTTTCTATTTATAATAGCATTATGATTAACCATTATTTATGTATTATTCTTTGTTTATCTTAGTTATTTGTTTTGATGTGTTTAAAATAGTTTGCTTACTGCAATTTTTTTTGCTTATTATTGTTTCATTGTTTTGTTTTATTTGTTGTAACTTTGTTTATTTTATCTGTCTTTGTTTTTTCTCTTTATTTTATCTTGTTTGTATTATTTGTTAGTTTGTTAATTTTTGTTTGTGTGTTTTGTTATTTTATTTGTTTATTATTGCCTTATTGTTAATTGTTTGTGTTTGTTTAGTTATTTGTTCATGTGTTGTTTGTTTAATTGTTTGTCAGTATTTTTTTATTGGTGTTTTGTTTATTTTTGTTTATTTGTCTTTTGTTATTTGTGTTGGTTTATTTATTCCATTTGTTTATATTTTGTTTGTTTGCTTGTTTTATCTATTTCTTTTTGTTTGTTTGTTTTGTTATTATTTTTTTATTTTCTTTTTTGTCTTTTTGGACCTTTTATTCCTTGATTACTGTAGGATTATTATAATTTTTTTGCACTTAATTTTTGATTATCCACATCTTGTACTTAGGTTGTGAATGTTTGTTTTTAGTCTTGTTCTTAGTTTATGTGTTATATTCACACCTAAAATTTGTTTTTTCATATCTTATTCCTAGGTTATTTATTTTACATTTAAATTAAGTTTTCCATGTATAGGGTATATATTTTAATTTTAATTGTTCACAAATATCCTACATAATATCACAAGCTAAAGCAAAAATGTGTACACTAAGTAGACTAGTAATACAATAGAAGTACTTCTCTGATATAGAAAACTAGTGAAATATCCAAACACATGCCTAAATTCATTAGAAATAAACAAGATTAAATATGATTTATTAGGTTTTTATATAGACGTGCATCTTTGATTAAGCATACGTATGAGTCATACAACATAGTTAGATGATGACCAATAGAACATCTCATAAACAGGGCATATACAATAAATGAACATAATATGCATGCACCTATACATCTACAATGTTAAATATCCATAATGCTAATAAATTTTAATCAGTGCTAAACATGTTATAATCAAGATAACAAGCATGCCATCATATATATTACAAGAATATCATATACATGTACATCAACCTCAAAGGACCCAAAACTGAATGTTAATGTATCTCAAATGTCATAATACATAGAGGATATATAGATATCATTATGGTGTCTCAAAAATTCATCAATAATGCCAATACAATGAGTACAATGCCATATGCTAAAATGGAGCCAAAATTCCAAAAATTATAAGTTCCCTATGATCAACTCTAGCTCTATGTGTCCATAAGACATCTAGTTGGAGGAGGCATTAATGGCCCTAATAATCCTAATGGTGGTGGTCATGGTTAATGAACAAATTGTCCTAAGGCACTTGTCACATGAGTCCTTGTCCAAGACCAGTTAAATATACTCACTATCCTCTATGCCTCTCAGATATCAAATTTAATAATTTATTGATCCCTAGGCATGGTAGACTCATAGGCTCTATGATAATATGATGCCTCATTATTTGATTGAAGGAACCCCCAACCATATACAAGAACCTAACATGTGAAATGGATCCATAAGATAAATCTTGTTCCTTTTTGAGCTTATCCATAGTAGCTAATGCCTAATCTCTCTCTATTATGAGCTAGCACTATACCTGCACCAACCTACCTATCTCAGCCTTCATCTAGGAGATCTCCAACTTCAGCAATGTCATATAATCATCTTGCATATCTAAGGTGATTTAAAAATTAGTCACCTATTGTTATAAACCTATAATCGCTCACACCTAGGTAATGATATCCTACTCTAGCATGATAGTATCTTAACCTATTATAGCTGTGCTAGAAGGCCCTACCTGGCCTAGATCTACCTGTATCCCTAAAGGCCCTACCGAGCCTAAGCTAGCTTGTGCCACTATAACAAATGTTGTGTTAGGATATTACACCATTAAATCTATCATATCATCTCCATCTTCATATCCATCTCACCTACCATTTCTTCCATCATCATCATCATCATCATCATCCCTATCCTCATCACCACTATCCTGCTAGGTGTTGTCATTACTGCTCAGTGTCTTAGCCTCTATCTCCTCAATATCCATGGGCACCTATCCCCTACCAATATTAAAACTATCAACCTTAGAGGGCATAACTATACCCACCAATCTATGTAAGATAAAATGACCCTTGTGTCTATGACTCCTCCTATGTAAGCCTAGATAACACATGTTACATTGATGTAGCTAGTTATAGCCTCACTCTTTGGGATCATACCTGACTAATATCCTATGTCACATGGGCAAACCATCTTGGTCCATCAGGTACATATTATGTATAACCAAACTATTATAGTACTTGATCAAGATAATACTCCTTTATAGAATGGGACTATCTCCTAGTTAAAATATTTGGTGGTCATAAAACCCATATACTATCCATCCCTGAACCATGTAAATGATATACAAGTTATGTCCTCTAAATGAAATTTTTTGATGTCAGATCATCAAACATCTAATGATAGAATGAGATGTCCTCCCTATGACTACACCTATTAACTCTTATTTTATCCCAATTATATGCTACTAGGTCCTTTGGATATCATAATATATGAATCCATACTTATCTCTCAATCAAGATGTGCTTCCATCCCTAGACCATTAGAAGAGTGGAATCCCTAATGTTGCATCCACCTTGGTATGCTATCATATGAAGATCTATGTATAGTTGCATCGGGACACTTGGCCCCTAAGTAAAATGTGTAGAATCATCTAACATACTCCTCATTATGATACCTAGGCCCATATCAAAATACCAACCACTCTTGTTAGGCAATAAAATGTCAATGACAATGTCCATGAGGAAAACAATCTTGCTATCAATAAGAACTAGTGGTGATAGATTCCCAATAGGTAAATAATTTTGTTGAATGTCAATATAGGTCTCAATAAGGTCTATATAAACCTTCCCATGGAACATGGGGATACCCTAATAGCTGCATAAGTCATTAAGGACTACATACTGCTATACCAATGGTGTCTAGAATAGTCATTATCCATGTATAGGTAACTTGAGGATACACCAGGTATCCTCAAGTGTAATACTAGCCTCTCTAATAAGAAAGTGAAATGTATAAGTCTTGTGCCAAAACTCAACCAATTCACTCAAATAAGCCCAATTAGCCTAGATGAATAACATCTATGCCATGCCATGAAGATCTAACATCTATAAGAAACAAACCATGTCCTTGGTCAATATCTATGAGGTTCATCGATAGTGTGACTATCACTCTCACCACATATGAACAAATAATAACTCTTACAAATAAATAAAATTTAGAATCAACCTAAATATATGCATCTACTTGATCTTAAGCCTATCTTACTTAGCCTAGTTGACCCTTTTCTAGAGGTTGAACCCCTTTCGGGTCCTCAAATAAATTGTTTTTGGATTCTAAGGTAAAGTTGTTATTTTATAAAGAGCGGATCTTCCATTTAGGAAATATTACACATTTCATAGTGAAATTACCATTTTCATTTTTATGAAAATAATGACTTTGCCTAAAAATGGGTGAAATCATCATTTCAATGATTTCCACCTAGTTTTGGTGTTATGTTCATTTCTACGAATGATGAATTTATACAAAGTCACCATTTTACTTGGAAAATACATGATTTACCTTAAAATGTAAATGATGACTTTGCCATTTTTCAACCTAAAACATGCACAAATAATTGATAAAAATTAATATAAATGTCAAAGTTGAGATTACTTACCAGTGGCCCATTGTGTGGTGGTTGTATGTGCTCCTTCACCCACTCTAAAACATGATGTCAAGATCCTCTACAGACCATTTTTATTAGTGTAATTCACACAAAACTATAGTAAATAAATTTCAATTGGCTAGGGTGAAGATGAATTATTTTTCACCCTAGAAGTGAATATATAGCCAAAAATTTGAATTTTTACCCCCTAGGGCCTATATTCCTTATACATGCCCCAAGAAGTGTATTTTTCACATCCATGGTCCATTTTGCACACCATTTGATCCTAACCTTATTTTTTTTGGTATTATAATTAAAATATCTTTTTGGGCCTCTTTGAGACCTGTTTAATAACACCATTCTTCTACATATATCTATATTTGTTTAAACATGCATCTTGGAACTCACATTTAGGATAGAAATGTGTTTTTATCATTTGTAAGCTCATCATAAATCCATTTTATATATTTTTTTATAAATTACCCTTTCCATTTTAACCCATTATGGAAAAGTATTTTTTCGATTGATTAATGCTATATCCTACCTTTTTGGGGTAAGGTTAATTTTAAATCACATAATTTAAACATGTAAATGATTATAACTTCCTTTGGGAAAATCATTATTTTTTGACCAATTAAATGATTATAACCATCTATGGGTAAATCATTATTTTTACATCATGTGCTACTAATTATAACCACATTTTGGTAAATCATTATTTTTCCTGTTCTACCCACCCTAAATGCCTATGTCACTAATTATAACTACCTTTGGGAAAATTAGTGTCCCACATTACATCACTGATAACTACCTTTTGGAAACTTAGTGTTTCACATTTCATGACTGATTATAACCACCTTTGGGCAAATTAGTATTTTGCCCACCACCATATTGGGGTAGCTATCCATGCCACTACTTATAACTATCTTTGGGAAAATCAGTGTCACACTCATTATTATTGATTATAACCACATTTGATAAAATTAATGACTTTATAACCATTACTATTTATAATTGTCTTTTGGGTAATTTAGTAATTCCACTTTCATTACCATCTAGATTGTGTCATTTTACTCATTTTGAGGGAACATCAAATGACTCTATTTTGCTACCCTCTCCCTCAAGGGGGCATAAATGGATTATCGACTAACCTTTGGGGCATGAACCATTTGAGTTAATGAATTTTTAAATATTTAAAAAATATATTACTATGCGTGTGTTTCACAATGCCTTCTCAAATAGGGGAAAACTATAGACACTTAGTTTTGTCCTCTTTCATTTCTAAACCAAGATTCAATTTAATTGATAGAAAATAACAAAATATAATCTTATAAATCACTTAAATTTATGAAATTCATTTTCTAAGGAATTTCTTTACTTAAAAAAATGACGAGGCTAGTTTATTTCATATATTACCCTGTATGCATCAATAACCTAGTTTAGTTTCAACCTTAATCAAATTAAAACTTAGTAATTTGACACTTTTTGCCTATCAAGCTATTAATTAATAACATTTAAAATAATTTCCAAGATCCAAAAAGGACTAATCAAGACTAATTACATTGAAAATCTTAATTAACTTGCCTAAACAAAAATTCCAAATCAAATTAGTGAATTTCATTTCTAAAGAAAGGATTTTTTAGTCAAATATGAAGTCAAAGGTTAAATGAGATGATAAAGTGATTTATTTCTTCCTCAATATTCCAAAAATTATGAGTTACAACCTAAAAAATATCTAGAGTGAGTTGTCATGCCTCATAAATATCTAGAACTGAGGTGTCAAGATTTCATGAGTGCTTTGAACTAACCCATGGTTAGCCTGATTCAACTTAGGTTATTTTGGACTCAACCAAAGTTATAACTTAAATTAATCTCCCTATGGTTAGATTTGGTTCTTAGAGATATAAATACAAGTTCCTACACCATATTCCAATAAGCTTTTGTGTGTAATGTTATTCTACTAGAATACCTTCAAGAAGCCATTGAGAGTAGTGTTATAATGCCCATTTTATGCCAAGATTCAAACTAAGCCACAAGTGACCATTAGACAAGTGATACCTATTGATGCTTCTAATCACATCATAGGTGCTCTTTAATGTTGATGAATACTTCTCATTTTAGGATTCAAAGAATTCAAGGCATGAGTTGCAGTTTGTGACAATTCTATGATGTTTGTGGTAGAATAGAAGCAGAGTATAAAAACTATCCACAATATTTATTTAATTTGGTGGTTGGGAGCCACCAGGGTATAGATATTTGTGATATTTCTAGCCAAAAAGTTAATTTAAATGGATATTAACAATGAATTTAAAACTAGGTGAGCTTTGATAAAGAAAATAGAAAAAGGAAGGGTAAGGTAGAAAAGAAAATGTGATTGCAAATTCCCCTCTCAAATATTATGACAAAGTTATAATTACTTTGAGCATACATGAACCAATTTTTCGTGTAAAATAGTATAAACTCAGATTACATCATAAACCTAGCAATCTTCAAAGGAGATATATAAACCACAAGTAAGAACCAAGTTTACTTTAAAAATTTGCTACTGTAACTTGAATAACATATGCACTATTAGAAATATTGTCATTGATGTCAAAGGTATAGAATTATTGGTGATAAAAGCATAATTGCATTTAATGGTGTTTTTAATATTCATATCTTTCATAATGTGTGTTAATATTTATTTAATATTAATGAATATATTTTTGGTTGCATATAAGTCAAAAGAGGGCCCATAGAGAAGTCAAAGAGTCATGAGTAAAAGACAAAAGAGGAATGGGATGCATTTTCTCATCAAGAGTCATCTTGAAGAATTACAAGAGTCACAAAGTGAAGACAAAGAGGGTATCACACATTTTTCCATGAAGGGACACTTTGAGGAATATGAAAAGTCACCAAGATAAAGATAAAAGAGGAAAGGATGCATTTGATTATGAAGGGTCACCATATGACTTTTCAAATGGAAGGATACAAAGGGTCATGAAATTTTGGCACTATTTTCCATGAGGATTCAAGGGTAACAAAGGGTGAATGCCAAAGGTCATTTGGAAAGCCATAAATAAAGGCTTGAGAAGTCATTTGTAATATGAAAGAGAGTGCATGGTTTGTATTTATTTTCAAAGAGAGAAAAGTAGAAGATATTATAGAGTTATATCATTTGTTGAGTAATCAACATCGAGATATAGTTTTGTTTTATACATAAGAGGGGTTGGTTCTCCTATGAATCAGTGCTCACAAATATTTATAAGGGTTTGATGATTATGTGGGTTGGTGCTCACAAATAGTTGATGTGTTAGTGCTCGATAAAGGGATTGTTGCTCCTGTAAGTTGGTGCTTCTAAAATTTATATCTTGAGTTGGTGCTCATTCATATACTTGAGATTGTTCTCTATGGTTTTTCCCACTTTGGGTTTCTATGTAAAAATATGGTCTCTCTCTCTCTCTCTCTCTCTCTCTCTCTCTCTCTCTCTCTCTCGTGTGATGCATATTATTGTTTCAATTTTATTACATATCTTGAATTTATGATTAAGTGGTTAAAGAAAATAAATCATATTAAGTAAAAGATATATAATATACTGATTCACCTCCCCCTCTTAGCATATTTCATGTTTAACAATTGGTATTAGAGTAGGTTCTTTTGGAAAAAGTTTTATAGCTTGAAGGTAGATCATAAAAAATATGATGGCTAGATCACATGAAGTTTTTTCTACCAATAAGGCACCTTTGTTTGATGGGATAAATTATGATTTTAGGAGCATAAGGATGAAGACTTATTTGATGGCCCTTGGATTCAACATTTGGCAAGCAGTGGTGGAGGAATATGAAGAGCCACAGACACTTGTAACTACTCTAGTAGAAAAGAAGGTAAGTGAAAATAATACTAAAGCTTTAAATGGTATTTTATGTGGTTTATGTGAATCAAAATTTGTTAAAGTTATGCAATGTAAATATGCTCATGAAACTTGGGTAAAACTTGAAAATATCTACAAAGGTGATGGAAAGGTTCAACAAGCTAAGCTTCAAACTTTCAGAAGACAGTTTGAGAGTTTGAAGATGGAATAGGAAAAAAATATAACAAGTTATCTTTTGGGTGTTGATCAAATAGTTAATAAAATTCTAGGTCTTGGAGAAAAGTTAGAAGAATCAATTGTGGTTTAAATTTTTTTGAGATATCTACCATTGAGATAAGATGCAAAAGTTTTAGCAATTGAAGAGATGAAGAATTTAGCCAAGCTAAAGATGGATGAACTATATGGTATTCTGATAGCATATGAGATATGGACCGAATAAGAGAAACCCTCAAAAAGAGAAGCTACTTTCAAGACATCAAAGAAAGAGAAGGCTAATATTCAAAAATCAAGTGATATTTCTAGAAATGATGAAGATGAAAATGGAGCTCTATTCATTTACAAGCTGAAAAAGGGCACAGGTAAATATCAAAGAAAATTACTATTTAAATGTTTTAATTGTGGAAAGATTGGATATTTTGTAGCTAAGTGCCCAGATAAGGGTAATGGTGACAATGAAGAAGGAAAGTCTACATACAATAAAAACTTTAAATAAAAATTCAAGAAGGGATTCAAGAAGAAGAGTTTGTATTCTGAAGATCCTAGCTCAGTCGAAGATAGTAGAGTCAATGATTCAGAAGAACAGATTATATTCATGGCCATACATGAAGATGCCTCCACAAGAAAAAGTATAGATGATCAAGAATAATAACATAATGAAGTTGAACTAAATCTAGTAGGATAACTCATTTGTGCCTTATAAGAGTTAAAATCTCTTGAGAAGAAGAATCGAAGATTAAAGATCTATATCGATAAAAATGAAAAGAAGTCAAAGGAAATAATTAAATATCTACAAGCACACTTTGAATAATCCAAGAAGAATGAAGAAGATCTAACAACATAGTTTTAAAAATTAATTAAAGAATGTGAAAGGTATGTTATTGAAATTTCTTCTTTAAAAGTAGATCTTGAGAAAATAAATAAAGCAATCAATGATTGAGTAGTCAATGATTCAAAATTTGAGAATAACACTAATCAATTGAATAAGATATTAGAAAGTCAAAGGTCAATGTTAGATAAGACAGGGATCAAATTTGAAAAAGAGAAAGAGGAGGACACTACTTTCACTAACAATAAAAAAGGAAAGAGCTATGCTAAAGCTCTTATAAAAGAGGAAATAAAAAGGGAAGAAGTTAAGAATACATAGGACATCTCAAATAAAGAAGGCTAGAAAGAACAGAGCTACAAAAGGCAATTAGGTTAGAGATACACAAATAAGTCCTATTTTTATGGTTATTATTTTTATTATAATGGATATGGTTATAAGAAAATAGAATGTCAAAAAAGGGCTAACAATTTCAGGAATAAGGAGAAGGAAAGTCATGCAGAGTCAAGCAGAAGCCACAACTCTTTTGTTCCTCTATTAGGCTTTAATGAAGAGGCCATAATATGTTACAAGTGAAATAAATTTAGACACATAACCCGGTAATATAGAATCATGTTTGAGTCAGTCAAGAAGGACCAGAGTTTAAAGGCTCCATTTATCAAGAAGAAAGTTTAGATAGGTTCACGGTAGAAGAAATAACCTAAAAAATCTATGTTGGTGCAGATAGCTTTGCATGAAATAAATGAAGAAAATTCATGGCTCATTAATAGTGAATGTTTGAGGCACATGATAGGAGACAAAATCAATTTCATAACCTTGAAGAAGATCAATGGTGGCATAGTGAAATTCAGAGATAATACTACTGCCAAAATTATCAGAAAAGGTACACTAAGTTTAGATAATGGTAGAACTAAAACTAACAATGTTTTATATGTAGAAGGTCTTAAGTATAATATTTTGAGTGTAAGGCAAATGTGTGATTAGGGGCACACACTAGAGTTTTATGCATAAGGTTATGAAATTAGGAGAAAAGATTCAAATGTGTTGGTTGTAGATGCTCAGAGAACAAGCAATAATTTGTATATGCTATCAGACATTAAAGGTCAAAGATATTGTTTGAGTTAGATTGAAGAAAGTTGGCTAAGGCACAAGAGAATGGGACACATAAAATTTTACAATATTTTCAACATTAGCAAGAGGCAAGTAGTCAAAAATCTTCTAAATATTACAAAGCTATCTAACACACTTTGTGAACCTTGTCAGCATGGGAAGCAAGCCAGATGGTAGTTCAAAACAAAAGAGTACTCGACCACTCAGATGTTAGAGCTTATTCACACTGATCTATGTGAACCTATGAGAACTCAAATCACTCAAGGTGATAAATGTTTCATGTTGCTTATTGATGATTTTTCACGTATGACTTGGGTAATGTTTTTAAAGAAAAAATCAGAAGCTTTTAGAAATTTCAAAGCATTAGTTGAGAATGAAGCCAGTTTAAAGCTTAAGTGTCTAAGATCAGATCAAGGAGGATAATTCATATTAGATCAATTTATTGAGTTTTGTGAATACCATAGAATAAAGAAACATTATTCAGTAGCCCAAAATCTACAGCAAAATGGAGTAGTTGAATAGCAAAGCAAAATAGTTTAAGAGATGGTGAAGACAATGCTAAATGAATCCAAGATACCAGATAAATATTGGAGAGAGAAAGTTGATACAGTAGTACATATTTATAACAAAGCATTATTAAGATTCAATAGTGACAAAACTCCTTATGATCTATGGAAAGATAAACCAATAATAGTTGATTATTTCAAAGTTTTTGGCAACAGATGCTTCATAAAGAGAATTGACAAAAAATTTGGTAAGTTTGAATCCAGAGTAGATGAAGGTATATTTCTTAGTTATTCTTTCAAAATTTAAGATTATAAATGTTATAACAAAATAACCAAGAAAATTGTTGAAAGTGCAAGTGTCAGGATAGAAGAAAATGGAACACAAAGAATCAGTGATCTAGTAGACATTCCTAAAATTATTGAAGAGAAAGATTTTGAAGAATTATATGAAGATGAGAAAAAGGAGAAAAAGGACATCGAAACTCCATCCAAATATGTTCAGAGAAATCATAATGAAAGTGACATCATTGGGGACATAAACGAAGAAATTCACACTAGAAAAATGATGGTAAGTGAATATGAGAAAGTTAATTTCTCTTTGTTTTCTAAAATTTAGCCTAGAACTTTCTCGGAAGCTAGACATGATAAGCATTAGGTTAAGGCAATAGATGAAGAATTAAATTAGATAGAAAAGAATGACACTTAGGAATTAGTGCCTAGACCAAAAGATCACAATGTGATAGGAAAAAAATGAGTTTATAGAAATAAGTTGAATGAAAATAGAGAAGTGACTAGGAATAAAGCAAGATTAATATGTAAAGGATATACTCAGATTCAAGGAATAGATTTTGAAGAAACTTTTGCACTAGTGGAAAGGCTAGAGGCTATTAGAATGTTTCTTACATATGCAGTCTTTAAAAATTTCAAAGTGTTTTAAATGGATGTTAAATCAACCTTCTAAACATGAATCTGAAAGAAGAGGTCTACATTGAGCAACTTGAGGGATTTATTCTCTCAAATATTAGTATCCATGTATGTAGATTGAAGAAAGCACTGTATGGATTGAAACAAGCTCCTAGAGCTTGGTATGCAAGACTTGATAAGTAAATACATGATCAAGGTTTCAAGAGAGGATTTGTTAACAGTAATCTCTACATCAAAATAGAAGGTGAGCATCAATTGATTATTGTGGTATATGTTTATGACATCATTTTTGGAGGAAACATTACAAAGATGACAAAATAATTTTTTGATATTATGCAAAAATAATTTGGGATGTCTATACTTGGAGAATTGTCATTTTTCATAGGATTGTAAATATTTTAGTTAGATAAAATAATTTTAATATATAAAAGTAAATATGCCAAGGAAATGTTGAATAAATTTGGTTTTGAGGATTGTGCACCAGTTGGCACATCAATGTGTAAAGGAAATAAGGTGAGCAAGGATGAAGATTCACCTATTGCAAATCAGTCTTTGTATAGATCTATGATTGGTAGTATTTTATATTTGACAACATCAAGGCCAAACATCACTCATGTAGTAGGTATAGTTGTAAGATATCAGTTAACTCTAAAAGATAGTCATGTTCAGTTGGTGAAGATAATATTCAGATATATCAAAGGGACATTGGATTTTGGATTGTGGTATCTCACAGATAGAGATTTCACATTAGTTACTTATACAAATTTAGATTGGGTAGGTTGTTTGGATGACAAAAAAAGTATAAGTGGCGGAGCTTTCTTCCTTGGTGAAAATTTAGTATCATGGCTAAGCAAAAAGTAGAATTCAATATCACTTTATATAGGTGAAGTAGAATATATAAAAATGGTATTATGTTATACTCAAGTGCTTCGGATGAAGAAAATTTTGGAAGATATCAAGGTAAAATATGATGAACCTATTTTTATTTTTTGTGACAACATAAGTACTATTAATATTTTGAAGAATCCAGTGATGCATTCAAGAGAAAAATATATTACCATTAGATATCACTTTTTGAGAGAGAAGGTTGCAGATCAATAAGTTAAAATGGAATATATCAGTATTATAGAATATATTCTAGATATTTTCATAGAGGCACTACCAAAAGACACATTTGAGTATCTGTGGGAGAAGTTGGGAGTAATTTATTTTGCTTCCTATCATTGAGGTTCAACATTAGTTGAGGGGGAGCTAAGTGTTAACTCCAAGTAAGCCCTTTTCCATTGATGTCAAAGGGGGAGAAGAATATAAATAGGTACATGTATAGGTATAGGTGCAAAAATAGGTACAGGGAATAAGTACAAGTTGCTATAGTAAGAGGGAGTTACTATATGTTTTTTAGATAACAATATGTGCAGGTTTCAAGATATGGCAATTTTAGTTTGAGGTTTCCATCAATGACAAAGGGGGAGATTATTAGAAATATTGTTATTGATGTTAAAGGTCTAGCATTATTGGTGATAAAGGCCCCATTGCATTTTCTCATGAAGAGTCATCTTGAGGAATTTCAAGAGTCACCATGTGAAGACAAAATAGGGTATGGCACATTTTTTGATGAAGGGACACTTTGAGGAATATGAAAATTCACAAAGATAAAGATAAAAGAGGAAAGAATGTATTTGCTTATGAAGGGTCACCATATGAATTTTCAAATTTAAGGATATGAAGGGTCATGCAATTTTGGTGCCATTTTCCATGAGGATTAAAGGGTCACAAAGGGTGAATGCCAAAGGTCAATTGGAAAGCTATAAATAAAGGCTTGAGAAGCCATTTGTAATATGCAAGAGAGTGCATGGTTTGTATTTATTTTTTAAGAGAAAAAAGTAGGAGATATTGTAGATTTATATCATTTATTGAGTAAGCAACATTGAGAGATAGTTGTGTTTTATACACAAGAGGGGTTGGTGCTCTTGTGGGTTGATGCTCACAAATATTTACAAGGGGTTGGTGCTCATAAATATTTTTTGTTTTAGTGCTCAACAAAGGGGTTGGTGTTCTTACAAGTTGGTGCTCAATCATATACTATAGATTGTTCTTCATGGTTTTTCCCACTTTGGGTTTCCATGTAAAAATCTGCTCTCTCTCTCTCTCTCTCTCTCTCTCTCTCTCTCTCTCTCTTGTGTGGTGCATATTATTATTTTAGTTTTATTTCATATATTGGATGTGTGATTAAGTGGTTAAATAAAATAAATAATATTAAGTAAAATATATATAATATATTGATTCATACCCCCTCTCAGTATAATTTATGCTTAACATGCACATCCAAATGCAGAGCAAATAAAATGAAATATACCTAAGATATTTTCAATTAATCTAGCATTAGCATAAATTAATATCCCTATAATAGAAAATGTAGCTCAAAATGTATAGAACCATTCAAATTTAAGAAAATAACATGCAATTGAGAGACAACATTAGCTTTCAACAAACTATTCAAATAATATTTTCAGAATTCCCTAATTGTATTAAATGCTCTTTTGTATACAAATTGCTTAGAGTCCCTCTCTTTACAAACTGGTAACCTTTGCCTATTTATAGGAAACATAGGTGGTATACTAGTTATATTTTCAAAATATCCATGTGTATGATAAGGACGATTGTCCTCAATACAAATATTACAATGTAAAAAGCTTTCTACTCCAATTTTTACAAAATGACTACTATATGCTAACGGACTAACATATATTACAAAATAATATTCTTTTATGTTGCATTGGTGGGTCATTTAGGTTACTACTTGAATATTTTCTTCAAATTAATATATTTTTCTTTGATTAACTCAAAATCTACTACAAGCTTCATCAAACAATCCTCTTCTTGACTTGCCAATGTGTTAAATTCTTTGTCATTCTTGGCTTTAAGTTCTTGAATGCATTGGACCTCTACAATTTGCATGTAATGATGATATCAAGGACATTATAATTATCTTTGATAGGCTAGCCTTGGTTGTCCTTGATGTTCTAGATGAAGGCACTGACCCTTTTCTTTAACTCTTCATTATCCATTAGGCCTGTGGCATTGGTCTTAGAAGGGTTTACCAATAGTGCCTTTAAGAGCTTCTCTATTCTTTCTATCAAGCCTTTGTCTTCCTTTATGAATATATTTCCACTATCACACTAGTTGCTTAGGTCCAATATATTATCTTTAATGAATCCTAGGAGGGCATGCAAATGCTTCAACTTGATGATCTTAATGCCGTGGACCTACTTGGTATTATGGACATTAATCAATACAATTGCCTGATCTCTAGTGTTTTACCATTGAGTAATTAATGCTTATGCTTTCCTAATTTTATGGGTCAAGGTATTTAATCTTAAGCTTCAAGGCCTTCAACCCATCAAATGTGGCAAAGGATTTATTCAATAGTTTCATTATATCCTCAGGAACTGGAGATGTAACATGTGCTTCCAAGTATTTCTTATCCTTTTCTAGATTGCTGATCTTTTGTTGCATCCCTTGGATTCCAACCAAGGTCATTACTGATTGGACCACCACCAAACTTGACACATCCTCTTGATGGATGGGATGCTCCCCTAATTCATACCCTTGTATAAGAGTTAGACCTACAAATGGTTCCACCTTTTGAAAGGTGAACTTTTCAGTGTTAGTGGTGGCTTTCTTAGTTGTCACCCTTTCAAACCTTGATATGTATAGATTTTACATGACAATGGCCACTGGTTTAAATAGTTTGGGTATCTAGGATTTCAATCCTAGTTTTAATTGATGATTCTAGATATTTTATTTTCTTGACACTTTCTTTAGATACTTGAACAATTCTTCTTTCCTCCTACTCCTTCATGAGCTCCTTGATCTAGGGTTTAACATTGTTAAGGGGATCTGCACCTGCAGAGCTGGTAATTATTAGTGAGTGTGATTGGGAAAGAACCTTTTGGAGTTTCCCATATATAAACCAATTAGGAATAATAGGTCTATGTATAGGGAAATCATCATTGAACAAATTTAATTCATTGGTGGGATGGGTCCATGTCACCTTTAGTCTTTTGGAGGACCTAGGAACAAGGGCCAACTCAAGTTCTCGCTTCTTCTATGTGATAGGGACAAATTCCAATGCCACTTCTTTTCCCTTCTCTTCCTCACCTATTTGAGGTCCTTAAATTTGTGCCAGCTTAGCTATGGCTCCCTCATATTCTTGATCAGACCCATAGGTCTTTTCAAGTTCCTTGAATAATTCTTCCATCATTTCATATGGTTCTAAGGCAACCATATCAAAGTGTTCCACCATAGAAGATGGTTTTGGAGGATAGGATGACGATGAAGGGCCTTATCCTAGCCTTTCTTCTAGTTTTTTCTCACCAAGTCCTCAAATTTTTAGTGCTTGCTATTATGGCTGACTTAGAGGTACATTAGAAGTAGAAGATAGTAGATGATATTACAGTGGGTTCATTTACCATGCCTCCCCAATTAGTTTCTCCTCTCTTTGTAGTCTGTGTTCAATCTTAAAACCATGTTACTTGCACCTAGTAAGGACTTCCTTAAAGTCTATAGCTTTAGTGTAAAAATGGTCATATGGACCAACCCTATGCTCATAGGTTACTTTGGTTAGTTGCTTTGAATAAAAATGAGAGACAAACTTGTTATTGGGGTCCCATTCCTTTAGATCATCCTTTTAAAATTAAAAGATATCCTTATGTCTGAACATGATGTCCAATTATTTCTAGTCTTAGATCAAAGTTCTCCTGATCAAGAATGGGAAGGGATGAAAAATGCCCTTCCTCTTCTCCCTACAAACATTATCAATTCTTTGTAAGATATGGTGAGCAATTTCTTTCTCAGCTAACTTGAGGGGGACATAGACATGCAACCTAAATGGTTGGGTCATGATCCCTTCTATTCCAATAATGGTATAGTTTGGATAGTACCAAATATCTCCCATGAGTTCAACATACTTCTTTAAAAGAGGGTGTATCCTAGGCATAGGGTTCCTTGTGATATTCTTGACCAAAGTAGGGTATATGTAATTATAAATGAACTAAATATGAACTCTATACTTGAAAATGTGCAACTTTACATAGTGATGGAAAATGGTAATTTTACTATGGGAGGACCAATTATTGACACCAAGAATATGAGTGGATGCCATTAATGAGTCCAATAGATAGGATTCCATGGTGAATTTTTGGATTTTACTTTTCTTAGTGACATAAAATTGTCTCCCCAAGTGGATTCTAATTAGCTCTCCAATAGGCGGAGTTAACTTCTCTTCCACCATGAAATATATGTAGGAAACCCATCTAGGGTCGACATAGGTTATGGTGGTTATCATTGAATCTCTGCATAATAGGGTCATAATGATCCAAATTCATTATTTAAATTGAATGATAGGGATTTTACCATCATGGTTCTTGGCCACATGAGTTCCTTGGATTAATCAAGGTCTCAAGATAACATCTATATTATGCTGGGTAGTCCATCCCTTGATGGAGGGGAGGTCTATGTGAGCTCTAAGGAGATTTTATTAGCCTTCAAAAGCTACTTTGGTAATATAGGAAATTTTACTTGGCCTTCCTTCTTTGATGATCCAGTCATTGTCTATTCTATAATCAATAAATAGGGGTGTAAGGATGTCAATGTAATGTAATACCTCAGGTTTAGTAGTATCTTGATGTAGACCTATCATTTGAATTGAAACCAGGTCCTCAAAATTTTTCTTGGTGACTACAACCCTTTGCTCACTAGATGATAGAGGTTGTATCTCCTCAATTTCAAAGAAAATCTCAAACCAATTCTTCATGCCATTGGCCAATGCTCCTGTGTCTAATTAAGTATCTCCAAAGTGCCTCCCTTCATGGCCTATATATAGATACATGTTTGTATCTTCTTTCCACTATTACCTTACCACTACTATGATCTCAATTACCTTGGAATACAACTGGTCTTGATTCTAAAGATGATAATTAAATCTTAATTAATGTAGTTGTGTCCTTAACAATCAAGTTTTGAGGCTTTAAGTTGAGGTTTAGGGATTTATGTTGCTCTGGTAGGGTTTCTAAGGATTTAATGGTGAAGGTGATGGCTTTCATAAATGAATTCATATCTCAAATCTTATGGATGGTACCAATTATGTAAATCCTATCTTTTTGAGTACACCAAATCTTAGGATTGTCCTTTAGTTCTTATTAGCGCTTATGTGGACCTCTTTAAGCTTGTTCCCATGGCACTCCTATGGGAATCCCTTTGAAAATTAGCCATTGAATTTTGAATAAATCCTTTTATGTTGTTTCATTAAATTAGGATTCTAAGATGAATGTGAGCCTTTGATTATGATATCAGAGGTCCTTTCTGATTGGTTGCTCAGATCCTGGATGACCTAATTATGCCAAGTGGCACATTCTAGCTTCCTTAGGAAATGATTGGATGCGATTCATCCACATGTTGAGCTTTTGGGCTCTAAGGTCCTTAGTTGAAAAGTCCACCTTCACTTCACACTATTGGATCAAGATTAGTGATGGAGTGAGAACTGTCAATCATGATCCATGAGGTTGTAGTTGATTGGTTGAGAGGTCTATTGTAGTTAAATTTTATGATCTTGCTAATCAAAGATGTCTTCATGAACATCAAATGATAAGAGCATGACTATGAAATTTAAGCTCATGAGGTTCCTTTGGCTAAATGATAGCATTCCATTTGTCATGTTCTTAGTTCTCTTGGGATTTCAAGGTCGACATGGTTTGTTGGATCAAGCTAGGTGATGAATGTGAACCATTGATCTTGATCTGAGAGGTCTTCTCTAATTAGCTCAGCTTTGGGGCCTATTTGATATCACACCATTGGATCAAGGTTGTTAGGTGAATGTGGATAGTTGGATCCTATAAGATACATGAATATTAAGTTAGTCCATGATGCACATAGGCTTAAGCCAAGGGGTTAAACTTAGATTAATAGTATTAAAACACACTATGGTCTAAGTTTCAATGTGATAAGCCTAAGGTTTAAATGTTTAGAAGGCCCCCTTTTAGACTAAGGATAAAAGTTTAGATGGGGTTTATTTTGAAGGCCTCGATAATGTCAAATACATACTCATAAATGTCAAATGATGGGAGTGAGGTCATCAAAATAAATTTTGTAGAAAATTTTATAGTGAGTGGAGTTTAGTGCATAGTCCATCATAGTATGATCTCACACTACTGGATCCGGCCTCTAGGGAAGTGAGGACCATTAGATCTACATCCAAGTTAAGACATCAAATTAGAGAAAGATACATGTAGTGATTCAAACTAAAGTTTAGGATCCTTGAGATATCATCCATGTTGAACAAACACCAAGATGTTTCAGGATTAAAACTTAGGATAAACATGATAAGTCTTAGTCTAGGATGAAAAGGGGCTTATGGACATAACATTTAATGAGGTTAGGAGGGCTTAAAAAGGGAAAAGGAACATAAAAGGGGAGTTAATTATAATTTTATGTCAAGTTTTGGGTATTTATGAAAACATAATCGAGCCTTAATGTAAAATTTAAACTTAGGGTATTTTTTTTAAAGGACCAATTCCCACTAAATTTTTTCTTACAAAAATTTAAATTTGAACCTTTAGGGTTTTTTCTTAGGATCCCTTCCTTTCTCCATGAAATATGAACTTAGCCATCCAAGGGTAGTCATCAGTAGGTTAACACATAAATCATAATTAAACATGTAAGGACCTATCCCTTTTCAGGTGGATGATCTTCAAATTTTAAAAAGAATAACCTCATGAAATCCAGACCAAGATATAGATGTTTTGAAACATTTAAAAGGTCCCCATTTTTCAAAGAAAAAAAAATGGGGTATGTTGGTCCCAAGAATAATACCACTATGGAGAAGCATTTTTAGAAGACTCTAACTGTCATAGGGTAAGAATAGACATCCTTATTCCAACAAGTAAGCATCAAATTCAACAAAGGAGATAAATTACTTACTTTGTTTTTATGTTTATTTTTTATAATGTTTACTATGTTATGCTCCCCTTAGTTTTTAGACAAGAGTGTTTAGTCCTAATGTACTATTATGGTTAATTTTTCTATCATTTTATTTATTTCAAGGGAAAATTCAACAAATATATTTTACCACCCACTCCCTCAAGGGGTCATCAAGGACTTATCGACCACCATTTGGGGCATGAACCATTTGACTTAATAAATTTTGCATTATTTTAAAATATGTTACTATGCCTATGTCTCATAATGCCTTCTCAAATAGGGACAAACTGTAGACACTTAGTTTTGGCCAATTTCATGCCTAAACTAGAATTCAATTTAATTTATAGAAATAAACATAATATAATCCTAAAAATAACTTGAATTTATTAGAAACATAATGAGGCTAGTTTATTTAACATATTACCCTATATACAATAATAACCTAGTTCAGTTTTAACCCTAGTCAAATTACAACCCAGTAATTTGACACTTTCAGCCTCTCAAGATATTAATTCATAACATTTGAAATTTTTTCCAAAATATAAAAAGCACTAAGCAAGAATAATTACATTTTAAATCTTAATTAACTTGCCCAAACAAAAATTCCAAATCAAATTAGTGAATTTCATTTATCAAAAAATAAATTTTTAGCCAAATATGAAGTCAAAGGTCAAAGGATATAATAACATGATTTATTATTTCCTAAATATTCTAAATTTTTTGAGTCACAACCTCAAAAATATCTAAAGTGAGTTGTCATGTCTCATAAATATCTAAAACTGAGGTGTCAAGATTTCATGAGTGCTTTGACCCAACCTAGGGTAATCTTGACTCAACCTAGGTTATGTTAGACTCAACCAAAATTAGAATTTAACCTAAAATCCTTAGAGTTAGAGTTAGTTCTTATAGATATAAATAAAAGTGCCCACATCATATGCCAACAAGATTTTGTGTATAAGTTTATTCTGCTGAAATACTTTCAAGAAGCCATTGAGAATAGTGTTATAATGCCCATTTTATGTGAAACTTTACACCAATCCACAAGTGACAATTGTAAAAGTGATACCACCATGGAGAATAATTTATATAAGAATATACTTGTCATATGATGACCGAAAACATCCTGATGCCAACAAGTAAGTATCAAATTTGAAAAATAAGGTAAATTAATTGTGTTATTTTAATCTCTATTTTGTGATCTTGTTTACTATGTTATGATCCACCTAGTTTTTAGGAAAGAATGCTTAGTCTTAGTGTATTTTTATGCTTGATTTTTGTCATTTTGACTAACAAAGGACTAATATACATTTTATGTACTCTTCAAACTCCTAAGATCCACCCTAGACCAAGCTAGGGTTACACAAAAAGACTAAGAGGTCAAGTTCAGAAAAAACATTTAACCTTTTTAAAAAGTGATATTTAAGGGTTAGGGGGAATAACCTAATAAAATATGGAGTAAGCTATTATAAATTATGTTAATTAAAGAATTTATATTTATAATATTATAATAAATATACTTAATTTGAGAATATGATAAATATAGGAAATTACTCTGCCAAAAAATATTCTAAAAGTAAAAATGCAAAGGGGAAATAACACTTAGCTTATGCAATGATGCACATACATATTTGATAGGCATAAGTGTGGAAGAAGACATTTTGATGTTTTACCCCAATTCATCAAATTCTTAAAATTAGCTATCTATTAACTGGGATACTAATGCCAAACTACAAACACTAGCAACAACGTTTCTATATGGATCAAGATACATGAGTTTGTTTGGAATAGTTAGTTGTGCATGTTAGGGTTCACTATTGTCTTGCAATTTGTAAATTTAGATCACTCACATAAGTTCTTATAATTGGTATCTTGATTAAAACCCTAGGTCATCTAACTTGGTCATGTCACCTTAAAAAATATGGGTTAGTGGGCCAAAGTGAAGTTCAACTGACCTCAAATAACCCTATGTTAATGAACACTACCTACATATCCATACACTCCAATGAGGACCTATGATCAATTTAGTTCTCCCATTTTTTGGCTTGTGTGTGAATGATTTTTGTAATATGATATATGTGAGTGCATATAGTGATCTATCTTGTAGATTGATTTTTTTTTATCATGGGCTATTATTTGAATGATTCATACCTGTAAGAAGATGATGCATGAACATCACTCCTAGGCCTAATTTGTTGAATTTTTTTGTTTTCCTATAAATTTTTGTTTATTTTGTGGTCTAAGTGATCTTAGGATTTTTGGTACACTTTTAGTTTTCTTTTCTTGTTGTTGGTTTTAGCTCTAGGTGTTCAAAATTCAAATTTGGCTTTTCCTACCAAAATTGAATTTTTAAGCTTGTGAGGCCTAGTTTAGGAGCTTCAAGTGTGTTTTGATAAATTTTTCAATTGTGAGATTATTAGGATGAACTCTTTAAGGGACCATTTATCTAGAACATGTGTATATAATCATGAGTTTAAGAACTATGGACTTTGATGTATGTTTTAAACACTTTTGTTATCATTCTAATGACTGTTGAAGGATCCAAAAATAGTTATAACAATTATATGACACATAAAATGTATGGGATCTTTGGTAATCATCATAATTAGAATGTGTATGAGATCAAGCTCCAATAATGTCAAGAAAAATTTCCTCATTTTAAAGACAAAAAGGTGGCATACCTTATTTTTCTATGTGTTAGCAATAAAGATGACTAAGTATGTATGAATACTCAAGAAAGAACACAGACCCTACATGTTTTTAATTGTTTTCATAATTATTTTGTGGATAAATAACACAAACCCTATAGATGACTGTGTATTCACACTCAGTCAGTATTAGATTTTTGTCTAAGTGAGTAACATAAATTATTTCAAAGGATTTACACATTCAAGCACCTATAGTGGTTGAATATAAACATGTTTTAACTTTAAAAAAGGTTTTAAATTCATTTTTAAATTTAAATCATCCATGTTCTCCTTTTTGGGTTAGCATAGATAATTATAACCCTGTATTAGGGTTTCCAAACAAAATCTTACTTTACAGGAGTTGCCACCATCCAAAATTCATAAACTTTGGTGTTTAGTTTGGTAACAAGGTAATTTAATATATTTTGAAGTTTTTAGACCTATACATAATTTATATGTACAAAAATATAGGACTAAGAATGAATTAGGTCTTGGGAGACATAATTGGAGCTTGATATATGATAACAAAATGGTTTATAAGTGGAGTTGGATCAAGAAACTTATTGGAGGGAAGATACTCAATAGAGGGTACTAAAAAAGTATCTTATATTTTGAATATCAATCTTCATCTATTTTTACCATTAAAAAATGTGAAAAAAGGCTACTAGGAAGTAGCAATTTGTACTAAATCACAAGTTGGGAGGTTGAAATTTTGGCTGCTTATCTTCTACATCATTTGGTATAAGAGACAAAAAGACACCTAGAATTTATTAAAGGAGGTGGGATTATCTAAAAGGAAGATAAGTCAAGATTGTTTGGTTAATTGCATAAGTAGAGACAAGATGCCACCTAGGAGAAATGCAACAGGTGAAATGGTAGTAGCTATACAAATGGGAGATACAATATTTCAAGAGTTGAAGAATATTAGAGTTAAATTTGATGTAAGATACAAAAATTAAATTAAATTAAAGGAGAGGAGTAGTCATATGTGATTTGAGTGACCAAGAGGAAGAAGAGCCACATATTTGTATAAGAAGCTTCAAAACCTGGAATAGAAAGAGATGGGAGTAAAAGAATACACTGAAGAGTTTTATAGGTTGAATATTAGATCAGGTCACATGGAAGATGATAATGATAATTTGGATAGGTATATCAATGGTTTGAGGTACAATTTTCAAGATGAATTGAGCCTTGCTAGTCCAAAAATGTTGGAAGAGTGTTACTAGTTGGCCTTAAAAGTAGAGGACAAGCTTAATAGGAAACAAAACCAACAAAATAGAGGTAGAGGTAAAATTTTTAGGGGTAGAGGTCATCAAAGAGGTAGAGGTTATTCACAAAGAATTCAAGGGGAGGCTAGTACTTATCATGAACAACCATCTAGCTCAAGAGGAGGATTTAGAGGTAGAAGGCCATATTCAAGGGTGGTTATACATTAAGAGGTAGAGGATCAGGTAGTTTTATAGGTAGGTGTTTCAAGTGAAACAAGTTTATTATAAATATGTTTTAGGAATGTCTAGAGGATCAACTAATAGGAAGTCTAAGATTAAAAAGTAGAAACCAGATTACACAAGTAGTTGAAGAAGAGAGTGTTTATTCTTTATCGCTATTGGAGGAACCTGAGGTAGGAGAATATTTTCTCATAAGAAGAGTGATGATCAAGACACCCAATGAGAAGGAGCCACCAAAAATAAAAAAAACTTTTCAAAACTTATTGCAAGTACCAAGATAAGTGTATAGATCTAGGAAGTATAGATAATTTGATCTCTATTGAAATGGTAAACAAACTTGGATTGAAGAAGTTGCCTCACCCTATACCATATAAAGTCTCATGGTTGAATAAAGGACAATAAGTTTTGGTTAGTAAATAAATTTAAGTGGGATTTCAAATTGGAAGGTATAAGGACAAGGTCCTTTGTGACATGATTCCCATGGATGTTTATCATGTGCTTCTTGGGAGGCCTTAACAATATGATAGGAAAACAACCCATGATGGTAAAATAAATATGTATACCTTAGTGAAATATGGAGTTAGTCATACCTTGTTGCTTATGAAGGATGAAGACAATGACCAATAATTTGGATCAAATGTGATGTTGGTTAGTGGAAAATAATTCCTAAATGCTATGAATGAAGAGGAATTGGGATTTGTATTGGTAGTCAAGCCTAGGACTATTATGACAACCACCAAATTGAATGAATTGTTTTAAGATATCCAAGACATTTTGTAAGAGTATGCAAAAATTATAGTTGATGGGATGCCAAGTACATTTACACCCATGAGGAACATTACTCATTACATAAACTTTGTTATAGGAGAAATTTTGCCTAAAATGGTAGCCTACAAGATGAATCCTAAGGAGAATGCAAAAATCAAGAGATAAGTACAAGAACTCTTAGATAAAGGGCTGATTAAAGAGAGTCTTAGTATTTATGCAGTCCCTATAGTTTTAGTGCCTAAGAGAGAAGGTGAGAGGAGAATGTGTATAGACTCTAGGGATATAAATAATATCATAATTAGATACATGTTTCCTCTCTTGAAGATGGAAGACTTGATGGACTGGTTGAATTGAGTAAGCTACATTTAAAAAATTATCTTAAAAATGGATATCATCATATTCACATCAGACAAGGGGATGAATGGAAAACCACTTTCAAGAACAATGAGGGGTTGTATGAATGTATAGTTATGCCATTTGTCTTGATAAATTCACCAAGTACTTTCATGAGGATTATTAATGAATTACTAAAACCTTTTATAGGTGAGTTTGTACTAGTATAATTGGATGATATTATTATCTACATCCCTAATGAGGAGGAACATCTTAATCATATGTATCTAGTTATGAGAAGGTTGTAAGAGGAAAGGTTAATAATCAATATCAATAAATGAGTTTATGAAATCATAATTTCTATACTTAGGATTTGTAATTTCTCAAGGCATGATTAAGATGGACAAGGATAAAGTGAAGGAAATCATGGATTGGTCAACACCTAGAAGTGTTGGAGAGGTAAGGAGTTTCTATGGGCTTGTAAGTTTCTATAAGAAATTTATTAGAAAATTTAATGGAATTTGTGCTCCAATAATAGATACCATTAGGGGAGATAAGAATAAGTTTGTTTGGATTAAGAAAGTTGAAAGGAGTTTTCAATACTTGAAGCAAAGAATAACATAGTAGCCCATTATAACACTACCAAACTTTAACGAGGTTTTTTATATAAAATGTGATGCAAGTGGAGTGGTCATAGGAGATGCTTTGAGTCAAGAGAGTAGGCTAATAGCTTATTTTAGTGAAAAAATTAATGATGCCAAGTGGAAGTATTCATCATATGACTTGGAATTATATGCAATGGTATAAGCCTTGAGTAAATGGAAGCATTACCTAATGCCTAAAGAATTTATCATCTATACAGATAATCATTAACTTCAATTTATCACTAATAATCCTAAACTAAATTAGAAGCACATTAAATGAGTGGAGTATATGTAGAATTTTACCTTCACGATCAAGCATAAACAAGGACAAATTAATAGGGTAGTAAATGGATTGAGTAGAAGAGTCTTGTTAGTGTATGAGATACAACTTGAGAGTGTTTGTATTGAGACCATCAAGTAAATGTATGAGGATGATGAAGAATTCAAAAAAGCATGCAATGCTTGTAAGCATCCAACTACACTAAATAAATAACCATGGCTGAACTATATCATACAATATGGGTTACTATTCAAAGGTGTGTAATTATGTGTGCTAACAAGTTCAATAAGAGAGAACTTGATTCAAGAGAATCATAGTGAGAGTATGGCATGCCACTTTGGGCTTAATAGGACTTTGGAACAACTCACTAGGCACTATTTTTAGCCTAAGATTCAAGTAGAAGTGAGAATATATGTTGAGAGGTGTAAAATGTGTCAAATGGACAAAGGGAAAAGTACCAATGTAGGTTTATATCAACCTTTACCAATCCCAAATAGGCCTTAGGAATCCATAAGCATGGACTTTGTGATGGGACTACCTTGAACATAAAGAGGTTTTGACTCCATATATGTAGTTGTGGATGGATTTTCAAAAATGGCACATTTTATTCCTTGTATGACCCCCAATGATGCCACCCATGTGGAAATATGTTATTTGAGGAGGTAGTAAGATTTCATGGACTACCAATAAATATTATATCTGATAGGGATACTAAATTCCTAGGCCACTTTTGGAGAATACTATGGAGAAATATAGGGAAAAATCTAAGTTTTAATTCAACTTCCACCCTCAAACAGATGGCCAAACTAAGGTGGTCAATAAGAATCTAAGGAAACTATTAAGGTGTCTATCAAAATATAATCCCAACTAGTGGGATCTTGTATTACCCTATATAAAATTTGCTTACAATGACTCTTCTAATAGGAGCATTGACATGAGTCCTTTTAAAGTGATATATGGTATATGTATATACATAATATTTTGAATTTTTATCAAATACTGATGATTTCTATCTTGCAAGAACCTATCAAGACTCAATGCACACCTTAAGGAGTACATTAGGAAAGGGGTGGGTAGACTATTGGTGTTTCATAGGATTGTTATCCCTTATTACCACATTTTACCAATCCAAATAGCTCCTAAGACATTCCTCTAAGCTAATAATCCTCTTTTTCACACTCCTTTAGTCTTTTACCACATTCTATTCCCCTTTTACTAACCTAAAATCCCTTTCAACAGTCTACATGACTAGGTCGACCTTGTACTATTATTGGTGAAATTAATTTAGGGTCTAGGTCAACTCTTGGTTGACCTATCCCATGACCTAGTGCTATTGGTCAAAACTTTTGGAAGGGTTTTGGAGTTAGATCTACCTATATAAACACATCCATTTAATTTTTATTAGAGAGACATCAATATTTATTATTCATTTGCACTTCTTTACAATTTTTTCTTCTACCATTTTACTTGAGGAGTCTTAGCTTAGGGTTTCTACTTGGAGAATCTAGTCTTGTGGAGAAGTCTTGGATGTTTTATCCTTTCTTAGTGATCCTTACAAACCACAACAACCTCTTGTGAAGCCCTTTTAGCCAAGGGAGAGATTGAGTCTTAACGGGTTCATCTTTTAGGTAAGTATTCTCTAACTTTGCTCCTCTTTTTCGTAGATAGAAGTCACATAAATAATGGATTTTAAATAATATTAATCTTCTTTTCCATGCATTAGGGTCTTACCTATACATAGCTTAATTAGGATTCTCTTATGCATGTTTATTTCTATTTTTTTACTAACCCTCATATTGTACCATAAGTTTTGGTGAGCACTAGATTAGATTTTTTTGCTTTACTTGTTATTAATATAGTGAATATGGAAACATAGGACTTAGGGTTATTTCATGATTTTTATTGATTGGAGGCTTTGAAACCATTCCTAGTATTATTATTATTATGGTAAGATATCCCCTTATTGGGTCTAGTGGATCCACATATTGGTCATGTTCCCAATTATCTAATGTATCCCCAATTATAAGTGTAAGTAGGATCTATCTTCTCTTAGCTATGATTGATTTATAGATTTGATGTATTTATGATTTCATACATTCTAGTGAACCCAACATGAATATAACCCTTATAGGTTTCCTTTCATGTTTTTCATTTTATATCATTTCATTTATTATTTTTTTATATTTATGATACTAGGTTGACATGGTCAATATAGTTTCTAAATTTTATGCACAGGTTTAACACACGGTCACATCAAAATGAATCTATTATTTCTATGCAGGTATTCATTAGATACAGGTTATTATGTTGAATAGTCGACATAGTACTATTATTCATCTCTAGAAAACATACTAGGTTAACCAGGTTGGTATAGTATTTTAGATAGCTTTCAAAAAACATACTAGGTTGATCATGTCGGTACAGTCATCTTAACAAGACTCAACAAATAGGGAATTGCAAAACTAGGTCGACACAGTTAACATAGTTGGTAGAATTTAAAAGTAACATTCAAGGCATTTCAAAAAAAAATCACAGTCCTTAGTATCCTCCAACCCACCAAGGTGTTTCTCTAAGTTTTTCGCTAATTACATTCAAAAGAAAGAAGAAACTAAGGTTAAAGGTTAGGGGTTTGACGTTACCCAGATTAAGTTGCACACCGTATCCAAGCATTGTGGGAGCTCCTCTTTGGCTATGGAGGAACACCTACAATAAGAATAAGACTTGAACAAATAAGATTTTAGAATAAGATATGGTGGATTGCCAAGCTATGTGCTCGGTCCCGAAAGCGTAAAGCTCCATAAGGGATGACAGTCCACTATTTAACAAAAAGAGTGTTGTATAAAAAGAAATGATGAAAGACTAAGAAAGAGAAATTAGATAATGCGTACCTATTCTCTGCAGTCAGTCTATCACAGTCACTGATGTCGGTAGTTCTACCGAGGTCAGTTGGGCAAATTATGCCAACGTCAATTTTATTACCAATGTCGGTAGGGGCAGTGGGCCTTGGATGGGTTTTGGAATATGTCTGTGGTTGATAGAAGAGTCTATGGAAGTTTAAAGGGTTGTGTAGGGTTGTGACAAAGTAAATAAGGTCTGAGGAAGGGCAAAGGTAGAGGATAAGTGTGAAAAGAGGGGAAGAATAAGAGGAAGGCTTTTCAGCCTCTCCATGGAAGAAGCTGGGTTTCTCTCAATAGTTCTTAGAAATATCAAATGGAAACTAATTACCAATATATTCTAAAATACTGAAATAAGAAGTAGAATACTTAGCTCTATTATTTGAAGAACTAGAGGTGTTAGAATGCTTATTCCTATTATGGTTGATGTTGAGGTTCTCGTACAATGTCTCAATCCAATGTTTGGAGTGACTTTTGTAGAGCTTCAATAGCCAGGAGTAGCGATAGTCAAATTCTGATGCTTGGTCTCAGAGTGTGCACGTCGATATGTGAAGAGGTGGGGGCAGCTCAAGGTTAGAACATGGCTTATGTAACTGATGTTGGTGATCTCGTCGGCATCGGCTGATGATTGACCGACGTCGGTGGCTAGAGAATGGGTAAAAGGGCTAATTTTAGCTCTTTGCCCATTTCTCCATCTGCCAAGTGCATTTGCCATTGGAGAATGGTCAAAAGATGGGTTTATTAGGCACAAGAGTTAGTTAGGAGGTTAGTATGGAGTGAGAATAGGTCATGGGTAGTTAGGATTTAGATGACTTAGTCTCAGGGTGACTCATAGGGTAAGAAATGGTCTTAGGATGAGGTGTCTAGGTGAGGTGTCGTGGTGAGGTGATTAATTTAAAATAAGTAATTTATTTTAAATTAATAAAGTGTGCAAGTGTGGGTTAGGAGTGTTAAAGTTAGAAGGGGACCAAGGGGGGGTTAACACAATATTGGTGTCTACATTTGCCCCTTTTTGTCTTATGGTTTGTTATGATGAACTGCAAGACAAAAATAGAGGTAGGTTGCCCCAGGTATGGGATAAGGTATTCCCCTTCAAAGCGGGAATTGAGAGAAGGTAAGCTGAAATTAGGTGCCGATTTGATAGGCAATGGATGGGTAGGGTGAAGTTTGAGTGTGAATGCTACAATAGTTGAGATTGTGTGTATGCCACTTCATTTGATAGGTAGCTCAAATTGTCACAGGTAAGGTCAAGGAGCACTAAAATTAAAGTAACCAGTCCCTAGCTTATTAGTGGTAACTAATTGGGTTAAACGATCAAAGCTATAGCTCCAATGGTTGAGGAGGACTAAAATTAAACTAACCAGTCCCTAGCTTATTAGTGGTAGCTGATTGGGTTAGATCGATCAAAGCTGTAGCTCCAATGGTCATCGTGTTCCAAGTATTCAGGCTAGGAAGTGCTCCTAGAAAACATGAAAATGTCACAAATATTGGGGATCAACTTGGTCACGATCTAACAATAGGTGTGAGGGTCGTGGACAATTTGCTAATTATTCGTGAGGTAGCATATGTAATCAAAACAACCAAGGCAAAGTTGTCTCGAAAGTGGTCATGGTCTGAGGAGATAGTCATGATCTCTGAGGTCATTGGTCCAGTCAGGTTGAGATATAAGTGATCTCAAGTATTGTTTGTTATGGATAGGGAGATGTATGTGATCTCTAATGTGCCCTATGAGAAGTCTGAGGTAACCTCTACAGTGTTAGGGCTAGTTGTTTGGTCATGATTTTGGGCTGGTTTAGATAGTTGGTCCATCAAGTAGATGAACCAACGAATGGCTGAGCTAACCTTAGAAGACCCCATGTCAACTGAGTGTTACCTACATAGCCCCTATTTTAAGGGCCTCAGGCCAATGTAGTTCTCCCCAAAAGGGAAGAAGAGGGTAGGTTATGGATTGGTTTTGACTAGGTTAGGTCATAGTTAAAGGTTATATGGTTGGTTCATCAGGTAGATGAATAAATGAATGGCCGAGCTAACCTCAGAAGACCCCCTGTCAATTTAGTGCTGCCTAGATAGCCCATGCGAAGGGCCTCAGGCCAATGTAGTTCTCCCTAAAAGGGAAGAAGAGGGTAGATTATGGATTGGTTTTGACTAGGTTAGGTCATGGTTAAAGGTTATATGGTTGGTCCATCAGGTAGATGAATGAACAAATGGTCGAGCTAACCTCAGAAGACCCCATGTCAACTGAGTGCTACCTACATAGTCACTGTTTTAAGGGCCTCAGGCTAATGTAGTTCTCCCAAAAGGGAAGAAGGGTCAAAGAGATTGATAATTGGTTTGGTTATGTTTGAAATGATGAGTGTACGATGATGTTATAGCCTTTTCCATATTGTGTGATGGTGTATGCTATAACATAGATTATGTGGTTTTTCACCCTTAGCAATTTTCCATATTGGTGATGGTGTATGCTAAAAATGAAATGAGTTTTCTCCAAAAAGGAAAAAAAAGTCAAAGAGGTTGATAGTTGTTTTGGTTATGTTTGAAATGATGAGTATATGATGATGTTATAGCCTTTTCCATATTGTGTGATGGTGTATGATGTAACATAGGTTATGTGGTTTTTCATCCTTAGCAATTTTCCATATTGGTGATGGTGTATGCTAAAAATGAAATGAGGTTATTTATGCTTCAGCAAGTTTCCATATTGGTGATGGTATATGCTTTACATAAATTGTGTTTGGTTGATAGTTTCCATGTGTATTGTTTTCCATAGAAATGAATGTGAATGGGCTATGATAATTTATACAACACAAATTGATATTTGCATTAAATAAATCATGATGTTATGTCAGTGGTATAAAATGTTTTGGTTGTATGTTATTGGCATGTGACAAAGCTGTGTAAGAAGTGAAAGGCATGTTGCTCTTTCATTGATAAGGACCATAATGATATCATAGATAGGGTTTTTGCAAACAAAATCCCCGTTCATGCATTACGTCATTGACCATTGGTTTGTGTTAGAGAAGTACTCGGCTCACTTGATGTTAAGTGAGCTCAAAGTCCCTTGAGTATGTTGGGGTAATAGGTTTGATTATGTGAGATGTGAGGATAGCGTAACCTTTTTTAGCAAGGATAACTTTGCCCCTTTTATAGGTGACCCTGAGAACGACTATAGACAAGTCCATGACTTAATAGTTTTTTACTCAGCCTTTTTTTTTGGGTAGACTGATCAATACGGGAAGTCTACTTGGGGATGTTTTATTTTGTGGTCATGTGAAGCTGATCGATGTGGGCAGGTTCTAAGAGGGTGATGTTATGGTAGCAAAATTTGGGCATAGCCATCCTTCAAGGGAGAGGTCTATGTTTTGCTTCATATGTTTTGATAGCTTTGAATAGCTATCTTTCAATGGAGCAGTCTATTAGTTACAACAATAATGTAGCTGTCCTTTAAGGGAGCTTTCTACATTTATAGTTAATGACCTTTGGTTAGGCATCCCAATTTTTATGTTTTTTTTTTTTTTGGTTTGTTGACTAAAGTTTTAGTCATGGACTAGACTATAGAGGTTTAGGGGTTTCCCTTTTATTAGGCTAAAGCATTAATGCTTAAAAAAGGATTAACTAATTATTTGTAGGGAAAAAGGGTTGAAAGGAATAGGAATGAGGATGACGGGGGTTGCTCAAGGGACGAGGTCAAGTTAAACATCAAGTGAATGATTACTTGATTAAAAATAGAATGGCCACAGATGTAAGGCATTAAGGGGCTCAAGTTATGGCTAGCCTTCGAGAGAAGATAGATGATAAGTCCCTGATCCATACTTGTGTGTTATTATGTAAGTTTCAAACCAATTAGGAGCAAACTTGCCTCATTTGCTTCTTTCCATATTGGTCATGTGTTGGTTTTCTTTAAGGATGAGATCTCTGATTTTGAAATCTCACTCTTTCAGATTTTTGTTATAGGCACATTTGATGCGATGTTGGATGTGAAGTAGGTTAGCATGTTGTTGACATTTGATACAATGCTGAACATAGTCACTACAGTCTTGGTTAAGAGTGGGCCAATAATAGCCCAGGTGGAGGATGCGCTTGGCAACTGAGTTACCACTGAAATGTCCCCCACAAATCCCATCATGGACTTGTTTGATGGCATGAGATGTCTCAGTGGTGGTTAGGCATCAGAGAAGGGGGCCATTGAAACCTCATTTGTAGAGAAGACCCCCTAGCATGGTGTATCAAATAGTACTCTTGATAAAATCCCGTCATCCCTTGCTAGAGAGGTTAGGAGGAATGATATAATAAGTCAAGTGGTCAACAAGGTGTTTATACCAAACATCATGTGGACTAGAGAGGTTAGGAGGAATTTCCCTCGAAGATGTTGGTTGAGATGTGCCCAAGATAGAAATCTTTGGTTTTGGTGGTTGAGAGGGCTTGACAAATGGATATGTCAGAGGGGTAGAGACCTGCTCTTTTCCTTTATCCTTTAGGGTTTGGTCCTGGTGGCCACATTAATAGTGTTGATTTTGAATAAAGGGGGAGAAGGTGGTAGAGGGACCATAATCTCGCATTGGGATCTCGATTCAAGTGAGAAGGTTTGGGAGGCATGGGATGGTGTCGATAGTTTTTCAAAAGAATCCTCAACAAGAAGGGTGTCCTTTTCCAAGTGTTGGTGAATGACAACCTTAAGAACATAACAATTATCGGTATCATGCCTAGGTGTGCGATGATACCAGCAGATTTGAGAGTCATCAAACCAAGATGGTTTTGATTCGAGAGGTCAGTATGGCTTAATGGGTGGGAGAATGATGCTAGAAGAATGAAACAATTGACATAACATCAAAGCATAGGAACCCACTAATGGATTTGCACTCGTTGTTGTAGTAGGGGTTGAAAACTTCTATTTAGGAGTTGTAGGGGGAGTTTTTATACCTTCTTTTTGGTTGGCAGTGTGGCCACACACGTAGATGGCACTTTCTTGATGAGAGGTGTTGGATTTCTTGGAGGAAATATGTTTTTGATGGGTAGAGGGAGTAATGGAGGCAGTTTGTTTTTATTAGGTGTTGGAGTAGGGAGCACTCCTATTAAGGTAGAAGGGTGTGGACCCAAAATAGAGGGTAATGGTGAAGGTGGGGGAGGAGTTCTCCGATGTGGTTTAGTAGCCTTCTTTAGTACAGTGTGAGGATCACTACTATGTAGGGCAAGGTTCAAACCTACCTTCACTTGTGGGTGAGTGAGGTTTGATATAGGGCGAACACCAAGAGATTTAATCTATTTTGACATGGTGGATGCCTATGAGGGTTTGGGTTCAGACGTGGAAGGTTGAGCTTCTGATGATTTAGGGGTGGAAACCTGATCCTTGTTAGAGGCTTTGGGGTGAATTGTCACAAAAGGATTGGCAGTGTAAGGTGAATTAGAATGTGTAAGATAATGAGCCTTAAGTCACTCCCATAGTGCCTCATGTTTTAGGTTCCTAGAGTGGATAAATCCTAAATTTTTTGCCAAATGAGAGAAGGGTTTAAATGATGTCACATGAGGTCTTACATTCAATCTTTTAGAGGATTTGGGTAGTTGCGAGAGTGGAAACTTATAGGATGCAGTGATCTCAGGCCAAAGGTGAGAGAGAACCATCACCAGATCTTCCTCAATTGAAGTGGGTGAGGTGATGAGTTCTTCTCTCAGCAGAGAAGGGATTGGAGAGTTTGGCTCTTCAAGAGGATAGAGTGCAGGGATGATCGTGCCTTCCATGTGTGGTCTAGGAGTGGGGAAAGTATGATCCCCCATTGGTAATAAGAAGGATGAGGGCTGGGCCACCGACGTTGGTGCCACCAAAGCATCTTCCAATATGGGAGAGGTGAAAGTAGACTCTCTTACATGTGAAAGGGGGGTTGATGGAGGACTATCCTCCATTAGTGGAGGACAAATAGGAGAGGAAGGCTCCTTTAAAGGGTGAAGTATAGGGATTATGGCCCCTTCTACATGAGGGTGTGGGGTATGAATGGTGACTTCTTCCAATGGTGGAAGAAGAGGGAAGGTTGGGGCAAGAGGAATAGGTAATATGGGTTACTCATGAGGTAGAAGTATGTGTGGAGGATGTGTTTGATGTCATGGGGGTGATATGGGTAGAATAGGCTCTTCTACCCGTGGTGGAGAAATGGGTTGACGAACCTCTTTAGATTGTGGGAGAGGTTGGTTAGGAATGAAAGGAAAGATCATGTTGACTGTGTATATGTTGTGTTCTTGAAGGTCATCGGCCATGGTCTAAACATTGTTTTGACTTAGGGGATGATTAGGAAATGGTTGCCTAAAGACATCAATATTTTGGTTGGCTGGCACATTAGGGTTGTCCAAAACAAGGTCCCCTTTGTTTATCATGTCTTGAAAAATGTTTTTGAAGGTCTTGCAATTTTTCATGTCATGACCCTTGACATGATGATAGTTACAAAAGTCATTTTCCCTATACCATGCAGGGATGGCTCGTGAGGGGTCAAATTGGACATGTCAGATTTAAGGGAGGTTGAGGACCCCCTATTTTACTAGTTTATCCAATATAGAAGTGTATGATTCTCCTATTGGAGTGTATTGACGCTGTACATACTGTTGTTGGAATTGTTTTGTGATGTTTTGTGAAGTGGAAGGCTCAGATTGGTTAGTTGTGGTAGAAGATGATGATCTGAGGACTACAACATTCACTGATCCCTTAGATTTGGAGTGGGAAGAAGAAGGTTTGGAAAAATAAGGGTCATTGGATTTTGCATTGGTATTTTTACTATGCAATTTGACTCTATCTTCTTTGACTGCATGGAGTTCAAGCTTTCAGGCCATAGTGAAAGCTTCATCGAATGTGTAGAAAGTTTGAACCTGAAAAGTGGATGAGATGTGCTTGGCACATGCTCTTGAAAAGATCTCAATGAGCTCAGGTTGGGGTAGTGAGAAGGAGAGTTGGTTGATCAAAACTCTTTAACAGGTGACAAAGTCAGCTATTGACTCATCCTCAAATTGTCTAATAGAATAAAGGTCTGTGATGGAGACCTTCTTGGTGATGTTGATTGAGAAGTGGTTGAGGAATAGTTGAGTGAGTTGAGTGAAGGTAAAGAGAGAATGATTGGTAATAGAGCTATACCAGTCAAGGGCTATGCCAAAAAGTGACATGGGGAATGTGCGAAGTAATAACGTATCATTATGCGTTATGAGGTAGCAAGCATGCCTAAATGCTCACAGATGTTGTTGTGGGTCCTCTTTACTCTAAAAGCAAGTAAATTTTGGGATTTCCCACTGGCTAGGGTACGATCGAATGGGAACTAAAGGGAGAATGGGTTCATTGCAGATTTGTTTATATGAAAGAACACTCTTTGAACTAGAAATAGATGTCTCGAGGTTGGACATCTTGTCCATTAGCATCTTAATTAGATCAGTAGATGGATTGGCATGAGGGGCACCCCCTAAGTTATAGGGTACCTAAAAGATGTTGGGAGGGGCGTATGACATACTTGGTTGCATTTGTGTAGATGCAACATACTGATAGTTTATCATAGGGGCTGATGTTAAGGCCAAGGGGACTTGTGCCATGAAGTTGGAGGGCACAATTTGACTAGATGCCACCAAGGGTGGTTAAATGGTGGTGACACTGGTCAAAGGGTAAGTGGTCACTCTTGTGTCTATGGGTGTAAGAGAGGATGGGAGAGAGACAATCAAGTTCTGGAAAGGTGTCAAACTTGGTTGAATTGTTTGTGGTTGAGGGGGTACAAAAATCCCGATGGAGGTAGGGCTAGAAAGGATAGAAGGGGAGGCCAAATCTTGAACATTGGCCATGGTTGGGTTACTAGTCAAGGCAATGGCTTGAGTGACCATAGGTTGAGTAGCGGATGTTGTTGATATCATTGCTACTTTAGTCAAAGAAGTTGGCATCCCATAAATAGGGTTATCGAAAGGATCTCACGTTTGGCTTCTAGCAAGATAATGTTGGAGAGCCTTGACGTTGTGGTCAAGGAATCTCTCAAATTCTTGATCCCCTTCGGGAACAATAGGAGATTGATCGGGAGTAGGTTGGATAGGAGTATGCTCGATGTCTGAAGTATACTCCATTAGATGACTTGGTATGAAGGGTGAAGGTGGGAGTGGCTGTTAACTTGCGTGGTCAATAAGAGATTTGGCTTGACTGCGTGTCAAAACTATCTAAGGTGAAATGGGTTCAAGTTTCAAAAACTATGTGTTTTGGTTTTAAAAAACTAGAATTTATGTTTAACAGCAAGAAAGTCAAGTTTTAAGCTTGCTATTTAGAAAGAAAATTTGTTGACAGTGAACGATGTCGGTTGTTTTAATTGATATCGATTAGAAAATGTTGTTGACACCGGTGGAGAAACTGATGTCAATGAATTTATGTTGCCGACGTTGGTGAAAAAACTGATGTCAGTTTTTATGTAATTCTAGAAACACAAAAAATTGATAGTTTTTGGAAGGAGATATTCTAAGTTGTTTTAGACTTCAAAATGATGTGACCTTACCAGCTCAAACAATCAGATAAAAATAGTAGAAGATGATTAGGCAAGCAACCTCTAAAATGTTAGATTCCTAGGAATAAATTTTAGAGTCGTGGTGGCTTATGCCTTAAGAAAATGTGTTGGGAATTGGGCTTGTAGAGTAGGTCCTAGAGAAGAAGTCTATGGTTGGTTTCAGGTTATGTTTTGGTGCTCAAAATATCTATGTTAGGTTCAGTACATGGCCTGGTGTTGGAGCTTGCTCCCTTCACTTCACGAACCCAGAGCTGATCTGAGCCGCTTAGCCAATATATACCTTGCCTATAGTTTATACTCTACCAGAGAACAGAGTGGGTCCTCCTCTTGGTAGTGAAGTCCAAGTAGGATCGCCGGGTGGGGTAAGGTATCCGCTAGGTGATGAAATCTTAGACGGGCCTTGTCTCAAGTAAGTTTATATGTTTGATTGTGATTGTGGTCTAGTTGTGTAACATTTGTGCATTATGATTTATTCATAATGCTTTAATTACTAAGTGGGCTAAGTATGCATCCAAGCAAGAATGAAATGCAGTAGTTTTTAACCCAAATCAAAATATGTTGTTTCAAATGCAAACAATTGAGAAGAGGTTAAGAGTATGAATTTTCACTACTCTATGATGTAGGGTAGAAGTGATAAGAAGAAAAATAAATGTTCTTTTTAACTTGTGTTAATGGTTCTTTTTTAAAACAAAAAGATAAAAGAGAGGATGCAAGAAAAGGATATTTTCCTAATGCAACTATATGAAAATTTGCTTTTTAGAAGAATGAACCCAAGGAAAACTCTAGGGGTCCCACCAGGCATGCTAGAATGTTTCTCTAAGTTTTTCGCTAATTACATTCAGAAAAAAGAAGAAACTAAGGTTAAAGTTTAGGGGTTTGACGTTACCCAAATTAAGTTGTGCACTGTATCCAAGCATTGTGGAAGCTCTTCTTTGGCTGTGGAAGAACACCTACAATAAGAATAAGACTTAAACAAAGAAGATGTTAGAATAAGATATGGTGGACTGCCAAGCTACACGCTTGGTCCTAGAAGTGTAAAGCTCCGTAAGGGATGACAGTCCACTATTTAACAAAAAGAGTGTTGTATAAAAAGAAATGATGAAAGACTAAGAAAGAGAAAGTAGATAACACGTACCTATTCTCTGTAGTCAGTCTATCACAGTCATCAATGTCGGTAGTTCTGCCAAGGTCGATTGGGTAAATTATGTTGACATCAGTTTTATTATCGATGTCGATAGGGGCAGTGGGCCTTGGATGGGTTTTGGAATATGTCTGTGGTTGATAAAAGAGTCTGTGGAAGTTTAAAGGGTTGTGCAGGGTTGCAAAAAAGTGAATAAGGTCTGAGGAAGGGCAAAGGTAGAGGATAAGTGTGAAAAGAGGGTAAGAATAAGAGGAAGGCTTTTCAGCCTCTCCACGGAAGAAGTTGGGTTTCTCTCAACAGTTCTTAGAAATATCAAATGGAAACTAATTACCAATGTATTCTAAAATACTAAAATAAGAAGCAGAATACTTAGCTCTATTAGTTGAAGAACCAAAGGTGTTAGAATGCTTATTCCTATTGTGGCTGATGTTGAGGTTCTCGTACAGTGTTTCAATCCAATGTTTGGAGTGACTTTTGTAGAGCTTCGATAGCTAGGAGCAGCGATAGTCAAATTTTGATGCTTGGTCTCAGAGTGTGCATGTCGATATGCAAAGAGGCGGGGGGTAGCTCAAGGTTATAACACGGCTTATGTAACTAACATTGGTGATCTTGCTAGCATTAGTCGATAGTTGATCGACGTCGGTGGCTAGAGAATGGGTAAAAGGGCTACTTTTAGCTCTTTGCCCATTTCTCCATCCGCCAAGTGCATTTTCCATTAGAGAACGGTTAAAAGATGGGTTTATTAGGCATGAGAGTTAGTTAGGAGGTTAGTATGGAGTGAGAATAGGTCATGGGTAGTTAGGATTTAGATGACCTAGTCTCAGGGTGACTCATAGGGTAAGAAATGGTCTTAGGATGAGGTGTCTAGGTGAGGTGTCGTGGTGAGGTGATTAATTTAAAACAAGTAATTTATTTTAAATTAATAAAGTGTGCAAGTGTGGGTTAGGAGTGTTAAAGTTAGAAGGGGACTAAGGGGGGTTTGACATAATATTGGTGTCTACACAAGGTTCCTTTATTTATCTCTCTTTCATTTCATTTCTTCTTTACAGTTTTGTCTTGCAAAGTTTGCAATATTTAAAACTACCATCATATAATAAATTAGGTTGACCTGGTCGACCTAGTTCTATATTATGTCTTCTATCAAAAAGAATAAGTTTACCCTATTGATATAGTTCTTAAAGACTCTAGATTCTACAATACAATAGTGACATTATAGACTCTATTCTATAATGTTTTTATATAGTGTCATCTAAACTGACTCTATACTATATTTCAAATTGGGAATTAACAACTATATGCTAGTAATTACTTCACACTTTCACTTTTAATTGTTTGCATTCTTAGAGTAGATCATATAGAATAATTAGGTGGTTTTTCAATATACCATTTAGTTTCACTATTTTTCTTTTTCTTGCACACACTACCATATCACATAACTTCAAAATGCATTTTAAAAAAATTATCTACCCAAGGGCTACCTACTTGTTTTTCATCACCAAGGTAGAAACCAACTTGGTTTTTTGGCCAAGTATAAACATGTGGTTAATGGTATATATTGAAAAATTAATCGACACCCTTATCAATATGAGATTATGAAGTGAAAGGGTAGGCCCCAGTACCATTGCCAACATAGATCCTTTTTAGCCTAAACATACTAAAACCATCCATAGATTGATTTCTAATTCCCTACTCTTAAAAAACTTTCCTATCACACTTAAAATACAACTTTATAATAAACAACATTCAGGATGACCACTTAGTTAGCATTTACTTTCTAGTTGACTACTTGCTCTTTGCTTATTGTATGTTGTATTTCAAAAACTTGCATTGACCAGTGTTGGTATAAGGTTTTGTGTTGTGTGCCTCAATTGAATCATTCTCATTAACCCAATTTATTATGTGTTTGCTTTCATTTCTTGAATTCAAATTACATTGTAACATATTTTCTTATTTTTAGTACATTATCATTCTATTTGACATAGTCTCTTATAGATTATTTTTCCCTACTTGTAGTACTAAGTTGACCTAGTTAAATCTATATCTCTTTTTACCAATTAGATTATAGTACTAGTTCAACCCAACAGACTCTTTATTCTTATTAGAATCTATTTTCCCCTATTTATAGTACTATGTCAACCTGGTCGACTTTGTACTCTTACTGTTGTCTTATTTATCCAACTTAGTTCTCTATTTTTCTTTCCTAAGCATTCTATTCATTTCTTCAAATCATCATCATATCCCTTATCAGAATATTCTTGGAAAACTTGAATCCATTTAGATACTATATGGGGTGCTATTTCATTCTTATCTTTTCTTCTTCTTTTCAACTTATGGGGCATCTTACAATGCCCATACACATATTACTCTAGCCTTTGGGGCATCTTGAGATGCCCATCCCTACATCCACTTATCCTTTGGGGCATCTTGTGTTTCCCACTCTTATTCTCCATTACACGCTACCAAACTAAATCAACTTCAAGAAACCTTCTGAGACACACAGGCTTATCTCTCACATTCTCATCCTTGATATAGACATTAGTGTAGGATCCTTCCATTTTTATCATTATTTTTATATGTTATCTTTCTAACACTTTTTTTAGTATACTTACATGGGTCACAGCCTTTACAATAGTCCTATCCTTTCACAAACCTTAGCCCTTTCTTTTAGGTCTTTTGGTTTCCCTTTATTTCATGAGTTGCATTGTAAAATCATGGATTTGACCTGATCTTCCTCATGATTTACTTTGATCCTCTTTGTGTTCATACTTTTTACACACTTTTTGGCACCCCTTGTGTTTCTCTCTGTGAGTTATAGTGTAAGACCATGGATAAGACCTAGCCTTCCTCACAAGTACCATATTTTTCTTATCCCATTTATTTTTTCCAATACTTTTTGGCACCCTCATGGGTTTTTATTTTATAAGTTATAGTGTAATACAATGGATAGGACTTGGCCTTAATCATAAAATCACCATCTTGTCATTCATTTTATAGTATGTGTTTTACAATCTTTATGAGTTCTTTATCCTGTTCTCAACTTTAGCTTTTATTTCTTTTGACAGATGATATTTACATAACAATATATCTTAGCATGTTTTCCTTCATTTTCCTCATTCTTAAGATAATGAATCACATTTTAATATCATTGTATCCTTTATTTTATCCCTTTGTCACATTTTTTGTGATATGAAGTAATTCAAATTATTTCATGTTTCATTCCTCTTGATTTCCTTCCCTTCCAATCCACATTGGATAAAACAAGGTCAAAGTCAAGATGTCACTTTTATTTCACCTAAATTTATGAAATTATTAGACACCATGCTCTCTGAGTTCTCTCTCTTAGAAACCAAGTCCAAAGTATTCAAATGAAAGTCATCTTTAGCACCCATGTTTGGTTTTCAAAATCTATAAAGAGGAGGAATAGAAAAGGCATCAAGAAAGTTAAAAGCCAAATAATTATAAAAAAGCAATGATATACAAAAGATAACATATAAATTTCAAAAGTAAAAATCAAACCAAAAGACATGATTACAAGTACATCTCCTATCTCTAATCAAAGCTCAAAATTCACAGTTGGTCTCACAATAGAGTCAAGATATATTAGGGTATAGTAGGCCAATAGATTAGAATAAGAGAATTTAATAATCTCTATGGTGATACCTACTTTATCACACAAGTACCTAATCTTTGTAGTAGACTAATGGCTCTGTAAGGAGCCCTGAAGAATGGGAACATGTTGTGAAAAGGTAGGTCCATTTTATTTTTTATGTATACAACCTTCATGGGATGATATACATACTTAATTTGTTGACCTATTACTTATGTGGAAAAGATAAGTTCTTTAGATTCCTTAAGTTTGAAAGTCATCTTAGTTTGAAAAATCAAATTTGGGTGTCTTGACTTTGATAAATAATTATCTCTACCTTGCTTTTTCCTTCATTCTCCCCTCCACCCATTTCATTTCCCCCCTTAATATGCATGTGTGATTATAAATTTATTTTCCCTTCTTCTCTACTTCCATCTTATTCACATATTAGAAACATGCTAGCACTACTTTGTTTCAATTTCATCTATCCTTAAAGCAAAACATGTTTAAGCAACTATGGATTAATTTCTTTACATCATGGCTCTACATTTATAGACTTATTTTCCTTTCTTTTACCATTTATCATTATTATACCACCCTTTTTATGGACACTTGAGTCTATTTATCCCTTTATTTAATTTTTTTATTATTGAGTGAGGTTGGCTTATTACTTGTCACTCATCAATGTTTTTTTCACTTTTATGCACCTTTTTCCCATTGATTATTGAGTAAGGATTGTTACTGCTTATTCATTAATGTTGCTTTACCATTTTTTTCTTGTCCATCTTTGTTTAAGTATTGTTACAAATTTTACATTGATGTTTGATTACCATCCTTTTGACATGTATCCTTGGTTTGATTTGGTGAGTTTTCCTTTCTTATTTTAGGTTTACTTGTTTGAGTGTTTTGGTCTTTAATATCCTTGGATTTTTGGCTACCCGATTTACTCTAAATTTTTTGACTTGGTCATTTTGTCTAACATAGAACTTGTCACCTAAGCTTGCCAAATTTCCAAGTACATCCTATCTACAAAGTACTAGTTATCTTGGATTTCTTGCATTTTTTTGTTTTTACTATTTAGTTTTGTATTATTAGGTTTTTCAAAAGAAGTCTCTATGACCTCTACAATCAAAACTAAAAACATAATAGATAACCATCTAATGATAAAGGTAATTCAAGGTACACATTCCATTTACTTTTTTAGTTGATTAATTTTTAAGTCATTTACTTTCATTTATTTTTGCTTTAAATTACTGTAACTTTTTTAGCCTTAACATTATGTGTTACTATGTTCTTTCTCGAAGCACCATCCCCTATTTCACCTTAATGACACATGATGAGCTTTGAGTGGGGCATATATATATATACATAATATTTTAAAGTTTTTATCAAATATCAATTATTTATATCTTGTAGGAAACCATTGAGACTTAATATCTCTAAGTGCCTACCCTAAGGGGTTCATCAAGGAAGGGGTGGGTAGACCATTAGTGCTTTATAGGATTATTGTCCCTTATTTCCACATATTGTCAATCCAACCAGCTCCTAAAACATTCCCTTAAGATATTACTCCACTTTTTCTCACTCTTCTAATATTTTACCACCTTCTATACCCATTTTCCTAACCTAAAACCCCTTTTGATATTTTACATGACTAGGTCGACCTTGTACTCTTATTGGTGAAGTTCATTTAGGGTCGATGTCAACTCTTGGTCGACCTATCTCATGACCTAGTGAGTTTCTATCAATAATGATATTAGGTTAACTAGGTTGACCCTATTAGATAAAACTTTTGGAAGGGTTTTAGGGTTAGATTTACCTATATAAGCACATCCATTTTTTCATTACTAGAGAGACATCAAGAGTTATTATTTATTTACACTTCTTTACAATTTGCTCTTCCACCATTCTACTTGAGGAGTCTTAGCTTAGGGTTTCTACTTGGAGAATCTAGTCTTATGGAGAAGTCTTGGATGCTTTAGGATTTATTAGTGATCTTTACAAACCATAAAAACCTCTTTTGAAGCCCCTTTGGCCAAGGGAGAGATTGAGTCTCGAAAGGTTCATCTTTTAGGTAAGTATTCTCTAACTTCGATCCTCTCTTTAGTATATAAAAGTAACATAAGTAATGTAATTTAAATAATAATAATATTCTTTTCCATGCATTAGCATCTTACCTATACATAGACTAATTAGGATTCTCTTATGCATGCTTATTTTCATTTATTTACTAACTCTCATATTATGCCACAAGCTTTGGTGAGTACTAGAATATATTTGTTTGATTTACTTGTCATTAGTATAGTGAATATGAAAACATAGGACTTAGTTATGGTTATTGCATGATTTTACATGACTATAGGCTTTGGAACCCTCCCTAGTATTATTATTGTAGCAATAGATCCCCTAATTGGGTCTAGTGGATCCACATATTAGTCATGTTCTCAATTATCTAATGTATCCCCAATCAAAAGTATAAGTAGGATCTGTCTTCTTGGAGATAAGATTTATTTATATACTTTATATATTTATGATTGCATACAATATATATCCTAGAGGAGTGTTTGAACTCAAAAATATCATTAAGATGGACAAGATGAGTGCTGTAGGGGAATAATTTGTAGTTGCCATGAAAGAGGTACATTAACAAGTAAGAAAGCAACTAGAATCTAGTGTGGAGAAATATAAAAAGCAAGCAGATGTAAGCAAAAGAGAGGTAAGTTTCCAAGTTGGATATTTTTTTTGGCTCATATTAGGAAGGAGAGATTTCCAAGATCTAAGTACAACAATCTTAAGATGAAAAAAATTGATCATTGTAAGGTGCTTAAAAAGTTTATTAGTAATGCTAATGAGATGGAATTGCCTAGTGGTGTAAGCATATCAATAATTTTTAACATTTTAGACTTATACCCTTAAAAATAAGGAGTATAATATGAAAAAATAGTAGAGGTAAAACTAAAATAGGTACATATTAGGTAAATTAGTTGCCTCAAGTTAAACCAGATGAATTGGTATACATCTTAGACAAGCAAGGGTTCAAACAAACTAGAGATAAACAATATTTCAAGTATCTAGTCAAGTGGAAGTAACAACCCATTTAAGTTGATAAATGGATGACATATAATTAAATTAATAAGTATGGGACTAATCTAAGATAAGTCATGGACAATAGTCCCTGAGTCTTTTTCTCTTTCCCTTGGGAGTATGATGCAGGAACATCACTCTTAGGCCTAATTTTTTGTAAATTTTGGTTTTACTTGTAAATTTTGGTTTGTTTTATTATATAATTGATATTATTATGCTTGTAAAAATTTTATTTTTCTTTTCTTGTTGTTGGTTTTATCTCTAGGTGTTCAAAATTTCAAATTTGGCTTTTCCTGCCAAAACTGACTTTTTGATTTTTTAAACTTGTGAGTCTTAGTTTAGGATCTTCAAGTGTGTTAGGAAGAGTGTTTAAGTTGTGATATTGGTAGGATGAAATATTTAAGGGACCATGTGTCTATAACATGTATCTTAATTCATGAGTTTAAATACTATGGACTTTGATGTATGTTTTAAACACTTTTGTGAGCATTCTAATGACCGTTGGAGGATCCAAAAATAGTTATAGTGATTATAGGACACATAAAATGTATGGGATACTTGGAAATAATCATCATTAAATTTTTTTTGAGATAAATATCCAAGAACATCAAGAAAAAATTCCTCATTTTAAAGCTAAAAAAGTGGCATACCCTGTTTCCTTGTGTGTTAACAATAAAGATGATTGAGTATGTTTGAATACTGAAGAAATAACTATAAATAATACAATATGATGATCATTATATAATTTTAAGTTTTTTACAAGAATTTTAAAAGTCATTCTTACATATTTTTAGTTGTTTTCATAATTATTTTATGGAGAAATGACACAGACCCTATAAATGATTGTGTATTCACACTTAATCAGTATTAGAATTTTGTCTAAGTGAGTAACATAGGTTATTTCAAAGGATTTACACATTCAAGCACCAGGTTGAATACATACCTATGTAAGATTTCATATAGGTTTGAAACTCATTTGGAAAATTAAATCATTCATTTTCTCCTTCTCATGTTAACACAAATAATTATAATGTTCTATTAGGGTTTCCAAACAAAGTCTTACTTTGTAGGAGTTTCTACCATCCAAAATTCATAATATTTGGTGTTTAATTAGGGAATAAGATACTATAATGTGTTTTTAAGGTTATATACCTATACATAATTTATATGTATAGAAATATAGGACTAAGAATGAAATAGATCTTGGGAAACCTAATTAGAGATTGGCATAGGATATAAAAGTGGGTTTTAAGTAGATTTGGATCAAGAAACTTATTGGAGGGAAGGTAATAAATATAGGGTAATAAAAAAGTACTTTAGATTATGAATATCAATCCTCATTTTTATAAACCATTAGAAAATGTGAAAAAAAGGTTGTTAATAAGTATATAAATTTATACTAACTCACAATAAATTGGGAGGTTGAACTTTTGGTTGCTTATCCTCTGCATTAGAATATTGGTCCTATGATTGATTTGGATATAGAGAAGAGTATAGCATTATAACTTAGTTGTGAAAATGATTTTCAATAGTGTACTGTGAACTTGAGAGGTGATTACTTAATTCTCTAGATGTCTAATGAATGACCTTTTGATTTGTATTTATACCACACCTTTTGAAATATTATCACAAGAGGGTTAAATAAGACAAAAAGGCTGACTAATGCATATTAGGATATTTTTAATTTTACTAACAAGAAGGAAGGGACACTAGCATCATATTTGAGATAATAGTGTCAATACTGATGTCCTAGTCTAGATGCTAGTGTCATATAGGGTAAAAATATATTGAGGATTTATAACTATTTGTGAAAGATTAAAATTAGGCTTTAAACATAATATAGGCTACATGTTTTTAGGAATATAAATCATAGAGAAATATTAATGAAATAAAAATGAAAGTAGAATACAGAAAACACAATATGAGAGAGACACAAATTTAACATGGTTCACCCAAAATGGGCTATGTCCACATAGAAATAACCAATTATTCTTATATTCAATCCAACAAATGAAGGGATAAACCTGTAATACATCCGCTGAAATCTTCTCTTCAATCACACACAATATGCCACCATGATTAAAATGCCATCGTATTAGAGGAGGATTACATATTAGGGCAAAAATTTACTAACATAATTTATACCGTTAGATCTATAACCTAATATTGAATGATCTAGATTTACTATGAAATTACAATATTTTATAATTCATTTTTCACAAAATTTTTACTTTGGGGGTGATTCCCCTGAACCCCTACTAGGGGGCCTCTAAATATGGTCCCTGCCTCCCTTGGAACCCCATGGAGACCTTAGTGGGGTGGGCATTGGCCCCCCCACCCCCTATCAAGAATTATAAATTATAATAAGATTAGGTTCTACCATCCAACACATGTGATCTATGTAATCATAATGATAGGGTTAGACTTTAGTATAAGTAATTAGGCATAGTGAGATGGTGAACATGAGACTTTCGATAATATAAAAATCATAAACTAAAGGGTTAAGCTATAATTATTATTTTTCAAGTGTATAAGACTAGTATGTCATTTAAAATCAAATTTCAATATCTACATTCATATGTTTCTTTATTCAAAAATAAATTAAACCCCAATGATAAAGTATTAGAAGTGATGGTGAGAGGTAAGGTAATACCACTAAGAGGATTCTTAGTTATGCCACCTTATCCTCTAATATTTGTAGTTGTACCAATTAAATATTTATTTTTATATCCAATATTAGTATCAAATTACATTGTACACACATTGATGCTTGAATTATTATTCACCATATTTCCATTTATGAACCTCAATTGTGTATATATGAAATCTAAAAATAAATAATGGACTTTTTTAGAGTAATATTTATGAATTTTGTGGCCATAAACATAATAGGAGGAAGATCCTTATGTGTATAATTGACCAAACCAATGGATCCCTCAAGGATATGAAAATTGTAAATAGATATAGGTCATTTTTGAGCTATAATATGAAAATAATCTTAGTTTTTGGATTAATTATAATGATTTAAAAAAGGGTTGGTAAATATATTTTGGAACCTAATTCATTCAAATTACTATTGAAAAATTCTCCTTGGATTTGGTTATTTTCTATCGAGTCTTTGATCTTACTCTTCAAAGTAATTCATTCTATTTTTATAATGGCCATAAAAATGATAATCATAGTATGTATCATCATCATGTTTTTTAGTCAAGGGAATTGCCAATTCCAATTCTTATTTTGGAAGTGAATAAATCATGTTGCATTCAATCAATATTTTAAGCACATTTTGAGAAATCTCCCTAACCCTATACATTAATCTTGATATCTATGTTTGGAAATAACTATTATGTTTGACGGTTACCCTACCAATTTGGCCACTTTGTGATGTAATTATATTTTTAGAAAGTATTCTCATTGATATTATATTTGATATTTTATTTAAAATATATTTTAATACACTTGAAATTAAGCTATCATCTTGATATTTTAACCTTCTCCAAGCCATTGTGACATTATTAATTTTTAACGAAGGAGGGTTTAGTTGAATGTTCATGTATTACATTGCACACCACTAGGGGAGAAGAGGTAAATATATCAATCAAAAATTAAATTACATATATAATATAACTACATTAAATTTTATTCCAAATGTGTGGGATATGTAGCTACAACTCCTCGAGTGGTAGCTTGAATAAGATAACTTTTCACACACTTGTTTCACAAAAAATTGTAAGGGTTAGGGTAAAGAGATAAAAGAAAAAAATTAGACATATATTCTCATAAATATTGTATTGTAATTAAAAAATTTTTTTGAAATTTTAAAATGTACCTACATATAAAAATATAGACCTTGGAAAGTAGCAGTACAGTTTGGTAGTTATAAATGTGAACTATCGAATCTACATAGGGAATAATTGGCAGTTCGTATTGAAGCATAAATTCCATCCATTGGTAGTTAGAAACAATGATTTAAATAAGACATGAATCATAATTTAAAGGTAAATATTCCAAATTTATAATCCTAATATTTTTCTTAGGTGTGTCAGATTCCTATCTCCTTTGTCTTTTCTTTATTATTTGCTTGTTTTAGTTGTTGGTTGTTCACTTCATTCTTATTTTATAGGTGAACTTAGGTTTTGAATCAAATATTTATAATGAATTTACATAAAAAAAATTTGGGCCATCCTTTATAATAAGTGTGCATTAGGTCTATTTTCCTAGTGTCTAAAATAATTAAAACACATACATAAAAATTATGCCCCAGATTTTTTAATCTTTGAGTATACAAAACTTATTTTTTTTAGCCTCGGTGTAGGGATATCATTCAATAATAGTTTTTATATCCTAAGATCATGGTGAAAAATTTACTAAAATTATCATCTTATATCATTACACACTTATATAAACCTCAATAAAATTACATAATATTGAATACCAAAATAGATCATATGACCAAAATAAATCCTCACTATTAAAATATATTAAAAAAGGAAAATTTAACCTTGAAATGATGGGAGATGACACCTAAAATCACCTAATGGAATAAAATAATGGCATGTCGAATCACATAGAGCTAATGTTATTAGACATAATCATAAAAAAATACCATGGAAACAAACTAAACTCAAATAAGAAGAATGTGAATAATTAATTTTAAAAGGTAAGATTACCAGGTCATCTCATGACATGGTAAAATGCACACATGACACCATGTTGCATATTATATATATATACTTTTTCAGCACCTATACATATATATGGTAGTTATGTAAAAATGACAAAGATAATTAATCAAAATAACTTTGATTTGCATCAAAATTAATAAAGGAATATTAAAAGACTAATACATTTGTAATGAAATTGGAAAAAATATTCCATGGAAATTTACCTCTATTTTCATGGTGCATTGTAGGGAGGAGGCACAAATATAAAAATGATAGTGATAGAGAAGTCATGATAAGCTATTGGTGGTATAGATAATGGGATGCTTTAGAGGAAAATAAGGAAGATCTATGTAATTGGGAAGGAGATAAAAATAATGGTTGTGGATGAGCCATGATGTTGTTGCATAATAGGACCACTAGATTTGTGTGATGGTCTCTATGCCTGGTTTGCCTCTCCCATGTAAAAGCTATGAAAACCTTGTATATCAATGTCTTTAATAACCTAGACAAAAATAGATCCAATAACTAGTAGCATTCAAAGATATTTTTGTTAATATTTGAAGTTATTAACTCGACATCTTTAATTGTCTAGGGATTGAAAACTTTGACTCCATAGTGTGGTAAGATGGCTTCCATGGGTGTTACTAATCCATCTTTCCCTCTACTAAAACATAATTTTTTTTTAAAAAGCCATAAATAATAACATCATATGTGAAATTTAGTAGCATATCAATGTTACAATAAAACCCTAGCCATAATAAGTTACCATAATAAGTTATCATAAGAAGGTATGACTTAGGGTAGACAACACCAACAACCTTTTAGGAAGATGAATTAAAATGAGTTTGTTGGAAAGGCCAATTTGAATCTCAAAACTATAAAATTATGTAGAGAGGATCAATTAAAAGTAGTGCTAAAAATTCTTCTTATTACACATACCACTAGTATCCTCTTCTACATATCTTCAAATATTGCACACCTGGACTTACAAAAACACCTTTCAACAAGTTTCCATTAGTACTAAGTACAACCCACAATGAATAATTTATAATATTTCATGGTAATATTTATATTAAAATATTATATCCTCATATTTTATAGCTCTATTGAACACATCAATAGTCATTACTAACTAATGGTTAACCAAAATGAAATTAATTGATAAAAATATTGAGAAACAACTCAAAAAAATGGTTGATGCATTGTGGTATATATTAGTAGATGCATTGATTACATATGAGGAAATGCCTACCTTATATAGTCAAGGATAAGGGGTCCAATAAATGATAACTTTTTCTTTGTAGTGTACCACTTAAAACACACACATAAACATGAGAATGAAATCAAAGTATACAATTTTATTGATCTTGAGGAAATACAAACATTACACACACACTTAATCTCCCTATGACTAAATTACAAGGGAATAATGTTACATAGTCCTTTATGTAGATTTAACATTTATCTCTACTCTCTAATATTCCTCCTCAAGCACCTACATCTCTTATAAGATCTTCTCTAGCTTTAGTTTTCCTACTCAAAATCCTTCCCTCATTTTTTTTGGCTCGGTGTGTGACTCTTGGGATTCCCATTCACCTTAAAAATGATCTAAATGAACACTTGAACAATTTTGGGCCACTAATGGGTATGATTAACTACTATGGGTGAAACTACCACTTAATCTAGAGTGGTAATTATGTAACCATTAGTTAACACAAGCCTGCATTAACTATCTATTTTATAATGAGATATAAAACACTATCTTATGACTTCAAATGGATCCTTATCCCTTACAAAATCATAATAAAGTGTGAATGAGTCCATGGTAGATTTATTTAACTATCAGATGCCAAAAAGACAAAATCTATATTTTTGGCGATGCAATATTTTTTGATTGACTAGATGCTTATGCATTAGACACCCAAGGTAAGAGTTCGTGAGGCTAGTGTTCATAATTTTGGGCTAAGTTTTTGAATTAAACTTTTGAATTATATAGAAAATAAATGGGATTCCCTTCCATGGTGTGATGTAATGCCATATTATAGTTTTTGGGATAGACTAAAAACCATCCTCCTCCTCTAGTCTCATTCCATGCTATCTCCTCGCATCCCCCTCAAATATTGGGTTAGCCTTCTAAAAAACATATATGTAATTATTTAATCCTCTTTTTTGTACACATACAAGTTTAAATCAACCTTGGATACTATTTTAGATAACACTTCAGTCTGATTTATCTCTATTTTGGATAATTGATAGCTTCCTACCACTCTTTTAAACAACACATGCTCATCAACATGTCTCAAAAGATGATTCTTGTGTTCATGTTTGGTGCATAGAGTTGGGGGATATTTTTGAGTAATTTTTACATGTTATTAAATAATTCATATGCATAATAGCAATAATGTGTAATATAAACTTAGGATTCATGATTACCAAGCCATAACGTGCACATGATTTTAACACTATAAGAAATGAGTACATATTTATCATAATATAATAAATGAGTACACATTTATTATAGTAATGAAATCATGTATATGTTTATTATAGTAATGAAATCATATATGCACTATGTCCATTAGACATAAAAATAAAAAATGTGACGAAAACCCCAACCAAATTCAATTTTCTTTGCCTTGGCATCTCATCTGTACCCTACCACGACTGTGTTTTGATTCCAAGAGGAGAAAACACACTACCATATCTAGTTATCTCGATGAATCAACAATGTTTTTGTGAGGGGGAGGTAAGAAATCAAAATGTAAACCTCTTAACAGTAGATTTTAGAAGTTATTTTTCATTTTCATTTTTTTATTGTTAAAACTAATTTTATTGTTTGAACAAACCATTCAAGTGAAATAAAACAACCTCAATGGGTGTTATTAATTGATCCATCAATTCCAATCCTATTACAATTCCATAATACCCCAATTAGGAAAAAAGTAACTAAAAGAAAAATTTGGGTGTTATTAATTGATCCATCAACCAATACACCTTTTCTATTATTAAAAAAAATAGTTCCCAATCCATTGATGCTAGCATAATTTAATAAGAAGTAATTTTTGGGAATGATGGTGGATGGTGTTTGATTACCCACCTCATAATAACCACAAAGTTCCATTGAATTTTTTGAGGAAAATATTTTCAAGTTTGTCCTCAATGAGATTCTCAATTATTTTAACTTCTCAAAGTTTTAGGGTTAAGGGAAATACTCTGCACAAGATATAATAGGTGCACATTGTGTGCCTAATTAGCCTAAAGTATTCCCTATCTAAAATCCACTTCAAATTGAGATCCCCTATGTAGTGAAGGAGGTCATCAAGATTAACACTTTATATGTGCTTGTTGTACTTAATGACATACTCATTCAACATATGCGTAACATTTTTAAGACTAATATTGGAGAGGGTGGACATGGGGACACTCTACCTAGTGTGCATGCTCAATTTTACCCTTAAAGATCCTATGTTTATATATGCACTAGACCTTAAAATGATGATGGCGGTGCTTCTAAGGGTTTATATGCCATAGTTTTGAGAAATGAGTTTTTGTCATATACATTTGGTGTACAAACATCAACTACACATATGCATGAAAATTATATATTTGACATGTTAAATTTCATTTATATTTGTACTTAAAAAGTAACAATTAGTTTACATATAAATTCAATAATATATATGTAATTTTTTATGTTGTAGGAGGAGATGGTACCATCATATTCAAATCTAGTTTGTGGATCATCTACTACTACATTTGTTGATGTTACTCAACCTATGTTTACATATACAAAGGTAAAATTTAATTAATATTATAATTCATGTACGTGTATTTATTTATATATATCTATGCTCAAACAATAATCATATTTGATTTATTTAGTTGATGATGAAAATGGAGAATCCTCAATATTTACAAACTAAAATAAACATAGGCATTGCTATTATAATATCATGTACATAGCCACTTATTGAGGTATGTTAAATTATAATTTTGAATGGTGAATATAGATTTATTTTTATAATTTTACTGTATGCTTGGGTAAATATAACTTATGTGAGTGTATTGTGAATGCAAGTTGTCTATTGACATTTGACAGTCCCATTCAGATGATTAACATGGTAACTTCTCATGTTTTCCCACTTTCACACTCCTCTACATGTACCTTGACTTGTCACTAAACTTGTTGAGGATTAGATGTAAATTGAGCGTGACCATAGTATTGTAGTAAGTACATGTTTAAATAATTTTATATTAGTTTAAAATTAAATTTTGAACTTGGTTGCATGTATATTATGTAAATTTATAATAATATTTATATATGAAAAAGTCTAATTATAGATGAAATATGAGCATAAAATGACATGCAATTAGAACTTAGAGGAATCCAAGGCATCTGAGGGATCTGTATCTATGAGCAAAGCATCTGAGGGAGAGTCTTCTTTGAGGAAGGCAAAGAGAGGGAGGATTTTTGATGATTAGTATGTCTTAGATGATATCATTTTTTATATACCTATATTTATTTGGAATTTTATGCCTACATGGAATTCACTTGACATTCTATTATATTCTTAGATGATGTAATTTTTTATGCCTATATGACAATGTATACATTTTTGGCATTGTACGTCAATATGTAATTCATTATAAATTCTATTATGTTCTTATTTTGTATGCCATTATGGATTTTATGGATACAAATATATGTTCAAATTTTATAGGGATAATCTTTTTGCATACAATTTGGATCACATTATTATTGAAAAACTAAATTTGATGGTTTTATGGCCATATTTTAATATGATCATCTTTAACATTTGCTTCGTGTAATTATTAAAAGTAATTTACAATCCTTCAATATATGTTTCAATTAAAACCATATGGGATAAAATAGTATAATGTTTGATATGGTGTCACATATTAGTTTGAATGCCTCTCATGATTATGATACACCATTTGATGATTTTCTTTGTGATCATTTATTAGAATGGGGTACTATGATTGGCTACTTATGGATATGTTTGTCATCCTTATTATATTTGTTGATGAAATTTCACTATATTGATGTTGATACCCTTGCTACAGTGGTATGATATCACTTGTCACTTATTATTCATGTTTTGTTTTCATTAAACCTATTAATATTATTTAGGCCTTATAATATTTTGGTAATTATAACTCTTATGTTTCACTTCCTTAGCTTTGTTCTCTCCCTCTCCACTTTACTCAACTTGGCCATTTATTCTCTTCTCATTCTATGTCAACATGAGAATGTTAAAAATTACACAACCTCTTTGATGAAATAAGCTACTTTAACTTGTTCTTCTCAAATATATTGGACATGTTCTCTATATTTACCCTTGAAGAGCAAGATTCCCCTTTAACTTCTCATTCAAATGGGGTCAATTCCATTATTTATTCTTTCAACAAAAGGAACACACAAATAAGTTTTAGGTGTTTCCTAAATATACCTGTCAATCAACATATTAGCTTTGCAAGTATTCTATCTATGACACCAATAACAACTTTTTACCTTTAACCACTTGCAATGGTGATGGGGAATTTTCTATGGGTTGTTTATGAATTTGATATCTCTTGAATTGTAGGTGTTGGATTAACTTATTCCTTCCTAAATTTAGATAACTATTACTTATTTTAATACACCTTGAAATTATTTGGGTGGAGTTGTGAATGAAATTTCCAACATTTTTTACCCAGTGCCCACACATGTCACAATGAGTGAAATGACTCTTGCCCATATCCTTGGAAAAAATTCACTCTTATTTACCTTATTATCATACTAATTTAAAGAGTGGTATTAAAAAATTTCATACTTCTTTCTTCATACACCTTGATCTCTTATTTGGTTTGGAGAGTGGTGTAAATAAATTTTCTTTTCAAATATTTTGGATTTTAGTGATAGATTTATCAATCCAACACAAAGAAAAACAATGGTTATTCATTAAAAAAAATAAACATGGATAGATATTAAAACAATATTGTGTTATATGGCCTTAATTTATATAATTGAAGCAAACAATGGAATACTCATATCTTGCATACCTTCTTGGGATACCATTATACATTTTACTTGTGCAAGTTTGATGAAGTGGTTATGTTTTACCTCATACTTTTGGATGTTCTCTCTTTGGAGATGCTTTGCATTATGTTTGATGCTTCTACCTTTCTTCAAAGGTTTTACTCTTCTTAGAGTCAAATTGTATTCACCCATGTACTCATTAAGTGATGTTGTATTTTATCCTTGTTCATTGAGTTTATTCCCTTCTCTTATAGGCTCTTATTTTTCCCTTTGGATTAGTGCAATTCTAACTTCCTCTTCATTTGATACATGTCCATTATTTAGAAACTCCAATTATTCATTAGATTTGATAAAAATAATTATGAATTTACCTTACAATTAATTTTTTGCTGAGCTAATGACTTGGGCTCTTTGTCTTTGTAATCTTGTCATGTTTCAACTATTTTAAATCATTCTCCAACTTTTTCTTTGCCACCAATATAACCCAACATTGAATATTGATCCCTTTATTCAACCTTTATGGGACTTTTCATTCCTTGCCTATTCTTGCCAAGCTATTTTCCATCATAACCCATATTGAATTACAAATTAGAGCCAATTTCCTCTATATGCTTTTGAAAATTACCAAAGGAATCATTAAAATATTGATTGCATAAAAAATCATAAGGTGTAGTGTTTACCAAACATAAATCAATCATGGTTTGTGAATCCTTGGTAGAGTTTGGTTTTCTTTGCAAGGTAAATTTAGTTAAATATTAGACAAAAACTATAGTTAAACAGTAGTATCTTAAGAATAAATGAAAACTCAAAAAGTTGGTGCCAATTATGTCACTAAAGCTAGGATACCAATGAAGTAATGAAATTATTCCCAAAATAATAATTATTCAACCACTCATAAAACATTTACTAGAGTAAGAAAATATTATACAAAATCAAATGACACTCTATCTAATAAAGGTTGTATTGAATTCATTCCCAGGTTTCCACTTTCCATTAAATAAGCATATATAATTTTTGATAAGTAAAGAATATTACAATCCAAGGATGTCCATCATCCTAAAATTATACATTGGCTAGTATAGTTTCTCCTCTGTAACCATATGATGAATGTGATCTATCGTTATTTTTAATGATTGGTCACTATTGTCTAGATAATTTTCATCATCCCAATCCTCACTTAATTCATGCTTGTGAGAAATTATTTTCCACTTTAAATTATGTTTATTGTCACTCAAATCATCGTCATATATATATATCTCCCATGTTGTCAAAATTGGAGTGGTACTTTGAGATATCCACCTTTGGTGCTTCATGGATAGAAACTAGAAATACCAACACATTTTTGGTAGTGGATAACATCTAGAACCATATTATTAGTGTTTTATCATGCCCAATCAAGAGACAAAATACCCATTCCATCCTCAAGAATGCCCTTCCCAATATGAGAAAATTATATTTTTTAGGGTAACTTCAGACACACACAAAACAAAAACTACAAGTAATTTTCACAAACCAAAAGACAATCACATGAATTTTAAAGACCTCTAATCTCACCCCATAGCACATCAATGGAAACTTGGAGATGAATTCATGGCACATGTTGCAGTAATTAGTCCTAAAATGCAACTTATTTGTAATGAAGAGACATGTTTTTATCCTCTAACTAACATTTATACCTCCAGGACATCCGCATTTGAATTCATCACTCATAAAATGTATGGACAGAAAAATATGACATGTGATATGGACATAACCTCTAAATCCACCTAGTTTCATGTTTTCACAACTATTTAGGAGCTTGGAAACATAGATAATAAATATTGTCAAAGTTGAAGTCATAGTTTAAGATCTCCACCTTCAATGCTTCATGGATGGAAAATGGCATTGCCAAAACATATAAGGTGGTAGATAATGTTTTAGACTAGGTTATTAGTCTCTGATCATGCTTGGTCAAGAGATGGAGTACCCATCCTATCCTCAAGAATACATTTCCAATATGAGAAAACTATAGTTTTTTAGGGTAACTTTATACGCATGTAAAATGGAAATCGTAAGTAATTTTCATGAAACAAGAGAACCCTAATGTACATGTAAAATCCTTAAAACATGACCCTAGATCATGTCAATGGAACACTAGATAAGAATTTGTGGCACATGTTATAGTAGTTAGTCTTGAAATGCAATGTTTTTGTAGTAAAGAGACAAGTTCTTGTTTTCCAACTGACATTTCCACATTTAGAACCTACACATGAATTTTCATCACTTCAAACACATTTAGATAGGAGAATTAAATTCAATACAAAGGACATGATCTCCAAATCCACTTGAGTGCATGTTTTCAAAACTATTCAAGAGCTTGGGAACCTAATAATAAATATTATCAAACTTGAAGTGGTAATTTGAGATATCCATCTCTAGTGTTTCATGGGTAGAAAATTCCATCACCAACTTGTTTGAGGTGGTATATAACATCTAATACTAGGTTATTAACCTTTGATCATGCTCAGTTGAGAGACAAAGTACCCATTTTGGCCTCAAGAATGCCCTTCTCAATATGAGTAAATTGTAGTTTATTAGGGTAAATTCAGATGCACGTAAAATAAAAATTATAAGTCATTTGAATAATTATAAATAACCCTCATGTGCATGTAGAAGACATATAATTTCACCTTGGAGCATGTCAATGGAACCTTTGATAGGAATCCGTGGCACATGTTGTAGGAACCTTCAAGACTAATAGAATTTTTTTATTTTTTTGTAAAAATTTAGAGTACAATTATGTTTGGGTTATATCAAAGAAATGTTTTAGATGTAGTTCATGGTTATGATAACCAAACATTATTTTCACTACTTCTCTTGTATTGGGTAAAAATCTTGTATCGTATTTCTAAAATTATGCGAGTAAATCTTTGAGAGCATCAACTATAGCCTTGTCCTTTCATGAAAGTCTACTAGAGAATGACTAGAGCTCATTAGTATTGACATCACAAAGTATTTTATGTATTAAAATTACTTTAATTATTATTTTTATTTTTGTGTTTATTGCTTAGATAGTTTTTAAAATTAAGTATTTTCTCCCTATTTGGCCACTTACTACATAAGTTGTAATTATACATCAAATAAGATTACAATATTTGTTACATATTTTCAAGCCTATAATATGATATGCATCATGCACATTTTCAATAATTTCCTTGTATTCACCATCCATGTTCGATGTTCAAAGTCCTAGGGTGTATATTATAGGTCTCATTTTAATAAATTTCATCAATGAAATAAACAATTGAAATTTATGACTATCAAATTATATTTTTTCAAATAAATTATCCCAAACTCTTTTAGCTAGTATTCTTGAATGGTGGTTAGACATTTTGTTATGCATTAGTTAAAAAAAAATTCATAAAATTTAGTTAATTACTTTCATTTTCTACACACAATCCTTGGAGGTGTTTTTAATGGTGGAATTTATTGAGAGGGTGTTTCCATATCATTATGTTCACTACTAGTTTCTTCATTGTTACTTTCATTTTTAGTGATTTCATGGGATTTATTCATTTTTACTATCATCACTCTATGTTTCCATGTAAATTTATTCATTTTTAGGGGGTAAATCATCATACATAGATCCATCATAAAAAAATAAAAAAACTTAATACTTTGAATGTAGATTTACAACATAACTTAGAGTTTGAGGTAAACATTCATCATCATTATTCAATTCATCATTGTCAATTTCATCATTATCTATGAAATTTGGTTCATTAGAGATAGTGTTTGTACCTTATCTCAAGTGAAATGCTTGAATTCATACCTTTTATTTTTCTCTCAATACTTGTAATCGATTCTAGTGTTTTATGCTTTAACTTCTTCATATTTTTTGAATGAGATCTGTCAACCATGACTATACAAACTTGACACATGTCCAAAAAACAACTTGATATCTTTTAAAAGTGGGGTCTAAAAAAATAGCTTGATAAATTTTATCCTCAAATTACAGGCCATAGAATGATGTAAAGAATGTAAGTGGGAATACAATTCTTTATCTAAGTTAAAAATAGTCATTGATAGAAGTTTTTTTGTCTATTTTAAACATAATGTATATGTGCTATAATATGTACATGCTATATCAAGTATGTGTTATATTTACATAGTTATATTCATATAACTATGTCATTAGAATATTATGTGATGCAATCACCTCCTGATTGATGAGTAAATCACATCCTATAAAGATATAATTAGGTTCAATTAGCCCAAAATAACATCTTATATTCATAGTTAGTTTCAAGGGTTCAAATTATCCCCAATTGCCTATGTGATTTCATTTGTGATAAAATTGGGGATAATTGAGCCCCATATCACATTTTATAGTTGTAATTAGGTTTAAAGGTCTTAGATTGGATCAATTTTCCTTCATAAAAAAATTGGTGGACTATTTGATTTAGGGTGTTATGATAGTGGGGTCAATTGACCCCTAAATTACATCTTATATAGTCAAAATTAGGTTCACAAGCATTAATTTTCCTGAAATCACATCCCTAATTACATTAGTTGACTAATTATATCAATTAATGTGATGGAATAAAAGCTAATTTAACCCCAAATCATGTTATATTCTTGTATTTATGTTCAAGGGGCTCAAATTGGCCCAATTTCCTTCATGATTGTATTGATGGACTATTTGATTTAGGGTGTTATGAAAGTGGGGTTGATTGACCCCCAAATCTCATCTTATATATTCAAAATTAGGTTCACAAGGTTTAGTTTAATCCAAAATACATCAATTATTGTAAAAATCAACTAATTAGGTGAATATGTTAGGAAATATGTGCTAATTTAGTCTAAAATCACATCCTAGACTCATAAATAAGTTCAAGGGGTTTATATTGGCCCCATTTACTTTCATGTTTGTATTTATGATAAAATTAGGGTCTATTAATCCATATGTTACATCTTGTACAATTGATTGAGCCATAAATTAGGTTAAACAAGATCAATTTGGCCCAAATCACATCCCTAATAACACTAATTAAGTAATTAGATCAACTCATGATGAAATCAGATCTAATTTAGCCCCAAATCATGTCCCACTTTTATAGTTAGGTTGAAGGGACTCAAATTGGCCCCATTTTCCTTCATGATTGAATTGGCGGCGATTTAATTTTTTTGGGAATAACAGAGTTTTATTATTATGTTAGTTAAGGGTCTAGATTAATAAATTAGTATAGAATATAGAAATAATTATAGTCATGATTTGTGTAATTGTTTGTCTTTTTCACCTTTATAAAAATAGAAATAAACAGGAAGAAATATAACTTAACTAGAAATAGATTGAGATGGATGATACATAGGTTGAAAATGGTTGTGCAAAACTGAGAGGGTGTCATAAACCTAAATCTAGATTTTGTTCAGTGAAAGGATAAGAGCATAAAAAAGTGGATGCTTTGGTGTCTAGCACTATTGTCTATTCCTATGGCTATTATCCAAATTGATCACAAAGACTTGAAACTTTTTGGGTAGTTTCACTATGCCTGTTTGAGTGTGCTTATGAAAAATTGAGTGCTAGTTGTTGATAGAACTCATTGTAAAGACAATTTTGTCTTCAAACCCTAACCCTCCATCATGCTTGATAAAATGATATTTTAGATACTTGAGGAAAAGGAGGGGGGTAGTGTGTAATATGTACTAACTATGTAATCCACACCCCTTGTATGGGTATGTTGTCTACATATCAATAATCTAAAGAGAGACCAAACCATATGTAGTTCTCCCATCTAATGTGCTTTGTGAAATAGTGTGATGCAGATGCAAATGTCAATTTGATAGTGTTTAAGGTGGATAGGGACTGGTATGAGGGTTTGAGTATGTTTACAGCTGTGTTGGGTGACTATGTGAAAAGAATAGGGAAGTTTTCCTTAGTACTTTATTTATATTCTTGTTTACTTTGTAATTTTGGTCATATCCCTTATAAATGAGCTTTGAGTGCAATTTTATAGGGAATAGTTAGTCATGGGTTAGATGTATTTGTGTTAGGCTAACCTAATTAAGGATAAATAACAAATGAAAATGACTGTTTAGGCTCAAAGTGTAAAAGGATAGGAGCACTAAAAACATGATACCTTGGTGCTTGACATTATAGTCTAAATGGGGCACTCCTATCCTACAGGGCCGGGAACTGAGGGAACAAGATTGGCATAGGGAATACTATTTAGTTGAGGTAAAATCAAGGTTTAGAAGGTTTTAGATGAATGGTAATGATAAAATAGTGTCTATAAGGGTCTTAATATCATGAAAAAAGGACCTATAGATGGGGTATTGCAAGCCACACTTAAACTCCCAATTTAGAAATTTTATATGACTATATTTGCCCCCTTAATTCTAGTGATATATCAAAGTGAAATACTAGGATTAAGGAAAAATAGAAAGCATACCTGAACTTACCTGCAAGGGTGAAGCCCATGAAGATGTGTGATGTTGATTGTGCATAGAGAGAGCACATTATGAAGCATAAATATACAAAAGAAAACAAGGAGTAGATCAGTTCTTACTAGACATGTTATGTCTAAAATAATAACATACAAAGGCTAGGTAAAAGAGAGAGGAAGAGAAAGGAATGAATACACCTCACAAGTTTTGTAAAATAATACAAAACTTGTTGTGATGTTGACTAATATTGAGTGATGTTGGGTATGTGTTGTACCAAAAGTAATATCATGAATGGAGTTGAGTACTCAATTCCCTGAGGGTGGCTTAAGAATATAAAATCTATCCCTTTGGCTCCATCATTGGCTAATATGTAGTGAATTTATATGGTCATGCATGTGTTAATCAGTGTTTGGACTATGTATCTAATCCCTCTAAGTAGGTGGCTCAAGAATACAAAAGCTAGATAGTCCTTTAGCTCCATTGTTTCCCACTAAGTGTGAACTATGAACTAATACTGGTATGAATGAGTGTTGTATGAGATGGCTTATGAATCCCATGAATGATCTATAATTTGATAATGTGGCATGGATAATTGAATGTGTACTAAGAACTAGGCCAATCTTGGCCACTCTGAAAGGTGGAGATTAGGCTTGTATGAAATCCACTCTAAAACTAATAACTAGGCTTATATAAAATCCACTTGAAAATTATGCCAACCACCTGTAGATGGAATAAGGTACATAAATACTAAGAATACCTAGGTAATACAATGAACTAGAAAGAAAAGAAGGCAAATGTACTGCACACATTGCTCCCAATTACTAGTGTCTATAACATGGATTCTGATTTGGAAGTTGTACCAACTGCCCAATCTAAAATTAGAAGTGAAATACAACATGATGTACATGATACCCCCTATATCTAGATAATATAAGTCAAATTGCACTAAAATTACCCAATATAAATTGAACTATAGATGATAAAACTATAATTGACCTTAACTTTCTATCTGTTTCTAAAAATTATGGGTTTTTGGTTGTTTGGATAGGAATACTAAAAAGTGGACACTTTTCTATTTGGCACTGTAGTCCAACTATGGTGCTCTTATCTTTTACTATTTTTGATGTCGGTTCTATATTCATCACTATTTTTTTCATGTATTTTGCATGTTTTTAACTATGATTATGTTAAGAACAGAATATACTAAAAGGGGGGGGGGGTGAATCAGTATATCATATATCTTATAAAACTTTCCCTTAATCAAATTCCACTTAATCAAACATTCAAGATATGCAATAAAATTAAAACAATAAACACCACACAAGAGAGAGACACCATATATAATGTGGAAACCCAATGTGGGAAAAACCATGAAGAACAATCTCAAGTATATGAATGAGCACCAACCTAAAAAATATTTGCAAGCACCAACTTGCAAGAGAACCAACCCCTTTGTTGAGCACCAACCCCATTGTTGAGCACCAACCCAGCAACAATTCATGAGCACCAAACCACAGGAGCACCAACCCCTTTGCTGAGCACCAACATAGCAACAATTTGTGAGCACCAACCCCTTTGCTGAGTACCAACACAATAACAACTTGTGAGCACCAACCCATAGGAGCACCAACCCCTTTGTGTAAACCACACAACTATCTCTCAATGTTGTTATCTCAATAAATGATATTTCATTACAACATCTCTTTCCTCTCTCTCACCTTTTCTCTTCTAAGCTAGATATAATAAATAAAAATTATATTCATCTCTCAAAAATGCTCTTCTAAGCTAGATAATACAATATCAAATCAACCTCTTTCACTCATATTACAAATGGATACTTGACTTTATTTATAGCTTTCCAAATGACCTTTGGCCTTCCCCCTTTGTGACCCTTCAATCCTCATGGAAACTGGTGCCAAACTTGTATGACACTGTATATCCTTACCTTTGAAAAGTCATGTGGTGACCCTTCATGAGCAAAAATGTCCTTCCCTCTTTTGTCCTTATCTTGGTGACTTTTCATATTCCTCAAAGTGTCCTTTCATGAGAAATTGCACCCTTCCTCTTTTTTTTTCACTTGGTTACTCTTGGAATTCCCCAAGATGACTCTTCATGGGAAAATGTGGCCCATCCTTCTTTTGTCTTTACCCCATGGCTCTTGACCCCATGGCTCTTTGACTTCTCCATGGGCCCTTATTTTGTCTTATATGCAACCAAAAATATATTCGTTAATATTAAATAAATATTAACTCACATTAGCCAAGATATATTTATTAAAAACAACATTAAATGCAATGGGGCCTTTATCACCAATAATGCTAGACTTTTGACATCAATGACAATATTTCCAACAGATTATTATTTTGAGTGTTCTAAAAGCTAATTTTTGACTGGTAGAAGGCTTTGATCTTTATGACAAAAACCTTGTTTGTTTCCCCCTCTTCTAAGGGTAGGAATAAAGACCCTAAAATGACTACCCTTAGAAGAAAAAGACCTGTAAGTGTGTTATTCTATGAAATAGATGATATAACAATGGTAATCCAAAAGATGTCTCAAGATATAACATGGTTTGTATTGGAGATTGTTAGATCAATAGGGGTATGCCTAGATAGATGTAATAATGTAATACAATGTACAATATACTAAAATAAACCTAGAAATATGGTTATTTGTCAAGGTGGGATGGAGCATGACGTCCATCATGGAATCTAAGAAGGTAAGATAATGCATGATGTGGATTATGGCATTGCAAAAAACTGAGAATCAAACAAGCAAACAAGCACACAAGGCAAGAAGAAAGAAGTATACTAAAGAGGCCAAGGGGTCAAGAAAAAAAGGGACATGGGCACATGTCACTCAAACTAAGATAGAAATCATACAAGGCATGTTCAAATTCCCACATACACATACAATTTCAAATAAGCAAGATTGGCATGAAGGCCACAAGAACATACAAGAGAGCAAGCAAAGGAAATGAACAAATGTCCTAAGGCACACACAAGTAACAAAACATGAACTGAGAAATAAAATCACATATAGCTACTCAAAGAAAGAAAGGAAAGCATTTAAATGTTGGAAATACTATCAAATTTAACTATTCAAAGCAAGAAGTAAAAGTATGCAAAACATGTAGTACAAGACTAGGTAGGTGCTAAGAAATACACAAGTGTTATATACTAGTGAGTGTCGATAGAATAATCCATGTAAGCTAGTAAATAGTGTGCATCAACATGATAACTAGAGTGTGTAGTGTAGGAATGACATAACCTGGATGGTGTAGTCATGTAGAATATGCCCTCAATGGGTAGATATGTCGATGTATGTATCGAATGTAGAAGTAAGATGCCCCCTCAATGGGTAGAGCGATGTAATCAAGGATTTGGGTGTCACTGCACACACTCAAAGAAGATCAAGTGAAGCATGTTAATGAAGATAAATCGATAAACAATAGTATAGAATAATAAAATGTAAGTCTATCATGGTAGTAGAAATGTAAAGCATGGATAATGCATATAATTGAAAATGTTTTAATGTTTTTGAGTTATTTGAATGTTTTTATATTTTGACATGTTATATTGTTTTTAGGATTTTAAAATATTGTATTGTTTTGATTTTTTGAAATAAGCTATGTATAAATAATTGTAAGACAACTATGTACAAGAAATTAAGCTAAGAAATTATGTATAAGTAAAAATAAACTATGTACAAGTAAGATTGATAAGAAAAGATACTAACCAATGAGTCTCATAAGAGACTCCTTATCATGGTGTCCTATATCAATGAGAGGGATCATGCATGATTATGAAACACAATGGAAGGAATAAGATTGTGACTCTAAAAGTTGTGTATGTTATAAGTGCTCTGAAATATCTATAGTGGAAACTGATTGTTGGGTCCCCTTATAACTTTGAGAAGTGGATGCAACTATGGGGCTCTTAGGGACCCATATAGTAGTAGAAGAAACTCTCTAAAAATGTTCTCTATGTGTAGAGCCATGAAACCTCAATGATACTACTTGGGTGTGAATACTATAGTTAGAAACTATCTAGAGTCTTGAAACTATCATTGATGTAGTGGTCACTCTAAGAGAGGTCTCCCTGGAAGTGTATGAACTCTCTATGCTAGTGAGGAAGGCCTTAGTTATATTTTAATTTTAACTAGAAGAACTATAACTAGTGGAGAATCTAAAATTGGTGAAAATAGAGTAAGAGATGGCTCTGAAGTGGGGAGTGGTAACTCATATGAAACTCCACCAACTATAACAACCTAATTAGTGTGAATGTATTTCATGAATTTGTGAACTATAGAAGTAATTGCAAGAAGTTTATGGATCCATGGTCAACCAAGAAACATGTCAAACACTAATGCACTAAGAACAATAGTAAATGGTGTGGTCATATGTGCTAGACCAACCTATAGAGGAAGTACAATCTTACCCAATGAAATATGTATGTGCCCAACTGAATCCATTGATAACTATGTCTATTGGGGTGATATCCTACTCTAAATATCCTAAATGTTGAAGTAATGTCATAGTACACATGTTCATAATAGATCCATTATCTATGAGAACACTATGAATGGGATGGTGATAAATGTAGGCTTTGATAAAGAGTGAATAGTAATTTATATCATCCTCAACTATCTCCTACTCTGAAAATGAGATTGAATGTCTAGATAAAACTCTAGAATTATACACACCAATCATGTTTCTCAAAGGATGTGACTCAATTGAAGGTTCTTAGTACATAGATCATGGAGGGTGTGCATGATATGCATGGTAAACACCTAAGTGTCCCCTTTATCTTATTTATAATGATATGGGAAAGGATCTGAGAAAAATTTTAGAGCCTTATCCTATGTTTGCTTTGTCTAAGGAGGCTCGGCTGGAGTTCCAAGATCAATAAGGTTTTTGTATATCAAGTCCTATATCTTGTGTCACAAACTAATGCATTTTTTCATTGCATGGCTTGGTTCCTTATGAAAATCATATAATGCATTATGATAATATCCATGTGAAAGAGGATTTGTTGTATCAACTTACTGAATAAGATGGAGAGATAGAATACTGCATTCTAATAGCTATTGTAAGATTCTAGCTAGAGATACTGGTAGATTGGTAAAGGCTCACCGAGGAGGCACTAATAAAGCCACTCATTGAGGGGGCTCTAAAGTCACATTAACTGTAGGTTTATTTTGAATTTTATTATCATTAACCTTTATGTTGTATGGGACTTTACTGTTACTCTTATTTTTTGTTTTTGATATGCTTGTACACTTGAGTTTGCCCATTAAAATTAATTTGACTTCCCTTTTCTTAGTGTATGACATAACTCAGTTGAGGAAGAATTTTTTTTGAACATTACTGACTCATGAAAATATGGAAAAAGAATATATTTGAAGAGATCTTGTAATTCTTGATCAGCCATGGGGATAGTCATTTTAGCCAAGGTAGTCTTATATCTAAGAACATAATCTGTGAGATGATTATTTGACCTTTAATTATATTATGAAACTTGGACATAAGAAAATTTATCAGATATGTTAATGATGAAATGAGATAGGAACATGTCAGCTAAAGGATTGAATGATTTGACTGACTGATTTGAAAGACTATAGAACCATTGAAGAGAATAATCCTTTAAACTCTATGGAAATATCCTGGTTAGTAACTAGTCACTTGGCATATAGTCCAAGTATGCTACATGAAAAGCTCTCAAGTGTGTCTTTGGATCACCTTTTCCATCATATAGAGTGAGATTGGGTTGAATAAAACTTGGTGGTAAGGGTGTAGAAGCACTATGGTGTGCCAATGGTGTATGAAGTAGAGCAAAAGAGTCCAAATCTTGTGTTGGTCTAGAGGCACCTTGCTTAAGATGTATCACCTTGGATTGAAGATATGTGATCTCTTGCATAAGGGTAGCTACATAAAGAGGCAAATATGTACTAGCTATAACTGGTGGTGCCACATATGAAGGTTGGGATGATATAGAGGGTTGTTGAGACATAGTTGCCCTTATAGTGTCACTTGCAATTGGTTGTTTTGTGGTTTGAGAGGATTAACAATTGTTTGATTTTTTTGTTCTTCTTGTAGTATTTTAAGCATGTCATCTTATAGATCAAGATTTTTATTTAAAAGGTCTTGAAGTTATATCTTATCAGTTTCATCAAAGCTAGTATATTAGGCCATTGTTAAAGTAGGAAAACAAAGTGCAAGTGGATTGAATTTTTTGTATTAAGTTGTAATAATAAAAATGCAATGGAAAGAAAATAATGAATAAAAGAAATGTAAATTCCTAAAAATGGCAAACAAGAATATGCATAAAAATGACACAAAGCTCACTAACATGCAAGGTGATACTTCAAAAGAATAGGGACCTACTATATTCAAACAAGGTTTTAAAAGAAATGATTTTTAAAATTACTATGGTGAATTTAAAAATTTAATGTGAAATTTTGATTTATATATAGGAAAAATCAAAAAAGTATTGCTAAAATTAGCAAGGAATTTTTTTGAGGGTTTCTAGGGTTTTTGTGCGCAAACAAAGTAAGTCAAGTTCACCAAATGATTTAACATTTTTGAGAATAATAGATTTTTATTCCTATTTTAGTTAAGGGTCTAGATTAATAAATCAATATAGAATATAGTAATAATTACAGTCCTAATTTATGTAATTATTTGTCTTTTTCACCTTTCTAAATATAGAAATAAATAGGAATAAATATAACTTAGCTATAAATAGATTAAGATAGATGATACATAGGCTAAAAATGGATATATATGATTGGGAAGGTATCATAAACCTAAATCCAGGTTTCATTTGGTGAAAGGATAGGAGCACCAAAAAGTGGATGCTTTGGTGTCTGATGCTATTGTTCATTCCTTCTGCTATTATCCAAACTGATCACAAAGGCTTGAAACTTTCTAGGTAGTTACGTTTTGCCTATGTGAGCATGCTTGTAAAAAATTAAGCATTGGTTATTGATGAAAGTCATTGTAGATCTGAATTTGTCTTCAAACCCTGACCTTCCATCATGCTTGATAAAATGATATTTGAACCACTTGAGAAAGAGGGGGGGGGGGGGTTAGTGTGTAAGATGTATTAAATGTGTAATCTACACCCTTTATGTGGGTATGCCACCTATATACCAATACTCTGAAGAGGGATCAAGCCATATGTAGTTTTCCCAACTAATGTACTTTGTGAAATAGTGTGATGCAAATGTAAATGTTAATTTGATAGTGTTTAAGGTGGATAAGGACTAGTATGAGGGTTTGAGTATGTTTGCAATTGTGTTGGGTGATTATGTATAAAGAATAGGGACGTTTTCCTTAGTGATTTGTTTGTATTCTTGCTTGATTTGTAAGTTTGGTCACCTCCCTTGTAAATGAGCTTTGAATAAGATTTTAGAGGGAATAATTGGTCATGGGTCAGATGTATTATGCTAGGTTGACTTAGTTATGGATAAAGATTAGATGAAAATGATCATTGGGGCTCAAAGTACAAAAGGATAGGAGTGCCAAAAATGGGACACCTTGGTGCTCAACAATATAGTCCAAATTGGGTGCT